>OU612058.1:131439122-132639122 GCA_914767635.1 Melanostoma mellinum
AGATTTTTAAAATTAGTAAGTCTTATATCAAAAGGAAAGCTTTATCCCTCACACAAAATTTTATTGAAATCGTTGGAGCCGCTTTTGAGAAAAATAAGTTTTATCATATTGGGTCGTAAAAACAACTGTAAATTTTGAATAAAATTCGTCAAGTGGTTCTGGCTGTGAATCCATATACGGATAAACAGACAGACAGAATTGGAGGATCGTAGTCTTCGTAGTTTCCATTTTCGTAATGTCATGTTTAATTGTTATCCCAAAATTTTATTTCTGCAGAACTAATAACTAGTACATATAAAAGCAAGTAATAACCTAGAGATTGGATTCTTAAAGTAATTTGGCTATGGGGGTCTAGGGTATTAGCTCATTTTAAAAAAAAAGCCAAACATATAGTTTGGGAATCCCTGGTCTAGACCCTTGAACGAAACATAGGCCCTATTTCATCCCCATATTCCTTTGAAACGGTAAGGGGAACGTAGACGAGAACTAAGAGTTTGTATTGAATAGGCTCCAAAAGTACTGATCAGAGTTTAATATAATATTTGGAACAGAGATGGTCTAGACCAGCCGTACTCAACCTTTTCCTTATGAGAGCCACAAACTAGAGTTAGCGTGGGTGTCGCGGGCCATAATAAAAAACAAATTAAGTGTTATTAAAAAACGTAGGATACAAAATTTAAATTTTAAAATTCAATTTTATTTATTATAATGAGGTGAAAGAAAAGTGTTTCTTTGGCGACGATGGTGATGAGATGAAGGGCTGTCTACAGGGGCGTAGCGAGGGGGGGGTGGGGGGGGGGTGTAGCACCTCCCACGATTTCCGAGTCGGCAAATCGAGGAAGAAAAACAAAGTAGATTTGTCGAGTTAAGTCAACTCAACCAGAAAGACACGAATAGCCCTGTTCACACTGTACAATTAGTTGGACAAACTTAGGTTTGATGGAAATTGGATGGTCTGATGTACTTTTCGTTCACACTTATCAAACTTGTCGTCAAACTTTATGTCATCATTTTTTTCCCAAGCTTGACAGCAAGTTTTCTTCTCGCCATTTGACGGCAGCCATTGCTTGTGCAAAGAACAAAGAAATTTTGTCTGCAAATATTATATATATATTTTACTTTGTACACACTATACAATTAGTTGGACAGACTTCGTTTGATGGAAGTTGGATGGTCTCATAAACCTTGCGTTCACACTTATCCAACTTGTCGTCCAACTTTATGTCACATACCTATCAACTCCCTCCAACTTCTAGATTTTCAAAAGTTTTTGAAAACCATCCAACAAATTGGACAAGCGGTCGTATGAAGAGTTCACACTGTCAAACATTGGTTTGCAGGGACGGCAGAAGATATGGGGTGGGTGGGGTTTAGACCCCACCTAACTTTTCTGAGCATGGGGTACACCCCACCTTCTGGCTTTGGAAATATACCAATTTTTTTTTACTTAAATGAGGAAAAAAAATATTATGAAATTATGAATATTGTTATACTAATTTTTGCTTGATTGAGACTGACCAAGTGATTTGAATCATTTTTTTATCGGTCATAGACTCAACGTTATGCATTATTTCTTATCCTTTTTTTTCTCCTTAATCATTCATTTAAATTCTTTTTTAAAAATATGTATAATAAGAACTACGTTTCACGGAATATTCATATGTATATATTTGTATACTAGCTGACCCGGCAAACTTTGTTCTGCCTCAGAGGCAATCAATAAGCAGAGTTTGGATTTTATTAATTTAAATTTTTTTTATAATAGTAAATATATTTAAAATAATCAAGCATTTTAATGATTCCTTATTAGCTATTTATGTTGGTGCATGTGTTGCACTTTTCACTGAAGCACCTTGTGACAGACGATATTTTTCGTCTTATTATCAGGAGCGAGAACATTGGAAGTCTACTTCACATGCATGAATATGCGCAAGATGCAATAACATTATGTTCGTCATTACGGTCGGGTAGATCACTTTATTACTTTTACCTGTAATCCAGAATGGATAGAAATTATTCAATTGCTGCTTCCCGGTCAAACATCAAGTGATAGACACGACATCACAGTATATTCGGCAAAAAATTCGGTTCCTGATGAACTTCATTGTTAAACAACGCGTCTTTGGAGATATGTACTCGATTCTGGATGTATTCAATCGAATGGCAAAAGCGAGACCTGCCGCACGCACACATTCTAATTTGGTTAGCGAAAAGAATTCAGCCGAACCAAATAAATGATATCATATGTGCCGAGATTCCTGATCATGAAGACCATTGTATAAGGAAACTATAGTAAAATCATGGCGGAGAAATCGCTGGTGTCGCCACCTGTAGTCCCCATATTAGTCCTTCTCTCTTTAATTCTAAATGATAAAAAGTCTGTTATTTTGCATTTAGCGTATCATGACATTGTTTCAAAATCATTTAAGCGCATTTAATAATTGATGACAATACCATCCACAACCATTAAAGCATCCAAAAAAATACCATCCACATGCCTAAGTGAACAACCACAGCCAAATTTTTTGAACCCATAAAAGCTTTAATGGAGACCGCAGATGGCGACACCAGCGATTTCCCCGCCATGGTCTTACTATAGATTTTTTATACTTTGATGAAGACGATCCAGATTTACATGATGTTGTTTTTACAAATATGATTTATGGACCGTGTGGCGCCATCAATTCCCAATTACCTTGCATGGTCGATGGAAAGTGCTCTAAACGGTATTCACGGAAATTTACGGCTGAGAGCGTCACTGGCAACGATGGTTATCCGCTGTATCGGCGTCGATCACCGGATGACAACGGTCGAACTGTCACAACAAAAGTGAAAAAAATGGATTTCGTTGTCCGTTGTCGACAACAGTTGGATTGTTACATATTTCCACTTATTTCTAAAACGTTTGAGACACATTGCAACTTTGAGTACTGCAATTCAGCAAAGTCTATAAAATATATTTGCAAATATGTAACAAAAGGCTGCGATATGGCAGTTTTTTGCAATCTTGAAATACCAACGATGAAATTTCACACTATCAAGTTGGTCACTATGTGAACTGTAATGAAGGGATTTGGCGTATATTCGAATTCCCTATTCACGAAGGTCATCTGTTGTGCATCTGGAGTGCAAGGAGTATATTTCATGGCTTCGAATGCTATATGCAATGTGCTGAAAAACCTCCAGCAACTACATTGACCAATTTCTTTGCGATGGCAGATCGATCCGTTTGCACGAACTTTGCTTTACTCGGAGGTGCCACGTTATTAGACTTGGAAGGTATGTATATCGAAGATTTTTCAAAGACAGAAGTGAAGCGATGCGGTTCCTGGTTATCCGGATGTGCTTTCTACTGATGTTTTTATATTTATTTAGTATTGATTTCATACAAAAATCAAATTTATTTATCACCATTAGTCAATTTTTTTGTTTTTTTTTTTTTAAAGTACAGTGTTTTGAATATAACGATGTATGGGTTTTGAGTGCATCTGTAAAAAATAAAGAAACTTTAAGTTTATCAGTCATTTTCTGAAAAAAGTGACCTCGAAGTCAAAACTTTGTTTGGGGAAGAAAATTTGAACACCATTTAAAATTGAAAATCTGGCAACCCTAAGCCTATAGAAGCTCAACTTAAATAAAAAGATTGTTATTTCTACAAAAAATTAAGTCTGAGGCTAGGTCTCTATCATCAGTATTGACAGAGATATCGAATTTAACACAGGTCAGGGTACACCAAAGTTAGCCTTTTTTTAAATTGTCAAAAAGTGATGTCAAAGTTGAGAAACGAACTTTACTGTAGAACAATTTTTTTCTTATGGTGGTCCTTATTTCACTTTTTTGCGAAAATTGAGTGCGACGCCTCTTAAAGCCTTGCACAAACCAACGCGGTGAGTGCGTGCGATGCGGTTGCGTCAAGTCAAATTCCTATGCATTGAGTCAAACGTCCATAAGATTACATAGGGATTTGACTTAACGCAATCGCATCGCAAGCACTCACCGCGTTGGTTTGCGCAGCTTAAATCGATTAAAAAAATTTAAAAAAAATTCCCTAATTTTTTCATATTTTTATCTCTAACCCTTCCTGGCCCTATTTTCCTGTCATTTTTAAACTAATCAACGGAAAGACTTCGAATTAGGTTCAAATGAAGCGTCCCTGAACACTCTACAGCCGCGTTTATGTTTGATAAAATTTAGATCATCTGTTTATACTCTATTGTTAATAAACAAAAAGGCTGATTTCTTATTTCGCTCAATTTGCCAAAAGTAAGCAACATTTTGAAATGGATTATTTTTTCAAAGATATCTACGGCAATTTTAATGACCTAACATTAAATTAGATTTTTTTTTATTTATCATTTCATTTGTTTTTAACAAACACTCGATAAAAAATTTTTTTATAGCAGCAGCCGTTTTTGGACGGATGATCGAAAAAACAAAAACTTCTTAATGAAATAGGGTCAGGAAGGGTTAGGAATAAAAATTTGAAAAAAATAGGGAATATTTTTTCCTGATTTAGAACCAATCCGGGGGGCGTCCCCAATTTTTTTTCCTAATGACCACCCTAATGTATATATATGCATATATAAAACTACCATACCTTATTTTATTCTATCATGCTCCCCACCTAAAAAAATAGTGTTCTGCCGCCCCTGTTGGTTTGTCAAACCTAGGTTTGTCCAACTAATTGTACAGTGTGAACAGGGCTAATGGAAGTGTTTGTGACAGTGGATTTGTTGCCAAAAAAATAACAAATCGGCAAATTAAGTTAGAAAAACAAAGTATATTTTCCGATTGCCATGCCGACTCGAGTGATCTCAACCAAAAAGACACGAATGGTAGTAATTCTATAATCAGTGTCCTGGGGGTCAATTCCCGATCTGTGAAGCTGTGAAGTGAAAACATTTATCACAGCTTCACCGAAAATTCGAGTCTCGATTAGTGATGAATATTGTATTTCAATCCTATGACTTTGCCAAAAATATGTCCGGGAAGTATAATGGTACCCAGAGAAAATTGTCAGAAAAATGTGGTAAGAAAATCCCGTACATTCCATGTCAAGCGCATCGTATAAATATTTTCGTTGAAACAGCATGCAATTCAAGCGTGCTGATCAAAGAGTTTTTTAATACTTTGGAAGCATTGTTTGTTTTTTTCTATGGTAGTACAAAACGTTTTCAGTGTATGCAAGAAAAATTCAAAAACATTGAAAACTCCTTGCAATTGAAAAATTTGTCAAAAACTCGATAGACTGCTAGAGCTGAAACAGTAAAAGCTGTGTGGATATCCTTTGAAGGCATTGTAAATGCCTTAGAAGGAATAAAAAGCGATGCCAGTTCTTTTGATAACAATAATCGTACCTCTGCTTCTGGACTTTCGAAAAAAATCTTAGATTTTGATTTTATTAGTTCGTTATATTTTTGCAAAAATGTCATGTTTAAAGTTAAAAATTTGACCGAAAGTCTAGAGGCGGAAGAGTTAAACGTTTTTGACGCTTCATTACTGATTCGAAGCACATTGGAGTGGAGTTATTTCAAGAAATGAACGATGATGACATTCAATTAAATGCCTTGATAAAAAGTTCTTCTTCATTTGCTGAAAAAACTAAAGATAAGTCCCGAAAACGATTTTTTAAAACATCATAGAACGCGTCGGTTACCAAAGAGAATTGATGAAAATTCTGAAACTGCTTTTGTATTTGATCTAGAAACATTTTATAGAAAAGAGTTCAAAATGGTTCTTCAAACTTTTATTTCGCACGTTAAAGATAATCTAACAGATAATTTTACCATTTTTGAACCTTTCTTAAAAATTTTTAAAATACCCGCTTTTAGAGCAAATGTCAACATAGAACTAGTCAAATCTATCATAGAATTAGATCCATTTTTTTTTAAAGAAGATGTGGACTGCTATTTATCGGAACTGCAAATTCTTCTTTTTACTTGTGAGAAATGCTCAAATTTCGATGATATTGTCAAAGTACCTCTTTTCAAATTAAGATATGTGATTCCGTTAGCCTTTAAACTAGTTTGCTACATGTTAACTGCTCCTGTGACGTCGGCTTCTTGTGAGCGGTCATTTAGTAAACTTAAAATAGTTCTTAATTATTTGCGTACGACGATGGGTAGTGATAGGCTAAGTTCATTAATGCTTCTGTATTCCTCAAAGCATGTTGTTGATAATATTCAACCTAGTGAGGTCGTCAAAAAATGGGCATCATAAAAACACCGGAGAAATCAAAGAATATGTACTCTTTCTCATACCAAATACTATATTGTAATATTATTTCTTATAATACTTTTAATTTTTTTGTTGTTATATCGTTAGGTATATTGCAATTATAAACTGATTTTATGTTAATAAATGGATTTCTGTGAAATGAACACTTTTACGTTTTTAAATAGTTTTATTTATTTATTAGCTGAGCCACCCACCCGGTGTTGCTCGAGTCTGTAGTTTTAAGGTTCCCTTTCTCGCTCTTCCGCTTCCGTAGTTATATGGGTATAAAATATAAGTTTTTTTTTACTGAGGGATTATGTGACGTCGCAATGGTGAAAGAATTTTTGAAATCTGTTCAGTAGTTTCTTGGTTTCCGTTCCCAACCCCGTTCCTGTGGGAGTATGGAGATAAAACCTTGAAAGGAACCATCTCTGGCTTGAACTATGTCTACCCTGAAGATCTCATAAGAAACCAGTCTATAACGGACATAAATACAAACATACATACATCCTATTTTATATATGTATATAGATTTATTTTTTGATGCAGTCGGCAAATTCTGAAGACTAGTCGGCATTTCATTGAAATTCACCCCCCATGACTTGGAGCCTCGCTACGCCCCTGGCTGTCTACTTTTCGTTCGGAACTACCGTTGTTTTTCTTGGACCGAAAAGTAGATGTAAATAACTTGAATTAGTAAACAAATCAGAACGATCACAGTTTGATCCAATGCAGGTGGGCCAACCAAAATGGCCCGGTAAGTAACATAGATTTCATAGAATTTCATCTTAATATTGCGATCAGAGTCGATTCTACATATACATTAGATCACCGTAGAAATAAAAGCACTCAAAACTTTTCAAAATTAAATTGTTTATACCTCCAAATAATAGGCATACATAACATATGCCAATTTGACAAGAAAGATATAGATTTCTGTAATTATAAAAAATAAATAAAATAATCGGGCTTTTGCTAAAGACATTTGGGTTTGAGCTGAAGTATGATCTCATTTTGCACTATCATGGTAATATCGTCTTTCGAGGAATTAGCAAAATCCCTGAGAGTAAAAATATCTTTATAGCAAGGTTGTTGGAATCCATCAGGAAATTGTAGGCCCCTTATATTTGTCACAGAAATGGTTCAAAGAAATGCCCTCCCTGTTTGTTCAGGTAAAAAAAAGACTATTTTCACGAATTTTTTCGACCGGTGGTACCCGTGGTGTGATGAATAGCATGTCCGCCTGTTAACCCAGAGGTTCGAGTTCGAATCCCAACAGAGACAAAAATGTTTTTTCCACGGGTATCGCCTTTCGGGAGGAATTGGCAAGTCCTCCGTTAGTATTCATTGCCATGAAAAGCGCTTTCTCGATTAGCCGTTCGGAACCGGCAGAAAATTGTAGGACCCTTCTATTCCCTCACAAGGCATGGTTGTGAGAAATGCGCTAGGCCCAGGGGCTCCTCCCTCTGTTGCGAAACCCTATTTATTTATTTATTTATTTTTATAAATAATGAATATTGAATATGAATGTAAAAAAAGTGTTATGCCTCAAAAACACACTCTTAGGCCTCGGCCACGCAGTAAGCGGCAGAGCGGCAGAGCGGCAAAAAAAATTAAAACATAATTGTTTTTCCATTACCTAAGATCTTTTTAAATTCGTTAACGAAAGCACTCATTCCACTCAATATATGGACGCTTCGTCACTGATATAAATATAAAATGCTGTTTGCCGCTCAGAAAATTAAAACATGTTTGATTGCTGAGCGGCGCCGCTTTGCCGCTCAGAATTTTGTTTTGCCGCCCGCTCATTGCGTGGCCACTCCTGTGTGATTTCATATGTTTTAATTTTTTTTTGCCGCTCTGCCGCTCTGCCGCTTACTGCGTGGCCGAGGCCTTAGGATACATAAGACTTTTTGTCTATATTTATTTTACTAAGTTTTTGTTAAAAAAAAATAGAAGACTGTTGCAAAAAAGATGGATGGGGGCTGTTGATGAAATATTTGAAATGGGTGATCTGAACCCTGCTTAAATTTTACTACATGCTCTTTATAACAATTGCTATACCGCATATCATACAATTTTTGTCTATTTTTTTTTATTGTTAAAAAAAAATGAAAAACACGTCTTTTTCATGGTTCTTTGCCCAAAAAAATAGTTGCACTAAAAATTTTTATGATATGCGCTATAGCAAGTCATAAGGAACATGTGGTAAAATTTTGGTATTCGGTTGAATATTTTCGGAGATTTCATCAACAAAGCCGTTCAAAAACGTCATTCCGGAAAAATGCGTTTAAGGTTTTCTTTATCGAAAAATCATTTAAATTTGGGGCCAATTTATCTACATAAAGGTCACACAAAACTACAGTTAGACTGCTCGGATCATTATAAAAACACTTTTTAATGTGTAAACTTTTGAAAATTGCAAAAAAAGGAAGTCGCTTTTTTTGAAAGTTTGAAATAGGGTAGGCTTCATATGCTTGTTATTCCCGACGCCAAACAGAGAAGATCAGATTGTTGTTATTGAAAAACTCTTCAATGATTGACTGGGACGGTTGAACTTCCTGAATATTCACCAAAACGCGCTTGTCAACATGGCGGCTTTGGCGCAACTCTTACTTATTAATATGGATAAGGCACTTCAAAGGTTTTTGTTTTTTTAAATTTATTCAACATATTAAATAAATCTACACCAGTACAACCATATGTACGTTCAAAAATTTTAGAAAAACGTTTCAAACACATAGTATATAGGTTATCTTAAAATCCCATTGCTTCAAGCTGTTACCAATCATCCACCACAAAGCACGCAATTTTTCATAGGCCTACTGCCTATATTACGCTGTTGGGTTTTCCAAAATTGTTTGTCACCAAAATCGAACTTTAATCGAGATGAATAGGTTGAAAAAAAGATTTTATTGTTAGTACAGCGATAAGAATGGATAAAGTCAACAATCGGCTTCACTTGTGGTTGAATAGAAAAACTCTCATTTTTGACTAACACGCTATTTGAAGTTCTTCCTAACGAGGATATTATTGCGTTTTACGACAGCGATTTACATTCAAAAGCGAGCGTAAAGTATTCTTTTTAGAACTTCTTAACTTTATTGGATACAATTATTTTTAGATTTTTTCTCGAACTTACTCATGAGGGAAATATTTGAATTCCCGCACTTTAAAATTGAAAAAAAAAAAATTTTGTGGTTTTGTTTTCAGTTGGCTTTCAACCAATTCATTTTTCATTATGACGTTGACTGTTCTTTTCCAATTGCTATAAGTTGGCGAACTAAACTGTCAACTTTAGCGTTACTCTTTACAGAAAGAAATCTCTTTGAACCAAAAGCACCTGTTTTGTGGAAATTAGAATGTAGCACCTGAAAAGTCCAATATGAGAGCTTGACTTATCATGTCTCAATGAAAAATTAGCAGCAGATTCCTGCGGTTTGTAGATCTTATTGTTCAAAATGGATATGTGAGAGGAATAAACAATTAAACTACTAAAAAACTATGTAAAGTTTTCTGATATCAAATTTTTCCAGAAAATTGCATCGATTGGTCAATTCTTTCTGCTCACTAACATCGTGGGACGTGGGGTGTTGTTATTTTAATAAAGTCAATTTGGCTTAGATCCGATGGTTTAAGATTCGAAATTATCTATACTTAAAAAATAAAATTTATATCTATTAATTTCTACAGTTTACTCAAAAAACACTTTAAAAAAAACTGTTCTCACCCAATGCAAAGTTTCTTTTTAATAAAATTAAAACAAGGATTAAACTCACCGCTCAAAACGAGTAGCTGAAAAGAAGCCCCTTTCACTTTTAAACCTTCTAGACCAATTTTTTTTAAAAATATTATTGTAATAAATATTTGTTTGATCGCCTATGTATTATATTATGCAAAACATAGTCTAGAGCACGTAAGTTCGTATTAAATTCCACAAAACCCGAAAGGGTTAATACATCATTTTGTGAAGCCCTGGGGACTTCTATACTTGTCTCTTAAGTTTTCCAAGCACGTTCGCTTCAACGCTTCAATTGTATACCTAACGCTCATTTGAAGAACTTTATTTCATTTCCATACTAACTCTATTCGTTTCTTCTGAGAACTGAAAACGCAGTGGTAACATTCTGCTGCTTCTGTGAAAATTATATTAAAAGGATGTGTATTGTTTAGTAGATCCTCTTTTCCTTTGCTAGCGCACATAAATGCAGAAAGCACGCGTTATTAAATGGGCCATCATGCATAAATTGCACTTTGTATTCCATTTTCTTCCTTTATATTCTTATAGGTTCTATGCAGGGACGACTCCTCCAAGTGCAAAAGTGTTACAATTACCAGAGGCAGATATAGAAGCCCAGCAACAACGACTCTGTCTGTTTTCTGTCGAGATAGAGGTTTTTTTATTCTTCATTCTGTAACGAGCACGTCTTTGCTTTATGCCATACCGTGTATGCAAATATACATTTTTACTTTCCACTCTTCTATTCTGGTCTTGCCCGCGTTGTTCTATAAAAGAATCTGAATAGTTTCAAGGATATACATATACATACACGGTACAGGACAACGCGACGGTTGGCATGGCATCAAAAGATGAGGGAAAAAATTGAGTTGTTGGAATGCCACGTCTTGCAAAAGTCCCTTATCTAGCGAAAGGAGGATAGGCTCTGAGAAAAAAGTCATAAAGTCACATTAACACGTATGAGTTGCCATGATATTAATATGCCGTTTTGCCATCTATTATTTCGTGCGCTACACATGCATGCGTTGATGTGTTCAAAAGCCATAGAAAAGCCGCATTTTGCTCTGAAAATCTAACTGATTCTTGTTAGATTGTCATAGTTTTGTTTTTGACACCGACGCAAACTCCTTAGGTGCTGCAATCACTGCCGGATTTAATAAGGATAGTGAGGCCACAAACAACAGCTTGACTAAGCAAGAAAATTTAGAAATGAGCAAAAAAAATGTCAGGACTCTAAGACCTAACAACCAACATCAAAGAGGAATGAATTATCCCTGAGGCAATTGCAACGAATGAAATGGGTTGTCTTTGTTGGTAAAAAAAAGCATAATCATGCCGAGCCTTTTTGGTATAATATTTTGGTTTACAACGAAACTAACTACCTTTCCACACCATCAGTATATCCAGAAGCATGGCTCCGTCAGAAAACTGGGAGTCATGTTTCAGAACTGTAGACTTTTAATAGTATGGGGCATTTTTCAGATATTTTGTTTAATTATGTTAAATCTAATATTCTTACATTAATAAATAAACAGTTCCCATAACACTTTCCTCACTTCTCTTTTCATGCTTGCTTAAGAGATCCATGGACAGGCCTTATGGCCGCAATAAACCTACTAGCGGCCATGCCTACAATTTCAAAAAAGCCATGGATAGCGAGTTGTTGGAAAATAAATTTCCATTTCATATTGCAGTTACTCTAGTCTTGACTGATTTTTTCTTGATATAAAATTTATAAAGGCTCTGTGCAACTCAGGTGTCTTTGTACCTACAATGAACTTAATTGAAAGTTATGAAACATGTGCAATGAAGAATGTGTACTCACGTTATTCTTTACAGCAGCATATTTCGTTTTAAAAAGTGGTTTTCGGTTAGTTACATAATTATGTACTTATATCTTGAAAATATAAAAAGTAAATAAAGACACATGTATATAGGTATGTAATTTTTTTATTATCTATATATAAAATAGGATGTATGTATGTATGTATGTATGTATGTATGTATGTCCGGGGTAAACTCCTAAACCACCCAAGGGATTTTTTTGAAACTTTAAGGGTAGATATAGTTTAGTCCTGAGATGGTTCCTGTCAAGGTTTGATCCCCAGGAACGGTGATGGGAATGGAAAACTAGAAACTATTCCACTGATTCCAAAAGTTCTTTCAGCACTAGGGGTGCTACAATATCTCCCTTCATCAGTAACATTAACTATATTTCATCCCTATAATCCCTCAGGAACAGAAACGGGAACGAGAACGGGAACCTTAAAGTTACTTGCGCAATTTCAAGAATTCTTTCAACTCTAGGATGTTACATTATCCTTCAGAGAAATAGATTTATATTTCATTCACATATTTCCACAGGAATGGAAGACTCCTTCAGGAACGGGGTTGGAAATGGAAACTAAGCAACTACTGGACCGATTTCAAAAATTCTTTCAACATTAATAGTGTTGCTACATTATCCCCCTTTACCCTTTGTCAATAACTAAGGCTTAATATTGTATCCCTATAATAAGACAGGATCAGGAAAGAGATCGGGAACATTAAAGCTACTTGACCGATCTCGAAAATTCTTTCAACTCTAGGGTGTAACACTTTCCTTCAGTGACATAGATTTATATTTAATTCACATATTTTCAGTGGAACGGAAGATTCCAACGGGAATGGGTTGAGAATGGAAACTTAGGAACAACTGGACAGATTTCAAAAATTCTTTCAGCATTAGGATGCCACATAGTCCCACAGTAAGAAAGATTATATTTCATCCCCAAATTCTCACGTATAAGAGGAAAACGATAACGGGAACCTTAAAACTATAGACCCGAGCAAAGCCGGGCGACTCAGCTAGTTAATAAATAAAAACGAATCCTGGGGGCCTGGGGCTGATTTGTTCTAGGGAAGGGTTGTAACTGACTACATATTTCACTAGAGCACTGTTTGTAAAAAATGCGATCATAAAGAGAGAGAGATAGCGAGAGAGAGAGAGAGAGGCAACGTTTCTACGATGTTCAAGAGAATCAATGGATTCTACGGTTGAACTATCACCTATGAGTCGCTCAGTTTTTACCCCACCAAGCATGTGCAACGATGTTTACGATGTTACGCGTTTTTGGCGACTTCAAATATGTGGTCATTCCAGATCATCATTTACACACATACCACTGACAGCTTTTCGGTTTCTTGGATGCAGGTACCATTCATGGATAATGGTAATGGGGGAATGTTAAGCTTCATCCTCATATTCCCACAGGAACGGTAATGAGAACGGGATCGAAAATTCAAAAACCACTGGAACGAATTGAAATTTTTTTCGCTATTACAATACGATGTTATCCCCATATTCTTACGAGAACGGGACGGGAACAAAAACTTAAGCGGGAACTTGGAAAAAACTGGACCAATTCCAACAAAATTTTCAACGTTAGAGTGTTTCCTTCCTTCTGAGTAACAAAGACTATAATTGTTTTCTTTACATATTCTTTCGGGAACGGAAACGGGAAAGTCACCATTAGCCAAAAACCTGAAAAGTATACTTAACCAATTCTGAAAATTCTTTCATTCTTAGGTTACTTCAATGTCACTGAGTAATATAGACTATAGTTCATCAACACTAATTAACCCGCAGGAACGGGAACCCGAATTCAAAAACCACTGTACTGATTTCAGTACGGGTATCGCCATTACAAGACGATGTTACAGACTATATTTCATCCCCATATGGGAATGGAACGGGAACTGGAACATATCCGGGAACACGGAAAATACTATACCGATTCCAAAAATTCTGTCACCGTTAGAGTGCTTAATTGACCCTGAGTAACATGAACTATTTTGCATCCCCACTTCACACATACGTAGGGCCTGAGCTACGCCGGGCGAGTCAGCTAGTTCTTTATAGATTCGAATAAGATCTTACAGTTATTTGAGTCATTTTCACGTTGAAATTTCGTCAAGTCTAGTACCTGATTTGTAACTGCAAACCAAACATTCAAATCGCTGCGCTCTGCTGAAAAATAGTAAAAACTGACTTATGTCGTCTTTCCTGGTTGCCACAGATATGTAACTAAGACGTCATTAGGTTTGTTCGTTGAAGCCTTGGGGTTGCCCTAGGGTCGCCACAAAGCGTTTTTTGAGAAACCTAAATTTGCCCTGAATGTCAAATTGAGTGTTTTTTGAGCCATAGGTTTGCCATAGGTTTGCCATAGGTTTTCCCCAAACTAGCCCTTGCTTTTTGCTGTGGCGATTTGAGGGCTGTCAAATGGCATGTATTTTTTTTTTTTAATGACAGGGATGTGTGGTGATTTGTGTTTTAGCGTTTTTTGAGGACTGGAAAACCCAGGTTTTTTTGATAGCTCATAGGGTTGTCAAGAAAACCTGGGTCAACCCTGGGGAAAGTTCAACGAACAGACCTATTATATGAGCTGCACCGTAATATGAGCGATGCTAGAGGAGTACAAATTGTAAAATTGGGTTCACTCGCAAACGTAGAGCTAACTGACCGACTCGGTTAAAAAACACACAAGAAGTGCAAAATAAGAAACTGGCACAGCTTGCCACAAATCAGACTCATTGGAATTAAGCTCACCAGATTCACTAAGAGCTATAAGTAAGTCTAAATAAGGTCGAATCCAAATACTGTCAATAAGATACAGATGGTGGCGTATATAATTATTTAAAAAAACACACACACACACACAGATGAATTCGAAAGTTTTCTTCAGAACGAAGAATGGTTGAAATAAAACTATAGTCAATTATAGACGAACATAAATAGACATCTAATCGTTTTTAGTTTATTCGAATTTTCCTAAATGTTTTCCTACAAACCGATTACTTCCGCTCTTTAGAAGCTTTGTGTTCTTTGAAATTCAATTTTTAACCCAAGGAAACAAGTGCTTTAACTGTGGGTTGAGCTGCAAAGAAAAAAACAAAGCAGAACCTACATCCACGCCAATTTTGAAGTTGTTTTCGTCAGTTCGCGAAATTAATTTCCTCCTATTAATCATCTGAGCATTCTTGTATTTACTTAGACGCTATACAAAGCTTATACCGGCAAAATAATCCACCCACTAAAAAGCACTCCCCATTTTGGCTTTTCACAATGCTGAAATAAATTACTCAACAACGGAACTGAGAATTAATAATGGAGCCAACAAAAAAAACACCCTTTGGATGCTTCCACCCTCTTTATCTTTAGATTTCTACCAACGAAATGTGCCAAATTACTCCAAACAAAATGAGTTAAGATGTAGATCTGTGTGGGCGGAACGGATCACATTTGACCCTCCCCTTCTTCCCACTTTCAAAGGTGAATAAGCGAAGCATTTACATAATTTTCCAGCTATTACTGATTCATGACAATTGTTAGATTTTCCAAGCTGTCACTTCCACCTCAAACGTGTTTGTTGACGTGGATGCCAAAGGGTTGGAAATTAGGTTGTGGTGTAACGTCTTAAGAAGGAAACCATCTTATCCGGTGGTGCAACAACTCACTGATTATGATGCGACTGAGAGGAGAATATTTATACGTTATAGCAAGGAATATTCCTGAAAGGTGTTTCGTGTTATTCCTAAGCTGAACGAGATGCTCTTCGTTTTGGAATTCATTACTTTGTTTTCTGAAGAGTGCGGGATTGGGTTTTGCAATGTAAGACACAGCAACATTCCCGTGTTCCGTGTAGCTATAGCCCGATATCCGGATGTTACAGTTTTTCTTTTGAAATGTAAATTATATATATCTATACGTATAGGTTTGCATTTGAATATTCCTCGAGTGTTTAATAAAACGTTTGAGGTACCCACTCCAGCTACGAATTATAAATGCCGAATGCCAATCTTTATATATGTCGGTAGGTATATAGATATAAAGTAGAACAGCTGAAGGATTTTAACTAGAGTTTCACTTCACACTGGCATCGGCTCATATGTGGATGGATAAGAATGAATATGAAAACAATTTCGAAATATGAACAGCATGTGTGAACAGAGGCGGCTTATTGGTATTTTCAGGCCCGAAGATATGACTTTTGTGTTTTTAGTGTAGGTAACTCTGGTTGGTCTTTGATGCCTAGAAAGTGTATAAAAGCATCGAGATGGTTTCTGTTTTGGAAGAACAAAAATGGGCTAAAAATCAGTTGTAGTTTTGAAAAGAAGAGAATATGAATCCTGGATTTAAATCCAGCAGTCATTTCAAAAAACAACGATAAACTAAGTTATAGGTCACAAGCCAATTGTATGCTTTTGATTATGATGTCTTCCGTAGATTTTTTAAGGGTGGACTATCGGAATTAGAAGGCACTGATTACGACGCAAAGTGTCGTCCATTTTTAAATAACCAACCACATATTTTAAAGACTGTGTATGCAAAACATTTTCTAGACTCACTTCTTACTCTCAGCAATATGCTGACAGGAGTAGGAAGTTCTTGTTGTTACTAACTACCGACTTGGTAGGTACCTTCCGCCTCAAAGCCAAAATACAGCCCTGAACTTACCTTCTCCATACAACCGTTTGCAGTTCCTCCATTTATGCGGTTGATGTGAAGTAGTTCCGAAAGCCTATGCTCTTTGAAAGCGAATGAGGCTGGGCACCCGTTACCAATTTGCCAGGACCGATATGAATACCTTACGTTCATGCTACATGTGTGTATGCTTGAATAAGATATGCCTATGGGTGATTATCCCGGTTAATATACGAACCGGAGACCTAACCAGCAGCTGCTGACACCGGTGATTTTAGGTCGGGTAATAGTGAGCTTAGTAAATGTGTGCGGTCTAGGACAAGAGAACTTATATATATGTTTGCGTATATGTATACATTACACAATTTCTTTGATTTTCATTTTTCCATCGAAAAGAAGGGTTTCACTTTATTTTTGCAAGTTCTACTGTAGTAGGTGGAATATACCACAAAATGAAGCGAGTAAGCACGCAATCACAATCACAACTGCAGCAACACAATTTTTTTGTGTTAAAGGTTAAGAGTAAGCACAGCAGCTGTGACTTAGTTCTAAGTGCGATGGGAATGGATTCTTTCGAAATTGCCATTGTATAGGTCCTGTTCAAGATTAAGCCTACATAGATATATGATTTAAAAAAAGATAAATTGCTCTTGAATGTGAGTAGTATCTCAAATATGTCCATGTCCAGTATCTGAGCTAGAACTGTTTTTAATTGTAAGTTTCTAGTTAATTTGAAATTTAAAGCATATAAGCTTTATATTTATTCTCGAAGTGATAAACTATAGGTACCTACTTTAGAATCGTTGTGATTTGAAACGAAAATGCGTCACGATAAAGAAGTAAACACATTAATATATAGAATTAAGTTGGTAGGTGTTGATGCGAACGCACCTATCATTAGCGAGTTTGGCCAATTGCGAGCAAACTTCACACCCACCGTTAGATATTTCAGCCTTTACCTTCTGATTCTTAACCTCATCTCTGATGGTTTAATCATATAGGTATGTCTGTTTAAGCCGCTTAATGATCTACATCTATTAACACTAATTGTATAATTTAACGATTTAATAAAGATTTTGCAACGTCTACGATTAAAACACCAAGATTGTGTTTCACCGTGGAACAAAAAAGCATTGAAAGAATGGACTAATCCGTCGCAACAGTTGGATAGTTGGGATGGATATATCTCTAAACCCGCAGACGAACATCGTTATAAGACTAGGTACTAGTTTCAAACAAACAAAGCAAAAAATAGATATAGTTTGATGTCAATGAGGTGAGTACTGAGTAGTTGCACATACCATCTTCAAGCTTGTGAGAGGTGAAGAAATAAATTTATAGTTAAAAAAGTTTCTAATGGCAACTAGGACTAGACCACCAAATTTTTTAATCAAATTAGATAAAGTTCTATTCTTTTTGATTGTAGAAATAAGGTGAGGTCTTCTTTTTCAGTAATTTCCCACTGATGTTCTTGTGAAAATTTGTCAATTCGCATCTTTCATGTCATGCTTTGAAAGCCCCTGTCATTAAAATTTCGTAGTTCCTCTCGTCGCGTCACCCGTAAAGCCTTTCTTGTTGTCTGTTCAATCTTCGTCTCCACACTTTGTTCTCATAGACCGGACCAAGATTACTTAAGTATAAATTAAAGTAATAATAACATAAACATTTTTGCTATTGTTTTTTAAAAAGTCAAAAAGACATGGAGGACCAAGATTCAAGAGATCCAGTGACCTCAACTCCAAAAACTGGCGTTTCGCCCAGGTACGACAGTGGTTAGATGCTGTCATACCCTTTTAAGACGAAAACTCTTGGTCGAATTGTACTGCCCCCTGTCGTAGTAGTTGAGGTATCCAGATCTAACGATCTATGTCCTTTTTACTTTTCAACAAAATCACTCAAATGTTTTGCTTTCGATATGATCCGATCTTATTTTAGGTGAATCAGGACTAACCTTGACTTCCGAAGAGGTCTCATTTCTAAGTTGTTTTCTCAGTTAAAAGAAAAAACGAAATGCAAGTAAGTTTCTGCCTGATAAATCACTCTGATTTTGTTTTTCCTTATTAGCAGAGCAGAATCTCGCACTTTTTTTTCTGACGTTTTATTATCAAAGTACATATATATACTTCATCTTGATCCGATAGGATGTTGAACGCGAGTTGGAAACGCAAATTCTTTGAACAGCCAGTCGGAGTCTTGCTACAGGAATAGCGAATCTCAAGCTGAGATAAAAGAGGCAGCAAAAGCAAAAAAGTTCGAGTTTACAAACAGAGGAAGAAAGCCATACACACCTTCGAACCCAAATTTCGATTTGGCTGTAACCGTAATGAACCCGAAAACCATTTATGGTCTGAGTTTGATGTTTGATGACCAGAATGGAAACCTAAAAAAGATTTTGAAAATATGAACTATTTATTTCAAATTCAAATATTAGTTGCCCGAGGAGAAGGGAAAATTAGACGATTGGATTCATTATAAACCGTCTATGCTGAAAAACAAAGTTCATCCAAAGTCGAAAGCCACAAGCCACACCGGCAGAAATGACATACTTGTTGAGGATGAAGCTGCGGATTATGTTGAAGAAGGTTCCAAAACATAAATAATAATGTCCAAAAGTTCCAAAAAAAAAAAACAATTTACAAGCTCTGAAAAAACTTTACAATACTTTTACAATGGTCTTCAAGAAGAAGACCAGCTGCATGGAAGAAGAACAAGCAATTCAAAAAAATAAAATCTCAGCAATAAGTCCGTTCGTTGAACTTTCCCCAGGGTTGACCCATGTTTTCTTGACAACCCTATGAGTTGTCAAAAAAAAATAGCTTTTCCAGTCCTCAAAAAACGTTAAACCACAAATCACCACACATCCTTGTTTAAAAAAATACATGCCATTTGACAGCCCTCAACTCGCCAAGGAAAAAAGCTAAGGCGAGTTGATGGAAAATCTATGTCAACCCTAGGGCTCAAAAAACACTCAATTTGACATTCAGGGCGACTTTAGCGTTTCTCCAAAAACGCTTTGTGGCGACCCCAGGGCTTCAACGAACAAACCTAATGTTGGTTACGAATTGAAGCTAAATCTTTGGAACTTTACATTGCAATAAAAAACGAAGTTTTGAAAAAAAAAAATACAAAAAGAATACTGCACAGCAAAAGATGCAAACAGCAAAATTACAAAATCTTTTTCTATTACTCCTCTAGAACGAATTTCAGATTCATTATACAAGTGGTGTCAATTTTTACTTCCGATAGTAAGGCAAATTTCGTAATTGTGCAGAAAAAAAATTTTGAGATAGCAATTAAATATGATATTACGATGATAGAGAATACGAAAAAAGTGGGTCCTGCAATTCTGTCTGTCTATCTATGTGTCTGTTTGTTTGTACATGGATCTACAGCCTGAACCGCTTGACCGATATTCCGATATTGCAGTTAGGGTCTGTGGGGCAGCCTACAGAGGGGTTTTTGGAATTGGGTCTCTTAGAAATGACGGCACCTGCCATACAACTATAATAATACTTATTTTTCGAAACGGCTCAAATTTTCTGTGAAGGATAAATTTTGGATTTTCTGTCTTTAGAAGCAAGACAAAATTATGGAAAAAGTCTAAGGGCCGGTTTGTTCAAGCTTGATTATTTCTAATCAATGATTATTCCAGATGATAATCATGTATTCGGTTTGTTCACGTAATTTTTAATCAAGGAATCTCTTAGCAGAGCTTTTAATCAAAGATTTTGCTAACCAGTAAATTTGTCTGGGTTAGCTCCATTTAAACAACGATTAACTGAAATTCAGTTTGTTCAGGCCTGATTTTTGTTTAAATTACACCTATCCCTTCAAAATAAAAAATTGTCAGCCTAACATACCTTGGATCATCACCTTGGATGAGGCATATGGAGGCAGTGATTTTAGTTTTTTTTTATATAGAGTTTCTGTAAAATAAAAAAAGCGTATAGGCTTGGCTGAAGGTGTGTTTTATTTACTCATAAACGGCTAATTTTGTGCCAGCTGCTGCCGTAGTATTTCTTTTTAAAAATTTACAATTTCTTCATCTAGATAGACCCTTTTTTGTTCTGCACTGCTTAACGGTTGGTTGGTAAGCAGCTTGCATAGCAGCATTTAAGTCATTCTGGGTGTTTTGTATGAAAGCAGTTTCTTTTTGTACCACAGCTTCTGCTTCGCGAACTTCTTTTTCAAGTTGTTTGACAATTCCCTGTTTTCCAACCAATGCAGCTTCTGTAGCACGAGCTGCTTGGTTGCAAAGCCTTTCTAGCTAACTGAGCTTTAACCTGATGCGAAGCCTGTTGTCCGGCTGCGATTTGAGCATTTGATTCTGCTTTTGCCTCTTGTGCAGCTTTAAGAGTTATGCTAAATGCTTTTTGCTTTGATGACCCACTCATAGCTCTGTTAGATTGGCAATTAATTTGGGGCTCTTTATTTAGGTCGTCCGAGTCGGCATACCTACATATGTTTGAAACTAAAATGCAATTAAATTCAAATCTCGATAGTTTTGACAACCAAAAAAAGAACTGACTCTATCATAAAAAATTTATGTATTTTCAATAATTTCCTTGATTAAGTTTTGACATATAGACTGGAAAATGGAACGATTTTTAAATAACCCATGATTTGCTAACCAAGCAATGAAAAAGGTGAACAAACACTCTTTTGTGATCACAGATTCTTAATCATGGATTAAGAAGAATCCTTGATAACCAAATTGCTTATTTAACCCGCTCTGAACAAACCGGCCCTAAAGCCGGTACCTCCCATAGTAGCGTTTTTTTTTTTTTTCAAAAACAATTTTCTCGTTAATGGCTGACACGATATTGACGAAATTTTGATTTTTTTAAATAACTTCAAAACTAAATCTTTAATTTTTTTTTTCAAATTTTTAGTCAAAATAACTACAAGCAAGATCTGAAATTTTGCAATAGGTACTTGAGTTTTTATAAACTTGTTTTTAAAAAAAATTAAAAATAAAAGACCTTTTTTAAAAACTGGTCCATCGATTTCGATTAAATTTTCAGCATCTATTTGTATTAGCAGCTGCAAAAGAATGGCGTTTTTAGATTTTCGCTTGAAACTTTTTGAATATGTATTTAATTAAATTTTTTTCAATATTTTGCTGATTTAATTCAATTTTAATAATTAATGGGGAGTTGGCAACCCTGTATCACCCAATATATTATCAAGAGCGAATATTAAAACCTTTTACTCAGTTTCAAGATTTTGATATCGTATTTAGCACACAATCGTAAGTTAGTGCGACCCAGTCGTGCACATTTGTTTACGTTGCAGTATCTTCACAATCCTTCGCAAATAAATCAAAACAACAGTATAAACGAATTTTAATGTTAAGCATAATTATCGTAAAAGCCACTCCTTCTTCCACCTAAATTATGTTCAAGATAAGAATACTTATTTTTGAGTTTGCTTTTGGTTTATGTGAAACAAAAGCGTTTATGTTGAGTATCAGCAAATGGGCCTAAGAAAGTCAGCTAAGAAATAGTCTCTCAAATAAATTTTATCGATATCGTTTTAGCCGTTTTCTGTAAAAATAAGTATCTATATTATAAAAATGAATCACTATATCCTTGGTCATGACATCACGCAAGAACGGCTGTTTCCACAGGAACGGAAACTAAGAAACTACTGGACAGATTTCAAAAATTCTTTCGAGACTGAGATGTCACATAATCCCTTAGTAACTTAGCTTAAATTTCATTCCAATAATCCCACGGGAACAGAAACAGAAACGAGAACGGGAACTTTAAGGTTACTTGACCGATTTCAAAAATTCTTTCAACTCCGTGAACATGCGTTCTTAACAAATTCATAAGGCCACAGTAAAAAATAACGTTAAATCCGTTTTAAAGCATTTTAAACATTGACATTAACATTTGTTCACATTTAAACTCCATTTTCATTTCATGAAAAATTAGATTTACATTTTATTTGGACATTTAAAAAAAATAAATAAATACAATAAATAATAACATGATAGTAAATTAGTTCAGTAAAAATAAATAACAACATAAAAAAATCCAGAAAATTTAATTTTCTAGCTCTTGAGTAACAAACAAAAATGTAAAAGAAATGTTAAACTTGTGCAAATAGCTTTACGTTTAAAACGCAATATTAACCACAAAATTGTAAAAAAAAGAGAAAACAAAACAAAAGTTGTTTGAACAGAGAAAAGCCTTAATACTAAGCCACAGAAAAGGATATAATTTTTGTCTTTTCGTTATCTAGGAATTATTTTACTAACTATATTAAATATTATTTTAACTTTTTATATTTAATCTAAAATTGTCACAGAGATTCTGCTCTTATTCATAGATGAATACAAATTAATATATGTATTGGAACTAACAATCAAAAGAGAGATAGCTTAAGATTTGAGATATCGCTTAAGTTACTTAAGGCCTATTCAGTAAAGCACACACAACCGTACGAAACTTAAAGTAACGAATACGTTTAGAAAATGAAAGCGAAACAAAAAACAAAAACCGCAATTAAGTTTCTCCTGCAAGGTGTGAATGCCTGATTGACTAAGGAGTAGCACACTGTCTTGTTCGATGTGGCGCAGAAGCGAATTATTGTATTGAACACACAGCAGACGAGCCAGTGTATTGGTTGTTGAGGCGACGCTTAATTCCCTGAATGTAGATATCACGATTAAATAGTCCAGCTGCTAGTGGAATGCTAAAAACGAGAGCAAAGCTCAAAACAGGAAATCTTTCTTTAGGGTTAATACTTACGAATCAGTACCGGCGCGAATAGAGGTCTTGAACAAAGCCCAAACTGGCTTGTGATCTGACGATATTATGGAAGGCACTGAATCGTAAGACAGGCACTCTACTAAAGCTGTAGGTTGACCAGCTGCACTAGCAAAATTACTTGCCCTACGTATTGCCAAACCTTGAGTTTGTCTGTACTTGTAAAGAATTCTATCCGTGTATGCTGGAGCACGCTGTTTGCTTGACGTATCAAATTGTTGAGTTCCTGGATCGTACTGTAATGATAACATAATCGTTTTATTTTCAGACACAAAACTCAAACGCTAAGTAAACTCACCTTGTACGTGGGCGGAAATGTTATATTGGCCTCCATAAACCCTCGGAAAGCAGCTCCATCGGCTAAGACTGAGGATAATTGATCAGTATGCATGTAACCATGTGGCAAGTGAGATGGCAGCGGAAATTTTGTATTCTGAATCCATTCGAGGAGTTTCTCCCGTGGTTCACTCAGCCTGAAGTTAAGATCACCACACCAGTAAACATTGTCAAAATTTTGTGTGACATCTTTATTTTTGTGACGCAGATGCAAGTTCTTAGGCAAGTCTAGAGCGTGTATGATACGTTTAACATCGGAAACTCGTTCCTTTACCTTTTGCTGGTGCGCTGTTAGGTGGGATGTGACAAAAAGCATGGAGGTACCAAATAGGCAAAATGATATAGCGATCGCACCCTTTGTGCGAAATGCGGTCCCAGGCCGGACAGACATACTGGCATCTTCGGGTGCAGAACAATACCAAATAAGGTCACGTCGCATAAATATGGCTAAGTGGAGGGTTCCTAATGTAGTCGAATGAAACAGCACATGGGATGGTCCAAGTGTTTCTTGAAGAGTCACTTCCCATTCAATACGTTCTGGGCATGTTTCTTGAGTTCCAACAGCAACAATGTCGGGTACGTGTACCATAGTTGCAGGGAGGACAAAGTCATTCATTTGTCTGGAATTAAATTTTAAAATGAGAAAACATATTTTTTCGAGAATTTGAAAAGTTAAATTCATCAACGTCGCAGCGTCGCTTTTCATATTGTCTTTATTAGGGCTGTTTACACTTTAAGTGTGTTTAATGAAAAAAAAGCAGAGCAGCGCAGCTCAGAGCATTATTAATTTTTTAATAATTTTTCAAAATTTGTGCCCATCATGGTAGCAGAAATGGGGATTTCACTTACAGCATTATTCGTTATAAACATCCTTCCTGGCTCACAAAACATTTTATTTTTGACACGAATTTTTCACAGACTTTAGTGCACGTTACGACGGGTCACAATGTATGATTAGTTGGACACACTTGTTTTGATGGATGTTGAATGGTCGGATGTAGTTTGCATTCAAACTTGTGGTTAAAAATATTTCAATTTGCAACAAGGCGGACCAGAGGTTTTGAGGAATTGCATTCTTCAACATTGATCTTTCATACCAAAGTGCTGGACAACAAGTTGGACAACAAGCTCTGTTCGGGGCAGCACTTTGCACTTGTTGTAAAGACCAATGGAACACAAAAAATGTTTCTGTGCAGTTTAAAATGTTGCTTTTTTGACATCTGAGTTACATTATCAAAATATGTGTACTTGGTGTTAGTCCCACAAAACTGACATTGTCCTCTTCACAAGGAAATACAAAATACCTCAAGTTATCACTCCACCAAATGGAATTCCACTTACTTTCTCAGACGAAGTATTTGGGTCCAAGACAAAAAGCTAGGTTAGGTTAGGCCCTCCTCAACGGGTCTCCACCTTGCCGTGGTGAGGAGGCTTACGCTAGAACCTAAAGCAAGATGGCTACGGTTGGATGCTCCTGAGCGGAAAATCAGCTACAAGCTAGGGTTCTGGGCAAACTAAGTGAGACCCACCCCTATGAAAATTATGAAAAGGACAAATAAAGATTTTTAAAAAAAATAGCGGGGATATACGCTAAAGTGTCAGCAGATGTCACGGCTGCTGGCTTGGGCTTTGCCTTACGATCTCAATATCTAAAGGAGAAGTCGCCAGTGACTGACTTTTCTCATTTCATTTTTTGCTTGGTTTGTGTGACGATTTTACTTATAATTTTAGATCTTTTTTTTTTTTTTTCTTTTTTCTTTCTTTTCTTTTTCTTTTTCTTTTTCTTTTTTCTTACAGATCCAACTTATAAAGCAATCGCAAAAGCTAACCTAAGTAATAAAAAGGAAATTAAAATGAACAACTCAAAGAACAACAACAATGTTACGAAGATGACTGAGGAAGAGGAAAACCTCCTTCTCGACCCTTTCTCCAGCTTAGGTATTGAAGATGGAGCCAGTGGCGAAGCCATCATTGTCGATGATATCAGTGATGCTAGCTCTATGGCAGACTCCGATATCTCCAACCTATCGTGCATGTCCAGGCGGAGTAAAATCTCCAACTGCAAACGCACCGTGCAGATGGCCTTGATGCCGAACTTTACAAGGCAGCTGGAGATCAGTTGGAAAGGAGCATGCACCAGCTGATCTGCATGATATGGTCGAAAGAAAGCATGCCCGATGAATGGAACCTCAGTATCGTATGCCCGATCCTAAAGAAAGGAGACCCTCACAACTGCGCCAATTATAGACGGATAAGCCTCCTTAACGTCGCTTATAAGATCTTGTCTGCTGTTATTATGTGAACGTCTGAAACCCCACGTCAACAACTTGATAGGTCCTTATCAATGTGGTTTCAGACCGGAGAAGTCCACAATAGACCAAATTTTCACATTACGGCAGATCTTGGAAAAAACCCGAGAACATAATATCGATATTCACCACCTCTTTATCGATCTCAAGGCCGCTTATGACAGTATCTACAGAGACGAGCTGTACAGAGCCATGTCTAGTTTCGGCATTCCTGCAAAACTCGTACGACTATGCAGGATGACTTTGGAGAATTCACGCTGCTCCGTCAAGGTCGGTAAAGAACTCACCGAGACCTTCAATGTCGAAAAAGGTTTTAGGCAAGGCGATAAACTGTCATGCGATTTCTTCAACATCATACTTGAACAGATTGTAAGAAACTCAAACGTCAACACCAGAGGAACAATCTTTCAAAAATCTGTGCAATTGCTCGCATATGCAGACGATATTGACGTAATGGGAAGAAAAAAGCGTGATGTCATAGGTGCTTTTGCGAGTATTGAAACAGAAGCGGCAAAAATGGGTTTGATGGTTAATAAGGGCAAAACAAAGTATATGCTGTCATCAAACAAGGACACAGAATATCGACGAATTGGACAAAACGTCACAATAGACAGACATAACTTCGAGGTAGCACAGGACTTCGTCTACCTAGGATCCGCTGTAGACACGGACAACAACATCAGTGCGGAGATCAAACGGAGAATAACTCTTGCCAACCGTTGCTTCTTTGGGTTAAGAAGGCAATTGAGAAACAAAACCCTCTCCAGAAAAACCAAGGTAACCTTATATAAGACCCTAATCATCCCAGTCCTGCTTTACGGTGCGGAAGCATGGACCTTATCGAAAGCGGATGAGGAAACCCTTGGTCGTTTCGAAAGAAAAATTCTCCGAATGATCTTTGGTCCCGTATGCGAAGACAATGTGTGGAGAAGAAGATACAACAACGAGCTGTATGAGCTGTACCGCGACATGGGCATAGCCAGAAGAGTACGCATCGCGAGGCTACGATGGTTGGGCCATGTTGAGCGGATGGACCCAAACGCTCCGGCTCGTCGGGTGTTCGAAAGCACATTGCAGGGAAATCGCGGAAGGGGAAGACCTCGTCTTAGGTGGAGCAATCAAGTGGAGGATGACCTCAACCGACTTGGAGTGCGAAACTGGAGAGAGCTCGCCCGAAATAGAAGTCGTTATCGAAGGATGTTGGTTGAGGCTCAGGTTCACCCCGAACTGTAATGCCCACCTAAGTAAGTAAGTAAGCAAACGCACCGTTAAAAGGCTGGGGAAAGTTGACTGGAACGAAATGACTGACTTAGAACGGAAACGACTACATAACGCACGAGCCTTTCTAGACAGGGAGAACTTGGGAAAAGACGGGCCTACTGCTAGTCTTGCACCAAGCCCCCTGCAAGGTACAACTGCAAAAACTGACAAGACCGACTAAAACAAACCACACGGCACACGAACCTTGGTGGAAAGGGAGGGCTTGGGAAAGGATGGGCCTGTTGCTAATCCAGCACCAAACCCTCTCTCCCCTCTAAGTCAGATTGTAAAGACTTCGATAGGTCCGCCTGCTCCGTACACTGATAAAATTCAGCCAAAGAAAAGGCCAACCCCATCGACGGCTGGTGTAGGGACTACGAATACAGGACATAATACGAAGGACGAACAGACAGACCCTAGAGCACGGAAGCACAGCAGTACTTCTCACCCAGAAATGGAAAATGAAGCCGCTGCTGAGGGGAAGGAAGAACAGAAACTTGATGGTAGTGTAGAAGGCCATAGCCCTCCGCAAGACCTGAATCTGACTGAGGAATCCAACCCCGAAAACCCGTCACACAACAAAACGACGGACAGTCTGGCAACTGTCATCGACAGAAATACAAGACAACGACGAGCAAGGGTCCTCAGCAAAGACGAACTTCAACTGAGACAACAACGCAACGCGGTAAGGACAGTCAGACGCCTATCGAAAAAGAACCATGACTCCTTAACGGTAAAGGCAAGGAAGGCTCTGATGAGGTCCGAACAAAGACTACGGACATTGACACCATTAGACATAACAAAACGAACTGGAACATTGACACCAATAAACATAACAAAACGAACTGGACAAGACCCGACAGACAATAAACGAGCTGGCTGCGGAACAAATACCGGAACTGGTGAGGCGGCCTCTCTGCCCCTTATCGAAACCGTTATGCCGAACTGCTCAAATAGAGTAAGGAATGCCAGCTCCTCCCCGAACAACTCCTCACCCAACAGACTACCAAAGAGGATGAAGACCTCCTCAGTCCCTGCTGAAAAAGGTCACCTAGTCGCTATAGCCGACTTTGGGAAACCCGACCGCAAACTGAGTGAAGACGAATGGCAGTTGCTGGAACTAAGGATCCTGGAAGAGGTAAATATTTTTATTTTTTTTGTGGTAGATTAGTAGGTTGTGTTCTGTTAGAAGACTGATAAGCTATCGTAATGAAGGCCTATTCAGGAATAGTAGCCCTTCAAATCTGTTACTATTAAAAAGCTAAACTGGAAATCAAATATACAAGAAAGAATCAAAAAATTGGAAGTAAATGGAGAATATTCCCACAGATAACCCAATGGTTATACACAGCGGTCATGAGACCGATAATTCCATACGAGATAACAGTATAATGCACAGCTTTGAAAAAAACGACTCATCGTGACAGACTAAGCTAAGTCCAAAGATCAGCCAGCATATGTGTCAGCGGAGCTCTTCGTTCCACGCTTTCGTCTGCACTAGGCATATTCTTAACTCTCTTAGCATTGAAAAGAAAAGAAGTGTTAGACGTTACACTTTCCACCAACTCTGGTACGTTAGTAACCAAGAATTGGAAGGTCTCCAATTACGTAACCTTCTCTAACCACAGAATAATAACATTCGAATAGAACATAAATGTGAAAACTGTATCTCTTATAGGAACCCTAGGAAAACTGACTAGGGTCTTTATAACCAAAAACTGACCATAACACTCAGCCAGAACAACAATGAGCCTTTGCTTAGCTGCTCAGCCTAGAGACGCAGGTAAACAAGCTTACGTCAGACGTAATCAATGCTTTCGAAAGCTCATGCCCGCCATCCAAAGGGAAAGGTAGATCCAGCCCCAAGCGAACTCTCGACCCTTAGAAGGAACTGTAGGAGGCTTTTCAATAGAGCAAAATTTAGCAACCTTTTGACTGACTGGTACCTATACAATATCAGTAAAAATGAATATAAAAATACTACTTAAGCAAAAAGAGCAGCCTGGCGCAACTTCTGCTGCTCAGATACTGAGTGCACCAATAAGGCTGCAGGGCTAAGAAAATTCATGTTCAAGGTCCAAAATACCCCTAGTCTTCTTAGAAGACCTGATAACACATGGACTGACTCATGCTCTGAAACACTAGAGTCACTCATGAACACCCACTATTCAGGGTGTTCTCAAATGACATCACCAGAACACGGAAGCCCTGGCGCTAACGTTAGCGCCAACATATGAAATATATTATTAGATAAAAGGAAGGTAATGTGGGCCATTGACTCATTCTCAGCATACAAATCTGCAGGCCCTGACGACATTATTCCAATAATGCTCCAAACCCCTAAAGACTTGATTGTGCTGATTCTAGTGGAAATTTTCAGAGGCTGTCTACACCTCACCCCATGAAGGAGTGTTATCCCCGCTACTCTGGCTCCTAGTAGTTAACCAAATCCTGGTCTAGTACATGAGCGGAATTAAAGCCGTAGACTATGCTGATGACATCGGCATCATGACTTCGGGTAAATTCACAACAACCCTTTGTGAACTCCGTCACGCAGCTCTAAACGAGCTCATCAGCTGGGCTAAAGACTGTGGGATAAACACATGCTGTTGTTGTACCAAGAGCGAGAACTGAACATGTTAGACGTTTTACTACTGCTATAGCACCACATATTTATAACAAACTTCCTGCCGATATAGCCAACAATACTGCTGGATTAAATAAATTTTTAAAAAATCTTAGAAACTGGCTTTTATCTTGATCAGGTGTAGAAGATTTAATTCAAGTCGTAACTTAATATAACCAACGAACGAATGCCTATTACTTCACCAATTACTTATGTTCATAACGTCTCTTAAACCCATTTAAAAATAAAAAAATCTGCCAATCTCAAAATCTTCCCAAGTATCTTGCTTTTATCTTTTATTTTATTTATTTATTTATTTATTTTTATTTCCCTCTTCTTTCTTTAGTATCAACTAGCGTTTCCCATACTTTCTCCACGCGGCTTTTATAAAAAAAAATTATTCTTTGGATAATGCACTTGATACTGGTTTTTTAACCACACAGTGCATTTTAGAATCGTTTCAGTTCATAATTCATGGTTCATAATATATTCTAAGTAGCATTACTCTAAGTAGAAGTAACTTACAAAATTATCGAATGTAATATTTAATTTATTTATTAATCAAAGTAAGTAGTTACTGAACATAAATGGAAGAAATATATAATACAGGCCAACTATGTTACAATTTACTTTAGAATTAATGAATTTGTAAAACTGAAATGTAAATAAATCTTAAATCTTAAATCTTAAATCTTAATGTCAACCCGACAAAAACAGCACTTGTTCTGTTTACGATCGATCAAGGACGATTCCAGATATACTTCCACCCACCATAAACGGTATACCAATAAACTTAACTGGTACGGAAAAATATCTCGGAATCGTCCTTGATCGTAAACTTAACTGGATGGAAAGAAAATTTAAGAGAAAGAGAAAGGAAAGCTCAAATCGCTTTCTACACTTGTAGTAGAATTTTTGGGGAAAAATCGGGACCTGGTCCCAAAACTATTCAGTGGATGTTTACATCCATAATAAGACCAATCCTCACATATGCCGGTGGCCGTCATTAGAGAAGGCTGCATGCATTGGCTCAACCAGTGCCATGAGAACAACACCCATTTGCAGCTCTGGAAACCAACCTGTCGCTAGCCCCCTAGATCTTTTTACTTATTAGATGGCGGCCAAAAGCGCACTGTGACTCAAACAATGCAACAATTGGAAAACAGGTATATCAGGCCTTAGAACCATCATGAACCATATAGATATGGACATTCAAACAGACTATTGACTTCAATCCAGTGGCCCTAACAGTTTTTTCCGACAAGAGAAAGCTGGAAAGAAAACAAGGTTATAAAAGAAAATCACATTTCCGTCTTCACAGATGATTCCAAAAAGGACGAAGGGGTAGGGTCAGGTATCTTGTTAGATTACCTTACTATGAATAGATCAATAAAGCTTCCCGTGTCTTTCAAGAAGAAGTTGCAAAACACCTAGCTACACAAAACCTGATCAACAAAAATATTGACTTCCTCATAGACAGTCAGGCGGCCATTAAGGCTATCTCGTCCATAATCACAAAATCACAGATTAGTAGACAGCTATCGCAGTAATCTTTGACTGCTCAGCGAAACAAACAACGTAACTTTAACCTGGGTTCCAGTTCCAGAATATCGTAACATAAAATCGGTAAAGAAATGGCGGATAAGCTGGCTGAAATCGGCACTCGAATCCAGTGAAACGAACACCTCAGTTCTAAAGCCACTAGAACAAGAAAAAACAGAATCAAACATAACTTTTCTTAAAACCGCCAATGACAGGTGGTCATCTTTAGAAACATGCCGATTCTCCAGAAACCTTTGGCCAGATATTTCCAAGAAAAACAGAATTTCTACTCCAGCTTAGCAGACTTCGGTTCTCTCTGTTGATTGGCATTCTCACGAGTCACAACTAATTGGGTACCCACATGATGAGAACGGGCATTAGCACATCCGACTTATGTAGAGGATGCCAATACGAAGAGGCAGAAGAAGCATCATTCCACTTTCTCTGTGAGTGTCCTAGCTTGGCCCACACTAGGAATAAAGCCCTCGGAGAATACTTCTTCGAAGAACTGGGCGACATCTTTAACCTTCCATTGGGCAATGTCCTGAAATTTACTCAGTGCTCTAAATGGTTCAGTGGGGGTTCCCTACCCCAATAACCCATCCACCAGCGTAAACCTCTACCTCTACAATCCTCCCACCTCATCCTCTGTTTTCCCGGGAGCACAATGGATCCTTGAAATCCGAGTGAGGTGCTGCCACTTGTGGCTTCACCCCCCATCCAACCTAACATAACCTAACCTAGCCCTTGAAATTCACAGCAAACAATCTGCGGCCAATACGGCAACTCATCTCAAAGCCAATAACTCAATACCAACTACACCACCCCCAACTGATTTTCGATGGACTTCCAATACGGATTTTTTACAAGATGATTCAATCAATTTTTACACTGACTGCTAAAAAAACCGAGGATGGAGTTGGTGCCGGAATGTACTCAAAAGAACTAAATATTAGTCTATTCACTCCAAAACAGCAAGGTCCAAGTGGAATTCCTATCATGGCTCCGAGAAACCGTGATATTTTCGACAAATATTCGCATCTTCTCGGAAAGTGTAGCAGCACTTAAAATAATTATGTTTTTATAAACTCTGTAACCGCCAACGAATGTCGATCGTCTCTTATGGAGATGACAGAACAGTTTAACATTCACCTTTTTTGAGTTCCGAAGAACCATTTAGAGAAACTGCAAAGCCGATGAACTCGCCAGGAAAGGAAATTCCATGTCAGTATCACCGAACAAAAATTAACATGCCTATTTCAACGTGCAAACTGCTGCTAAAGCATGATAATATAAAGAAAACGAGCAGTAGATGGACAAACACCACCACTTGAGGCTACCAAAAAGATCTGGCCAATCCTTGATCTAAAACGCACCAAAAGTTTGTTATCCTTAAACAGATAGCAACTTAGCTCCGTAATCGGTGTTATAATCGAACACTGGCTCATATGTAGACATGGCGCAGGGTTCAATATTCCTCCGACCACTCATTGGCACTTCATTTCGACGAGTGTAAAGTAAAATTCACTACACAAAATTTCAAAAGCTCTTTAAATTTACAGTTTTTATTATATTACTACAGAAGAAGAACAGTTCTTTGATCCAACCTTACGGCTTATCACCTTTACTATTTAAAAACTGCAGTTTCACTCAATCGTGCATAGAATACCACGTCACCACTTTAATTAACATACATCGTAAAATACATACTGCATATTCATTGTCTTTATTTACTTTACTTTTTTTCCTTAAATTTCCTTCGTCATTATCTATTTTGCAACAAGTCGTCTGACGATTTGTTTTTCTTTTTGTCAAAGATCATCGATTAAGTACTTGATTTAAAATCAGACAAAAACTTACTTGGGAGGACTCTGACCGTTCATGTTCCAAGTGCCAACAAATACGGTGACTTCTTTGAGCGGTAATACTCTCTCTAATTCACTTGGTCCCAACAATGTTGACGAGCCTAATCTGCCATCAAGGTAGCTCCTTAAATGAAAATAAGCTATAAAATAAACATAAATAGAACCACTGCCATTTCTTTACCTATCTCTTGCTTTTTCCGTTGGAATCAAGCTCAAAACTTGTGCGGCCATCAAAGCCTGTCTCGCCAGTCCGGAACCACTCCCCTGTGATTGCTGTTGCTGCTGCTGTCTATCTATTCTTTGCATTGGAATATTCTCATGTGACATCGATCGCACTCCTTCTGAAGCATCTTCTGCAATGATGATCTCTGGTTGTGTAGATATATTCGGGGATGACATGTGCTGAATATCATTAGCTAACTCTTTCCCAGGTGGAAGGAGTTTTAATCGTAACCTAGATCTACAAGCAGTAATTGCAATTGATCTTGGCACGTTGCATTCGCTCTGTGTGCTCTTAACCGACGAGTTTGATGGTGAACTGTGCGAATTATTGAACGATTGTAACAACTTTCCATTCATCGGAGTCTCTGGAGCACTGTTGCACTCCGATATGGTCTCATCCATTGCATTTGCATCAAGATTCAAAGTCAAATTTTCCCGCCTCAGACACCCTGCGTCAGGCAGTGAGTTATAACGCACACTAACTGGTGGTGTCATCGGTTTGCGATCTACTTTGCAGCACAAACTAAACTGATGGCTAAAGCGATTGTGTTCGGCACTGTGACCCGAGCTGCCTCGGTTTGACTTACTTCTAAGTGGACGGTTCTTTATTCTACGTTTAACATTAGTTATTGCATTTAAGTTGTCATTGTTGTTATTATTGTTGTGTATACTGTTTCTCGCTACAAGTTTTTCCGGCGAGCACTTGGCAAAGGAAACATCGTGTGGCCCACTATTTGATGCACTCAGATGATTGACGTCTCGATTCTCTAGAACTGGGTGCGGTTCCACTTTAGTTGACCGCTTTGGCCAAAGCCCACTGAAGATATTGCTGCTACCCTTGTTTGATTTGGGGCTAGCAGTGATACGCTCATCACTCCTAACGCGATCCATTCTTCTTATAAATAAGTGACTACTTAAATTTGATAATTTTATAATATTGCTCTAACTGCCGTCGACAGACTATATTACACTAATGAGAGTAAATATCACGAAATTGTTGACTAGAAAAAGATGATAAAACTTAGGGGCAGGTGCGCGCTATGTGTCTAAAAAGCGTTTCTATGCAACCTTCAACCCAACGAAACACACACACGGAACAAGAACTTGACTCTTTACGAATTTACCCCAAATCAAAAAGACCTTGTCTAATCCTCTTCATGGTGGACACGGTGAATGAAAACGGCACACTTGCGGGTGACTGATGATGTTATTGATTTTCATCTTAGAAAACTCTAATTTTTGGCATCTCTTGTGGAAAGTTTTTCTTTAGTTTTTTTTTGTGGAATTGAAAAAATCAATAATTTTCTTGAATTGAATCAACTCACCAAATATGGAGAAAGTCCTTGTTGTCGCGTGTTACTTGATTTATGGGTAGTTCCTGCACTTCGAGTTGTTTTTTATTTCTATTTTAATATACATATGTAAAAGGCAAGAGATTGGTCACATTTCTTCAGATTTTTACATCGTCATTGTCTTGAGATTTATTTGGGTGCTTCTTCTTGTGACTATCAATTATTGTTTATGTAATGATGTGATGCCGTGAGTTGATCCAAGCAATTTTAACAGATGCTGTCGTCGTTGTCGTCGTCGCAGGGTGTGTGAATCTTGACTTTTCTTCAAATAAAATTATTTATAATTAGCAATCGACGAGTAATAAACACAACACTCACGAATTCAAATGAAACTCCGCACGACAACACAACAACAATAGGTCTGTTCGTTGAACTTTCCCCAGGGTTGACCCAGGTTTTCTTGACAACCCTGTGAATTATCAAAAAAACCTGGGTTTACCAGTCCTCAAAAAACGCTTTACCACAAATCACCATGCATCCCTGTCATTAAAAAAAAAATACATGCCATTTGACAGCCCTCAAATCGCCACACCAAAAAGCTAGGGCGAGTTTGGGGAAAACCTATGGCAAACCTATGGCTCAAAAAACACTCAATTTGACATTCATGGCGAATTTAGGTTTCTCAAAAAACGCTTTCTGGCGACCCTAGGGCAAACCCAGGGCTTCAACGAACAGACCTAATCACAAATCCGTCTACCTCAACGACTGCACGAGGAAAATAATTTGCTCATATATTTTTTTTTTTTTTTAACTTCTCTCTGTTGCTGTCTTTTGAGAATGTCATGTATGGTGGAGAAATGTCAAAACTAGAAGAGAACGGCCATAACAAAATCGAAGGTTAACAGATCTGTTTGATTAAAATTCTATAAATTTTTTCTTTCTTTTGACCACAGAGGGGTTACAACAAGAGGCCACAAACCACACATACACCACGAAATGGCTTCACAATTGCCACTTTATTTTAAGATTTCAAAACCGAAAATAAAGAAGGGCTAGTGATTTTACTAACACAACTTTATATTCAGGTGATTGCGTGTACCACAGATAGATCCGTGTTACAAAAGCAACAATGTAGACAAATGGAAGGTGCGGGGAAGAGAAGTAAAGCCTTGCGCAAACCAAGGCGGTGAGTGCATGCGATGAGATTGCGTTAAGTCAAATCTCTATGTAATCTTATGGACGTTTGACTTAACGCATAGAGATTTGACTTAACGCCATCGCATCGCACGCACTCACCGCGTTGGTTTGCGCAAGGCTTAAGCCATCTTCATTTGTTTTTTTTTTTTCACATGCGGCTTAACAATATAAGTATTCTAGTTCTTTTATGATTCTTCAATAACCTTTTGAAAGTCGATATCAACATCAACAGCTACGTCTTCAAAAATTTTATCTTCTGCAATATCGCAATTGACTTTCATACATGCTTTAAAAAATATTGAGCAAGTAATTTGTAATTTTCTGCAACCACAACTTCCATGGCAACCTTTTAATAAAAGAGAAAACAAATATTGAACATTCTTATGATATTTTTTATTTCCTATGGCTCACGGATTTTTTAAGTACTACTAACTATTTGAGTCCTTAGGTGTCCTTGCAAAATTTTGAAATAATTTGTCGTATTCTTTTAAGCCTCCACTGTATCAAAATAAAAAAATTCTCTCGCCCGGCGAATTTCGTTTTCGCACATTTTTGATTTGTCGCCTGGCTTTTTTAAGGGATGTTTCATTAGTTAGAAAATTTCATGTGACAGTTCAGTTCGTTTGAAAAATTTGTACAGCGAAGTTGTTCACGCTGCAATAATTTTCGTGCGGGAGTGTGTGAAAAATTTGGATTATTCTTGCAAAGTGTAGTACATGAAAATTGAATTAAATTTCCCTAAATAATGGTAGCCAATACAATTCTTTTCGATTTTTCGGTTGATCCGGTTAAATCCAAAGACCCAAATGAACGCCAAGAAATGTCTAAAATAATTCGTTCTGAATTGGAGCACATCTTTCCCCAATTAGAACTTGTCCATCACATGCCTACCGACGATGGATACTTTTGTGTGCTATCTGAAAATAAGCAGACCATAATTACTTTCCGCATCTATAGCCAAGGATTGGTAACCATCAATGTGGAATATTATCACGAAGAGGGAAAGGAGCAGCTCCTGTCTTTCGATGTAAATTTTTTTAATTTATTTTCGTTTATTGAATAATATTAATTAGGTGGATGCAAAATCAATGCCATCAAGGTCACAGAAATTGCTGCTTGGTGAAATTGCAGCCTTCACAATGTCAAGGAACACCTCTATACGTCCGCCGCACCGGCCCACATTAAAAAAAAAACGTCCTATACTCAGTTGACGTTTTGATGTGGTGGCCTATTGATTTTTCCGTGCCTGGAGTTGCCACCAGTTTTTTAACCAAATTTCATTTTTTTTTCTCACCCGTTTGCTTGATTGCCGAAGATAGCATTACTGAAATGCGTTCTTTTTTGATTTTGAAGCTACGCTATGGAATGTAAAATCGGTTGACATTCCTCGTTCCTAATTTAAAAGTTACGAAATGTAACATCGACGTCGTTCCTAAATGCAATGTTCAACTGTCTGAACGTTTCGTTTTGTAACTATTTCCAATTCAACTCTAATAAGACTTGGGTTTCGATGTTATTCGGTCAAAACTCTGTAAAATTGTTGTTGCTCAGATTTATTTTGGTTATTCTTTTATTAAATTTTCAAAATTCTTTGAACAGCTATTGGTTTTCAATCTTATCCATTTAAGAACTATTTTTTTTTTTTTTTTTCTTCAAAAACCATTTTCCTTTCGTTTGCGTTTATATTTCAAGAAATATTTTATTCTAACATTCAGTCGGTCTGAAATCATTATTCTATAACAAAGTCAAACATACACAGCAACAACTATGTATCATTTTGACCCTACAGAATCGTGTAACATCGAAGTCAAAAAAAGAACGCATTACGGCAATGAAAATAACTCGAGAACCAAAATGAATGTTCACTCTTATTTTTTATTTGTTTTCATTATACCTACCTACATAACTATTTTATTTTGATCGGTCACTTGGACAGATTCTACCTACCTTCACTTTTAAAATGTTTTGTTTTGGTTATCATTGTTTTGTCAAGTGGATTGCGCAATTTTCGGTTAGAAAAGTAGATACATATGTATAATAAAACCATGAGGGCAATGCACTCGTTTCCACTTTGTTAACAGTTTGTTTACATAACACAAATAATATCGTTTATTTCGGTTTGTTTGGGTTTCTGAGTTGCTACATCACGATCAGTAATCCAATAAGAAGTTTTGATGATCTCTTAATATCTAATATAAATTCATTTTTTTAGGATTGATGGAGGAGTAGGCTTACTTACTTAGGTGGGCATTACAGTTCGCTGTGAACCTGGGCCTCAACCAACAGCCTTATGTAACGACTTCGATTTTGGGCGAGCTCTTTCCAGTCTTGCATTCAAAGTCGGTTGAGGTCTTCATCCACTTGATTGCGCCACCTAAGACGAGGTCTTCCCCTTTCACGATTTCCCTGCAATTAGCTTTTAAAAACCCGTCGAGCCGGCCGGAGCGTTTGAGTCCATTCCTTGGTTTTTCTGGAGAGGGTTTTGTTTCTCAATTGCCCTCTTAACCCAAAGAAGCAAGGGTTGGCAAGAGTTATTCTCCGTTTGATCTCCGCACTGATAATGTTTTCCGTGTCTATAGCGGACCCTAGGTAGACGAAGTCCTGTACTACCTCGAAGTTATCCAATTTGTCGATGTTCTGATGACAACATAAGGTTTGTTCGTTGAAGACCTAGGGTCGCCCTGGGGTCGCCATAAAGCGTTTTTTGAGAAACCCAAAGTCGCCCTGAATGTCAAATTGAGTGTTTTTTGAGCCCTAGGGTTGCCCTAGCTTTTTGCTGTGGCGAGTTGAGAGCTGTCAAATGGCATAGGGCATAGGGCATAGGTTTGTCAAGAAAACCTGGGTCAACCTTGGGGAAAGTTCAACGAACAGACCTATATACTTCGTTTTTCCCTCATTAACCATCAAACCCATTTTTGCCTCTTCTGATTCAATACTCGCAAAAGCACCCATGTCATCCCGCTTTTTTCTTCCCATCACGCCAATATCATCTGAGTAATTGTACAGACTTTTGAAAGATTTTTCCTCTGGTGTTGACGTTTGAGTTTCAATCTTTTCAAGAATGATGTTGAAGAAATCGCATGACAGTTTGTCGCCTTGCCTAAAGCTTTTTTCGACATCAAAGGTCTCGGTAAGTTCTTTACCGACCTTGACGGAGCATTGTGAATTCTCCAAAGTCATCCTGCATAGTAGTACGAGTTTTGCAGGGTTGCCGAAACTAGACATGGCTCTGTACCGCTCGTCTCTGTAAATACTGTCATACGCGGCCTTGAAATCGATAAAAGGGTGGTGAATATCGATAGCCGTGTTTAATGAAAAAAAGAGTAGAGCAGCGTAGCTCAGAGCAGAGCAAGAAAGTGTGGAAATATCAGGCAATTTAGAGCAGAACAGCTGGTGTCAAAAGTCAGCTGACAAGAAAACAACAAACATTTTGCTAGTTTGCAAAATTATGTTTGGTATGCTATTATAATAAAAATCTATATGCGGAAACATTGGAATCAAAACTAAACTAACATACGATGTTAATTCAATTGATTTTAAGTTAAATTCGATTTCAAATAGATTGCAAAACGCAAAATATAAACAAAAATATTTGAATCAAATGTCAACAGCTGATTTTGACACTTCCACTCCCATCTGCTCTTACTCAAAAGCAAATGCAGAAAATGCTGCTCTAAAAGCTCTAAGAGCTGCTCTAAAAGCTCGAGCAGGTCATTAAACACAAAAAGTTCTTGCTCGGAGTAGAAAAATTTGTCATTAAACACCAAAAAGCTGCTTTTTTCTGCTCTAGATCGATCTAGAGCAGGTCATTAAACACACTTGATATTATATTCTCGGATTTTTTCCAAGATCTGCCGTAAGGTAAAAATTTAGTCTATTTAGTCTTCTCTGGTCTAAAACCACATTGATAAGGACCTATCAAGTTGTTGACGTGGGGTTTTAAACGTTCACATATTACAGCAGATAAGATCTTATAAGCGACGTTAAGAAGGCTTATCCCTCTGTAATTTGCGCAATTGGGAGGGTCTCCTTTCTTTAGGATCGGGCATACGATACTGAGGTTCCATTCATCGGGCATGCTTTTTTCCGACCATATCCTGCAGATCAGCTGGTGCATGGTCCTTTCCAACTGGTCTCCAGCTGCCTTAAAAAGTTCGGCATCAAAGCCATCTGCACCTGCAGTCTTATTTGAATTAAGATTACATATGGCAAGCTTAACTTCTTCTAGGTCGGGAGGACGGCATTCTTGGCCATCGTCCAAGCTGAATGGTCCAATCTGCATGACAGCGGAATTTGTATCCTCATCGCCGCGCCGCTAAACAGTTTGCAGAAATGATCTTTCAAGATCCTCAGTAGCGACTGTGACTCTATAACTATGTTTTCCTGCTGGTCTTTAGAGGCTCGAGTTCGGGGTTTGCCACCCTGGCAGGATCTTTTTACCTTTTGGTAAAACTTCCGAATCTCGTTCCTGTCATGGCACCTCTCAATTTCCTCAAACGAGCGCTTCTCATGCTGCTTTTTTTTCTTTTTGAGAATTCGGTGTTCTTCCCTTCATTTCTTCTTTTGTTCTTCTATGCAAACCAATAAGACTTAATTTGAGATTACAAATAAGCTAATTTTATTGTAAATGAAAACTATAAAATTAGTTAAATTTTTGAAAAAACAAAACAAAATTTTTTTAGATTTTTTATTAATAAAGCTACTTTGCTAAATTTAAAAGGCGACGCGTTTCGGACTCTGGTCATCATCGGGCGCAAGCTTCGTATCATATTGAATTATGTTTCTTCTTTTCACCCCAAGTTCTTGTGAAAATATTTTTATACATACATGACTTAACAGTTTCAATATTGAAAAGATATAAAAAAATACGATGGTTTTGCTTTACTTTTTTTGCCGGCGTCTGCAGTACTTTCCATGCTGCAGCAAGAATTAGGACGTTTTTTTAGTAAAATCATCCTATGGCGTGTATCAAATTGTTTAATTCAACCAATTTTGCGAGTTAACTCTGGTTTCAGCCATCTCGTCTCTTTAAATAAAGTGTCATAATGCGTTTTTGCTTTATATGTGGAAACACTTTCAATTGGATATTTGAAATCAGTTTATTGTCATGAGGCTTCCACTATTTTACACAAATGGAATTTCTTTTTCAGTTGCTTTTGCGTGTGCAGATCAATGAACTGAATAACTAAAAAGAAATCACAGCTAAATAAAAACCTCATAGAATGCAATTAATATTCTCTTCTATTTTTGTACTTTTGGATGCGCGCCAGAGGTATTTTGTTATTTGCTTCATTCGGGATAATGATACGATTTCTAAATTGTAATTATTTGAAAGTTTTTTTTTATAATTAGCGCAGGGGTTTTATGAATATCCTTATAATGCTATAAATCACATTGCGACCATTTAGAAAAGTAGGATAGAATTTAATAGGAGACACTGATGCACAATGCTTTTTTTTTTGAGTTGGAGTGTGGGTGAAAAACAGAGTCTGGTATAGCATTCCACCTTCGGGTTGTGCAATTAAATCCGTATAGTTTACTGTACGCCCGAAGTTGCATTCCAGGTAAAACTGATGAGCAAAGATGTTTGAAAAGCACCTGACCAGATATGAGAATTGTACTCCAGTTTTTGGCGCATGTAGACTTTATAAATTGTAGCCAGATCTGAAGGGGTGAAGAATTTCCTGCATCGTCTTAAGAAAACCTCAGCATTTAGTATCATTCAAAGAGTGGGTATCGTGGGCATAGAAATATCAAGCGCAATAATCTTGCTTTTTCCCAAACAGTGTTCTACTTTTCGGTGAGATATGGCATCAAATCAGCAGTGGACCTTTCGCTACGAATGCAGTCCTATTGGTTCATAAGAAGCTTTCGTTCTTCAAGATATTTCATGAGATATTTCTATCTGCTCGGGAAGAGCCCAGAAAAATAGAATGTATAGAAAAGCTCACGCAGTGGTTTTGCCAGCGTAGAAGAACCCCTCAGAAAACCGGCTGGGATTTTGCCTGGACCGGCGGATTTGTGTATATTGAGATCTTTTAGAACTCTCGCAACCTAGCAAGTTCGAAAAAATATCTACTTCATCATCACAAGCTCAGGTCAAGCCAATATGCTATCAGGAAGTGTCGGGTTAGTAGCAAATTGAGCTCCCAACAAATAGGCTTTGTCCATCGAGTTAACAATGGAGTGTCATTGCAGACGATCGTTCGGATCGATGCGATGATGAGTTTTTAATGTTCTTAACAAAAGACCAGAAGTTTTTGCTTCTATTTGGGCACAACAGTATGTTTTGCCTTACTTTATGGTCATTTGAAAACTTGGCCTTTTGTATTGGAGCATTACAGATATTTCTGGCCCGTTTGAATAAATTTCGGGTTTCAACTGTAGGGTTGTTTTTAAGTTAGTTTACAAAAACTTCTTTATCTATCCCTAATCGCTTCTTTACAGCTAATTAAACCAAAAATTGTCTTTGGGGATGATACTTTTTGTTCTTTGGGGAACAAAATTTCTCATGCCGTTGAGAATTGCGTTAGATATCGTATTAGCTGATGCGTCAACGTTTCCGTGTAGAAAGCACAATGACCAATTATAATTTCGAAAAAAATTGTTCAGACCGTCCATATTGGGTTTCTCGTGTTGCTACACAGTTCTTTTAGAGACTTTATATTGTTTTACCGTGACGGAAAACGAAAAAGCTACCAATATGACAATGGTCAGATACAGATTTGCTTAGAGGAGATGATACTAAAACCCTGTATTTTTCGGGATCAGAATTGAAAAATAAGTCAAAAGTGTTGGCCGCATGGCCTTCAATATCAGAAACCCGAGTGAGCTCACCAATAAGTTTAGTCAGATGGTTCAAATCCGCGAAAATTTCCACATACATTGAAAATGCCCGCAATTGCAATGTCAGTGTGGGGATACTGGGAGACTATTCTTAATATGGATTCAGATAGCGCATTTAACTCATTACAAGTTGAATTGCTATCTGAATTGGGGCTCCTATAAAAAACAATAGTGATTGATTTGCTTATGAACGGTGAATTTTAACCAAATGAAATTGAAGTTCGTATTAGAACAGAGGCCTAACATACATATATGGCAAGGCTATGGGAGGAGAAGAATAAAGGCACTAAGCTATATCCAGGCAGTTTGAACTCTGAGGGATCAGAAGCAACACCCACCTGTGTTTCACTCAGTGCAAAGCAAAGAGATTCGATCTCAACCCCCTGCTAAAATCGACCTGAAATTTATCCGAAATTACAGCTCACAAAAACACATAAAACAAAGTATCAAACGCTTTATCTTAGTAGAATCAACTAAAGATCTTATTTGAAAACCAAAACTCACAGCCTCATTGACTGCACACTATGTTTCAATAAGATAAGAAAATATCAAATTGAACAAATGTATGAAGTCACCAAGAATACGAGAATGGTGTGAGGGAGGAAATGATATTAAAGGAACGAAACTTTTTGTTTGGGCTATTTATATTGTGTTTTTTGTTTAATTTTTTCTTCTTTTTTCACAGAATTGTTTGGCACAAGAGTTTACTTTTTGTTCTTGCCACACGGCTGTACAAATTATTTGTTTATTGTTATTTGTTTTTATTTGATTTAGTTGAATCTTTTTGTTTGGTAATTATTTGAGCGGTAGTAAATGGCACTGAATGAAAGTTTTACGGTCTTTTTGCGCGATACGTGTTTCAACTTCTGATGGCAGATCGGTGTGGAGTAAATCATCGGACAGCGTTTATGCATTTTGCATATCCACTTTTCATTTCTCCAAATGCATCCAGTTTTTAATTAAGCTATTTTTTTCACAATCACTCACAACTCATTGAAAAAACTAGTTTCTTTTACAAAAGAGCTCATCGTTACACGCTTTCAATTAATATTTCCTTAATTTTTTGAATAAAAAATATATTTTTAAATTTAAAACGAGTAATATTAAATGAAATGAAAAATAAATTTTTACAATATTACAGAGCATCAGAGCTATGGAACTTATTTTGCGTAAAAAACTAGATTCAATGCGTTCGAAGTATTTACCGCCGGTTAAGCGTGGTGGATATATTGATATTTACATGACTAGCTCAGGTCAGCAAATAAAAGAAAAAAAAAAACATAATAATATGCAAATACATTAAAACTATACATTGAATTTTAAATTGAGTAAAAAATTAAAAGTATTCATCTGCAACTAAATAAAACTCAAACTAAATTAGAATTGATACTTTGTCTTTCCCTAAGTTTTTCATATCACTCCTGATACCTCTGTTTTTTTTTTTTTTTTGTAATAATTTCAAAAATTCATCATTCATATTGCAAGACCAGTTTTATTTTAATGAATCATACTCTGTATAAGGTTGTTGGCCATACGTGCTACACATGCTGCAATTTGTCAGTACAGAAAGTCCATTAACATGATAAGATTGTTTTGAGCAGGAAACTAATTTGAAGAAACTACATTTAATAATGTTTATTTATAGTCGGAGAGCTTTTGAATGGTTTTCAAACGTCATAAGCGCAAAATAAATTATAAATTTGTTTGTTTAGCTTTCGCTAAGGCTCCATAAAATTAATATTCTCGGGGCAGCTAGCCCATGCATGCACAAAAAGGCTGAATCTACGAGGTATGTTCAAAAAGTAACGAGAATTTTTATATTTCGGGGTTTTGGAGAGTCCGCCTGTATGAATTTTTTACTATGTTGGTACGCACTACACATGCCCCTGAAGTACGATAAAATTTTCAGCAACACCATTGCTTACTTTTTAGTTGGCAGCCGCTATCGTTAGACGTATTTTTCGAGCTCGGCGATTTTCGTTTGTAAAAAAAAATGGATCGAAGAATTTTTATTAAATTTTGCGTTTCGACATAATATCCATAAACCCATGTTTCGTCACCTGTTATAACACGTTTTAGTAGTTCTGCATCGTTATTAACTTTATTTAGCGACTGCTGAGCAACTTCCATTCGCCACTGTTTTTGTTCGAAATTCAACAATTTTGGAACGAATTTTGCTGTCACGGGTTTCATCCAAAGCATCCGAAAAAATTTCATGACATGAGCCAACTGATATGCCAACATCGTCAGCGACTTCTCTGATTGTAATTCGGCCATCGCACATAACCATTTCTTCCTTTTTTTCACACTTTCATCGGTTGTTGATGTGCTTGGGCGTCCGGGTCGTTCGTCATCTGGAACGTTTTCGCGGCAATCTTGGAAACGGCTTATACTACTCGTAAATCCTTGCTTTACTGATAGCAGACTCACAATATGCCTTTGTTAACATTTTACAAACTTCACTATACTTTATTTCCTTTTTTACGCAAAATTTAATACAAATTCTTTGATCCATTTTTTCACAAACAAAAATCGCCGAGCTCGAAAAACCCGTCTACGTTAGCGGCTGCAAATTAAAAAGTAAGCAATGAATATTGCTGAAAATTGTATCGTTCTTCAGGGGCATGTGTAGTGTGTACCAACATAATAAAAAAAAAATTTATACAGGCGGACTCTCCAAACCCGCGAAATTTAACCCTACAATGCAGTATGCCATATGTGGTACAATCAAAATAATTTAGTTTATTTACTGTTTGTTTCAAGACACCTAGCGACATCTGTCGACTGATAGAATGATCTTTTGAACATTTTGCAACGAATTAGTAATGCAAAGTGTCATAAAGTGTTTTTGTATTTTGTGTTGTCTAGAAACTATATAGAATCACATATATTTTTTTAAATATGATTCAAAAAAATCATGCATTGTAGGGTTAACAATCTCGTTACTTTTTGAACACACCTCGTACATGAATACCTAGTTGATGTCTTAATTAAATATTTAATTTACTTTTTCCATAATTTTTTTTTCATAGCAAAAGGAAGACAGATGATAAAAGCAAGTCTGTATCTGTAGTTGTGGAAAAATGAAAAAAACTTTTCTACAAATATCCAAATTACAGGGCTAAGAAGTTTCACTGCACTAGTGCAGCATGCTTGCTTTATATTAAGCCTTTGTAATATTCAGGCGCAAACTCATGTAATAAAAACGTACGTGTTTTTTAAAGAAACTAATATGTATACTGAAAATAAGTGGCAGTCTCGCACGCATGAAAAAAAAACAGGAACGACTGGGTCGCACAAACCTGTTATTGTGTGCTAAGTACTTCACAATATATTTGGTGGTACAAAGTAACCAACTAGAGCACTTTTTTTGAAACCCGCTTTGTATGAGTTTTTTAAAAATCAAGTATGGAAGTCTTAAGACCTTGCCAGAAGATGTTCCGACAAAAATCAAAGGCACATTTTTAAAAATATTCGAAAAAATATTTTTTTTTTAAGTTAGTAAAAATTTACAAACAAAAATTTGTCAAATGTTCATTCGCAATATTTTTTAAACCACCTAGGACTTTAATAAAACATTTCGTCACATTCGTGGTATAAACCATTAACGAGAAAGTCTGTTTTTTTTTTTTTAAACTTTAGTATGGGGTACTGATCTTAGACTTTTTACAGAAAAATTTAATTCCAAAAACCCCTCTGTAGACTGCCCTACAGACACTAACTGCAAAATTTTAACAAAATCGGTCAAGCGGTGCAGGCAGACAGAAAGACAGAAGAATGGCAGTCGTTCAGCAACTGCTGTCGTGCGTAGACGTGTTGACGACTTTTGCAGAGCTTTTACAAGTGGAATAGTGTTTGAGTTAGTGATTGATTCAGTGCAAATCAATTAAGGCAGTAAAATAAGTATCATCATATCGATTGTATGGTAGGTATCGTTGTTTCAAGACAAAGAGAGCCAGTTCAAAAAAACTCCTCTGTAGGCTGCCCTACATTCCCTAACTATAAATTTTAAAGAAAATCGGTCCAGCAGCTCAGGCTGTAGATCCATATGCGAACAGACAGACAGATAGAATTAGTATTTATTTCTTTTGGTGTTGTTTATGTTTATTTTTGGCGCTATGAGTTCTTTAAAGCACAGCGCGCTGCATAGCAGCGCCGGCATACTGTATCTGTGTATGTCACATGCTGAAATTTATGCCATTTTCGTCATAAAGTCAGAGTGACTTTGTGTTCGTTTGGCAGCTCTCAGGGTAATCTGAAATTACCCTCAGAGCAAGTTTTCCTACTCTAGAAATTTTTTCAGAGTAAACTCACACCAACATAAATGACATTTCTCGTTTGTCATTCTTGGCATCTCATTTCGAATTTTGCGTTCAACGGGAGAGCTTATGTTATTATTTTGTGGTAACGATATCAAGGCGGGCGTTCACAAACCTATCGGTTTTGTTTTGCATAACTTGTCCATGCTGTTTTTCTTGTTATCCGAGCTCAAAAAATTTCTTATTGCTTAAAATTAACTTTGTATACAAATAATCGGGGCATTTATGAAGTTTATTACGTATCTTTTTTAGTTATAAGTTCTTTTTGTCAGTTCTTTCTCCACACAAAAAATGTTTAATTAATTGCTCATGAAATACGCAGAGATATGTTTCTGGACGTAGTCAATTGCATTGAAAGCAAACTATATGTCAAACGCACACATGCATTAACAAAAACGGAGTACTCTGATTTCATGTTCGTTTGATTTGTCAAAAATCAGGGTACTCTAAAAAAAGAAGGGTACTCTAGTTTTACCAAACGAAAACGGCATTAGTGTGAAGAAGTACGATAGCCTTCAAAAATGCTCATAGTACTGTTAAAGAAGAAGAAGAAACCATTTTTTAGCCGAGTGCGTTGGGTCTACTGCTCCCTGAAATAAATATCATTTTTGATAACATATTCACTGGTTGTCCGACTATAATTATTATTATTACAAACTCGTATATTTTACGTTTTTTTAGTTTTGGAACCCATGCACACGTGATAAATTATTTTGTGGAAAACTCGCTCCCAATCGGAAAACTTTTAAAACGACTATCGTATATCATCCAAAATTTAGTTACTGAAAAAAACTGTTTAAGAATTCGAAAAAGTCATCAAAATATATACCACGACAATCAACCGGTGAAAGTTAAGTTGCATAAAACAATTTTTGACGAAATAATCGACGATATACGATAATCGCTTAAAAAAATGAAGAATGTTCAAACTCAAACTTTTTAAAAGCAAAACATGTATTTCAAACTCATATTTTTAACTTTGTCTGCCGTCTTTATTATTTGAAGTCAAAAATGCCATTACGTCTTTTTTATTTAGAAACTCCTTGCTCTCTTATTTTCATCGACAACAATCTACATTTCTTTTCAGTCTTTACTATCAAATTTTTAAATTTATATTTTGTAATGTAAAGTATTTTTACATTAACAATTGAATTCATTTAAATCATCTAAAACTTTATTTTGTTGCTAGTTTTATCAAATAAAAAAATTAAAAATATTTAAGTAAAGAACGATGTGTACAGATCGATTATGATCCCTTAACAAACTATGCCTCCTTAGCTAGCTCGATTTTGTAAATGCTCTTTTTAACCGGAGTTGTTGAGTGAGTTGGAATTATTTTCCCTTTGCATGCTATTCGGACATTTGAGATTTTTTTTTTTTTTGTTATACAACCCCTGTTTTTAGTTTCTTTTGGTTAAGTTTTTCTTTCATCATTTGATAAATTTTTACTCATCTGCATTAAACAGAAGTAAAAACTGATGTGGAAATTATCATTGAAAAAATTTGTTGATTACGTGTATATAGTTACTTATACATTTCAGATTTAACATTTACAGAACAAAATATTTGAATTCATTATATGCATTTTCATTTTCAGATGGATCAAAGGCATTTGTTGTACTTTTTAAGGGGTGAATCTAAAACAAATTCAAAAGCAATATTTTTGGTCTTTCTTACTCTGCCTGTTGCACTTTAGTTTGAGGTTCGAAATCAGAAACATCGTATTGTTTTTACACAGGTATCGCCTTAAGGTATTGCCCGTTACTTCCCGCTCTGTTGCATCATCCTATATTTAGGTCCTTAGCCATTTTTTAAATCAAAAGCAAAGCGACATTTAAAAGTTAACCAAAAACCCACTACGAAATAAAAGAAAAAATGCCGCATTAGGTTTCTGGAAGTGTAAATCACAGCCACACTTGGATCCAAGAATTTGTTTGTTTTAACTTTATTTGCAGTCATTTTTATCCTTGTTGCTTTCCACCTCGCCGAACTGAAATAAAAGAATCTTTCATTTATTTGAAAAATTATAATTTACTTACTTGCATATTGGGATTTGAAATGGAGTCCTTCCAAACGCTAGTCAACCACGCAACCACTAGACCACACGTATGTTTACAACATTGATCAAAGTTTTGTTGACTCACTATCTCAAATGTTATTTTATGGAGATTGACCATGTTCGGTATAGGAACCTATAATAACCTAAAAGTAAAGAATGACGTTATTAAACTGATTTTATTACGCTTCTCCTTTGGATTTTAAGAGTTTTCGCAATTGATTTTCTTATAAAAGCTCTTCTCTTTTTAAGTAAAATATTTTTGCTTTGATTTCAGGGCCTTAAGCGTTTGGTTTTCTAACAAAAGCTTTTCGTATTTGAAGTATTGGTTTTTGCTATGACTATGACTATCACTGTTAGATTAAATGCATGGAATGAACAATCATCAAATAAATATACCAAAAAGTTTGATTTTCGGCAGGCATTTAAAAATGCGAATTTTTGTTTTTTGAAATTATGAAAAAAAGTTGAATTTTAGAACCCATCACATAGTATGACCCCCTTAAGTACAAAACACTTTTGATTTTTCAATTGTGCAAGACTCTTTTTTAATAATGAGGTATTTAAATATCGCAAGATACAGCCTCTAAATTACTTAGGTCATCATAAAGCTTATAATTTAAGGATGACTTTTATTCTGGGAACTTATTGTACTATACTGATGAGGAAAAGCAAAGGCTTTGTGGTTTGCCCCAAAGGCTAAGAATTTTACAAATAAGGTTCTAAGAACATAAGAAAAAATCAAGAAGTGAAGGAGATCGAAAATTGGTTGAGATGCTTTCTCAAATGCATTTGCGCAGAGTCAGTCTGACAAGATTGCCCAACATCTTGCTAGCATCAAATATGTTTTCCATAGGGCAGTTAGACATGCACAATTTTACAATTTTTTCAAGACTCTGTATGATCCATCGCCACTAGCAATTTCAATTTTTCGTCAGACTCAAAAATTACACTGAAAACGAATAATTTCTCTAATCACATACGGCTTATTATACAGCTTTAAAGGTAGAAAATGACCTTTCGTAATTGAAAAATGGATTTAGTAAAGGGGACAAGATCTTTTCCCATACGATATTTTTTGTATTTATCGATTTAAGGCCGATGCCTTTATCCTAAGAGATATCAGTTTGCAATGCGAATTAAGTGAATTCAGATCATATGAAATCATTTAAAGATTTTGTATCATCTTGAAAGCAAAATCAAGAAACGTATGTTTCTTCCTGGTTATGTCAAATTTACCTCGTAAAGAAAAGAAAAAGATTAAATTTTTAAAATTAAGAAATTAACGAATTAAGGGTTCGTTAAGTTGGAGCTTGAAGAAAATTGGGGTTTTAACGGTTGTAGTTGATGTTTTAATTTCAATTTTTATTACTTTTTTTTGTGATATCAGCAAAAGAATTACCTCGGTATGAAAACTGGATCCAGCCTGACATCAGAGCTTGGTGCGATAATATCTTTTTCAGTATATGAATCCTCCCCTGCTGGTGTATTTTCTATTGTTGAAAGTTGTCCACATGTTTTCACACGCAGTCTCAAGGCAGCTAATTGGTGAGCCACTGCTACATAAAGGAACTATTTGAAGTGATATCAAGCTTATTATTTGCCACTGATCCTACATTTTTGCGAAGTTTGTAGCTCAAAAAAATTCTGGATTTAAAAAAAAAAAAAAACCTTAAAAATGAAAATAGAAAATTTTATGACCTGAAACTCCAAAGTAAGGCCTTCTTTTGCCCATATCCTTGCTGACGTATCCTTTAGTTTATTCTTTGACACAAATTTCGGAAGGAATATCGTTGGACGCCGGTGTTCAGGCATTGGATTCTAATACGGCAGTTTCCTCAAATACTTACACGAAGTACATCCCGTTGTACAAAAAGACAATCAAATGCCAACAAAACTCTCATCTGCACAATGTCATCTACTTTTAGTCTAACTCAAATTTCTCCAAAAATTAAAACAAATTTACATTTATACATATTTACTATTAAAAATCCATCATCATAATCCATTTCAATTGAATTATTTGAAATTATTATTTTGTTTCATGTTAAATTCGTATTTATTTATTTTTTTATTAGTCATCCAAACGACTTGAAAATACCTTAGCAAAGAAATTAAAAGTTCACTCCGGACAAGTATTACCCCCATTGAAACGAGGCGATGTATCTAGGTATTTTCCATCAGCAGGTAAATCAACTTCTATCATCTTTATACTATCTGTAAACTATTGTCGTTATACTATAACCTCTAAATGTCCTTGTTTCCATTTATTTTAGTTATATTATTTTTGTAGAACTAAACTGATTCAGTTAACATTTCACATTGAGGTTTCATTGTATTTTGTTTGATAAAAATAAAATTGTTCCCTGAGCACAGTTGAAATGATTTTCTTTCTAATCGTTTTGCAAATGTTTTTGTTGTTCTCCATCGATAATGATGTTATAAAATGCTTTAATTTTTTATTTAAATCATTATGTTCAGACTATGTGTACAAAATGAAACAAATGGGCAGTGATTAATGTTTTGTCTGTGTGCGATTGCAATATTTTTTTTTTTTTAATTAAAAAAGTAACTTAAGGTTTGTTTGGAATACTTTGATTAAACATGGTTTGATTTCAGATGAACGTATTATCGAGTATGATATTGATTATCTTGTGTACGAAACACGGTCACCGTTTCAAAAAATCCAGATACTGCACTCCAAGACTTTGGGAAACATGCTGATTTTGGACGAGTTGCAAAGTGAGTATAATTATGATTAGTTTTAATCAAAACCAATCAAATAGTTCTCTTTTTCTTTTCTCAAAATCTTAACTCATGATTTTGAACAGATTTTATATTCTGTTTCAAAGGTTCATGAATTTCTCATGATTCTGTTAGTAAATGTTCAAAAGATTTCAGTTCGAATTTAACAAGTGCGGCATTGTTTAATCGGCTATATAGAAGTGATTAAGCTCACTTCCATTGAAGATGCAATCAGTAAACTTCATGAATTTGAAAGCCTCAACATAAGTTCAAGGTCTTATTTGTGTTGTATTGTCTCCCTACTACAGCCTTGCTGTTTTTTTTTCTTTGCTTGCACATGCACTTAATCCATCCATTAGGTGGATGGCTTTGGTTATTGTGTAAAGTTCATGGCCGATGGAGAAAAATAAATATTTTTAGAATGAATAGAACCAAAAGAGGAAATTAAAATAAGAAACTGGTAAACAAGAAACAGTGAAAACTGACAACAGGTTCTGCCGAAGGGTGGTATACACAATTTGTGTGATAAAGTAGAAAACTGTGTCTCAAAGTCAAAACAGTTCTACTTAAAGGGATATCCTTGGAAAACGGCCGATTATGTTGTTGAGTGATGTAAGTCCTACAGAAAGCGACTCTTTAAGAAGCTAGAAAAAAAAATTAGTTTTTAATAAACTAGATGTGTTAGTCAAAGAAATTGAAATGAGACAAAATGTTTATTTATTATCATTTAAACTGCGGAAAAACAACACCTTCAACAACAATAGCAACAACAACAACAACAGCAGCAGCAGCATCAGCAATAGCCATAACAACATCTACGGCAGCATCAACAGCTATAATTACAAAAACAACAACAAAATCATTCGCAGATGGAGCAACAACAATAACAACAGCAGCAGTTGCGAGCCTTGCGACATCATCAAACAACAACAACAACACCGACAAAAGAAACTTAAGCTAAAAAGTCAACAAAGTTTTGTACTTCCAACTTCAAGTACAAGTACTACGTTCTACAGCTGGAAAAGGAGCAAGCTCTAATGTCCAATTGCATGTAAGTGGCTACTCTTCTCTAACACCTAGTGAATTCAATGTAAGTGAGCCACTGGATTTTTTTTTTGAGGTTTCTAAAATACCAGCTGGAGCACTCAGACCTAAATAATGGTCCATTGTACTACTAGATAGCAACCTTCTATTTGTTATAGCTTTCCAGATGTCCGGAGAAAAGCCAAAAGACGCTGCCATGATAAGGAGCCTAAGTTACCAGCTCTCACCATGTCTGCGCCGAGTATCTATAACCTCATGCGAGAAAAATCAGGACATTCACAGAGGAAGTGCTCTGCGGTGTCCTCATCTTCTCCACAAGAATCACAGAGTGTGGTATCACTTAAGCCTAACACGTTTAAATGCTTGGCAAAAGAGAAGTGCCCGCTGGCAACGCCAATAAGCTTTCTACAGTCTTTTCTGTTACGAGCTAGCAAAAATGTTGCAGTGTTCTTACTTACGTTGGAGATCATACGTTTGGTTTGTCTACATACAATGGAGGCATGCCATTTACGGTTGTGCTCTTCACAGATCCAATCGTTGATTGAAGCCCTCACTGAGGACGCTGGCAGACCTAGCGACGGTTCAGGTCCTGAGAAAGTTGTCTGAGATCCCTGTCTAGCGAGTTCATCGGCGATCTCATTTCCAGTTATGCCGTGATGGCCCGGAACCCAAATGAGACTCAAAGAATTTAATCTTCCGATCGCATTCAGAGAACTTGCATTCCTGGATCACTTTCGACGTGGTTAGAGGGTTGAGAAGGGTCTTAAGCACAGCTTGGCTGGCAAAGATACTTCTCCCCGTCCATCCACTGTTCGTAACGTGGCTCAAGGCCATTAGGATAGCATATGCCTCCGCTTGGAAAACGGATGCGTATGATCCCAAAGATGTGTGCAGTCTGTCATCGTCGTTCTTCACAGAGACACCAGCACCAGAACCCTCGTCGGTTTTGGAGCCATCTGTGACGATACGATAACAATTCTCTCCAGGCTCAGATTCTGGAGTGAACCAGTCCTGAAAAGAAGGAAAGTCGACTGAGTAATTTTGACGCAGTTTGAGCCTTGGGATCATCGTGTCAGACGGCATATCCATTAGACGTGAGTCAAAAGATATGCTGCTCGCGAGCTCCTCAAAGCTCCAGTGCGAATTGTGCCAGAGACCACATCTCTTTAAACGAGAAATGGTCTTGAGAGTACACCCCATGATGTAGGTATCAAGGAGAGGAAGATTCAACAGTGCGTCGAGAGCAGCTCCCGTTGTGCTGGGGAAGGCCCCCGTAACACCCAGACAAATTTTTCTTTGAAGTTTGGCAAACGAGGCAATAACGTATTTACGCGAGAGCTTATTCCACCAAACAACTGTCGCATAGAAGATGATTGGTCTTATCATAGCCGTATAGATCCAAAAGACCCTTTTCCACTGAAAGTAATTCTACCTCGAATCAATACGTTTGTTCGTTGAAGCCCTGGAGTCACCACAAAGCGTTTTTTGAGAAACCCAAAGTCGCCCTGAATGTCAAACTTAGTGTTTTTTGAGCCTTAGGGTTGACCTAGGTTTTCCCTCACCTCGCCCTAGGACCTAGGTTTTTGCTGTGGCGATTTAATGACACATGGTGGATGGGCGTTGTACTATTCGGGTAGGCTCTGATTGGTGCTAACTTGGCGGCGCCCAGACGCTGTAACTTATAGTACACGTCAACTGTGCTTACTATACCTCCAAGCGGTATCCACTGGGACCTGGGATGCTCCGTCCAGAGCTGACCTGCTAAACTAGTAAGTGCGAGTGTTGAGATAAGGGAATCCGGAACAAAGAATTGTGATCGATCAACACTATAATTGCTCTGCGAACAATGACTGACTGCACGAATCTCAGTGGTCTACGAGAGCTTTCGTGTAAATGTCCCAGCGGATGAATTCGAAGGACAGAATCAACGGTGGACTTCAGCAGCCATAAAAGCAGAAACCCCTGAAGGAGCTACTCCAACATATTTGGTTTAAAGGTCTTTCAGGGTCTTTCAATACTAGGACAGGGTATTGAAGTAGAGATGGTGGCGGATGAGCTCCTGGTGAGCCAACGGCAGCACTCACACCCCTGCAGCAGGGTACTGACACTGGATATTCCAGCCCTTTGTGTCCGAAGGGATCCAAAAGGACCTGGCCCTCCAGGTTGGGGGTTGTGCGTAGGGTTAACTACCCTACCACGGAAAAAATAATTTGTTCCGAAACAACGAACAGCCTCGGATAACGATAATGATTTCAAAGTTGACGACCCATGCAAACGAAAAAAGGACAACGACCTCCGGATCTGCACTTGGAACGTAAGATCTCTTTACGGACTAGGTGCAGCTGGAGAATTAGCGGACGCCCTGGACTGCTGCAAAGCAGACATAACCGCCATCCAAGAAGTGCGATGGAGTGGACCGGGCATAAAGAAGATGAAAAACTGTGACATATACTATGGCGACTGCTACAGACAACAGAAACAGCGTTTATTTGGGTGCGGATTTGTCGTTAGAGGAAGACTCAGGGATAAGGTGATAAGCCAAAATCCAGTCAATGAGCGTATAATGACCATCCGCATCAGGGCTAAATTCGCCAACATTAGCCTTATATGCGCCCACGCCCCCACAGAAGAGAAAGACGACGATCCCAAAGACTGTTTCTACGAGCTCCTCGAAGAAACATATGAGCAATGCCCTAGATACGACGTGAAAATCGTTCTTGGCGATTTCAACGCAAAACTAGGGAAGGAGGACATCTTTGGAAACACAATCGGTAAGCATAGCCTCCACGACAAAACCTCCGAAAACGGATTGAGGCTAATCGATTTTGCTGCGGGGCTAAATCTTGTTGTAAGTAGTACACGCTTCCCGCATCTCAAAATTCATAAAGGTACATGGCGATCCCCAGATCAATTAACCGTCAACCAAATTGACCATGTTGCGATCGACGCAAGGCACTCTTCCAGTGTGCTAGATGTCCGAACTTTCCGAGGGGCCAACTTTGACTCGGACCACTACCTTGTTGTAGCCAAGGTACGAATGAGGATATCTTGTTCACGACCAGCACGAACTAACGCTGTGAAGAGATATGACATCGGAAAGCTACAATCGCAAGAGATTGCCAATGCCTTTTCCAATCGAGTGTCCCTTCAATTATCCTTGAATCCCATGCCGCCAGCATTAAACATTGAAGACCAGTGGCAGCAATGCCAAGAAGCTATCAGAACCGCTGCCTCTGAGATTCTGGGTTTCACTCGGCCACCAACACGAAACCCATGGTTCGATGAAGAATGTAGGCAGGCAAATGCAGCCAAGCAAAGAGCACGACAAATGCTTTTGCAAACACGAACGAGGGCTGCTCACGATCGGTATAACGAGATTTACAAGGAGAGAAGAAGGGAAGAACACCGACTTCTCAAAAAGAAAAAGAAGCAGCATGAGAAGCGCTCGTTTGAGGAAATAGAGAGGTGCCATGACAGGAACGAGACTAGGAAGTTTTACCAAAAGGTAAAAAGATCCTGCCAGGGTGGCAAACCCCGAACTCAAGCCTGTAAAGACCAGCAGGGAAACATAGTTATAGAGTCACAGTCGCTACTGAGGATCTGGAAAGATCATTTCTGCAGACTGCTTAACGGCGAAGAGGACACAAATTCCGCTGTCAGGCAGACTGCCCCATTCAGCCTGGACGATGATCAAGAATGCCGTCCTCCCGACCTAGAAGAAGTTAAGCTTGCTATATGCAAACTTAAATCAAATAAGACTGCAGGTGCAGATGGCCTTGATGCCGAACTTTTCAAGGCAGCTGGAGATCAGTTGGAAAGGAGCATGCACCAGCTGATCTGCATGATATGGTCGAAAGAAAGCATGCCCGATGAATGGAACCTCAGTATCGTATGCCCGATCCTAAAGAAAGGAGACCCTCACAACTGCGCCAATTATAGAGGGATAAGCCTCCTTAACGTCGCTTATAAGATCTTGTCTGCTGTAATATGTGAACGTCTGAAACCCCACGTCAACAACTTGATAGGTCCTTATCAATGTGGTTTTAGACCGGAGAAGTCCACAATAGACCAAATTTTCACATTACGGCAGATCTTGGAAAAAACCCGAGAACACAATATCGATATTCACCATCTTTTTATCGATTTCAAGGCCGCGTATGACAGTATCTACAGAGACGAGCTGTACAGAGCCATGTCTAGTTTCGGCATCCCTGCAAAACTCGTACGACTATGCAGGATGACTTTGGAGAATTCACGCTGCTCCGTCAAGGTCGGTAAAGAACTCACCGAGACCTTTGATGTCGAAAAAGGTTTTAGGCAAGGCGATAAACTGTCATGCGATTTCTTTAACATCATACTTGAACAGATTGTAAGAAACTCAAACGTCAACACCAGAGGAACAATTTTTCAAAAGTCTGTGCAATTGCTCGCATATGCAGACGATATTGACGTAATGGGAAGAAAAAAGCGTGATGTCATAGGTGCTTTTGCGAGTATTGAAACAGAAGCGGCAAAAATGGGTTTGATGGTTAATGAGGGCAAAACAAAGTATATGCTGTCATCAAACAAGGACACAGAACATCGACGAATTGGACAAAACGTCACAATAGACAGACATAACTTCGAGGTAGTACAGGACTTCGTCTACCTAGGATCCGCTGTAGACACGGAAAATAACATCAGTGCGGAGATCAAACGGAGAATAACTCTTGCCAACCGTTGCTTCTTTGGGTTAAGAAGGCAATTGAGAAACAAAACCCTCTCCAGAAAAACCAAGGTAACCTTATATAAGACCTTAATCATCCCAGTCCTGCTGTACGGCGCGGAAGCATGGACCTTATCGAAAGCGGATGAGGAAACCCTTGGTCGTTTCGAAAGAAAAATTCTCCGAATGATCTTTGGTCCCGTATGCGAAGGCAATGTGTGGAGAAGAAGATACAACAACGAGCTGTATGAGCTGTACCGCGACATGGGCATAGCCAGAAGAGTACGCATCGCGAGGCTACGATGGTTGGGCCATGTTGAGCGGATGGACCCAAACGCTCCGGCTCGTCGGGTTTTCGAAAGCACATTGCAGAGAAATCGCGGAAGGGGAAGACCTCGTCTTAGGTGGCGCAATCAAGTGGAGGATGACCTCAACCGACTTGGAGTGCGAAACTGGAGAGAGCTCGCCCGAAATAGAAGTCGTTATCGAAGGATGTTGGTTGAGGCCCAGGTTCACCCCGAACTGTAATGCCCACCTAAGTAAGTAAGTAAGATTTAATGACAGGGATGTGTGGTGATTTGTGGCTTAGCGTTTTTTTGAGGACTGGAAAACCCAGGTTTTTTTGACAACTCATAGGGTTGTCAATAAAACCTGGGTGAGGAAAGGAGTATATCTGTTCCTCGACTCTCTCCATCGGCTTCAAAACATTTAATACAATATTATATTAAAAAAATAATCCATCAATTTGCTTATCGAACCTTATAATTTAAAATTTTTTTTATGAAAAAGATCACTCTTCATTTGAATCTTAAGTCGGTAAGAACATTGAGCTCAATAACTTGCTATGCAAAAGATCTTTTTGGCCTTTGCATACTGTTGTTTATGATTTTTTTCGCAACAAGAAACGAAGACCCAACCACAACTGAAGGGGCATCGCTCTAAAGCGCTATCTACGTTTTCTCAAACAGCTCGTTTATCCATGTTTGAAGTATATTTTCCCAATGCAAGTGGTCTCCGAACGCAAGTCAACAATTTTTTTGTAAACTCCAGTTTACTACACTACGATGTCATCATCATAGTTGACACTTGGCTTTGTAGTGGAGTTCTTTCTACTGAACTATTTGATTGTAATGAGTAATATTGGTTTTATTAACACTATGTTCTCTGCTCTAACTAATCCATATTTTTCTCTTTTAAATGACTCAATACGTCATAAAAAGCTTATGTTTGTAATTGAATTTTATGGATGCATTCCAAATAAATATCTCAGATAATTTACAGTCTCTCAACTTTTATAAGGCTAATTTTATTGAGCTTTATAATTAATTTCAAAACATGGTCTAATGAATTTATGGATTTGAATGTTCAAAATATATATGAGCCTTTCATTAAAATTTTAAGAATAGGTTTGGATAGGTTTGTTCCTCTTAAAACAGTAAAAAATTCAAGTTCTCCTTGGAATGTTGCTCCAGCTCCTTGATTAAAAAAAAAAGAAGCGCAAAGCTCATAAATTGTTCTGTGAATCCAAGCCTCAATCTGATAATTTGAAGTTTTTCGTAAAGTATTTTTGGTTCTGAGTAGGTTTCTCTATAAGGCTTATATCATGAATATAGAAACTAAAGTTGAAAGCGATATAAAGTCTTTTTGGTCTTTTGTCCTCTCAAACAAACAAAATGTTTCTCAAAAATTTAAATTCTTCTGATTTGGATTCTACCGTTTGGATAGTTTTTTGTATCAGTTTATTGTAAGTCTAATTTTAATAGCTGCTCATTAAACAATTTAGTCAGCAAGATTGGATCAATCCAATTGTATTTCACAAATTATGCTCTGGTTAATCTTAAATCCAATGTTAATCCTGGTCCAGATGGCATACCTGCCATAGTATTAAAAAATTGGTGCAGTTCTTTAAGTGTACTTCTCCTCCTTTTCTTTTGGAAGGAAGCTTTTTAGACAACTGGAAACAATCCTATGTGTAAAGTAATATCGAGAACTAGAGAAGAATTACTAAATTATCTGCAGTCCCTTTACTATTTGAGAGCCTAGTAAAAAACAGACTCGAATTTGTTACAAAAGAATGCTTATCAGAAGCTCAGCGTGGTTTTGTCTTCGGAAAATCAACTGTTAGTTCACTTCATATGTCGTTGGTACTATTGAATATAGGCTTCAATTTGACTTAGTAAATCATGAAACTTTGATAAAAAAGCTTGAAGTTTTTGGGTTGCATTCTCAGTTGCTAATTTGGTTATCATTGTATCTAATTGGAAGATCATAATAATTCCAGATTTGTAGCACTTTTTTGAATGAATTCATTTGATCATCGGGTGTTCCACAAGGTAGCCATTTAGGTCCCCTTTTATTTTTAATATTTAATGGTAATATTACCTCTGTTATAAAATATTGTGAATGTCTTCTATATGCTGATGATCTGACGTTATCTTTAAAAATTGGTCACACATACTAGGTACTGACAGCTTTTCGGTTTCTTGGATGCAGGTACAATTTATAAATAATGGCAATGGGGGTATGTTAAGTTTTAACAGAGACAGCATCGATTTTTTGTAGCATTGTATTCTACTCGGTTTTTATTACCCCATATAACAATGCTGTCAAAATCAGAATTGAACTTATCATACGCAACCGTCCCATTGTCGCATTCGAAGAGCATGGACGTGAAAGCTGAGGGTTAAGAGGATTAGAAGTTTCAGACAAGAGATCATTTATGAAACTAAGGAACAAGTCGGACACGAAACGGAGTCCTGTGGCACACCAGGATTTATAAAATCAATACAACTTGTATTGACGACTTCTCAAAGGTAATTTCTAAACCAACGAAGAAGAAACTCATCGATACCAAAAGCACGCATTTTCAAAAAGAGAGCTTGATGCCAAACTTGATCAAATGCCCTAGAAATATGAAGCGCAATAATCTTACTTTTTCCAAAATAGTGTAAAGATTGGTTCCACTTTTCGGTGAGATATGCCATCAAATCAACAGTGAACTTTTTGCTACGAAAGCCGTACCGTTGGTCATTAAGAAGCTTTCGTTCTTCAAGGTATTTCATGAGTCAACGGTCAAAGTTTCCATGGCCTTGGAAAGACGGGACGTTAGTGCAATTGGACGGTAATTCGAAGGGAAGGAAGATTCGCCTTTTTAAGGACCGGCTGAACAAATACAGTTTTCCATCTGCTCGGAAGAATAGGACAGATAAAAAGCTTACAAAATGATTTTGAAAGCGTAGAAAAACACTTCTTCAGAATAGCGGCTGGGATATAATCTGAATCAACGGATTAATGTATATTGAGATCTTTGAGGATTCATGCAACCGAGCGAGTTCAAAAAAATATCTGCTTCGTCACAGATTTTACAGACTTTTGATGCTTCTTTTGCAAAGGCTGGAGTATAACTCAGGGTGTCCAGGGTCTACTCAAGGAAGCTTCGTAAGACTTGGGTTACGGGCGCGGCTAACCAACTTCTCAAAATGATATGCGGAACGGCAGGTTAAATTTTAATTATCTCTAAATTTATTTCTTTACAACGTTTTCCTCAGGGTTTTTCGTTTTACAATTTAACAATTTATAGATCAAGTATCAAAAAAAAAAAACAAGTTTAATAATCTATTACGACAATATCTTCCGTTCCGGGTGCGGGTTTACGGTACGGCTGGTATTGACCTTCAGTGGTGTAGTGGCGCGGCGGTGGTTCCTTGTGGTATACGGCTGTAAACTGCAGGCAGCTGCGTTCTCTGTCGGTGACGGTGAACTTCAACTTGGATCTGCGTTAGGCTTACCAAAGCGCTCTATCGGGAGCAGCGGATTTCGTAGAAAGTACCTGCGTTGAACGCTGTGTAAAATGCAGAGCAATTTATCGGTGGCGACTACGTTACTACAATTAAACTCCCTTTACGGAGACGCAATGCCTAAACAAGGAAAATCTAAACTACCGACTGAAACAAGCCACAACGATTAAATTTCCTTCACAGAGACGCAACGTCTAAAAAGACCAAACAAGGAAAATCCAAACGCACGGCTGAAACAAGCCTGAGCGATTAAATTTCCTGTACGGACTTTACGGCGACGCAGTTTCTAAAAAGGCTAACTAAGGATACTTCAAACGCCCGGCCGAGAACAAGCCCTAACGATTAAATTTCCTTTACGTAGAGTGAGAAAAAGTGAAAAGACAGGAAAATTCTAATTGCCCGGCTGAAACAAGCCCCAACGGTTATTTTAGTTGTTTTTGCCTCTACTCATCAACTTTATTACCAAAACAAGTGAGGTATAACCGGTCAGTGACAAATTTGTATGAAAACTGGCCGTGGATGAGTAAAGTATCGCCAATGTGTTTAACATTGAGAAACGTATATGATCAAGGCCCTAGGAGTGTTAAGACACTAGACTAATAATATTTCTGGTGTGCATGTGCGGCCGGCGTGCAAAAGGGAAGGAAACAATGTTTGGCCTTCATAGCCGAACATGAAAAGCAAGTAGGCATTGACTTTGCGATTAAATAATGCAGGAGGTGATTTCAAAAAAAATTAAAATGCTAGAATATTTTGAGGTGGCTTTTTAAAATGGAATAGCAAAAGGAAACTGTGACGCTTCGTCACAGATCCCCTTTTCTTAGAAAGACGAGAACTCTCTTGTCTCAGAGCCCTAAGGCAATGGCTGGATGAGTTCTTGTATGTTTTTCTAGTTTTGAGGGACTTACTTTCTTGCCCTTTTATATACATACATATGTATGTACATAATTTTTTTTTTTTTAACTTTATAAAAATAAGCAAGCCTGACTTAATATTCTGAGCAAAAAAGGTAATTATGTATGTAATTAAAAAAAAAAAAAAAAAAAATACTGCAAGGGCAATCGTCCTACGATTATGAACTTCTTCGGGTGCGCCCTCACTGTTTCAACTTTAGCGGGACCACCTTACTTTTCCCCTGGAACACCAACATCGCCTCGGTCCCAGTGTCGTTGGGGGTTACTTGTAAGACCCCGTACCCCTTCCGTAAGATAAATGGCCTTGTGTCTCGTGTAAGCACTTAGTCGACGCCCCGGAACGGGTCTGCCATTATGGTCGTATTCTTCCGGCGGTCGGCTCTTCGTCGCTGGTTTTTAGTGAGCGGGGGTTGCTCGTGTATCTCCGGTAGGGGACTTAGCCCGGGCACGCCTGCACTCCGGGTGCTCTCCCTTCCACCTTCCTCGGCAACAGGGGAGCGTTGTCTCTTGGCCGTGGAAGTCGAAGGTTCAGTTCCAAGAGCCGGCATCGATAAGTCTTCCATGTTTCATATCATCGGTAGTCGTTGCAACCAATTAATTTTTTCAATTTCTAAAGAAGGTCTTTGCCTCACTACGGTTGGTTGGTTCGGATCTCGTATGTGTGCTCGGGTCGTAGCAGCTGTGTGCATAGCCAGCCTGCGGCCTCCTACCTTTAGCGTACATCCGGCCTTTCCTAAAAGGTCCATGCCTAATATGGCATCTTCTGCCATGGTAGGTAGAAAAATAGCTTCTCCCTGGATCATTTTACCATTCAAATTTAGCGATAGGACGTAATGCTCGGACGTTACGGCAGTTCGACCGTCGCGTCGGCGAATTCCATGGCATACGGCTGGTCTCTTCTAGCTGCTCCGAGTTGGCGGCATTCTTCACGTAAACCGGGGCCGATAAAAGATCGCGAAGAACCGGTATCGACCAAGGCGTAATGTATTCGATTGCCAGCCTCGATATGTTCGAACGGACGAGGGTCAGTTGGACCGGCGTTGGAACTCCAGTGACAAGAACAATCTTTGGTGAGGCGACCCCACAGTACGAGCAGAACAATCGGAAGGGGCGTCGGCAGTCTTTTTTATTGTGCCTCCTTTGCTTGCATTTCCAACAATGAGTGTTTCGGTCGTACGGGACAGTTTGTTGTTGTATCGGTGATCGAGGCATGACGGCTTGGCGAGGGAGGGCGGGTGAAGGCGACTGCACTTGCAGCCGAGGAACAGGTGCGGTTGGGTACTGGTGTTGCTGATGACTTGAGACAGTGTGAGGGTTACAAAACGATCTTCTTGGCGTACGAACTCGTATTTCTCCGCAAGATTCATCAATTCATCCAAAGTCGTAAGCGTATGGAATCGCTTGATGTAGTCTTTTATCGACCTTCAGTGATGTAGTGACTGTGTTCCACTTGGATCTGCGTTAGGCTTAGGCAGGGCGAACTATCGGCAGCAATGGATTTCGTAGAAAGTGCCTGCGTTGAACCTTGAACGTTGCGTAAAAGGCAAAGCAATTTGTCGGCACCGGCGGACTTCCCATTTTCCCATATTTCCCATTGGAAAATGTGTATAATCAAGGCACTAGCAGTGTTAAAACACTAGGCTGGTATCTGTGGTGTGCATCGTGCATGTGCGGCGTGTAAAAGGGAAGTAAACAATGTTTGGCCTTCATAGCCAAACATGAAAAGCTAGTAGGCATTACACTTTGAGTTTAAATTATGCGGGAGGTGATTTCAATTAAAATAACAACACTTAATGTTCTTAACAAAAGAGCAGAAGTTTTGGTATCCTTTTAGACACAACAGTATTTCTTGCCTTATTTTATGGTAATGTTAAAACTTGGCCTTTTGTATTGGGGCATTACAGACATTTCTGTGCTGGGTTTTCTTTGAATAGTCGAAAACTTCTTTCTCTACCCCCAATCGCCTCTTTACAGCTCGAATCAAACCACGAATTCTCTTGGGGGATGATACCTTTTGTTCTGTGAAGAAAAAAATATCTCACGCCGCCGTTTATAATTACGTTAGATATCATATCAGCTGATCCTGAAGCGTCAACTTTTCCGTCGAGGAAGTACAATAACCAATTAAAATTTAGAAAGAAATTATTCAGACTGTCTCATATTGCCACACTGTTGTTTTATTGACTTTTTCTTTTTTTACCATGACCGATATGGCACAATGCCATAGAGGAGATGATACTATAACCATATTATGTATTTTTCTGGATGAGAAATAGGTCAAAAGTGTTTGCCGCATGGCCTTCAATATCTGAAACCCGAGGGGTCTTACCAATAAGCAGGGATAAATGGTTCAAGAAAATGAAATGAAAGCGAAAATCTCAACATACCTGCCTTGGGTGTTATCTAGCTAGAAAAACTAATCCAACCACATTAATTGTTTTTTTTTTTTCAGCTGACTGTCGGCATTAGTTGATTCTGTTCTAAGTTGCCTGACATTTTTAATTTTTCTTGTTCTGCTCTGAACTGATCTGCTGTTTTTCTCAAAACAATTTGTATACCTTGTTATCGAAATGATCAGCTGATTTAAGTTTTTAGTCATTTAAGTTTCAAGGAAAATCAAAAAAAGTTCCAATCGGTTTGGATTGTATTGTATGTTTGCTATTTTCGAGCGTTGAATTTTTATATTTTTTGACTTTTTTCATCAGCAATCTGGCTCAGATATCCGACTCGTTCAAAAAGGCATACCAGATGAGAATATCCTGTATTAAGGTATCTTATAAGTTTTTATACGCCCTCATGGTTTTTGAGTTGAACAGAAAATAAAATATTTTCCCGTCTTAACAGAGCTGCTTCATGCTAAAAACACCCCGTCAACCATCGAATGCTCGATCTATGCATAAACAAGTATGACATGTCATTTTACTTCATCTTCAACACATTCCCGTATGTCAAAGAAAATAATCCTTTTTTCACATTTGAATTATTATTTGTGCTGGTGCTTCTTGAGTGAACTCTCACTTTAAATTGAGAAGAGATCTTTTAGCAAAGATGAAACGGTTTTAAGATGGCCCTAGGCCTAGACGCTTCCGAGCGTTTCTTTTCGTCCTATGGAATGCACTTTTTCATTTTTATTTTTTTTCATTTTCATCTAAACAGATTGTTGCCTCATTTTTGTTTACTGGTGGATTTTGTAATTAATTATTCTTTTTTCTTCTAGATATTGCTGAGTCCGATTTGATCTATACGGAAACTCTAATGTGTCGCGGTATTGAAAACTACGAAGGAAAAGAAATTTGTATACTGGGAGGCGGTGATGGTGCCCTTCTTTACGAACTACTCAAAGAGAAACCCAAGCACGTCGTTATGTTGGAAATTGACGAACTTGTCATGCAGGCATGCAACAAGTACCTCAACTCAATTTGTGGTGACGTCTTGGAGAAACGCAAAGATGATAACTATGAAATAGTAGTTGGCGATTGTGTCGAATATATGAAACGCTTCATTGATGAAGGTAAAAAATTTGACTACGTTTTTGGTGATCTCACAGACATTCCAATATCGGATGCCCCCATTGGCGAGTGTTGGGACTTCATACGCACAATTCTTGAGCATTCATTTAAGATACTCAAACCAGATGGAAAGTATTTAACCCATGGCAATGGAACCAGTTGCTTAGAATCCCTCAAACTTTTCGAAGATCAATTAAAGATTCTAAAGCCGGCAGTTAAATACACAACTTCCAAAGCGTTTGTGCCATCGTTTATGGAGGAATGGCTGTTCTACCAGGTGACCTTCGCTTGACCAGCTGATACACGCAATATCAGTAGCCGCAATTTTGGTCCAAAAGGGGACTCAAAGCTAACAAGATGACGACGCCGACGACAACAGTTAGAAATATTTAATCAAAATCAGCACAGTTTCGTTATTTCCGTAGGTGTTGTGGAAAATCTACGTTCTTATTGTAGACTTAGTATTAAAGTATTGTTTGATGCAAATTCTTTATCGTAACACATCCTTGACTATTTGAAAAGTCTTATCCTACACTCATTCGCACTTCTTTGTTTATATACAGCTAAACGCAAACGCCAAATAAAATCAAAAAAATATGCTTTAATTTTAGTTCACATTTTTAGTGAGCCCGCCAAAGAGGCCGACATTGCCGTACTTATTTAATTAAGTAGTAAAATTAGTAATAGTTGACGTTAATTTTTATTTAGTTTTGTTTTTTGTTGATTTGAATACTTAACTTTTTGTTTTTATTTCTTTTGTTGTTCATAATTAATTTATGAATTATTAAAATCATATCTCATAGTACACCTAAGTTATGTAAAAGAATTAAATGAACAGTTCTCGGACAATGTCGTAAGCGTCAAAAAATGTGGTTTTAATTATTTTTGGATATCGAAATGTTTAAGGTTTTAAGGAGAAAAAAATTAACATCAACTTGTCAAGGATAGCATAGCAAGCGTGGAAAAAGAACAGGTAAAATTTATACTGTAAGGGTTTGGTTTAAGTGCTTGTTTGAGAAACATTGGATCTTGGATGGTAGATGAATCCATTGTATTTTATATGCTTAGGAAGAGAAACGCATACAGTGTAAGCAACTGCACTAAAATTAATTTGGTGGTTCGAATCTCAGAAACAGCAAAAAAAAATTTTTTCATGGGTATCGCTTTTCGCAGACTTCGCAAGTCCTCTAAGAGCTTTTTTAACGAGCTTTTAGGAATGGGCCTATCAGTGGCGTGGCGTCCATATAACACGATTCCTATCGTCTTACCTTTTAAAATTTGTCCCTTGTTCATAGAAAAAACCAGCAACATAAGTCTACAACTAAGCAGTCAACATCCTATCTTTTCCCATACACACAATCACAATGTTCTTCAAGCACTTTTAAATTTGCGAGATACACACACAAGACACAATACACAAAGCATACACAAAGCATTGAAAATCGCCACGCAGAACATATTTTATGTTTGTCCCTGTCTTTCCTACGATATACTTCCACCCCGGTGCACCGCGGTGCCACCCTTTTCAATACACGTTCTCTTATTGAAGAAAGTAAGACGATAATTTTCGTCTTACTGCAATGTCTGCTTGGAAAAAATAATACAGTTTTCGCCTTCGAGTAATGTACGGCGAATTCGATTTGTTCTTCTGTTTTGTTTTGTTCTACTGATCATTTATTTGGATTATTTGCAAGTTTAAAATGAATTTTAAGTAACGTGCATTTGTAAAAAACTGTGAAAAAAAAACTAAAAATTCTGAAAATAGTGAAAAGTTAACGTCGAAGAGAACTGTTTTGATTTAATTATTTGAATGGCTTTGCTAAATGGTGAGTGTTGTTTATCCGATTACCTTTTAGAAGAGGAACACCAATGAAATGAAGTTCTTATTTTTTTTAATACTAGTTACGTTACTTAAAATTTTATTTTATTTTCTTGCATTTCCACATAGGCTTCTTTTGAAGCCGCTTTTTTTATGCTTTAAGCTCATTGTGAATTTTAACCTAAATGACTTAAAATATAGAAAAATTGGCTTCCATTAAAACACGTTTGGAATTTAAGGTACCTTCTATTTATTCCTTATTAATTTGTGTAAGTGATTCATTTTTCTCGACTTACCATTTGAAAATATCCACGCCACGCCACTGGGGCCTATAATTGTAGGTCCTTAACTGCGTGAACACAATGGGAGCCGCAGACGCAATACGCAGCCGGTGCTGAAAGAGCTGTCAAACTGTGTCGTACGTGTTTTTTAAAAACTGCACACAATGCAGCTGGACGTCGTACGTGTTTTTTGACATAAAGTCTGTATTGATGTCAGCTGACTGCATGAAATCTAATTTACGAGTATATCAAATTTGAGTTTGTGAAAATAAAATAAAAGCTAGAATGGAAAGAGAAAATGAAGAGATGGTTTTTTTGATGGGTGTAATCCAGATTTGTTATCTGGCTTTACAATATTTCAAAGAAAAAAAAAAACGAAGATGGTGGGTACGACCATTGTACCAAAACAGAAAAACCGAAGGATATTATGAAACTAAAAATTCAATTCCTCAGATATGTTTTTCCACTCCTTGGCTTTCATTTTAACATTTTTATAATTTCTGTTACACAAATTCCATAACATCTCTCGGCTTCGCACTGCTTCAATAATTTTTTCCGACTCGTCGATCTTCTACCGCCTTTAAAACCAAAACAACTTTATTGAGTACGCACGTAAAAGTTAAAAGTTAGCCAACTCTTCCGTCTGCGGCTTGCGGCGCGTAGTGCGTTGCGTATGCATTGTGTTCACATCAATGGATTTGCTACTTTTTAATATTTTGACAGTTCTTGCGGCTCCGGCTCCGTTGCGTATGCGTATGCATTGTGTTCACGCAGTAAAATGCGTAGGACCCGTGGTTTCCGCCGCTTTATTACGCCACTATTGGTGTAAGTAACTTATTTATTTGTATGGTCGTGAAGGCGTAGCTAACAAACAAATAAACAAACTCGACTTTAATACATGTAAAATCGACTTTGTTTATTTATTACTATCGACCCGCCCCGGCTCTGCACGGGTACAATGCTGATACTAAATACACTACAGAAAAAATGTGAACATTTAAATTTGGAGTGAAACAATTTCCCGTTCCCTTTACCATGAAGATTTTCTGCTATCTTTGGAATAGTCGTACACAACATTTTTACTTATTTACTTTTTACATTTTTACCTCGCAATTTTTAAATATGTAATATCTACAAAAATATTCATTTAAATCACATCCTGTAAAGGGCAATTTTGATCTACATGAATTGCACAACGTATCTAATGTCTTTATGTGGATAAGGATACTGTATCGTTTAAAATAGCTTGGTAAATAACCCATATTTTTTTGTAATATGTAAAAACATGCTGTGGCCAACTTTTTTGTTCATCTTTTTAAGATATACAATTTCGTAGTACATAAATTTGATCTATCTCGTAAGGTTTAGCCAGCGTTTGCAATGTAAGCGCAGAAAAAATATGTTTGTAACGATATTACATTACAAATCTTTAAATTTCTCGGCTTTTCTCTACTATAATATGCATGTATTATACATATAAACCTTCCTCTTGAATCACTCTATTCATTAAAAAAAAAACCGCATCAAAATCCGTTGCCTTGGGACAGGGAAAGCGACTTTGTTTTATAATATTAGCACAGTTGGGTAAAGGAAAGGCGAAGCAGTATTAATGCATTCAATAACAGAATTCACTCGAAGTCTGTTTCTATTCCAGAGAATTTGGGGGGCTAAAACTCTACAGGATTATTAAAGAACTTCCTTGCTTTCAGACCGTGTGCTGGGGAACTAGACCTTTATTCCGCAATGAACTTAAACGACAGGGCGAGAAGAATACTACAGTTAAACATTAAATAAAACTAAAAGTTCTGTGATGGTTGTTATAAACGGATTGAAATAATATTTCCGCGAAAAGAAAGTAGCAAACAAAACCACCTTTGACCGTTTAAAAACAAATCTTGTAACCACTGTTATTAAAAGGGTCCCGGCATTCACAATTAAGTCTTATTTTCTTTAGTTTGTTTTGTTAGAGCGTGGGACTGTTGCGCTGGAGGTCCTTGTTCGTAGATCCAAAAGAGATTCCCAGTATGGCTTCTTACGAGGATTTTGCAAATCTTCTGTGAGTAGAGTTGCAATGGTGCTCTTTCAGCTATCCACTAGGAATTATGAAAACATTGTAGGTACCATCCTTTTCTCACAAGAATAGCAGATAAAAGCCCTTATTATGAGTAATGAATCGAATAAAATCCCAGATAATTCGATAATTTCGTATTATGAGTAGGGACTCGCCTAAATGAAGTTCCCTTCAAATATCAATCGACTAGAGTTATCGACCAATTATGAGTAGCGAAAGTTCGATATTGTTTTCGCCCAGAGCGTCAAAATCAGTCGAACGAAAGTTATTGTTGATAAAGCAAGCGAACGAAGGGTTTAGTTTTTTTTTTTTGGGTTTGTTTACTGTTTACTTTTTGAACTAGAAAAAAGTACTTGTATTTTTATTTACTACTAAGTGTTCCAGCGACTTCGTCCGCAAGAATTGGCATAACTTATCTATTTATCAACGGATTGACATGAAATAAAAACTAAATGTTAAGTGAAGCTTACCACAATATATTATTGAAAACATCTAGATAGGATAAGCCGTTTCTGAGATAAGCGCGCACAAACAAACAAACTTACGTTTTTATTATATGTATAGATTAAAAACAAGAAACTCAGCCCTATCACAGATTCCATCGTAAACGAAAAAAGTCTTAAGTTTCCCGATGTTACTATCATCACATAATCCATTAGAAATATACGAAAGAAGTTGTGTTTTGCAGAAAAATGTGAATGATCTTGCACATTTGGTATTAAGTGTTGCAACTGGAAATGCTTTCTTCGATTCCATTCGGATTTTGTGAAACAAATTTTCTTAGTTCGTAACTTAGCTTTCCGTGTGGAAGTTTTCTACGATGGAATCTGTGATAGGGCTGACTAATTTCTTTCGATTCATTAATGATAAACAGCAGTCAGTTCGCAAAGCAATTGAGCAGTTGTTTTGCAATTGACCTCAACTCACTTGGTCCTCCTTCTCGTGAGAGAAAAAAATCGCATAGGGTTTGCTTATGGGTTTCTAGTTTTGGTTGGATTTAAAATTGAAACTAAAAAAAAATTTCAGCAAACAAAAAAGTAAGTAAATTGTAGCCACTGTCTTTGTCGCCTTTAGAAGGCATTTGACTACCGATTCAGCCTTTAACATGCGTAAATTCATCTGGCTGTATCTTTGGCGGAACGAATACACAAGGATTCCCTGTAGTTGCGCCTTCTAAAATAAATGCAACATAATGGAAGGGAAGAAGTAATTTTGCAGGAATTATTATGCAGTAATAATGAAGATGCACAAGTTCTGCAAGATGAAGATGTTCAAGGACCAAGGACTGCTAATCATACTTATAATGAATTATTTCTTTAATATTTAATTGAGAAAGATGTTCTATTAACAGATCAACAACAATTAAAGCAGTTTGACATACGACTTTATGAAAAATTTACTTTTTTATGTTGGTGCCTATAAGCGAATGTTGTAGTTCGCTACTCATAATACCACGAAGCTTGTAGTTCGCTGAACAGTTCGACTAGAAGCGAACGTTGGATTCGCTACTCATAATACGGGCCAAAATGCACTAGTACTGTCTACATCTACACGTTACATCATTACATTTATCGTACGTTGCTTAAATCCAACGAAGAAGCAAGCTAATATTACGTTCCATCGTTGATTCAAGGCGGATTGTGTCGCTTCTTCGCAACCTCATGAGTATACCCAACTGTGGGCAAATACTTAGACACTAGCCCAGTTCGATCTTGCTACTTCCAAATATTTACTTGATCATATTATGTCATCGAGTCTGGTAGCACCACATTTTTCCAATCCTATAGATTGATTATGATTTCGTCTCTTTCTAAAAGAAAGAGACTGTAAATTAATGTAAAATAGAAAGCGCATGTAAATCGCCATTTTTTGAAAGAAAAATTGATAGGTTAGATTCCATTTTTGATCTTTATTGAAAGAAGCCGGTTGCCGTGGATTAATTTTTGCTAATTGTTAAGCTTTCTCACCAATGTAAGTAAATTTTAGTATATTGCCCTATTGTAACTAATTTGAATTCTTATAGTGAAATAAAATCATTAATTGATGTTTGTTAATTGGCGAAGGAGAGTTTCAATTCCACGAGCAACATATTACCTTTTGTAATCTTTTTGGTACCCATGGTGCGATGGTTAGCATGTACACCTGCTAATCCAGAGGTTCGAGGTTCGAATCCCAGCAGAGGCCAAAAATGTTTTTCCACGGGTATCGCCTTTCGCGAGGAATTGGCAAGTCCTCCGTTAGTATTCATTGCCATGAAAAGTGCTTTCTCAATTAGCCGTTCGGAACCGGCCCAAAATTGTAGGTCCCCTCCATTCCCTCACAAGGTTTGGTTGTGAGAAATGCGCTAGGCCCAGGGGCTCCTCGCTCTGTTGCGCCACCCTATTTATTTTTATTTATTTAATCTTTTTCAAAAAGTTTTTCAAGCATAATAATTAGTACTTTTCCAACGCGCTGAGTAAATAAACAGTTGTTAAATGTTTTCATTATTTGCATGTGTAAATACTATACATTTTTTATTTTAATTTATAATAAGTACATATTTTGTTCTTAAGGTTTAAATCTGGAATATAATATTTGTTCTTTTTCTTTTTAATAAAATTTGTTTTCTCCTGATTTGAATTTATCGCTTCCATGTATAGCGAAATACTAATACGGTTTAAAAGACAACATAGAAAACAATTTATATTGAACTTAACATAACAAGTAATTTTATATCTTAATGTAAACTTAAATTAAAAAAACACTACTTTCCGTACATTACGACATAAATGCATACAAATAGTTTATGTTTGTGATGAATATTTGTGATGTATTGGTTACAAGTGCTTACAAAAATATGAATCAGGCGTGAAAGAGTGACAGTAAGTTTTATAATCTTTCTTTGAAATATTGTTTAGATAGGTTTTTGTTCTGTGGTCTGGAGAGTGTGTTTCAACCGAACATACATATGTTGGTAGGGATGTGATTTCGTCGTGATGGAAGACTATTTGCTTTTATAAGGTTGTGGTTCATTCACAACAACATTAGGACACCTCAAAGGTATTAAATTGGTATCCCATAACATAGACAGGTTTACGATTAAGCCATGAAACAAGTTTTAAGGAAGGATTTTGATAAATGAGTCCGACAGACCCTATTTACATAAAAAAAAAACAAAAAAGCCAAACTTTGGGCAAGAGTGAGAGTATCCACCACACGAGAGAAAAGTAAAAAGGCAATAAAAAAGGAAAGGATAATGATGATCCTTCTGACAACAGCCGTGTTGTATCAAGAAGAATGCACACCTCTTTTAAGTTGTTCAGGATAATGAAATTTCGTTTATACCGAACTTCAAGACGAAAATAATCGTACAATACTTGCTTCTGAGTCTCAAATAACAGGAGAATTCATCTTTGATCTGTAATTCCGATTTCAACATTATTCACCAGAGGATTCGACTCCATGTAGCAACTCAACATTCATACCATTGAATCCAAAAATAAATTTTATACAGGGGCCTAACTATGTAATTCTATTTTATGCTTTCGATTCATTCGAAAGTCATGCTGATTCTACATTAAAATGTCAATAAAAATAAAAATAAAATCGGATTTGAATTTCCGAGCTTAAAAATCACTGAGAAGGAATGTTGCGCATTGGAAAATTTTTATTGTAGAAACCGAGTTACATAGTATGCCCCCTGAGATAAATGTTCTTAGTATTGAATTGATACAGTGGCAAACCCAATGTTGAGCTGAGTATAGGATTGTTGAGCTGCAACAAAAAAGCAACGTCAGTACCAAAAGATAGATACTTTCTTATATCAATGAATATGATCTCCGACGTTTAAGATAGGTATAGTAAGTCCAAACTGCCATAAATAATCCAAACAAACAAGTTCGCCGTTTTCGAGATAAAAAAATAACAATACAAAACAGAAATATCTTTTGAATACAAAATGCGGAATACAGAACATGACCAACGGCATTTTCAGTCCAAATTGAGTACAACGACAGGTAGCTTCCCGAAAATTTGATTCTTTCATAAAATTTTCGGCGACAGTCAAAATTAGGTGTAAGTAAAACAATTGAACGCAGTCAGAAGGGACTAAACTGTAGTAAAATAATGCCCTGTCCATACCAAGCGCGGCCATCGATTACGATGCATTTGCTGTCAAATAAAATATAAGCAACCTTATGGAGTGGCACACACCTACGCGGACTCCGGTTCAGTCAAGAAAGATTGCAGAGCTTAATATGAAATACAAAAAACATTTATTGCAAAAGTTGTCATTGATGATGACGAAAAACATGGACTAAACTTTCGGGACTGGGCACCAAAACATACTGAAATGGTTTTCAAGAAAAAGAACTCTTACTCAAAGTCAAGGCATCGGGTGGAGTGGGTAGGAGTAGAAAATTATTTATATTTCAAGACATGGCTACGGAAATTCAGTCACATTCTGCAAAATGAGAAATTACTAGACACACGAAGAATAAACGGTTGAAACCATTTTCGTTTTTGTACCATCTAACAGATGTTGCATTCAATCTTCCGATACAAGAGAAGATTTGCATAAAGTTCAATATTCAGCTCTATTCTGCTATTCGATTCGATCGGAAGTTGTAATTCACGTGAATATTTCATTCAATTTCGCTCAAACATCTTCTATCTTTCGAATGTTGGGTGTCACCGATATTTATATTGGAAATTCTCATTTGTCTTATTTTCAAACAATTATTGGAATCGGAGAATACAAGTTTCACTTGGAATTTTTAGCAGAACTGTGCTGATTGTTGAATTGTTTACCAACCAACCCCCCCTTCAGATATCATTGTTAAACCTTTCCTATTATTTGTTTGAGCCCTTCAAATTTGATATTTTGTATACTTAAACCTATCGTACACACGGGTAAACATCATCTCTAACATGTCTCACTATGTATTTTACTATGCTCCAGAATATCAGTGTTCTGCATAGGTTCGATTTCGGTCTCTGATATTATTTCGGCCAACCATTGTTCGATCTGAACGGGACGCATAACGTCACTATTATCGTTAGCCTCCAGGATAATTTTCAGATTTTCGAAATTCCTTAGAACCAACTTCTTATTTGGTGCAACCGTTTGTGAAGTTCTCGATGTTTCATTGCCATTGCTATCTTCTGTAGTAGAAGTCACTGCTTGACGTTCATCGTCGTCATTTTCGCCGACTCCAACTGAATAAGCATCATTATCTGTGAAGACTTTTGGATTTTTTTGCTTAAGACTGTTTTTGATTTCATTCAAGAGCCGATTATAAAATTCGCAAGTTGCTGATCGATCGTCGTCGTTAAACTCAACGTCTACTTGATGGCGATTGTCATTTTGCTTTGGGGAAATTGCATTGCTGCTGGAAGCACTATTACCACTACTGTTGCTACTGCTTGAAGTTGCAGTTGTTACTGTGGAGCTCTTTGGTAGGTCGACGTTTTTATTGTTAGCTTCGGTTGCTTTAAAAGAATCTTCAGTTGCGCAATTGATGGTGAGATTTGAGATGTTTTTCAAGTTTATTGTGCCGTTGCAGTTGTTAATTGTGATTTTAGGCTTGAAGCGTGTTTTTCTTTTGCTTTCGATGGTTTGGGAAGACTTTGAATGAGTGGGAGCTGGCATGCCATCGTCATCTTCATCGTATTCATCATCATCATCAAGGATTCCTGGTGAGATAAAATTACATGAGTGGGTCATTACAGATATTGGCGTAGGCAAAGATTTCACTTTGCTTATTTTTCGTTTTAAGAAACTTGTTCAAAGTTACAAAGCAAAGGTGTTAAGGTGCCAAGGTTACCAAAACGTTGTCATAGGTACAAGTAACAAATAGGTATTGTTTTAATTTTCCATTAATTATAATCCTAGTGTAGCAAACTACCCTTTTTTTAGACAATTTATTAAAACACCACTTACCTTCCAGGTTCAACGGGACCAGTGGCGCAACGCCTTCAGCTGCTGAATTAGTTGTCCCAGACAACTTATGCGACTTTCGAATCAATTCTTTGGCTTCATTTAAAGTGATGTTTATAATTGATTCGTTCATGCTGCTCACATTATCACGAATAAGTTTTTTGTTTGTTGAGAAATCTACAACAATAGACTCCTCATCATTGCCATTACTAACTTGACTGGAATTGCTCAAGCATTTATACATAGTTTCATGATCGATTCCAGGAGCTATGTAGTCTTCGTTTATGTACAAATCTTGCAGTGCAAGATTTATATTATCCAGGTTGAACCTTCCATATGAACGTAAGGAATTTAAAATAATTTCTTCATTTTCGGTGATGAATTGCATTTCATTGGAATCAGATGTGCCAGCACTTCTTCTATTTGTTGAAGAGACAGATGCATTTTTGTGTTGTCGACTTGTGAGGATGACATCGATTTGTCGCAGAAGGAGCTTCTCCCGAACGTTGAGAGCCTCACGAATTTTGTCAAATTTTACTTGGACTTCTAATTTGAGCTGTTTAAATTGATTTGAAGCGATATAAGGCCAAAATAATAACGAAATTAATATAAAAAAAGACTTACCTTTTCCAAATCAACTTTTCCCAATGTTGTCGCCATGATTTCTTTCTTTCAACTTCTTCTTCTACCCTTGTTTTGTTTTGTCACTTGTATTTTTTGTAGCAGGGTTGGTTTTTTTTTCTGCGTTCAGAAGTCAGAACGAGAGGAATGTGACAGATAGAGCTGGTCGTTTGCAAATTGTTAAGGCTCGTGCACACTAGAGCGGTCTGCGATTTCGGTCACTTCGCAACCATGTTGTAGACTGTTTGCTTCATAGACGTTATAGAGGAATAAAAAACGAGAGTCAAAACCAAAACCACTACTTCTCTCCTCCCGCAACTTCCATCTGCTAATGTTGCTTTTGTAACACGAGGTCTATCTGTGATACACGTATTCAGCTGAATATAAAATAAAGTTGTGTCACTGAAACTAACACTACTTTATTTCCGGATTTCAGGTTTAGAAAACTGAACATAAAGTGGTGTTTGTGGAGTCAGTTTGAGGACAGATGCCGTTGTGTGTGTGTGATTTGTCCTCTCTTTTGTTTTCATAACCTAATTGGGACTGGGTAAATGAGTTTGTACACCACCTGCCTGTCGTTTCGGAACTAAAACCAAGCGACACGTTGTTTGACAGTCCATAAAATTTCTACTGAAAAAAAAAAGAAATGGTGTTTTATTACATAATTTAAATAAAATATAAAGCCAAACAAAAGTGATTGAATAATTATATTATGGTGGACTTAGATGCATCTCCAAGTGCAGATGAAAAAAGGAAATACTTGTCTGATAGAGAGGAAAGACACCAAGTGCAGACGACTATAAGGCGTTTTTCTTTTTTAGTTCCGAACAGAGAAGTGAAACGTCCAAAACGTAAGAGTATTTCTTTTTCAGTTCAGCGACATCTGAACGCTCAAAATGCTTTTCTTTTTTCTTCAGAACACTACGCGAGCGCGCTCTACGTGCTCGAAATAATATGACGGAGCATCTAGAGCAAGAGTCTGAGCGCAGCCAACTTCACATAGCTCAGTTCAGAACACGTTCACGCTGTTCGTTCTCCGTTCAGTTCACGGTTCCGAACTAAAAAAGAAAAACGCCTATAGTTATAGGATGTGGATAATGCTGGGTTTACATGCATCCGCAACTGCGGAGGTGCAGAAAAGTAAAGCGAGACGGATGAAGATTACAAAGCACAAAAGTTAAAAAGAGAGACGAATAGGATTATGGTTGCAGATGAAAAATTATGGTTGCAGATGAACATGTTCATCTGCACCCATAATTTTTCATCTGCAACCATAACTAAGGAAGTTCGTTGCCTCTCTATCAGACAAGTATGAATTTTACATCTTGTGTCTTTTTCCGATTTTCATCTGGACTGCATGTAAATCCACCATAAAGAACATGTTCATCTGAACCTATAATTTTTCATCTGCCGCCATAATTTTATTCGTCTCTCTTTTTAACTTTCTAGCTTTATAGTCGTTATCCGTCCCGCTTTACTTTTCTGTGGTTCTGTTGTAGCAGATGCATGTAAATCCAGCATAACTGCGTGAACACAATGGCTGCAGAGACGCAGCCGCAAGAGATGTCAAAACACTAAATACAAGCGAATACAACAACAACGCAAGACGGAGCTGGACAAGTTAACTTGATTTTAACTCTTGCGGCCCCGGCTCCGTATGCGTATGCGTATTCATTGTGTTCAGCCAGTAAAGCCTTGCGCAAACCAATGCTGTGAGTGCGTGCGATGCGATTGCGATAAGTCAAATCCCTCTGCCTTAAGTCAAACGTCCATAAGATTACATAGGGATTTGACTTAACGCAATCGCATCGCACGCCCTCACCGCGTTGGTTTGTGCAAGGCTTAAGCATTCCAAAAGTTAAGGCTTGAATATAGAAATGTACACCAGTGAATCGTACCTTTAAAATGTATTCAACTTGCAGTTGAAAAATTTTAGAAAACGCCATTTTTGTATGGGAATAAATTTAAGCAAAACTCTTTGATGATTTTATTTGAGTTAATGATCAATTTTTTTAGCTAAAATATTCATTGAATTAAAATATTTTTCGGTAGTTTATTGTTTAAAATTAGCACAAATTCTTGATTAAAAGTTTTATTTGTGCTTTTGTTGAAATTTTAATTCATGTTTTCCAACTTAAAATTTTGTTGAGAATCGCAGCTCGTGTTTGCATTTGTGCCCGGAACACTTCTAGTCAACTCTTTGGTGTAACTTTAATTTTATGTTTTTCGTTTCGATTCCGAATTTCAAAGATTCGACCGGAAAATCATTTTTTTTTTGTACGCAATTCTGTCGAAAGGGGGTATTTTCCAAACAAAATGTCATTTGTTGTATCACAGCTCAGTTCTATCTACGGCAACTACGTGTCGTGATGGCCAGTCCCAATTCTGTGACTGAGACATCTTTTTGTGGATCTGAGGGATATCAGAAAAGTTATCTTCTAAACAACCAACGATGTAAAAGTATAACGATGCCATTAATCTGAACTGAGCTCAGTCCGTTCCGTTTGTCCCCTATTATACGATGTCTCACGAGACATGTCTCATTTTTGACGTTCCTTTTAAATTTCCATCCCGTGAGACAATCGCAATTACACGTGAACTTAAGTCTGCGTCTCAAATTTGACAATTTATTATTCTTTTGTTGTTGTAAAAAAACTGAATCAAATAAACACTACTCAAAAGCGAACAAGAGTAAAGAGAAACGTCAAGGTGAGACTACTAAAAATCGGCACGGTACTCATCGGGAATTTTTTTGTGCATCTCATTTCCTCACATCTCCTTTCTTTTTCGCACTCATGTGAGACTGGGCTCGTGAGACATAGTATAATAGGGGACTTTCCACTCTGAGCACAAGCTCCACATTCCAATTTGAAAACCTTGCATGGAAATCCAACAATATTTTGCCATCCACACTTTTTGACATTTGATTCCAAGAATTCGCTGCTCGGTGTTGTCTCCGTTGTCTTCTAATCGTGATCGGTGTGTGTCGTTTATTCTGTATAAAAAGAACATCTTGCCAAGTACTTTTTTCCTCATTATTATTCAAAAAAATTCCTTTTCCTTAAGTCTGTGAAAATTTATATGAAATTCATTTTATTTCCACCCACGGGATGCCAACTTTATCGAGGTGTGGATTTCGCTCTACGCACGTGAACATTTTTTATTTTTTTTTAACGCAATAAGCTCAAAATTACGCCAGCAGCAATAAAAAAACGATTGTTACTCAAGGTTGTTGTATTATTTTTCAATAGCAGTCCAGCGTATAATCGAATTTTGCCACAATTTAAATAAAAAATAATAAAAAGAAAAATCTGTAGCATAAGAAGTGATGGGAATGGGAAGTTAATAATGGAAAAAATGTGATTGAAAGTGCATCGGAAAAAGTACATTCCCCTGAATGAAGGATTAACACAGAAGAGAAGTGAAAACGAGGGCACCGAGTAATTTTTTCCCATTTTTAATTGTTTGGATAAAGTCAGCACCAGTTTTATGCTTTTGACCAGAGCCCTGGAATGTCAAAGCGGGTGAGTAACAACTCTCGACAGTACTCAACGCCTCGTTGTGTGATGAATTGTGTATTGATTTGGTTCGTGTAATTACGGTCCGCATTACTGACCACTTAATTCGAGATTTATAGTAGGTAGGTAGGTAGGTACACTGATACTCACATGTACAGAATTGAACAGAGCAAAAGAATGAACAACCACTGCAGTTGGCTTCTGGATTGATTCATGTGCTTTTGGGTGGAGTGACTAGTACTGGTCTTTGTGATTGCGGAAGACAACTAAGAAGGAGGGAGGCTGATTCCATTTCTATGTAAACAGTGAACATCCGAGTTCAGTGTGTAATCATTGAAACAACACCCAGCTTTCTTATAATCAAACTGTAAACGTGATGTAAGTTATGCGAACGATTTTTCATCATCCGAAGCGAACCGACCCGAACCGCCCTCGCCCTTCCACCTGCTTATACTTGCTATCCATCTATCGAGGTCAGAATGACTGTTGTGGCCCTGCTGAGGTTGCCAAAAAGCATTTATTAATGTATTCTCTGTGGCATGCCACAAAATGTCGTCAAATTATGCTATGAAATTAGATTTTGGTCAATCGCGTTCGTGTTGGACTATATTGCTTTGTTTTGTTGTGTGTTTGTTTGTTTTTTTTCGGAGGGTCAAAGCTGCTTAAAAGTCAAACAGGCAGTTGTATCACCTTCGATTTTGTCAAAGATACCTTGGTGGAATGTTATGAGGACCAACACCACATTCGTACTCGTATTTGTTTGGCCATCGTCTCTTGATTGGTCATACAGGTACTGTTTGCAATTGATTGCATCTGAAGATTGCACGTGTGCATTGTGTTTCTATTGTTTTCCAAGAAAAAGTCAATTGGTTCTGACTCTGTAATTGGTTTTTATTGCCGGCAAATAGCTTTAGAGTACATAGTTGTTTTGTAGGATAAGTTGACGCCATACAATTTATTTTGGGTAGTAAGCTTTATAATTAGAAAAATATCTGGCCATGGATGTCTGCTTATGAATGAATATGGAGCACAACTTGTTAGAAAGCTTTGTGTGAGTGTTTTTTTTTTATTTTGTTGATTTTCATAGGTGAAGGGTGAAGAGGTGCCATACAAAGCAAGGCGTTGTCTAAGAAAAGTTTTTTTTTCTCACTTAAAGAAGTAGTTTTTAAAACCATTGTTGAGAGGTTTAAGAGCTCCAATGCAGTAGAACGGGTATGCTGAAAGAGAAATTACCAAATATATTTTTGGATTTGTTCTTCTTGAATTCTGCAGTCACAATTAATTCGTTAAAGTATTGAGCCATTAGAGACGAGTGTATTCTTTTTGTGTATTCAGTTTCCATTTAGTGATTGCTCAATTTCAAAAGAGTGTTCGGAGTCTTTAAGTTTGATAACGAATTTTGTAAAAATTTTTTTTCAAAACGACGACATCCGTAAAATTAGTTAATAGCGTTTTTCGATGAAATTAGAAGTTTAGGTTAGGTTAGATGTGGCTGTCAGTAAACGGAGACCGTCACACCTAGACCACTTAAACCAGAAGGTTGATCACGTTCTGGTCGCTTTCTATGGGATCAGAGAATTGAAACACCCTCAAATCGAACCTGGACTAACGAGTTGATCACCAGTTAGTCAAAGCATTCAGAGGTTCGTACGAAAGGAGAGACTTTTAGAGTCTTTGTTAGCTAAATCGCTGGTGTGGTCGAAAAAGTAATCACCTAGGTGAGTTTTCTGTCTGTTAGCCAGCACGGGCATGAACAAAGGAGAGTTTGGATTTCCCCTCGTCCATGCAGCTTCTACAAAAGTCATTCGAGTAGACACCTAGTCTTTCAATTTTGGTGGGGCGAAACCCCCATTTATTAGGCTGACCTCCCTCTGAAAGTGTCCAACATTTATTGGCATATTTTTAGATTTTGCAATATTGAATTTAAGGTTGATTTCTTAGAAAATTCATTAAAATATTTTTTAATGACAAATATGTCCGATCAAGACGAGGATATCCTCCAATAACTACCCCTGGTTTAAAGTAACAATTAATAATTTAATATTTTAACAAAACTTCTTATATAGTGTGTACAAAAATTCAAGATTGAGCAGCGACTGGGAACGGTATACAGCCTGGAGGACTAAAGTAGATAAGATTCGAAAAAGATATTCTACTTTAACTAGTTAGATACTACAAGAAACTCTACTAAAATTCTATGGAACAATTTAAAGAACCTTGGAGCGGTTTGAAAGACCTGATCTTGAACTCTGAGAAGTTTAAATTTTATGAATAATTTGAATAATTTCTTGCGTTGAATCTTGCCACTAACACTAACACTAAAGTAAATCTGCCCTCTACTTTGAATACTCCTGAGTCCTGATGGATCATTTTCATTTAATTGTGTACCTACCGAAGAATGCTTTGCCTCTATTAATTCTATTAAGTCCAACGCGATTGCCTTGGATGGTGTTTCTCGCAAATTCATTCGACTGCTGCTCCGTACAATCATTCCAAGCGTTACCAATGTCTACAACGACTGTTTAACAAAGTCTGTCTTTTTAAGTTCCTGGAAAACAGTTCCTTCAGAAAAAGACGGGATTAACTGACCTGTCAAATTATAGACTTATTAGTCTACTGCCATTTCTTTCCAATGGTTTGAAAAATTGATGGTCTGTCAGCTTTCCGATTTCATTGAGTTTCAGAATCTTCTGTAGCCTCTTCAGTCCGGTTTCTGGAAAAGACACAGCTGTGTTTCTGCTGTTCTTAAGGTGCAAGACGACATTCGGGTTGCATTGAATTCGGACATAGTGTCAATGTTAAGCTTACTTGATTTTTCTACTGCTTTTGAGTCAGTAAACCACTCGGTTTTGCTTCATAAGTTGAAACATCAATTCGATTTTTTTATTGTGCCCTCAAGTTGATTAAAATTATCTAACAACCCGTAGGCAAACTGTTTGTATTGGTACTTTGGTTTCTGATCTTGCGGATTTAAAAGTGGGTGTTCCCCAAGGGTCATTTTTGGGACCTTTACTTTCAATGATGTCGTTCAGGCTATTCAATACTGATGTTACCACCTCTATGCCCATGATTTGCAGATTTATTCGTCCTTTCATCTCGTTTTCTAAACTATTCTGACATCTCCTGACTTCGACAGTGCTAGACCGTAGTAAATTTTGTAGAGACTGAGGCAATAGCTTTGAGAGCAGCCTGACTGTACGAGAAGATATAAATATCCGTGGATTATACAACCTTTTTTTGAGCCAGGAGACAACTTCTTTTATCGTCAGAATTCCCGCTTGGAACACACTACAGTTGTCAAGTAGTCGGAAGAAAAGGCTTGAATTCATCCCTTCTGAGAAAATTCAACTTCCTACCCCATCACGGGCATTAGATTCGTCAGTGTAGAAGTGAAAGGCTTCATTATCCAAAATAGTGCCATTTTTCCAAGTTTCTTTTGAGGGTATGGTTATTTTAAAAAAATTGTTATCAAACACCACTTAGGAGTGATGTAGTCAAATCGATCCGGGATGAACCTTAAGTTGTTTAAAATTTTAGTGTGACCAATTTGATTGTTGACCCACTGAGAGTTGGCTTTAAGTTGAGTAGCTGAGTTCGCTGCTGACTGTTTGGATATCTAGTGATGTAAGGCTTAGTAGTATGTCTAGGGCATCCGAAGGAGTTGTCCCTAGCGCGCTCATACTTTCCGTTCGCTGAGCTTTGACATGCTTGTTATAGTTTACCTGTTCGTCAAGTGCGGTCCACCATGTTACCGCCCCATAGCGCATAGGTTAGTATAGTTTTAATAACCGATATGTATAGCGAAAGCCATCGAGCAATATTGGGGGAGAAACTCCATTTTCCGCCAATAGCCTTCTTACATGAGAAAAGTGCAATGTTAGCTTTATTAGAAAGAATTGAAAATTATTTGAAGCATTTCTTTGTATGAAGCTTTGGTAATAGGACTGAATTGACTGTATATTTTGGCAGGTCACACCGTTGGACAGACTTTGACCTGAACGACCAATGTTGCATGCTTTGCCTAAGAAAGATGCCATAGGTGTTTCAAACGTTACGGCACTCCACTAATAACGACATAATTAATATCAATTAACTGAAATCAATGCTAAATAAAAAATACCATATGAAAATTTCATAACGAAATATCAATGGCAGCATTATTGTGAATCGTTACGAAAACGAGTAGACTTGCGGTTCGCGTTACCTCTCATAATTCGGTACTGGATCATCCGCAATCAAAAAATCTAGAATATTTTTTTTCATTTTCTGGAACACTTTAAAGAGAAAAATGAGATTTTTTTTTAATTTTAAAAGGAAATGACTAAAGGAGCCATTCCACATGAACGGCTAATTTTAAAAATTGACTGATTTTGCACCAACTCCGGTTCTGCTCAAATTTGATGGAGATGTTTGTTTATGGGCAAGAAATTGATGTCCAACAGAAATTTTTTATCCCCTCTACCTTCCGTAAAAAAAAACAATTTTGAGTTTTCAAGTTGATAACAATAAAATCGACAATTTTGAACCTATCGCCACAAATAAGGCGTTATTTTGAAGGATTTTAAGTCCTCAATTTGGTTCATAAAAAAATTAATGTTTTTCAAAATTAAAAAAATCATTCGAAAAGTTCTCCATTTTATTGTTTTATTTTTTTTTTTAAATATGTATTTGAACTGCAACTTACCTTGAAATAAAGATTAATTATAAATCAACCAAATTTCATTACGAAATAAATAAATAATTTGTGCATTTTGAACCAAGTTTTTGCCAAACACATTTTTAACTGTTGTGTCTATTTTCACAGCTGAAGAATAACTAGAACCGTGAGGGCTTTTCGAATATAACTATAAAATACAAACATGAACTCCGACAGTTCATTAACAAATTAAATATCAAAGAGACAAGAGAAAGAGAAAGTAATGGGTAGCCAAAAACTTGGTTATTTGAATTTTCCACCTTAATTTTGAGTTAAGGGGGTATTCTAGTCTAGAAATTTGAAAAAGTCGAATTTTTTGTTTATCAATTTGATACCTAGTTTAGATATTTAAAAATATCTCCCTAAAAAGGTTTTTCAAAATTCAAATTGTTTCCGAAGTTGTAGCTGTCTATTGACGTGGAAACTGATTAGAATTGTTTTTAATGCGAAACTTTAAATGCGTTTTTATCAGAATATACTTTTTCAACATGCTACCTACGATTTCTCGAGTTCTACTGGACCGATTCACTTGAAAAGTCTTCTTTATAGGCCCCTCTGAACTAGCCTCATCCCCAAATTTCAACTTTCACTATTTTTAAAAAATTCGAGAAACTAAAAAAAGGGAAAAAAATGATTATTTTTAAAATTTGTTTTTACTTATCGCTAGTTCATGCGATAGCGAAATCATTACAGATTAAAAATCCTTTTTCCTTTTTTGATTCGTATAACTTGGCACTGAGTGAAACACAGGTGGGTGTTGATTCTGATCCCTCAGAGTTCAACCTGCCTAGATATAGCTTAGTGCCATTATTCTTTTCATCTCATGGCCTCGCCGTATACGTTCGGAATGATATTGCTTACCAGATTCTACCACGATACGGCCTGTGTTCTAATACGAACTTTAATTTCATGTGGTTAAAATTCACCGTCCGTAAGCAAATCATTCATTACTGTTTTATCTATAGAAGCCCCAATTTAGATAGCAATTCTACCTCTAACGAGTTTGATGCGCTATCTGACTCCATAGTAAGAATTGTTTCCCTATATCCTCACACTGAAATCGCAATTGCGGGCGATTTAAATGTACACAATTCTCATTGGCTTCGACATTCTGGCCAGACAACACCCGAAGGAGAATATGTTGAGATCTTTGCTGAGTTAAACCAATTAACTCAATTTGTTGATGAGCCCACTCGGGTTCCAGATATTGAAGGCCATGCGGCCAACACTCTTGGCCTATTTCTAACTTCTCATCCCGAAAAATATAGGGTTATAGTATCATCTCCTTAGGCAAATCGGACCATTGTGTCATATCGGTAGATTTTTCGTTTTCCGTCACGGTAAAAAAAGATAAAGTCCCCAAAAGAACTGTGTGGCAATATGAGAAAGCCAATTGGGACGGGCTGAATAATTTCTTTCGAAATTTTAATTGGTCATTGTGCTTTCTCGACGGAAATGTTGATGCATCAGCTGATATGATATCTAACGTAATTCTTAACGGCATGAGAAATTTTGTTCCTCACAGAACAAAAAGTATCATCCCCAAAGAGAATTCGTGGTTTGATTCAAGCTGTAAAGAGGCGATTAGGGATAGAGAAAGTAGTTTTCGAAAATTTAAAGATAACCCTACTGTAGAAAACCGAAATTTGTTCAAACGGGGCAGAAATATCTGTAATGCTCATATACAGAAAGCCACCTTTTTGCATGACCAAAAAGTAATGCAAAAAATACTGTTGTGTCCAAAAGGAAGCAAACATTTTTGGTCTTTTGTTAAGAACGTTAAGAACTCGACCACGTCATCAGTCCCTACGCTCGTTTTCAATGACTCTCCGTGTGTCAGTTCCATCGATAAAGCCAATTTGCTTGCAGCTCAATTTGCTGCAAACTCAACACTACCTGATAGCATATTGTCTCCACCTGAGCTTGAGTCTGTAGATTCTGTGATGAAGCAGATATTTTTTCGAAATCGCTCGGTTGCGAGAGTCCTCAAAGATCTCAATATACATAAATCCGCTGGTCCAGATGGTATCCCCGCCGTTATTCTGAAGAGGTGTTCTTCTACGCTGGCAAAACCACTGCGTAAACTTTTCCATCTTTCCTATTCTGCTGGGATTTTTCCGAGCAGATGGAAAACTGCATTTGTCCAGCCGGTCCCTAAAAAAGGCGAATCTTCCTTTCCGTCCAATTACCGTCCAATTGCACTAACATCCCTTCTTTCCAAGGTCATGGAAACGTTGATAAACCGTCAACTCATGAAATATCTTGAAGAACGAAAGTTTCTTAATGACCGTCTGTACGGCTTTCGTAGCAAACGGTCCACTGGTGATTTGATGGCATATCTCACCGAAAAGTGGAACCAATCTTTACATTGTTTTGGAGAAAGTAAGATTATTGCACTTGATATTTCTAAAGCATTTGATAGAGTTTGGCATCAGGCTCTTTTATCGAAAATGCGTGCTTTTGGTATCGATGAGTCTCTTCTTCGTTGGATTAGAAATTACCTTTCCGACCGTTCAATACAAGTTGTATATACAAGTTGTATTGGATGGCTTCAAGTCTGATACCCATTTCATAAATGCTGGTGTGCCCCAGGGCTCCGTTTTGTCTCCGACTCTCTTCCTCATTTTCATTAATGATCTCTTGTCTGAAACTTCTAATCCACTTAACTGTTTTGCTGACGACTCGACCCTCAGCTTTTCATATTCGTTTCCAAATTCACGTCCCTGCTCTTCGGATGTGGAACTGGAACGGTTGCGTATGATTAGCTCATTGAATTCTGACCTTGACAGCATTGTTGCATGGGGTCTTATGAACCGAGTAGAATTCAATGCTTCGAAAACTCAATGCTGTCTCTTGTCGTTGAAGCTTAACACTCCCCCATTGCCATTATCCATGAATGGTACCTGCATCCAAGAAACTGAAAAGCTGTACTTGGTATGTGTGTAAACGATGATCTTCGTTGGAATGACCACATATTTGAAGTCGCCAAAAACGCTGCTAAATGCTTAGGTTTCTTGAGACGATGCAGGAAGTTCTTTACCCCCTCTGATCTGGCTACCATTTGTAAGGCCTTCATCCGCCCAAAACTGGAGTATAACTCCCATATCTGGTCAGGTGCTTCTCAAACATCTTTGCGCCTATTTGATAGGGTACAAAATAGAGCTTTAAAATTGATAGGTGATAGTTCAATCGTAGAATCGATTGATTCTCTGGAACATCGTCGAAACGTCACCTGTCTCTCTCTTTTTTATCGCTTTTTTCACAAACAGTGCTCTAGTGAAGTAGCCAGTTGCATTCCTCCCCTGAAACAATTTAGCCGCAATACCCGCCTCGCTAGGAATGTTCATCAGTTTTACCTTGAGTCCAACTTCGGACGTACAGTCAAGTATAGAGATTCGTATTTCAGTTGCACCACCCGAATGTGGAATGCTTTACCTGGCTCTGTATTTCCCCATCATTACGATTCACAAAAATTCAAAAGCAACGTGCATCGATGTCTCCTTTCAAATCCTCTCCTATTTTCCTAAATGCTCGCACTGTGTTTAACAATATTATAAGGGTAGTCATAACCCCTTGATGTGCGCGTTTATTATAAAAAAAAGGAGGGTTGAAATCGTGGGTATGGTGATGTGTCAATTTTTTTAGATACTCCACTTCATCACCTGCTGGAATTCAAAGTTTTTAACTTAAAATTTTTTTTTCTGTTTTCTTTTAACATTAATAAATAACTGACAAAAAAGAGGTAAACATTTTGATTTCCTTATTTTTTACTTCACTTTAAAGATTACTGAAAATTTATGTCTCTAGACTAGAATACCCCTTAATGTGAAAAAAGTTAAAATCCTTCAAAATTACACTTTATTTGGGAAATATTTTAAAAATTGTCGATTTTATTATTCGGAGTTGATGAAAAATCAGTTATATTTTAAAATAAGACGTTTTCATGTGGAATGGCTCTTTGCCCTACTCTACGAAAAACCAACATTGATTGGTTTTAATTTGTTTTGGTATAATGGAGATGAGATTCCAAACAAGAAAGCTGAACAATGCAAAATAAAGAAAAACAGACAAACACCGATAGTTTTTTTTTAACACAAGTAATAAAATAGAAGCAGTATTAGAATTGGAAGGGGTCATACAAATTTCGAAAGATTGAAACTCTTATCTTATGATTCTGTCGGTTCATGAACGACTATATTGACTTTGTACAGATTTTTTTGAAATACAGCAATTGGACTTCCAAGTACATATTTGTGTTAAGTAGTTTTTAAATTAAATAGTGGTGCCCTTGGCGTGATGGTATGGTTAGCATGTCCACCTGCTAACCCAGAGGTTCGAGGTTCGAATCCCAGCATTCCCTCACAAGGCATGGTGGTGAGAAATAGCCTAGGCCCAGAGGCTACTCGCTCTGTTGCCCCACCCTATTTATTTATTTATTTTAATTTTTAAATTACATTCACTTTACTGAATTTTGATAAAAAATTTAAAATCGTATGCCCTCAAAAATATATTTTTGTATTTAATATTTTTTTAAATTAAGATTTTCAGACTGCTTCCCAGTTTAAAAAAAACTTGAAAACTAAATGTTATCTGAGTTGTCATCTGAAAATCTTGTAATTTTGACCAATCAGAACTAAGAAAAAATACAGAATCTTAAAACTAGATTTTCGAGGTAATGGTACTTCGGCTGTTGTGCACTCGACCATTTCCATATCCGTTTTCCAGAATTATTCCCGCTGTGGTTTTTGGCAAGGCTGTATGCAGCCAAGTTAGATTTAATTCACATAACGAAATCCTGGGGCCAATGATTAAATGATTTTTTGAGTATAGATTGTAGTTTTGCTTATTTCGTCAATAAATGTTGGAACGACAGATGACTTTCATGTATCTCAAAATAAAATTAATGAACCTCGAAGTTGTTCACAAAAGCTTTTTTACTAAGCAAGTAGCTATCGTAGTATTTCAGTTGAAAAAAAAAATCACTTTAACCCTTTCTTTTCATTTAAAAAGATTATCGAGGGAATGAATGACAAAACCTTTTTAAACTTCTTTTCATATTGTTCTTTGTAACTGTTTTATTATTTTTTTAGCTTTGCTGGTAAATTTATCAAATTACGATAGCATCTCCATTCAAAATAATTTTATATACTCTTTCGATTTTAACTTTTGTACAAAGATATTTTCTTGGGGTTACTTTCGTTTGGGACAACACACATATTGCTTTGATGATTCGCTCACAATTAGGAAAGAAGAAGTATAAATAACACGTTTCTTACAAAAATAGAATGAGGAAACTCCGAAAATCATTGAAAACAGTTTTTTTTTGCGGATGTAAGTGTTTATAATATTTCAAAAAAGAGAAAATGATATAAAACAATCAATTTAATCGACCCACACAGTTTAGTTTATTTAGGAACGGATTCAAAAAATGTATAAAAAAAACTTCCTGCCGCGCGAATGTTGATGCCTATCTACATGGAAATTAAAGCTAACTGGTATTGAAATCAACTGAAAAATAAACTGATCATTGAACAAAACAATTATTAATTAGGCAACTGAAAATTTGCTTCCCAATTTTAATTTTCTTTTATTTACAAACAACTAATAAAAAATTTATCATTCGCTACCGACACATAACAAGCGTTTGCACTATTCTGTGTTTCTTTGCTGAAGGTCAAGTGATGTCACAAAAGATGTAAAAAAAAAGAAAAAGCGTCAGTGTGGCGTAATCTTGATATTCTTAATTCATGGTTGGTTAAGTTTGATGGTTTGTTCGAAAATGTTAGTTTTGTATGGGCTATAGTTCAGTTGCTTTAAATAAATTAATCTAAACTTTTTTTCGTTATGAAGTTACTTTCATGATTATGAACAGCCTCAAGTCCGACATATTATTTCTTTGACATGAAAAAAAAAAAAAAATATTGTGGATTATTAAACCTTCAAGTGTGTCATGTCAAACTTGGCTTACTCTAAAAATAAATTTTATAATTTTAATAAAGATGATCATAGGTAACTACACAAATTTTTAATGCACAAACCTACAGCGTTTCAACAAAATTTATTTACTTCCTTTTTTATGAAGTAAATCTTATAGTAAAAAGAAAACTGTAAAAATTTTAAACGTTTGACTTTTTCCGGGTTGTAAATTCTTTTACACAAAACGAAAATGCGTCATGATATAAAAACATAAAGCTCGTCACGGGTTACCGACATTGTAGTAAAGTAAAATTTAGTATACAAGTAGCGGAGGAAGTTTTTTTATGAAATAAAAAAGTATGTTCTAGAGAGTGACAAAAGTATTATGAAGGTTCCTGGTACTTAACCCACAAACGGGGGTTGCAATCCCGAAAATTCGGGATTCAGACATACCGATCCCGGACTAAATATTGTAGACACGATTTTTGTGTCAAAGTAGTTGTTTGTTTGATGGTTGAGTTTTATCCGAATCAACGTATTTTTGTCGTCTCTTGATGACAGAAAGGTGTGCAAACTCTTTGTTGATGCTCTCTTATGTTTTCAACACATTTGTGCAAAACTAGAATTGGGTTTTTGTAGTAGTTTTACTAGAAAACTCAAAACTGATTTCTATCATCGTCATCTCAGTTCATAGAACATTTGATCATTTTTGACATTTGATCTTCAGACAAAATAATGCACAAAACAATGCGCAAAGGGTTTCAGAAAACGAAATAGGATACCCAAAAACTAGTTTTCTAGTTTTATTCTTGTAAGAATATTCAAACAGATCAAAAATATTGAAAAGAATACAAGGCGCAAAGAAAGATATTGTCAACCTTGACAATAGCTACTCGATGACATTAGAATTCAGTATGACCTAGACCAATTCACGATTTTGTGTTTGCTTGACTTTACTAAGGCTTTGACAGGGTTTATCAAAACATCCTTTGCAAAAAGCTGAGTTCGTATTTTGGCTTCAGTAGTAGATCGGTTGGTTTAATCAAAAACTACTTGCAACAACGTAGTCAAAGAGTTAAAGTGCGTAGTTAATTATCTGAGCCAAATAATATCTTTGCTGGTGTCCCCCAGGGTTCAATTTTGGGTCCTATTTTATTCTGCATGTTCATCAATGACCTTTCCAAGTGTGCCAAAATGTTACATTACATCTTTATCTTTATGCAGATGATGTCCAAATATATCTCTCCCGGCCTTTTAACTTGATCGAAGACTTAGTCTGGAGACTAAATGAAGATATGTCTAATATCAACAGTCTTTGTGTAATGGCTTAACTCTTAATCCTACTAAATCGCAAATAATTGCAATTTCTAAAAAGAATCAATGACCTCCTTCCGCCTGTTTATCTCTCACGTTTTCAACTTGAGTTTGTAGGAACGGTCTATAATCTTGGTTTTAAAGTAAACCGTGACCTTTCTGATTACACTCATGTCAATTCTTGTATAGGTTGTATCTACTCCGGTCCCCGTAGTTCATAACTTCTTGTTATGGTTGGGAGAAATGCGCTAGGACCCCGCCCTTTCGGTCCTTTTGTACCCAAATATTTATTTATTTTATTTGCAAAAAAAAATCTCAGTCTTAAATTCTTGAGTCATTGTCATCAGATGGAGGAATTTTCTTTACTGAGACTTTGACCCATTTCCTGGTAACATTTTAATAGCAAAAGCTAATTAAGACTTGTGCTTTTATACCTACCTACTATTTTGTTTTTGAATATATTCAACATTTTCATAGCGGTTAGTCATTTCCTGATTGTTATCATGACATTGGAACCTGAGATAAGGTTTTTTATAGCTTGGCATGATGAAGTATATGAGAAACGACCCACTTAGTGTCAGACACTGCCATGGTGTTTTTAAATAAAAGGAACGACACGGCTGCATGTACTCGTACTTTATTGGGTGCGTGCTTATAATTATTGATAACATGTTTTGTTCTATTAAAACGCAATCAACCTCTTATTATTTTAATGGAACTTTTTCTTTTGTTTTATTTTGAAAAATTCTACACTACGGTCTTTGGTGAACTGGTTCGACAAACTCAATATTTGGAGTGCATTGTTTGGTCAAGCCCAGTGCAGTTGGCGTGGTTTCAAAGTTAATTTGCACTTTCTAAAGTAAATGTTTAATTATACTCTTTCAAGGAGTGATTGTAGGGAACCTTTTGATAAAATCATATAAAAATGAGGACGCTGTTTACTTTTAAATTTGTTTATCAGTTTGGGTATTTTTATTCGATGAGTAGGTATTTTTCAAACAGTAGCCCAAAATTTAATTTACACAATGATGATTAATTTATGTGCAAATGTATTCAGAACAGTGTGATGTTTTTCATAAATAATTCTGGAACTTTACTATGTTACAAAAAGGTGGCATTGGTAAGTTTCCACATAACGAGATAAAAGATCTAGCCAATAGCCGTCAGTGGTTTAAATCATAGATTTGTATCTAGCGGTTTTTCAATAAACATAGCTCCTTGGACCGATTTGATTTGTTCCAGATAATTACTCGATTCGACATTTAGACTTTGTGGAAATCCAGTTTTATTAATTTTACTTGACCAAAAGACGAATGTTGTTCCATGGGGCCATAGCGATGAATTGGAATGCTTTTGAAGAGTAAAATCTCTGCCGTGAAAGTTCAACGTTTTCTCACTCAGCGTCCTCCCCCAAACTCGTAGGTTCCCGAATTTCGTTGCGCGACTCTATATTTTTTGGGGTCTTTAATGCACCCACGGTTCCTATCATGTTGGTTCGTTTAGCACCGCATTTTTGAGAAATCTCTCAAAACATTTGACAAAACTAAATATTTGTTTGTAGCCTTACACCGCATTTTGAGTAATTTGAGTGGAAAAAAGGTGGTGTAGCCTAGCGTTGGTTTTTTGAACATCTTGATAAGAAAAGGTTTCCTATTGGTCAATCTTATATGAGTTCATTGCAGTCGTTTCAGTTGAAAATCGTCTGATGTTGCCAGAGTTCGCGTGAGTCTTAAGATGTTATCAGTTTCGTCATTGAAATGCAAAGTAATAATAAATTTATTTTATTTGGACTCGAAATTCAAGCCATTATTTTTTTAACTGCAAGTTCTCTCTGAAATAAAATTATTTTAACCTTACATTTCAATGACAAAACTAATAACACCTAAAACTCTCGAGAATTCTGGCAATGCGATAAGATTTCCAACTGAAACTACTGCAATAAGACGGTGTTAAACGAACCATCACCAGCCTATATATACAACATTTTTTGGGTTCATATATATTTTCAGCACAAAAGATCTTTCAGGTCGACGTGCTTGTAAAAAAAATATAGACACTATCTTGTATTCTTTATTTTATGAAAAAGAGTACATGTAGTAAACCATAGGTTTTTTTTTCAAACAAAAGCGGTATTCCTAAGGGTTCCAGTATTAGTCGTTTGCGTTGCTGTGCTTAAAAACTTCAAACACTGATAATGATCGATCTACCCTGGTAAACCTGAGCTTATATACCCTTCCAGTAGATTGACGAGTGTATATTTTACTCTATAATCTGCAAAATAAACACTGCAATCCGATGTTCGTATTCAAATATTTAATAAGTAGGGCGCTGGTGCCTTTGTGGAAAGCATTGACAAACGATTGCACGCCTCAATAGACACATGCGCATTCGTCTTCCAAACGGAAGCGTTTCCTAGCCATAAGCTTCCTTACGAAGAATGGCCGGATGGGGAAAAGTATTTGTGTCTGCAACTACAGCCCAACTGTGCTTAAGGTCTAATCAATTTTTTAACTAATTCGAAGGTGATCCAGCAATGCAAGACCACGCTGTATGCGATCGGACTCAATTTTTTGAAATCGAGCGCCTCAATGCATAAATGGAAACGAGATCGCCGATGAACTTTCACAGCAAGATTCCCATACAGTATTCGCAGGATGCAAACCGTGGCTTGGTTTTTCGGGGTCCTCAGTGAGGACTTCAATCAACGATTTAATCTTTCAAGAGCACAACTGAATTTGTGGCATTTTTTTTATAATTAGCGCGCGCATCAAGGGGCTATGAATATCCTTACTATGTTATAGAACACAGTGCGAGGACAGGATTTAATAGAAGACAACGATGCACATTGTTTTTGAACCTTTATGAATCGTAATGCAGGGGGAATACAGAGCCATGTAAAGCATTCCACATTCAGGTGGTGCGACTAAAATATGAAGTTCTATACTTGACTGTACGCCCGAAGTTGGGCTCAACGTTAAACTGATGAGCATACCTAAGGAGGCGAGTGTTCTGATAAATTGTTTCAAAGAGCCATAAAAGAGTATGAGACAGGTAACGTTTCGACGATGTTCAAGAGAATCAATCGATTCTACGATTGAACTATCACTTATCAATTTTAACGATCTATTTTGTATTTATCAAGTAGGCGCAGAGATGTTTGAGGAACACCTGACTAGATTTATGTGAGTTATACTCCAGTTTTGGGCGGATACATACCACCATTGGATGCAGGCAGACTAAATATTTTTGCTATACCGTAGCAGAAAAGAATGTATAAAGCCTTGCATTTTCGCGAATCAGGTTACAGACACTCATCGTTGACATGTTCAGAGCTGGTAATGTAATGTCTTTTGGCTTTTCTCCGAACATCTGGAAAGCTATAAACAAGAAGGCTGGTTCAATTAATCGGAATTAGGTCTGAGTGCTCCAGTTAGTCTTGTTCCTCAGTGATTGTTGTTTTTACTATTAAAGTCGGTCATATAATGTTTTTTTTTTTTATATACAACAAATGGAAGCCTATCGTATTTCTCACAACCATGCCTTGTGGGGGAATAGAGGGACCTACAATTTTCTGCCGATTCTAAATGACTAATCGAGAAAGTGATTTTCATTGCAATGAATTTTTACTATTGAGGGACTTGCCAATTTGTCACGGCAGATGATATCCGTGGAAAAACATTTTTTGTTTTAGTTGGGATTCGAACCTTCCGCGCAACAGGCAGACATGGTAACCACTACGCCATGGGCATCACGTTCGTTGTTGTAATAACCAGATCCTTCTTGTTGCTTAGATATTCATCCCCTTCACCACATGCTATTGCTATCAATGATTTTTTAGAAACTATGTATGTAATTCCTATTTTTGTTTGCATTCCAGTGTGATGAATTTTTATTGATGAACGATGTCGTGAACACAAATAATCACAAAAACTTTTTTGCCTGTAGCTCAACGTCGCCGACGCGTGCCATTTTTTCTTTGGTAAAAACAAAAAGTCAAAGTTAATTGCTTTATTGTCGAGAACACCATTACCTGATATGATCTTGTTTTCGATTAGACTCATATTTGACACGAAGAAATGCTATTCACCATCGCTTTGAAATTATATTTTACAATGACGGTTTTTCCTTGTTTTTTTTTTTTTTTTTTTTTTTTGTAAATTCCAGAACTTATGAATTTGACATAAGAAAGAATGATCAATATTCTAAATTGACAGAAAAATACTATAAACTTTCACTTTACTACCATCCAGCAAGTAAAACAAAAGAGAAATATTTTTATTTCTTCGTCTTATTCCTCCTACCAGCTAATCATACTAGAGAACCTTGCTGATTGAGGTCATAAAAGACCAACCATTACAAAAAACAAAAAAAAAAAAAAAAGAAGAAGAAACCTTCACACATCCTACTTGATGCAAACAAGTATACTCAGATGTTCTCAAGAACCCCATCGAGAAGAGCAAGCAATTGTTCGTTTCGCAGGAATCCTTTATCAAGATATTTTCCCTTCAATTTTATATGTTCCAATCCTTCCTTCTTTACAAGGATATCTTAGACGTTAAAGTGTGCGTCTAGGGAATACTATTCTTTTATCAGACTCTGTTTTGAGGAGAACATCTCATATACACTCAACGTTCGATCTCTGGCACATTGCCAAACGTTCAACTTTTTTTTTTTTTTTATTTAAACCAACCGAGTGACATTCGTTGTGGTTACTAAACATAATTTTACAAATATTGTGTGAAATTCTTTATACGCTACTCTGTATAAATTTAAGCAACCATGTAAACGGTATCTAATCAATTGACTTGCCAATCCACAATGACCGACGAAAATATCATTCAAAAAGCTTAATCGATTTTTGTTTTTTTTGGGTGGGAATTTCAAGGGCACTCATGATTTTCGATAACAGCTGCTTGTTTCTGCTTACCTGCTTGAAGGCTTACTAGACTACTTAATTGAAGGTTTAGTTCAGCGAACAAAATTAAACAACAATGGAGCACGAGAATAAGTATTTCCACACATATTAGCTAGTATACAATTCACACGAACCATGAATGGGATTTACTAGAGAAAGAGCTCGTAGAGATAAACGAATAAGTAGTTGTGACACACTACAGAGGGTAGGTTGAACTCTATGTTTGTCAGTTTTCAGCTTCTTACATCATATTAGCTCACTGATGTCCAGTCAACGCAACCATGCTCGATGTTTTTAATTTTAATTTTCTTTTTCTGTTTCGATAAAAAACAACCAACCCCCATCTACATTGAGTGTTTTATTTTGTTTAAGCTTCAGAGAAGAAAAAAATGTTCGTCAGCACGCACATGATTTATGTAGTCATTTATACCGAAACAAAGAAAATGACGTGTTAAGTCAAGTGAGTGAATTTGCCCTTTTAATGTGAAACGGGATGTCGTCGTAATTGATTTTGCCGCACATTGTGTCTTCTTGGTTTGTCAATCAAACACTATAACCGGATTTTTTAATATTTCGATTTGCTTTTGTATTTTTTATGATACCATGGATGTTCGAGTATGTGAGCATGGTTAAAAACTGTTATGTAATCGACTGTCTTGACAATGTTATTGGGGTACTGCGCGGTGGTCATTCAAATCTTGGGGTATTATTTCGTTTTTTCTCAGATTTTCTCACTTTGCTGATACCAAGGTGAAGTCTGTATTTCTTTTTTTTTGCTTTTTTTTCTTCAAAAACACCTGTGAAGTCGTTGTGTTTTTCCAATGATCTCAATATATGATCTTATTAAGTAGCTGGGTGAGATATCAGTCTTACGGGAAACCCGTAAAAATGCCAAAATGAGAATTGAAAACACCAAATTCATTGATACATTGGATAAGGTAATGAGAGATTTGAACTTTGTTATCGGATAAAAAGAATGAAGTTATTCTACTAGCTGGGCAAAACGGCCCCGTTCCCTTAATTGCTTTTTGCGCCAAGTATAAGTTAAACTTTACTGCCGCTCATGAAGCAAAAACACTTGCTGTCGAATATTGACCACTCAGCCTGTGTTATTTCATAAGGTTGCCACACTTGGAAAGCATATTCAAGGATGGCCTAGCGAAAGATTCGTATAGAGATTTGAGGATAAGTGGATGAGAAATTTTTTCGACCAACGTTTTGTGAATCCAAGAATACTGTTAGCTAGCTTTCCTTTTTATTAAAAGTTCAATGTTTGAGTGAATGTGGAGTTCTTTATCATAATTAACATCCAAGTCACGAGCATAAAAAACATTGGTTATGGATTCACCATATAAATAGTAGCATCGAGAAGGTGGGGGTAAATATTTGCGGGAAAAGTTATAGCGCGGCTTCACCACAAACAATTGAGAATTTTGACATCTTTTATCGATGAACTGAAGAACAACGGGCCACAGTGGCTTCCTTGAGAGACACCGGAAGGTGAAGGTGCTATAAAGAGAGCGTAGAACGATGACCTAAGCACACTATGTATTTTCTTTGAGTCAACTAAGTACTGACCCAAGAGATAAGAAATGGGGCGAAGCATAGGGTTTTTAGTTTGAAAATGATGAGAGAGAGAGAGAGAGAGAGAGATAGATAGATAGATTCTTTATTTTATGTTAAATTACAATATTTTTGTCTTATGAATACGAACATGGCAATTTTGCCGTCTGCCGGAAAGACATTCCATAAAAAAAGATAAAAATGTTAAAGTATAAAATAGAATTACTAACTTGTAAAAATAAATTATATACATAAAAGAATTTGTATTTTAAAAACTACGAAAATTTTGATTAATTAACAATTTTAATGAAAACTTTCAATTGAAGCGAAAAAAAGTTAGAGAAACGTTTACTATGATTAAAATAAAAATGAGTTATTATTTAATGTACATCATGTAAAAATTACTTTCAGCAGTAAAGAAACTGAAATTGAAAAACGAGTACAATTTCTAAAATTGGCTGAAATGAGAAAGCGAGGTTCCGAGATCTTCTACAATTTGAATAACCTGTAACCCACATATAGGCTTAGTTACAAACTTGAAGGGTGATTTAACACAATAACTGGAAGAGGAGTTTTTTTTTTTTTTTTTTTTTTTTTTTTTTTTTTTTTTTTTTTTTTTTTTAGAAACGAATATAATCGATGAGTGCGATAAGTTAATGCATGTTTACAATACTTGAACAAACACAACCAGCCACTCTTTCCATTCAAGACTTCGTAATGGTTATTTAGGGACAGACAGGGCTTATAAAAAATAATTCATCCAAACAATATATGATGTTTTACAGGACGTTGGAAAACGGTTTGTTGTGATATCTTGACATGGACTGCGAGTGGTGCTCTCAAACATTCGAACAATTTTGAAATATAGTTGGAATTTCATATGGTCCAGAAGTGCGATCGTCCTGGAGCTTATCCATTTAGTCCTCGCAGTCACTAAAGAATTGATTAAATAGGTCAGTAAAAAAATTAAGAACTGTTTTTGTAATGGATGATGAGTTATTGAAGAAAGAGCGGGAGCAGTGGTGGCCGTAAGATTTTATTTTGACATTTATAAACTCAAAAAAGTTAGTTGAGGATTGCATTTTAAGAACGTGTTCGTGAAAACGTTGTTCACTAAATATAGAAAACTGAGTGAAAGCCAAAGAGAAATCCTGGTAGCCCTTTTGTAACTTTTTTCTCCCATAAATTATTCCTCAGGTTGTGAAGTGACGAAAGTCTTTAAATACCTGGGTGCAGAAGAAGAGTATTATTTATTACGAGGAATATAAGAACTGTTTGAACAAAACATTAAAATGCGAGTATCTCGGAGTAAAATGATGACGGATGAGAATTTTTTGTCAAGTAAAGGGTTTTTCAACAGGGACGCTACAAAAGTAGAGCGACAGGGACAGCAAACGACGCCACATTTCTTGCCGCTCTTTTGACATTTCTCTTCAGTAATTCAGAGGCAACGTTCAAAGCGCTACGTCCAATTTATGGTCGTCAGAATCGTCCTAGCAGATCAACAATTTAGCGTCTAGTGGAAAAATTTGATAAAGAAGTACCCGTAGTGTCGAGAATATTGCTGCCGCTGATGCTTCAGTTGTAGAAAGCCCAAATGTGTCTCTCACACGTCGTTCTCAAGCGTTGGGAATCTCTGTGACGTCGTTGTGACGAATTTTGCGAAAATATCTTGGGCTACATTCCTACAAGATTAAATTGACGCAAGAACTGAAGCCGCTTGACCACCAGAATCGTCGTATGTTCGTGAATTGGGCTGAGCAACAACTTGAAAATGACTCGGATTTTCATCGAAAAATCATCTTCAGCGATGAGGCTTACTTCTGGCTGAATGGCTTCGTCAATAAACAAAATATGCGGTATTGGTCAGGCAGCAATCCACGCGTACTCCATGAGCTATCATTGCATGCCGAAAAAATTACGGTTTGGTGTGATTTATGGGCCGGCGGCGTCATTGGGCCGCACTTCTTTCGTAATGATCAAGACCGGCACGTTACTGTGAATGGGGATCGCTTTCGTTCAATGATTACCGAATATTTTTGGCCCCAATTGGATGATATGAACTTGGAGGAGATGTGGTTCCAACAGGACGGTGCCACAAGCCACAGCGACTGTCACAATCAATTTATTGGAAACCAAGTTTGGAGAACGTGTTATCTCACGAAATGGTCCAGTCGCTTGACCATGCGGTTTGACGCCGTTAGACTATTTCCTGTGGGGCTACGTAAAATCTATGGTCTTTGCCAACAAGTCAGCGACGGCGACGATTGACGAACTTCGTACGAATATTGAATGTGCAATTGCAGCAGTATCGGCTGGTTTATAGTTGAAAACCGTTCGAAAATTGGGTTCAGCGTCTGGACTTCTGCAAGCGTGGCCGTGGTGGCCATGCAAAAGAAATCGAGTTCCATACTGGTATTGAACGTAATTTTACAGGAATGAAGAATTTCATTGGTACCCATGGCGTGATGGTTAGCATGTCCACCTGCTAACCCAGAGGTTCGAGGTTCGATTCCCAGCAGAGGCAAAAATGTTTTTCCACGCGTATCGCCTTTTACGAGCAATTGGCAAGTCCTCCGTTAATAAATTTATTGCCATGAAAAGCGCTCTCTCAATTAGTCGTTCGGATCCGGCAGAAAATTGTAGGTCCTCTCCATTCCCTTACAAGGGGCAGCGAGATGTTTAAGGGCGGTAACCCCTCTGTTGTATGGGAACTTTTTCTTCTTTCGGTGCAATTTTTTGTCTTTTTTGTTGTGCTTTTTGTTCTCGTCAGTGGAGGTATAGTCTATTCGCCTCGCTTAATCTTGCGACCGACCCTCAGAACATCGATTTTATTCACCAGAGCTATGAAAGAAATACTAGTTGATATTTCACTTGACCTTACAACTTCTAAGAAAGCTTTCTTCCTCTTGACTCTGTTTGCGTTTGACGAACAAGACCTTCGTCGCTTCCAAAAGACCGGTTAATTTAAGTTTGTGTGGTCCCAATATTGTGAACTATTATTTTTTACCGCTTCCACCGTAAATTTGCAGCTGTCAGAAGAACATTTTTGACCACCATATTAAAGCTTCTTTTGGCTAAATGGTCACTCCATTCTTATTTTTACGCTTTTAGAGCAGTCCATTGTTCCTAGATCCAGTCTTGGAAACAGCACTTAGTTCAGCAACTGGCTTGTGATAAAGATTATCCTCTTTTCGGAAAATATTTAGAAGTGGGGCTCCAGTCCCAATCGGTCCAAACAAATTTTCTAACAATTCTGGATTATTTTATAGTATAAAAATAGATGTTTTGAAGTGGGGGAAGACATTTTGCTTACAGAAAACAATTGCTTTTTCCATATTTAGCAGGAGCAGCTTAACCCTGCGGAAAAAGGGTTTAAATAATGAGCCCCGCGAAGCGGGCCATGCGGAAAGCTGTTGCATACGGAAATTAATTGCACATAAGCACTTGCCTGACGAATTTTCATACTTTCACTACTCTATTTCTTAACATTTATTGAAAATTCAAAATGTCTTCCCCCACTTCAAAACATCTATTTTTATACTATAAAATAATCCAAAATTGTTAGAAATTTTTTTTGGACCGATTGGGACAGGAGCCCCACTTCTAAATATTTACCCTCTTTTCAATTCACGAAAAGTTCCATGGAAAAACTACCGAAAGCGTGTGACGTAACGATATCATGATATCAGAGTTGGGTCCCCCAGACCATCCCCCCTCCCCCGCGTTTCTAAACACTTCTTATACCTCCATTTAAAGTAAAAAAAACCTTTTAGTTATGTTTTTGGTTTTATTTCATTTTTGCCCAGTCGACCTTACTGGAACATGTGGCACTGCTGAAGGAGATCTAAGTTTAAAATTTCATCAAAGCTTTTCGAACGGCGAAGGGGCGGCCGTAAGTTTGAATGATGCTGTCTCTATCAGTGCAATGTCAGGGGTTGCACCAAGAAGCCATCTAGGGCCAGTTATCTGTTGTACTTATACGCAGACAACATAAATGTATCTCCCAAACCTTCTTTTCGTCTTCGTGTTTATTTGCTGTAAAAATTAAAAACAACATTTCTCTTATCTCAACGGAAATTCGAACCCAAGTATTTTTTTTTTTTACATCTGAGAAGGGTGTAAGAAATTACTAAACGTTTTAAATGCAAAAGCATGACCAAAGGAAATTTTATGTTGATGATACAAGACCTAAATATAAAGTTGGGAATACATACTCGTTTTATTATTCAAGAGTAAGAATTAAAAGCTTATTTTTAGTTTTTCGCCAGGAATTTTGAAAGCAACTTTTGCCCGTTTACAAAAAAAAAAAAATAAGCAAATAAAATAGAAAGCCTGCTTTCATCACTTCAAGTGATTTCCAATTTGTCTTTTATTATCTTCATAAGGATGAACAAATTTAAACCGCTAAGCACCTACTTAAGCTAACGAAGGCAATAGCGATTTTCGAAGCTACATGATCCTTAACGAGGTTAAGGCGAATATGAAATAGAAATCTAGCAAAAAAGGAAGTTTACATGGTAAACTACACAAATAAAATCTTCCTTATTCATGGCGCCGTCATCACATCATAACAAAAACTATATCCAAGGACACTCGCCTTCAAAGCTAACCATAGCCAACTGTTTGCTTCCTTTTTATTTTGTTTTTTTTTTTCTTTAGTCTTAAAGGCAATCCAATTCAAATGACTAATGGTTAAAAAATGCTAAGCGATTACTTCCACACTAAATTTTAAAATTCACCAGCCCTAAAGGAGCAGGGGTAGGAGAAGGCTTGTGGTTGTTAGGGTAGCGATAACATATAACACATTCATTCTCCGTATGCAAACAGGGGGATTTTGATTTGCATAAAACGCTGGCATGCCAAGCGCATGGAGGCTCGTATTTAAGAGGTCGGAATTATAGAGTAGGCATGCTTAAAAAAGTCTGAAATTTAAAAGTGCAAAAACCTTTAAAGAAGCTTAATAGGAGGTTAGATTTTGTCGTTAACCCACGCAAACGCTGCTCGGCTCAAGCAAAAGTGTATATAATCTTGTTTTCGGTTTTCCCAACTTTCTTATCGTTTGAAAACTTCAATAAGAATAACTTTGATGGCGGTGCGGTGCGGCGTGGTAATAGCCAATAACGATGACTGCGCTCTGTTCGTGTTCATGTGCTTATCTGTTATCCGTCTGTTTAGGGGATTATGCAGGTCCTTTGTGCGTTTTCAGATGCCATGTTGATATGACTGTAGCGCATTGTAGATGTTCGTTGTGCATTGGGAGTAAATTGAGCAAATGGCAAATCGCAACAGTCAAAAAGATCCTCATCATACGACTTGCGCCACTTAAACTTTTTTTTTAACACAAAAGTTATTTAAACTAAAGGTTAATTGCTGCGCCACCCTTAAACCTTCAAACTTTTCACACTCAATCGACGACAGACGAAAAATATTGCAAAAAATAAAAAGCCGGAAATGGTTTTTCATTTATATGAATGATGCAGCAACCAAGAACAAGCACCATCCACAGCCACTAGCTATTAAAAATTAAATCGACAGTTGATGCAAAATGCAAAGGACAACCATTTCCATGGTCCTGTTGCTCTGTCTCTGAGTTTTTCACTCCCCACGTCCCTTTTTTTCATTTTCCATCTCGTAAAAGAAAATTCATGTTGATATCCTTTATGTCGATGCCAAGAATTTCAAATGCATGAAGATACTACTAAAGGCGGCTTCAGCTAAACTATACTCCACAAATGAGATTATGCAGTATTTTGCTTTGTTTTACCCCTGGGATGCGAGACAAGTACATGCAATTCGACGAATGTGAAAGGAATAACTTAAAAGAAATAATTAAAATTTCCTTCACATTAAATGGTTGTATTTTTTTTTTTTTTTTTGGTTATAAAGGAGAACGAATAACGAACATAAGAAATGAAAAGAAAAGTGCACTTGTGGAAAATTATTTTATGCCTTTGAACAATGCGATGTCCATGAAATTACCTTAAAGCTAAAAAAAATTCATGAGACTTTACATGAAAAACTTGGTATTTAATGAAAATAGATTAACGGATTTGTCTTTTCGAAATAAGTTCTTGTAGAATTGTTTCTTATTGGCAGTCGACAAGATGGTGTATCCGTATGTTATTGTGTATATCTTAGAGGCATTTTTAATACGTCACAATCTGAAAAGTTGGGAGATTTTGAAAAATCCAAGTTGGGTCACGATATGAAAATTTAAAAGTTACACTTTGATAAATTACCATAATGAGACTGCTGAGTTCTAAACTATCTCATCTAAAATGTTGTAAAAAATAAAAATCAAAAAAATTCTTTTTTGTGGACTGTAACTTACGAGGTACTTATTCCATTGTCTTATAACACTTCATGGGAAAGAGAGAGTGAGGTTAAGCACTCCACATTCGAGTTGTCCGGTCAAAGAATGAATCTCTATATTTCACTGTGCTCCCTAAGTTAGAATGTAAAGAGAGAGACATGAAACATTACGATGATTTCCAAGAAAATCAGAAAATTAAAAAATTTAACTGTCTTCAATCAATCTGTTGTATTCTATCTCATAATTCGCCCTAATGATGATTGCACCAGACCTGACCAAACATGTGAGGCGTACGAGATTTAAACTTTCTAAATAGAAGCTAGATCAGAAGGCATAAAAAATGTCCTGCAATTTTTGAAAAAGCCTTATCAATTTGCAGCATTTTGGCACACATACAGAATACTGACAGCTTTTCGGTTTCAAGGATTCTATTTAGGGGTAATGACATTGATGGTTGGCTAAGCTTTAAAGACAAAAGATAGCACTGAATTTTGAAAACGAGAAAATTCTACTCGGTTCTTACTACTCCATGTAACAATACTCTCAAGGTCAGAATTCAATGAGCTAGAAATATGGAACCGTTCCCATTCCACACCCGACGAGAATGAACGTGAATTTAGGAACGAACATGAGAAGCTGAGAGTTAAGTCGACACCAAAACAATTGATTGACTTAAAAGTTTTAGACAAGAGATCATTTATGAAAATAAGGAAGAGAGTCGGCTACAAAACGGAGCCCTGTGGCACACGGGCATTGATATGGTGAGTATCTGTCTTGAAACCGTCAACTGGTACATTGAGTAAGTCGAAAACAGTAACTTAATCGTATTAGTGTAAAAGCGAACAACTTGTGATGACGATTTCGAACATCCTACAAACGAAAAGGGGATGATGAAGCAGCAATTGCGACTATCTCCTTTGGTCGAAAAGTGCTCCCTAAGCTGAAGATTTCTACACTGTGGATATACGTTCTGCCTACACATACGTTCAAAGTGTTGAGTAATTTCCTATGGAAATAATTTCACGGCAGCTAAAACAAAGATGTATGTATGAGTAACAAAGGCTGTTAAAATTAGAAAAAGCCTTCACCTCAAAACTACCATCTTGCCGAAAATAGCGCACAAGAGACTATAACTGATATTGTTCTATTCAAAGGAGAAATTTGAAGGGTTATGAAATTCCCCGAGGACCAAAGTTAAAATGGCAAAATACGAAGTTACGAGAGATGAAAAAATAAAAATAAAAAATAGAACAGCGTAACAAAGCTTCGAGGATCTCGAATACCTTAGCAATAAAGGTATTTTAATGGCATTGCAATTACTCTCGGAAAACTTTCCAATTTCTCGCAAAAGGCGTAACCGTAATTATATTTTTGTGAGATTTGAACTTCGAACTCCGACGTAACAGCCTGCCAGCTACTAACTATTACACAACGGGTACCTAACAGAAAAGTTAGACAGGCAGAAAAAATCTTCTGGGATAAGCAAATGCGATGGTTTCAGAATTTTTTTTGTCGGTGGTTTTCAGAATACTCACTGGAGTACTCAGACCTCTATAACGAGTAATTTTTTAAGAGCTAACGGAAACTTAAAAAAGTGAAAGATATAATTTGAAGATTATTTCATGCATACGTTGGCCGGGGCTGAGCCTCAAATGGTCCATCCGCTTAGGTCAACTTTAATATACTCTTTCTAACATTTCAGTCGGTATCTCACTGCCCACTGCTAAATACTTCAATGTTGGTTTCCAGTGCCACGGGTTTGGCGCTAAGGACATGAGCATTAGCAAAGTCCTATAAAAAGTTCTTTAAAGGCTTTAAATCGCACTATGTAGTTGGCCAATTGACCGGCCCCAATCGTGATATAAACTGTTCACCGAACTCTCTTTTCAATTAATGCATTGTTAGGCCTTAAGCCTGCTGTGTGCCATATGAGATATGACATCGTACATTTCTTCTGGTCTAACTATTCTTCTCAACTAGAATATCCTCCGTGCTCGTTTGAAAGACGTACACATAGGGGCCTTACGAAGTTTGCAGTCTAATGCTATCGCTTTTCCAGATTCCTGCGCGAGATCCATTATCGTAAATGAAATGGTAAACCAAACTCATCATAAATCAAGTGAAAACTGTCAACTCCGAAGAAAGTATTGCCAGATTAAATTCTAGACTAAAAAAATACACACTTTAGCTTAACAAGTATTCGTAAATGTTAACACAAGAATCTTAAAAAAAAAAAATTATACTGAAAACCGCGAAGGTCATTGTTCAAAATATACTTTGTGATATCGTTAATGTACAGGGTAAATAGTAGTGTACTGAGAACGCATCTTTGCCTTACTCCCACAGTTGTTTCGAATCTTCGGAGAAGCATTTTCCATTCCAGATACGAGCTGTATTGTTCTGCTACAAAGCCTTCAATACATTTATCATTTTTGAAGAAGTTTCTCCTGAATCTTTTTAAGTAAAATACAAATATTTAATTTTATTTCGGTAACTTAGAGAAAAATGTTTTGTGCTGAGTGCGTATAACCTAATTAAAGAAATTTCGGCACAGTCACAGAAGGGTTGCTCCACAGTCCACAATAATGTCATTTTCTTCGCACAGGACGCGCGGCATACTTTAAGGCTGTTTGTATCCTACTCATGTGCTGTTGACAAAGCCAATCTTTTATAAAAGTCTTTGTTATTGACCCTGACAGACCAAGGTAGTTTGAGCCCTGAGAGAGATGATTAAATCTCTTGCCGTAAAGCTCTAATGAATTAAGTTTTCCAACATTCAAAGAAGTGTTGCATTTTTGAATCAATTCCAAAGTAGCCAGAGGGTTGAGTTGAACAGCTTGGCTGTTGAGACAAATACTTCTTCTATTCCAACTATTCTTCGTAAAGCCCCCGTCTCCATTTAATAGACGTACGAATAGGTACAAGGTGTGCAGTCTTATCCTATCGCTCTTGTTAAAAGCACCTACACCCGATCCATTTTCGTTAAACTTTGAGAAACGTTTGAAATGAAAGACTATAAAAAAAAACGAAATCAATTTCACAAGCAAACTGAAACAAAAATAAAAAATCAATTATCCATCAAAATTTCACTACAACATTCTACGCTACCCCAAAAATCAACATTCCTCAATCTCGTTTTCGAAATCTCCAACTTAAACACGCATCACTCAACCCAATTAACCCTTTCAGCTAACACAATTTCACACCACCGTCACTAATAACTGGGTCAATCGAGTTCATATACCTTTATTTCTGTTTTGGGAAGCCTTTCAATTCACTCTGGCGTATACGTAACCTCTTTTATCTTTTTTTTTTCAGTGTCAATTTCGACTCTATTCATACTAACGATCATAAAAATCAAAACAACAACTTAATCTATGAGCTAATAACATCCAACACTTGAGATAGATTATTAAGTTATCGTATGTTGAGTCAACAAATACGCGAACAGGCAGAGGCATGTACGCAATTACATATCATCATCATATGTGTTAAGTATGGGAAGATACTTCGTTAAGGCAACCAAGTGAGATTTGAGCGTGATTCGGCTGGGTGTATTTGGGTATTTATTTTAGGGGTTGGGAAAGTGTGCAGTGTGGCACGTTATAAGTAAGCTCCGCGCACACGTTATCATTAAATACTCGCGAACGACAGGTACACAGATAAACATTGACAATTCGTTAGGAACTTACTAATTTGTGAATATTTTAGGGAGACTGTCGAAGCGCCAAAGTGCTTTTATTTGGTGAGGATTTTTGTGTTAATAACAAAAACTCTGTTGTTTTGGTCTACCGCGTTCGTATTTGTTTTTAAAATGCAAAAATAGAATGAGAAAAATAAGTTGCACTCAATTACGAGTGCATATTTAAGTTTGGTTAGAAGTTGTACACACAACACTCACCATATTAAATTTCGTTTTGATTATGGTTTCGATTGGCACTTTAGATAGAGAACTTATTTGTTTTAACGCATTATGTTCAATGACGCAGCAACAATTCATTCTGATACCGGAAATGTGTTTAGATTGATTGGTTTGTAGTTTTCTACCACGAAAAAGTGTGAGGTAAAAGAGTTGAAAGAGTCGATTCAATTGAACCAAGACTTAAACAATTAAAATGTTATCGAATTTTTCTAAAGCCAGTGTTGGGATTTTCAGATCGAAATAATTTTTTTCACTAAATTACTTTTTTCTTATCAATGTTTCGATACTCATTTTGAAATAATGTTTTTAGCAATGGAGTCGGCCCCTCTCAGACAATTTCTTTCCAGTTTACCCAAAAACTTTTTTTTACTGGAAATAAAAATTATAAATTTTTACATTTTTGATTGCTTTTTGTTAATTTTTAGACAAAAAAAAAAATAAAGTCCTTGAGACAGTTGGAAAAACCGAACGAAACGTCGGGATAAGAATGAAACAATTTGTTTTCTCTGTTTCGCTTTAGTCGTTTTAAATTATGTTTGCTTTTGCAATTTTTTTATTTGACAACACACATTTAGCACTTATTCATTTTGTTTTGTTATCGTTACCCAATTATCATTTTCATTCATTTGTAGTTGTCTTGAATTATTTTGGCACACTTAGCAAACATTTATTTGGCAAATTGTTGATTACCTTTCAATGGTTTCATATTTTTTTATTTCTTCAAGTGTTTATTTCGTGAAAGATAGTTTCGCTGTTTAATAGCTTCATAGATCGGTTTTGCTTTGAAGATATTTTTATATTTCTTGAAGAAAAGAGATTTTTTTTTGCTCTCCAGACATGTGTGTGTTTTTACTGACGTTGTATTTTCTTAAGTAGAGTCGTAGATTTTCTTCTTCGCGTAAAGCTCTATCAATGGCTTGGAAAATAAAATTGAATTTAAATTTTCTATTTAAATTTTTTGATTAAAAAAAAAATTATTTGCTTGCTACAAGCCAACTACATATCTCGCTACCATTTTTCAAGGAAGGTTTTCTTCTTCGGCGTGCTGTGGTCGCAAGAGTCGTGTCAACTAAAATATAAAATTCGATGTTTGAGTTCTACTGTTTTGTTTTTCGTTTCTTATGGAAATATCAACAGAGTTTCAAAAACAGCAAACAGAATAGTTTTCTGACTACTACATATTTTGGCTTACAGATTTTCAAAATTGTTCAATTTCTATGGTAAAAAAATAGAGAAAATAAGTTTCTTTGCTTTCTTTTTGGTTTCTTTATTGTAATCTCAGTTTTCTTACATGTAGTCCAGTATTTTTATATAGTAAGAAAATCGTTTCTATTAAAGAAAATTTGTTTTTAATAACTAAAAGAAAGAACCTTTTTTTAGCAGTTTGGTTGCGTTGAGTTGAGCTACTAAAAAGTCTTGCGGAATCATGCAGAAAATTGACCATGGTAGATGACATCAACAAAAAAAAAAAATCATTCGATCAGGCACTAGCTTTTCATGTTTTTTAAAAGCTGTATAAGTTTCATTCAAATTTATCGACCAGTTTTTGAGTTACAGTGGTCACTAGTTCAAAAAACATAGCTTTGAGAAAAATGCATTTAAAGTTTTACAGCAGTCGATATACCAGATCGCTCGAGAGCCTTTTATTTTTCGCTGAATAACTTGTAAGATATTTGTCGGATTTTCTTCACATTTTCAAAGATTATTTTCAAGATACTATACTTTAAGAAAAAATCGATTTTTTGAAAATTCTGACTACACCTAACTCCTTAAATTAATAAATCACCCACCTCCACTCCCCTTTTTTGCAGGTTGTTTTCTATAGGATTCGACAAAACCAAAAGACGGGATAGGTTGGGTCTTGTATAGGAGGGAGGGTCAAACTAACTGCCCTTAGGCGGCAGGGAAGTTTTATAAAAAGTGTTTTTTATTTACTCAAAATCAAATAAAACGCAAGTTACCACGTGCTATTTTTTTGAAAGCTAACAATTAACACTTTATTTCAAACAAATTGTTTAAGAGAAATACTTCTGAGTAATCAAATCTCCAAGTCAAAGTTTTGAAATATACAGCCTTATTATGAGTTTTACGTGAACAGCATTCCCCTCGAAAAAGATCCCATTTCACTTTTCCCTTATTATGAGTTTCGGGGGAAAATTTTCCATGTTTGAAAAAATTCACTTATTATGAGCTGTTTTTTTCCGTGAAATGTGAAAAAGTTGAGAGCAATGACGGGAAATTTGATGCAACTGAACGTGTCTTTTTTCGAAGTGAACTTTCTGTGATTCGAAGAGGAATTTTATTCAGGAGAAACTCATAATACTAGGGGATTATTGTGTGCATTCTTGCACCTAGAGAAGGTTTGCCCGTGGTCTGACCGATGTTTATTGAAAAAAGAAAATATGAAAAGAATTTATTATTTTTCTATGATTTTAAAATCAAAATTAAAAGTACATGTGACCTTTCACATGTATGCGTTTCGCCCAGGTACAAACAATGGGCTCATCAGTAGATTAGAACGATTAAGGTGTCATTTTAAAGCCAATAAGTATTCTTTTCAAATCAATTAAAAGGTTTAAGATATTTTGGTTTCTTTAGATGATTAAAAAAAAGCATATTTTTTTAATAGAACACAATTCTTTGTTTTAAGGAATATTTTTAATATTGATCTTATCCAAAATTAAAAAATTTTTTTTTGTAAGCTTGTTTTTAATCTGTAACTTCAACGCGCATGCGAATAACAAAATGAAATTTTCAGGACTTAAAGTTGAAAAATAGACCTTTAAATCCTGCCTACTCTCATTTTGATATCTGGAAGTCAACATTCCCAAAAACGTGCCCAAAGATTGGCTTTTTTCATAGCTTACAAATAAGCTTGTTTTTAATCGACTGTAACTTCAGTGTGCATGCGAATAACAAAATGAAATTTTTAGGACTGAAAGTTGAAGAATAGACCTTTAAATCCTGTCTGCTTTCATTTTGATATCTGGTAGTCAACATTCCCAAATATATATATATATATATATATTAGACCGGTTCAAAAAAAGTGACTTTTTTCTTTTTCTCGATGCACATCGATTTTTACCTTCGAGTAGGTGTAAAAATAAGCCTGTTAAAATTTGAGCTCGAAAAATTTATATTTAGAGGTCGCTCATCGCAGATTTCCATTTCCCATACAAATTGTATGGAAAAAAAACATATAATTTTTGGAATTTTATATTTCGGTCTAGAAGCAAAGTGCCGAGATGAGCGATACATATTCTTATAAAAAATTTGTTGTTCTACAAAAAAGGTTTCTTATCATTTTTCAACAAATTCACTCCTTCAAAAATTATACAGGGTTAAATTTGAACAAATATTTTTTTTTCTTGATATCAGACAAAATGTTAAAATGTATCTCTTAAAATCATAATATCATTCGCTTATGGCAAATATTTTTATAGAAAATTAATTGTTCTACAAAAAAAGTGTTTTATCATTTTTCGACAAATTCACTCCTTCAAAAGTTATTCAAGGTTAATTAAAAATTAATTAATAAATTAATTTTTTCAATTAATAAATTAATTTTTTTAGAAATCAAGAAAAAAAAAATTTAATTTACTCTAAATTAAACTTTAATCTTGAATAACTTTTGAACGAGTGAATTTGCCGAAAAATGATAAAACACTTTTTTTGTAGAACAATTAATTTTCTATAAAAATATTTGCCATAAGCGAATGATATTATGATTTTAAGAGATACATTTTAACATTTTGTCTGATATCAAGAAAATAAAATATTTGTTCAAATTTAACCCTGTATAATTTTTGAAGGAGTGAATTTGTTGAAAAATGATAAAAAACCTTTTTTGTAGAACAACAAATTTTTTATAAGAATATGTATCGCTCATCTCGGCCCTTTGCTTCTAGACCGAAATATAAAATTCCAAAAATTATATGTTTTTTATCCATACAATTTGTATGGGAAATGGAAATCTGCGATGAGCGACCTCTAAATATAAATTTTTCGAGCTCAAATTTTAACAGGCTTGTTTTTACACCTACTCGAAGGCAAAAATCGATGTGCATCGAGAAAAAGGAAAAAGTCACTTTTTTTGAACCGGTCTAATATATATATATATATTACAGCGATATCACAGCGATTTGCTATACAAAATTAGTCCGAGTATTTGTCTGGGCAAGCGGTGTCTTTTACTGTGAAATTGCTTTCTATGGACTTGCTTATTCCTCACGAAAAGTGTTACCGTGGAAAAATAATTGAAAGCTTCGTAGACTCCAACCTCAAACTCCCAAGTAATAGGCAGACATTCTAACTATACCTTCACGGTTACCAAAACCGTTTGATTTTAATTCAAAAATCATAATTTCCGGTTAAGATCAAGTTTGGCTATTTTCGAGTCTGGTGTTTTCGAATACACCTGCAGTAAGTTTTTTCCAGGTAAAATCTTTCTTAGGCTTCTAGCTTAACTAGATTTTTGAGTTGATGGTGCGGATTTTATCATGCATTAGTATTTCTACGTTGTGACTGAAAATTTCCTCGATATAAAAAAGTGTGGGCCCCTGCATTTGCGTTTAAATTTTTAGTTAAAAAAAATGCGTTCAACCCCGACCTTCCTCGCGCTTGCATTTTTGTTACGTTGAAATAAAGTCAATTCGTTCTAATAAAACAGAATTCAGGTAGAACATACAAGCCCCAAAGTGCCCGCTTTTTAGTTCCGTAAAAACGTTAAGTGGGTTAACTTTGCATCATTTGTTCTATGTGTGCCGCCGAAAAGGCTGATGCTCTGTAGTAAATGCACAAGCACAAAGTGTTGCGTTGGATTATCTGAAGTTCGTAGATTGAAACAAAAATTAAAACCATTCTAAAAAAAGTTTTGTACACATGTCTAAAAGGTGATGCAACTTAAAAAAGTTGCGCAAGACACATCCAATTATAAACGCTACACGTGCTCATTGAAAATGGTTAAGAGCTTCTGAAACCAACCCAAATGAAATAATTCAAAATCAAATTTTTTTAATTTCGTTAAATAATCATCTTGAGCTATACCATGGCAACCACTTTCAGCAACTTCCAACACAAATTTCCAGTTATTGACACCATACAAAGTCTAGTAAGTGACATTAATACATATACGCTCATCTCACACCTTATGTGTTCTTATCAAATGGAAGTTAATGAAAGCCTATTTTCTCATTAAATAAGAATCACTAAAAGAGGAGAATACGTAAAACATTTGTGTTCCTAAGATGTCTCTGGTTTGCTTAAGAATAGAATCATGCTTCCCTACACCCACACTAAATTCAAATTGAATTGGGTTTGATTGCCTGAAGTTCACTTGTAAATATGTCAGTTGACTCAGTGTGTAGTGAAAATTAATGAACGATAGTGGATAGACACTGTGCTTCTCTCAATTCACTGTTAGTGCGGTAATAGAAACTTTAAGTGGAGGTATTTTAGATGTGGGCCACACCGCTTATCCACTCCCTTGTGTGTGATACAATACTGTATCTTTTTACAATCTCATATCTCGTCTCTTTCTCTCGACGAGAAAAGTTTTGTAATTTCTAGCAATTTATTAGATGAACTTTTGAAGTTAACTAGAGAAATGCGAAGCACAGCCAGCACACGAGTTGATGATAGATTCTCCATGACTCTTCCAAAACTATAGCAATATAGTAGAGATGAAGAGGTGAAGGGTGTTTTTCGCTGCCAAAGAGTTCATTGTTTTGCAGTTCTAGTTCGAAGAACTTTTCTATTGTCTAGAACACAAAAAAAATATGAAAAAAAAAGAATTATATTCATGAACAAAAAGAAAAGAGTAAAATGTGCGCATCGAACTGCAATGGAATTTTAGTATCCTTGTGCACGTGAAAGAATTTTGAAATAAACCTCCTTCCTGTAGGGTAATGCGAGAGCGAGTACAGCACAAGGAGTCGCAACGGAAGGATCTTGTGTTCTACAAATGACTTGTGACATTAACATAGAACGAACATGAAAATGCAATATACATTCACAGCTATGCCATACAAAAGACTCAGCATTACAATGCATTGTGCATGGATAATTAAACGAGACTTAGATATGAGAATATTCAATTTGAAAATGTGATTACATCGAGGCGTGTAGTCAGCTAACAATGAAGTTTCTTTAAATTATGTTGGAGTGTTTGTTGTTGTTTCCAAGTTTTTTTTTTTATAATTTAATTGAATAGTTGAAATGCCCTAATAAGCTGACAAAACGTTCTTGCTATTGCAACACATGTGATTGTTTTGGGTTAATTTGGAATACAAGAATAGGATTGTGACGATCAGCTTCTTTGTCTGGCTTGCTCTCTTGAGTCAGTATCAAGAATTTGGAGCAAACTATTGAAGAAGAACATCGGGCTGTGCGTCTCTTTGTACACTATTTACTTATTTATTCATTCAACTGTCCATAAGTACAAAACTTTCGTAGGCTATAATAATTAAAACAATAATAATATTGAAATTATTACAATACATGAAAGTAAATTATTTGTTAAGCCTAAAAAAGAGATCAGTGGGTTTTCATTCTATTGAGGAATTGCTTGAAGCTTTCTGTAAGTTACGCGTTCGCTAGAATAGGCAGATGAAAGAAGAAGCTAGCTGCTAATATTTGAAGTATGCTAGACCATAGGCATAAAGAGTGAAACTTCTTAAAAATCACTATTGCTTCAAAACTCGATGAAACGAAAATGCGCCACGACCCACGACAAAGAAACAAACATGTAAATGAATATAATGAAGTTGGCTAATGAATGAGATAGAATACATTGTACATTATAATTTTATATGCTCGGTCTCCCCTTTTTACGATACTTCGTAGAGTCCTTCCGTCGTATACTAAGCATTGCCCATATGCATGCACTTTGTGTTTTGGGTATATATATGTTTAAAGGTGAACCTTTTCATAAGACTTAGAGGCTTTTGGTTTATAAGAAAGGAAACAAATGCTCAGTGTTTGAAAAATGAATTTTTGGTAGGTATAAAAAAATACAAAAAAAAAAAAAAAAATGAAAATTCCAGTTCAAATATCTCTACATTTGGCCTGTAAAAATAGTTGTAATGAAAAAAAAATCCTTAGTCCAAATCCATTTGAATTCTATTTCGAAGAATTATGTCAAATTTCATCATTTGTAAAAAAAATGATAAATAGGATGGCGCAACAGAGCGAGGAGCCTTTGGGTCTAGCGCATTTCTCACAACCAAGCCTTGTGAGGGAATGGAGGAGAACTACAAATTTCTGCCGGTTCCGAACGGCTTTTTGAGAAAGTGCTTTTCATGGCAATGAAAGACCTGCCAATCCTCGCGAAAGGCGATACCAGTGGAAAAACATTTTTACCTCTGCTGGGATTTGAACCTCGAACCTCTGGATTAGCAGGTGAACATGCTAACCATCACGCCACGGGTACCACCACGCCGCTGGTACCATCACGCCGCGCCGGGGCTGGCTGAAATAAATTCCAGCCCGATTTCCGACCACTTTTTGCAACATTTGGGGCCATATTCTACAAAAACGCACCGAATGTTCTCTTCTAAGGCGTCAATCGTCTTGGGATTATCTGCGTATGTAAGCGACTTCACATAAACCCACAAAAAAAAAACCGTTTAATCTTAGACGCCACGCTACAGGTTCACGAAATAGTCATTAGTTATGGTTCTTTAGCGTTCCTTATGGGCGGCTACATTTTTGAAGAAATATGGACCAATGATTCCTTCTGGTCATAGAGCACACCAAAGACTGACTTTTTAGTGATGTAAGCCGTGTCAACAATGGCTTGTGGGTTATCATGACTCCAAATGCAACAATTTTGTTTATTAACGCACTCATTCAACCAAAGGTGGACAAAGTTTTCTTGTGAAAATCGGGATCGCTGGCCATCACTTTTTCGGCTCACTCTTTGCTTAAATTTTTTCACAAGTCGGATTTTGTAAGCCAGCAAATTAAAATGCTTGCGATGGCGGATGGGTTCGTTCGGGTCTTCTTCGATACTCTGTTCTACTGCAGTAATAGCACCTTCGGTGCGCCGTATCACGAGATATTTTAACGCACCTAGTTCACGAGAGTACGAAAACGTGGCGATCCATGGCTGCTCGAATTACCGACTCTGCTGAGCGAATATGTCAACCGAATATTAGATGCAGCGCACGAACGGAACCATTATTTTGGTAGTATATTTGCAAGCTTTGCAAACGTTGTTTTGGAGTAAGTGTACCCATTATAGAATGGGAAACCAAACTCAAATAACAGCTGTCAAGAATTCTTACTTCCTTACCTAAAGTATTGCCAAATTGAAACCCATACGTCAAAAAACCCATTTGAAACGTCATTATTTTGCAACTTCCAATAAATGTAAACGTTGAAATTTAGTGAGTTTTTTTTTACTCTTAACTTCAATTTTCAAAAAAAAAACTCTTGCAAACTTGTAGAACATCATCTCTTGAAATGCAATTTAAATACACCGCCACACAGTTCACCAATTTCATACAATAATACTCGTTTCAAAGTACTTAAATTCGTTTCAAATTGTAGTCTTTTAAACCAGTTTGTGAACTATAATTTAATTATAAAAATATATTCATGCATTCAAAACAGAGACAGAAGATAACTCAATAAAATGTCCCCAGGGGAGTGCCATGAAATTTCTAATTTTTCATTCATGTTGACCAACCTTTTTGCGATGACATCTGCAGTCATTTCTTTAATGTGATCACATAATCACAAAGGATAGAAAGTAAATTTTATAAAAATACATATCCATGTAGATACTTTCAAAGCCTTTAAAAGGGAGATAAAATGTTTTAATTCAATTACCGAGAGCTATTTTACTATAGCTCGGGACGGTAAGCAGGACTAGGTCATTTGCATTTGGTTCAGTTGCCTTTCGGCCATCACATCGCCGCCCACATTGTGCACTGAAAATTGCAAAAATTAGGCTTCAAAGAAATGAGAAGAAGCAAAATGACGAAATATAGGAATATAATGGAAATGTCTTTTCGCCTCATTTCTATAGGTACATTTGCAGTGTTATTAATGCGCTTCCTAGCGTCGATGCAGCAAATTATCTGATAAAATAAACGTTCTGCCTGATGTCAGCCCAGCTTCTTTTTTTTTTTCCTTTTTTTTCTCCCTGGTACCAAAACCACATTAGTTTTGTATGCTATATAACCAAACGAAACGGAGCAAATGAAAGAGAACATCTCTTTCACCCACCCAAAACGGAATGTAGATGATTTTTCCCTATTTTGCTGGCAGTGTTTCAATTAAATAAGACAGATTTATTACTCCTGAAATGTGTAGAAACATTGTGTAGAAAAGATTCGGACAATAAATGTTTTCCAAAATTTGTAACAATGGTATGCACAGAAATTGTTTTGCTGCAGTGATCCTATAGGTGCACCCACAATAAACAAATAGAATTGTCAAAAATGAACTATGCGTGGAGGGGATAGTTCAGGATATTTGCTATAGATACTTATGCAGTGTATTGTATCTTCCTTTAAGATTGTTTAAGTTAGGGATACGATAGGGATTTGAAAAAACATTGATTTTTTTTAACTTCAATTTAAAACTCTTCAGTTTGGTTTAAAATTTAACCATGAATCGTCTTTAATACGAACAACGTTTACAAATTATTGAGTTTTATTAACAAAATGCGTGCTCCGTTAAAAAAAGTTAACGAGCCGTTTTTTGCAGTTGAAAAGCAAGTTCTCCCTATTTTTTCTATTCATTTTTGGAGTAGGTCAATTGACCGCCTTGAGTGTGCGATTCAACGCTTCTTACTTGTGGAGTTATGTTAAGGCTAACGTCTATCACGACAACCTTCGATTGAACATTGAACATTGAAGCATTTATTCTTGCCGATATTTAAGAAAGAGTATCCCAAAATCAAAATTGTACTAAGCAGATGGACCATTTGAAACGTAGTCGCGCAAACATTTGCATGAAATTATCTTCAAACAGTCAATTATATCGACCGTACTATAGATTCAAATAAAGCTTTCATACATTTTTCATGCATTTCTCTGAACTTTATTTGTTTTTTCATTTCCGATAGCTTGAAAAATCATTCGTTATATGAGATATTTTAATGATAAAAGGTAAGGTATTGAACCTTATGTGTTTTTCTTTGCTCAAGGCGATACTGATAAGTGATATAGAACTGGTGCTTAAAAAATCGTTTCATAACTCACTTTTTATTTTGATTAATAAGCTTTCTTCGAAGCTATCAGCTCCAGTAACACTGACAGTAATATAAATAACAGCATAGTAAAATAAATGAGCACTTCACTTCAAAATTGTAAATATATACTCGGACTCACTGTATAAATATGAACGAAAGCAAATATGTACACAACAAATCGAATTTTTCAAGGTAGCTGGAGATCAGTTGGAAAGGATCACAGACCAGCTGATGATCGGAAGAACGCACGCCCGATGAATGGAACCTCAGCATCGTATCCCCGTTCTTAAAAAGGGAGACCCTCAAAATCGGACCAATAATAGAGAAATAAGGCTCCTTAACCCCGCATATAAGATATTGTCTGCTGTAATATATGAAACCATAACTGATCTTTATCAATGTGGTAATGTAATACTTGAAAAGATTGTACAAATGTCAACACCAGAGGAATGATCTTTCAAAATTTTATACAATCACCCGCTTACGCAGACGATGTTGACGTAATGGGGAGAAGTAAGCGTGATGTCAAAGGTGCTTTTGCGAGCATTGAGACAGAAGCAGCAAAGATCGGTTTGAGGGTTAATTAGGCAAAACGAAGTACATATATGTTGTCATCAAACAAGAACATCAACGAATTGGACAAAACATCACTATAGATAGACATAACTTCGAGGTAGTATAAGGAAACAACTCATGCCAACCGCTGCTTATTTGGGTTAACAAGGTATTTGAGAAGCAAAACCCTCTCTAGAAAAACCAAGGTAACCCTTTATAAGACCTTGATCATACCAGTTCTGCTTTATGGCTCGGAAGAGTGGACCTTATTGAAAGCGGATGAATAAACCCTTGCTAGTTTCGAAAGAAAAATATTCCGAATGATCTTTGCCCTCTAATGCGAAAATAGTGTGTGGAGAAGAAGATATAACAACGAGCTGTATGCGCTGCTCTGCGACGTGGGCATAACTAGAAGAGTACGCATCGCGAGGCTACGATGGTAGCGGATGGACGTCAACACTCCGGCTTTACGAGTTTTCGAAAGCACATTGCAGGGAAATCACGGAAGGGGAAGACTTCGTCTAAGGTGTCCATTCAAGTGGAAGAAAACCTCAACCGACTTTGAGTGCAAAACTGGAGGGAGTTCGTCTGAAATCGAAATTGTTGGTGAATGGTTAAAGCTCAGGTTCACCCCGAACTGTAAAGTCGGACAGCCAGTTTGCCATAAAAAACCTCACAAGGCTTGGCTAAGAAAAATGCTCCATTGGTCTCTGAGTTCTATTCTTTAAAGTGAAAGTTAGACTACTCCGAAATCCTTTCAAAGGAACCACAAAAAAAAACATCCCCTACCACCTGCAAAATATCAAAAACAATTCAGTTTGAAATATGACAAATGCGAAAATCTGTTATTCAAATGATTGAAGTAATCACTCAACACTTCAAAGCTCATGATCAACAATGAAAGGAACAAATAAAAACTAACCCGTCTTCTGTTTCTTATTACTTTTTACCACTGACCAAATCAATTCAATTGCTCTTATGTTGTGTTTAGTTCTTTTTACCGTTAAATTACATTTTCCAACAAATATCCTCTTTTCGTGCAATGTTTTGTTTCCGTCAGCCACTCTGTTCGTTTCAACTTAACAATACCCAACTCATTTCTTTGGACATAAGCCAAAAAGAATCGTTATTCCCATTCTGTTGTTCAACAATAACAAATGACATATCTTCTCAAAAAAAAAAAAAAAAAAAACAACACAAATCCTCTCAAGCTAAAAGTGGAAGGATATAAAATAGAAGAAAAAAGTGAATTCCACTCCGACAACATCATCAGTGTAACATGTTACAAAATGTGAAAGAGAGCAGGGGAAACAGTGATGTTAGAATTGTAATAGCAAACAAACGGCCACGGGACGGGGAATCCGCAGCGACGATCAAAACCATTGAAACATTGAATAAAACGAACAAAGCACACGTATACCACACTACATCATTGACTCATGGTGCACAATGGAAAATGTCGGTATGAGGAAGAGCTAAAGAGCAATAAATGAATAAACTTTACAAAACAAATGGTTATTTCCTTTGAGAGGCAGCCTCTTCCTTGGCCCCATTAGAGCCCTGCCACCGAAATCAAATGCTAACCTAATCAGGGAGGACGACACCGACAGTGACACCTTGTGTGCCAAAGTACAGACAATATACCTAATAAGAAAATGGGACATTATAATAAATAGCAGGAACCAACCAACCTAGAGATATAAAAAAAAACATACACATAATCGAAGTCTAGAAGAACCGAAAAACTCGTCTCATCCCGAATGGGAAGCTTTCAAAAGAAAGAAATCAAGTCCCATATGTGTTGTTCCGTTCCGAAACAAATAGCTGCTGCTTTACACTGATAGTGCATACGTGAATATGTACAAAATGACCCAATTTCGCAACAAAACGAAGGAGCACGAATGAGCACATCTAAAAGAACCAGGGACTCCTTTATGTGTGTTTCTTTTTTTTCCCACGTAGAGAAACTGTGCAACCACAAAGTAAATAAAGGGAGAAGAAATAAATTATATATAAAACGGACGAAGAAGAGAACTCAAAGCAGAGCTTATGCGGAGAGAAACATTTCTATTAACTAACGGTTGGTATAACATTAAAGTCTCATATATGCCAGGACATGCCCTCCGGCCAACTAACCAACGCAGTACAGATTGCGCGTTGTGTGTAGTGTGTTAGCAAAGTATGGGGTGGCATGTAGAAGCGACAAAGGTGATACTCGTGACAATAGACAAATAAAGTCAACCCAGGCACGTTTACTTTGTTCAGTGAGTGAACAAAAGGAATCAAAGGAAAAGAAACACAGTGAAGTTGTAATGCTTTAGTGCTAGAATCTGTTTCTGTTATTCTTTTGATGATGGAATTTCCTTTGACATCTTAAAATTCAAAGATATTTTTTAATCTCCCTTTAAGTTTTGGTATACAGTTCGATTTGCTGTCGTCGACTTCTTGAGATGTAATCAGCGTTCCTGGTCTGGTTCTTAAGATTTGTCTTTGTTCCCTTGTGAGTTTGCATTTTAGAAAATTCAAAAAGGTATAACTACAATAAAACTCTTTCAAGGATAAGACTCAAACTCTGATCTAGTCCTCAGAGAACTCTACTTCTTATTTTAATTTGTATTATGTCTTGGATGTTGACTGTATTGTTGTAAAAGTAGTACGACATTGTTTCGCTTAATGAACTTTTTAGCTTCACTGTTTTATAGTATTTGTTTTATTCAGGCATTGTCCTTCCTCATTACGGTCTTGTAGGTCCATATCCTCGGGTTACAGTTTGCAGAGCAAAATGAAATTAACATCCTCAACACAGTTCTCTTGTTTCTGATGAGAACCCCACTTTAAGCGTGAGTGTTTGGTGGTTCAGTGGCCAATTTCTAACTCTTTTGTGTGTTTGTTAAGGGCATATATTGGATTTCATATTGAAGGCAGTGATCACTTTACGTAAAACCAGTAGCTGTTTACTGTCAAAGTTGGAAATATTCAACTTCGTTAGCAAGTAAGCAAGCTGAAAAGCTGGCAGGGTCTGCTCAATTAACAACTGTTAACCAGCCGTTTGTGTCCCGTTCTTTAACTGAGTTTGCGCTGCGCTCTCGTCAGTTCCATAATCGTTGCTAAACTTCCATGACGAAAACTAGGTCTCTTCCTTTAAAATGAGTTGTGTCCATGGCGTGATGGTGAACATGTCTACCTGTTACCTGGGAGTTACTGATGGTTCGAACCCCAGGAATATCATCTCCTTGAGGAGTTCGTAAAGACTCCGAAAGTAAATGTGTTGAAAAGGAAAAGCTCTTTCATTTTTAGCCGTGTGGAATATGCAAAAAATGAGGTCCCTGAACTGAATTAGACCCAAGACCTACCGAGCTTTACTGCACCAACCTATTTATTTTATTTTTTGAAATGAGTGACTGTTTATACCATTTCCGCAACGAAATACGCCAAATACTTCATCTATAGAGATAGACTTGTATTGCAACTAATGAAGTCTAAGAAGGTCATGGTTGGGTTTCCGGTTGATGGAGTTTGCGTCGCTGAAGTATGTCAGATAAAATTCAACATCTAACCGCACATACTATACAGGGATGATGACCTGGTTAAAAGCTTTGGAGCTAAAATAGCCTTGCAACAAGGCAAAGGTCCACCGATTCTACAATCGTACATAGTAGGTTGGCGCAACAGAGTGGTGAGCCCGGTCCTACCTCATTTCTCATACCATGCCTTGTGAGACGTTCACGAACGGCTAATCGACAAAGTTCTTTTCATTGCAATGAATTTGCTATCAGAGGTATTGTAAATTCCTCGCGAAAGATGATACCAAACATTTTTGTTATCTGTTGGGATTCGAACTACAGACAGAAATACTAACGATTACGCCACGGGCAACACAGTCCATCGATTCTGAAGTAGAGAAACCCCACTTTTGCTTTACGTGAAAGGCGCAACAAAGCTCGGGGGTCTAACGCAATTCAAGGACCTACAATTTTCTGCCTAATTGAAACGGCTAAGTGAGAAAGCGCTTTTCCCGTAAAGCAATGCAATGATCCGTCATTGCAAGTTCAGCTTATATTCAAAGATGCTTGATCTATCTAAGTCTAGGATAACCTTTTTTATACATCATTCCAGCGTTCACCACATAAACGCCACATGCATGTCTTCCTTCAAATAGGAATGAGCCTTTCTTTTTCAGTTCGGGCTCAATACTTTTTTCTTTAAAAAGACAACAATCCCTTTTAGAGACGTCTGGAAAATTACCAAAACGAGCGAACAGGAAAATGGCTCTTGTAATCAACTCCAACATATATGGGTGATTCTTATACAACTGTGATTTTTGCAACTCAAAATTTTTTAAAATCAAAAATGCTTTAAGACTTGTGATCTGGGTGTTTTTGGTCTTTTATTATACTCAAAATTAAGCCTGTAACGTAGCTCTACTACAACTGCAATAGAAAAGAAGCTAGAACAAAAATTAGAAATTTCAGTACCACGGTACTGACATCAAAATGAAATATTCAGAATATTTGGCTAAATCTCTTAAAATAATAAAGCAAATGATAAATTATAGGATTTTGGTAATCATACAGTAAATGTCTTACTGTATTTTCTTTCTTGATTTTAACAACCTTTAAAATTTATTAACAGTAGAATTTAAATAATTTTTTTTATAATACTCAATAAACAAAGTTTAACATTAGTTAAATATTGAAATTCTTTGAAGTTTTTAACAAAATAAAATTTAAATTTTATAACACTAGATCAATTAAGTATCATGATAAATTAAAACTTCAAGGAAATATTCATTTAAATATTATTTGCTTTGTTTGCCATGGTACTGACATCCACGGTACTGACAAATGTCAGTACCGTGGATGTATAATTAACCTACTAAAATTCTCACACGTAATTTAAATGATTGGCCACATAATTTTGAATTCACACTTGAATTTATATAATTATTCAGTATAATTGACATAATCATTCTATTAACACGCCTGAATTTCAATACCATTGTACTGACCGGTAATTTTATGACATACCTTTTAAAAAACACAACAAATTATTTTTATTTTAACGTCGAGTCTAAAAACAACCACACAGCAATGAATTGTACACAAATAGTCATTCTTCAGAATGCCACTAGAGCGAGCAACAGAAACTGAAGAAAAGATGGCGGTTAAGCGGGAAATACTTTAGTTTGAAAATTTAAGAAAATTCCAGGACATGAATCAATGACCATTATTCCTTTCTACTAGTCAATATTGGGATACAATTGTAGCATAATTTGATGAAATGAACAATAGGTTTTAGGTATAAAAGCAAAACTTTTCATTATAATACGACTATTTATAGAAATATATGTATTTAGTTCGAAAAACGAGATTCGGACATGTCAATTTACTGACATTTTGGATATAATCTTGAAAATTATTCGTGATCCATCAATACTTATGCTTCAATATACATTGTCGACAGTAAAAAACTATCAAATTCATCATAATTATCATTTTTTAATAAAAAAAAAACATACCAAAGAATAAATACAGTACTAGACATAAAAAATCACAGTTGTATAAGAAGCACCCATATGTCAATTTCCGAATTAAATAAAGGGTCCGCCAAATAACTTTTTTTTTGAAAATGCTATAAAAAAACTACTGAATATTTTATCAAGTTTCTTTTTTTATTTGAAAGTACAATCTTTTCGGTTAATAATGGAAAATAATTTCATTCAAATGGCTGCCTCGGCAGGCCATGCAGTAGCCTACACGCTCGATCCAATTTTTAAGCACATTTTCGATTGTTTGCCGCTGTATTTCACCAATGGCTTCACGAATATTGTCCTTTAAAGCGTCAATTGTCTGTGGCTTATCGGCGTAATACTTATCTTTTACGACACCCCTCCAATAATAGTCCAACGGTTTCAAATCGCTGCTCCGAGGTGACCAAACCACACCAGCTCTGCGGCTGATAATGCGATCTTCAAAAACAGTGCGCAAAATATCGAGTGTAGCTTCGGCTCTATGGCACGTAGCGCCGTCGTGTTGAAACCAAATGTTGCCAATATCTTCCTCTTCAAAAAATTAGTTCAATCGCCATTGACTGTAACAGCCTCTTCTTGCTCATTTTAGAAGAAAAATGGCCCAATTATGCCTCAAGAGCTCAGGACCAAAATCTGCACCAAACAGTGACTAGTTTTAGGTGTATCGGCTTTTCAATGTATGCGTTCGGGTTTTCTGTGCCCCAAATGCGACAATTTTGCTTGTTTACATACCCGCCACGATCAAAATTAGCTTCATCTGAACAGATGATTTTTTTTTTTTGGCAAAATCGGCATCTTCTCTAAGTCGATCACAGGCCCACTTAGCGAAGCGAAAACCTATTGGATGGTCAGTTGGCTTCAACTCCTGAACCAATTGGACTTTGTATTACGTCATACCAAGGTTTTTATGCAAAATTCGTCTCAATGATGTCTTCGAAATGTTCAATTGTTGAGAACGACGGCGAATTGATGTTGACGGCGGTTCACGCACACTTTCTGCCACGGAGCTGACACTGCTTCTCTTCTTCCAAAATCCGTACGCAATTTTCGCACACATTCTGCAACATTGCCATGATTTTCCAAGTAATGTCGCAATACTTCCCAGCGCTGTTCAAGCTTATACACAACCATATTCGTTCAGCGGAGGGATAAAACTAATTATCAATCAATTATTATTGATCAACAAAATTTTGCAACATGAAAGGTACTTTGATTTCATCAGGTCTAGTTTTCGAGTTACAGCCAGTGCCCTCAAAACAAAAAATTACCGTTTTTGTTTCCATTAGGTCTAGTTTTCGTGCTCCAATCACTGGATTTAAATTAATCACATCAAGAACATTCAAAAATGTTCTATCTGACTCTAATATACTTTCAATACTCTACCAAGGCTTTAAAATAGAGATTGACCATAAATTACAACTTTTGAAGTTAAATATCACAATAATTTGATGTTCCAAATCTGTTCTCAAAATGGGTGTAATTTTGAGAACAGATTTGGATTCAGCACACGAAAAACCATAGGAAAAGTATTGGTCTGTTTTTGGGTTGACATTTTTTTCGTGTTAAGACGTTGGTTAAAAGATAGCAAAAAATTACTTTTTCAAATTTTGAAGGCTTAATATCTCGAAAACGACACGTAGCCCAACAATTTGGGCCAGATTTGGGGATTCAGCAAGGCAAAAACCTTTAGAAAAAAAAAACATGGTCTCCTTTCTGTTACAGAAAAATCCCCAAATTTTGTTGGTCTGCCAAATCAGACCTGAGCTTGGTGTTACCATTCACGAAATAAGCACTAGTTGAAAAAAACGTTAGATGGCGGACCCTTATATATAGTCGGCCCTAGCGAGGTATCAAAGGAAAACTATCCAATTTTGTACGACTGTGAATTTTTTGCTTAGAGGTATTTTTCACAAAAGTTATTCGTTGTTGATTTTGAAATTTCTGCAAGTTTAACGCAATTATTAGTTCCATTTCGTCCGACAATTCTCCGCTCCAAATAGTTACCCTACTAAGGCCGATTTTTCGACTGTGGCTGCTGAGCAGTTGAAAATTATTTGGAGGGTTTAAAGGACGCTGATATGAGCGTTTTTGTAGATTGAGGTTAGCTGTATAATTTAATATTTCTCATCAAATTGACAGCTCCTCTTACAAACTAGGAACTACCTTACCTGTCAGTTTGACTGCAACCATTTAAATGCACCAGATCATAAATATGTCACACATACCCGATGAATGTTTAACTCACTCCATAGCGAATTTCGAAGTTTAAAAATGATTAGTTATCTTTTAACACTAAATCTTTCCCAATTCTATCAATTTTTTTTTTGTGAATAAGAAAGTAGTAAAGCTGATGATGCCCATATGGATGTAAATTTTTCCATGTTCGAAACAGAATCTGTTACGGCACTTCAATACACTCATCCAAATCGGTCTTCATCACGGCGAAAAATCATAATTTTTTTTTTTCATATCCAAAACGAAATTGTTGGTGCATCAACAAAATTACTGAGCAAGTTCTATCGACCAACTCTAGTCCTTGTTTTGTTCAAATCGTTGTCCTAAAAAGAAATTGACTTTGAAAGGCTTCCTCATTGTGTTGCCATTGACACAGAGTGCGCAGTAGGGAAGAGAATTTGGTTAAAAGAGGTTAAGATAAGAAACTGGGTCAGCAGCCTCAGCAGCCATTCAGTGTCTTTTTTGTCATTTTGTATATGTTGTGTACATAACAAAAAAAAAAGAAGAAAAGGGGTGAGAAAGTCCTATCTTTTCTTCTCAAGGGGTAATTTGATGGAGTAAACAAAGTTTTCCAAGGGCTGAGGTTTATAGGCCACTATTTTCACTCATGCATATTGCGTACATTATATTTCGGACAAACTCGAGTAGGAATAGAAATGCGCTACACGTGGTCATTTTTGAATTCAGCCTAAACAGAAGAAAGTGTGAATAAAGCATTTTTTCTTCGTGAGTGTATGGCATGTATACGATTTGCATATATGCAAACGAAACATTGAGAGTGTTTGGTACACGAAAATCGTGTAAAATTCAGGGTAAAGCAATAAATGTCGTCCGTGGGAACAAAAGGAATTTATTGAAGTGTTTTGCACCAAATATATGCAGTAGGGGATATGATGTTCGATTCATTGGAATTGTATTGTATTTAAGGAGAAAATAAAAAATCCTTTATTGCATTGTTGGCACCATACTATTTGAATATCATATTTAATCGGCTTGAACGCACTGAGTGTTGTTGTTGAAGAGGTTTAATGAAGCTTACGTTTTGAAAAGACAGATAAAAACAAATGACATTGGGGTATAGTTGCTTGTTGGACTCAATACCGTCGTGAGATCAATTTTTCATCAATGCCGACCTCTAAGAAAATCGTGAATTTGGGAAATGTCAACATGGGTTTTATCTCACTTCGTCAGTGTGGAATTGTGAAAGGATGAAATAAGAATGTTGGCGTAATTGCATTGCCTTGCCAAACAATATTGACATTTTAAAATTTGAATGGAAACAATTCAGAATCCTTTTTGGGGGCCACTGTGACGACAGGTTTTTAGTGTTTTTCAAAAGCTTTTTTTCAGCAACCAATAAAAAGTAAGAAGAAAAACTCTTATGACAATTTTGTTAACTTTTAAAAATTGTTGAAAAAAAAAAATCTTAGGCTTTAAGCAACGGAATTTTATGACAGCAATCCGAATAAAGAACCCATCTGGGAAAGAATCGTTGGGCGCCTCCAAGATTCCCCCTCATTGGCTGATATGAAACTAAAAAATCAAGCTGCATTTTAATCTGTAATCCTGTAGGAATAGAAAAAACTAGAATGATAGGGAAAATCATTATGGCAGACTGAAAAACCATGGAATATAATATCGATATACACCATCTTTTTATCAATTTCAAACGAGCTATACAGAGCCGTATTCTGTGTTGGCATCCCAAAAAACTCGGCTTTGGAGAATTCACGCTGCTTCATGAAGGTCGTTAAAGAACTTGCAGAAATCTTTGATAACGAAAAAGGTTTTCGACAAGGCGAAAAACTGTCATGCGATTTCTTTAACATCACACTTGAAAAGGTTGCACAAAACTCAAATGTCTACACCAAAGGAATAATCTTTCAAAAGTCTTACTCGCTTACGCCGCCGCCGTCGATATTGTCGTAGAAGGAAGCATGTTGTCATAGGTTCTTTTATAGATGGTTAATGAGAGTAAAACGAACTATATGTATGTTGCTATCAAACAATTACACCGAACATCGACGAGTTTGACATAACGTCACAATAGACAAACATAACTTCAAGGTAGTAAAGGTCTTTGTCTACCTATATTTTTCACTATGAACACGAAAAATAACATCAGGGATGCGGAGACCAAACGAAGAATTACTTTTGTTAACCACTGCTTTATTAGGTTAAGAAGGCAATTGAGTAACAAACCGCTCTCTAGAAAAATAAATGTAAGCCTTAATAAGGCCTTGGGCATCTCAGTTCCTTAACGCGCGGAAGCATGAACCTTATCGAAAGAGGATGAGAAAACCCTTTGGACGTTTCGAAAGAAAAGTACTCCGAATGATCTTTGGTCCTGTATGCGAAGACAATGTATGGAGAAGAAGATACAACAACGACCTGTATGAGCCGCACCGAGACAGGGCAAAGCTAAAAGAAGTTCAAACCGAACCTAAGTAATTTATTGGTGTCAACAATGCCCTCGTCCGCTGGTGAAAGTGTCCTTAAATCTGCAAATTTGAAGTAAAGTTTTAACTATGACCCTACCCTGGTTGAGGTGATAAAAATAATTGTGTAAAAAATTCAAAATGGAACGTTGTATTCACAAATGAATCTACCTTGAAAGAAGGGTTTCAACATTGTTCTTCAATAATACTCGCTCTAAACTAACGAAGGATATCATTTGAAAAGAAGTATTATTTCTGCAAAAAAAGATTTAGTTTTAGTTTATAGTTTTAGTTTTAGTTTATTATAATAATAGATACTTGTACACAGTAAGATACAAAAATCTTATAAAATAGTGCAAAGTTGAATTAATGGACAGATTTAACTTGAATACAACTCAAAGAAGCTTAAAATCGTTCAAAAACAAAAAAATAAAAATAAAAATATATATATATTTACAAAGAGATTAACAAAAAAAAGAAAAAAAAGAAAGAGAAAAAAAGAAGAAAAAAGTTAATAGATTGTTTAAATTGTTAAATAATTAGAAAATATGCCTTAAGTTCCCTCTGAAATCCCTTCTTATCACCAATGCTCCTCAAATGTCGTGGGAGAGAGTTCCAAAGTCGGACGGCGTGAACGAAGAACTGACGCTCAGATGTCAAGCATGAAAAACGCGGTTGAAGGATGTGCGCTGTTCTAGTGGAAGCGCAGAAAGTTATTTTATTAAACAGATCTGGAGGTTGGTGTGTTTGTACAATATTAAAGAGCATAGTCAATGTTCGGAAATGTAACAACTTATCAAGAGTAAGGCTGCAAATCTTGTTCGAAAAACTAGAAACTCTGTCGAATCTCCGAAGCCCAAAGACATACCTAATTGCATTATTGTAAGCTACATTAAGTTTTCGTTTATCGATAACATCGCATTTTCCATACACCTCACATCCATAGGTAAGAATAGGTATGATTAGAGATTTGACTAATACAATCCTAGTTTTGATCGGAGTAAAATGCTGAGACGCCCATAAAGATCGTAAGACCCCATAGATTTTACCAACGACTGAGCTGATGTGGTTGCTCCAAGTCAGGGTTTTGTTGAAAACCATTCCTAGATTTTTGGCTGTGGAGACGTATTCTATTGGGGCATCGTTAAGTATTATTTTAGGAAAATAAGAGGTTGATATGTGTTTCTTAGATATGATGATGCACTTTGATTTCGACGTATTAATAGACAGAAGATTCTTCTTTGCCCAATTAGCTATATTTTCTAAGTCTGCATTGATGCGACTTGCACAATCTTCTATCAGCCCGAGAGGGCAACTTATATGAAGTTGTGCATCATCGGCGTAGAGTTGGACTTTAGAACTGGTAACGACAGATGGAAGTTCGTTGATGTAAAGGGAGAAAAGCAAAGGCCCCAAAATAGATCCTTGCGGCACTCCTGTAGTTACAGTTATGAAGTCGGAAAAAACATTATTTGCATAAACTGCTTGCTGCCGATCAGAAAGATAGGAAATCAAAAGCTTTGTAGCAGAGGATGAAAAATCAAACAAATTTATGAGCTTGTTGCAAAGAATATTGTGATCAACAGTATCAAAAGCACGTGAGAAATCAAGTAGTAAAAGGAAAGTTATTTGATCTTTATCAATGCTTTGCCTAATCTCTTCAACTACTGTCAACAGAGCAGTAATGCAACTATGTTTTTCACGAAAACCCGATTGTAAAGGTGAAATGGCGTGAGTGGCATCTAAAAAAGAGTTGATTTGTATTTTCATGATTTTTTCAAAAACCTTGGATAGAAACGGATGTATGGATATGGGCCTGAAATCTTTTCCACTTGAGTTTTTGGGAACCGATATAATTTTTGCTCTTTTCCAAGCTGTGGGAAAAACACTCGTCGTTAGAATGCGATTGAAAGCAAAAGTAATGTAAGGAAGTACAATGGGAAGTAGCATTTTCAAAAATTTAGGATGAACACCATCAGTTCCAACTGCATTAGATTTAAAGGAAATTATACTTTCAACTACTTGAACCTGGTCAATTCCTTGAAATCCAAATTTATGATCAGTTTCAAAGATATTTTCCATTGGAAGATTAACCTGAGATGAGGATCGTGCACGTGGCAAATGTGGGAATGTAACGAATTCCTGGTTAAGCAAATTCACATCAACAGTTTTGCAGACTTCACCTTGTTGCTTACCTATACCTAAGCTTCTTAAATTTTTCCAAAGCTTTTTCCCACACAATGAAGGGTTGAGTCGGTTAGCAAAAACTTTAGCGTTAGTTGAACGAATAAGTGAAATTGTTCTATTGCGGAAGTAGCAATATTCTTGGCGGTATGTACTTAGCTTAAATCTCTTCCAGCGCTTGTAGGCCAAATCTCGCTTTTTAATTAGAAGACGTATATTTGCCGTAAACCAAGGGTGTTTTCCAGGATTGGTTGTCTTAGTCTTCAATGGAACATGTCTTTCAAAAAGGTGGTTAATGTTTGTTTGAATAAAATTAATTTGCTCATTACATGAAGTCATGTAGTAAATATGCTCCCACGCAATACTCCGACTGTCATTCTCCGCAATGATTCTAGATCAATTCTGTTGAAATCTCTATAAGTATTCGATTAAGTTCCTTGAAAATACATTAAATATTCACAACGAATATATAAAAACTACTTTTTCTGTAGCATTCCTCCCTTGAAACAGTTTAGCCACAATACCCGCCTCGCAAGAAATGCGCATCAGTTCTCCCTTCACCCTAACTTCGGTCGTACAGTTAAGTACATAGGTTCATATTTTAGGCGCTAAAGCCGGATGTGGAATGCTTTACTGAACTCAATTTTCTCCACGCATAATAAATTCACAGAAATTCAATAGAGAAATTCCAAAACTATAAGGGTAGTCAAAACCCCTTAAAGTGCGTGTGAACTATATAAAAGAAATTTATGTGTGCATAATAGACGTTGATCATAATCAATATTTTTATACCAGCTATTTTCAAAAATGGGTTTTTTATTTTTCAGAATGTAATTTTTTTAATAAAGAATTTTAAAATCTTCCTAAAAAATGTTTTGACGTAAAAATTGATTTTTTTAAATGTTGCTGGCCAATCTTTTTTAAACAACCTAGGACTCGATTTCTATGAGTTAAATATCGGCCAAATCATGTAAGCCATTGATGAGAAAATCGGTTTAAAAAAAGACTGTACTATTGGATGTACCGTTCTTAGACTTTTTTCAAATTTGTTTTACATCATGAGAAAGACAACTAAAAGCTTATCCCTGACACAAATTTGATCGAAATTGTTAGAGTCATTTTCGAGAAAAATAAGTACATATTGTAATATAGGATGTATGTCAGTTACCGCATTTGAAGATCTAGACAGACAATTCGAAAAACTTTTCTGTATGGGTAGGTACTGCAAATTTTGAAGAAAATCTATCAAACGGTTTAGTCTGTAGATTCATATACAGTTAAATCTCCCTTTGCGGACACCTCTTTCAGGTCGACACCTCCCTTAGACGGACATATTTTTTTGCACAAAAATTACTCCATACAAGTTTCATTGTTTTCAGTTTCCTTTGGACGGACACTCCCTTGGACGGACGTGGACAGAAATTTCACGTATGAAAGACACAATATTTTCTCTAAGACGTACACCAGTGAAGGAATGAACATGTCGACTTTGGCAGTGCAGAAAGAACATCATAACTTCGGCAGCGGTATTTTTTTTAAGTTGCAGTTTATAGCGAGCATCAAATTCTTTGAAAAATATGTACACACGTGCCAGCTGCTGGTCGAGAAACTCTATCATTATGTGTGTGTAAATTTTGTGTAACTGTTGAATGTGTATTTGATTTGAAGGATTGAAGGCTTTCATTCATGTGGTGATCTTGTTTGGAGGTAAAAAAGGTTTAATTTTGGATTATGGTTTATTTGCGCTCAAGTAGTCTTGAACGTTCTTAGTTCCTTTTGTAGATTTTATAGAAACTTGTTTTTCGGATGCCACCAAGTAGGAGAACTTTAACTTAAAAGTAAAAAGTAGACGTAATAAACTTTAACCAAATATATAAAAACAGAATTTAAATTAGGAAAAACACAAGCTGCTGAATTACTGAAAAAAAGAACTAGCTTTCCCTTTATTCCCCTTAAACGGAAAACCCCCTTAGACGGACAAAAATTTCTGCACCATGGCTGTCCGCCCAAGAGAGATTTCACTGTACAGACATACAGATATACATTCAAACAGACAGACAGAATGGCAGGTTTCATTGTTATCTAAAATATTTTTCAGTACGATTGAAAAACTTGTCTTATAAAGGGCTTTTCAACAGAGTACCGAAATTCGCCTCAAAGTTAAGAGAGCTGCGTCCAATTTATGGTCATCAGATCAACAATTGAGCGTCTAATGGAAAAAGGAGGTGGTGCATACTTGGGCCCAGAGCGTACACCTATGAGACTAGTACCAAATGAAAGCTTACGTTCAGCCCAATCAGCCTGCCAAATATTTTTGAATTCGGTCTTGGTGATTTTGAGATAATTAGACTTGAAGTTGAGCGCCGGAAATGGGAAAAATCTGACATTTCTGCAAATAATTACGAATATCTCGAAAAGCATAGCACGTAGGACAATGATTTTGGTATCATATGAAAGATCATAAAAATATCTTTCATTTCATTCAAAATACAGTTTTCAAAATTCCTTATATTTCGAAAAAACAGACCTAAATGTTGTTTAAAAAAAAAACATTTTCGTTGACGTTTGACAGCCAATATCTCGAAAAAATCAGTGATGACCTATAATTTTTTTTGCACCACTTTAATCCTTAATTGGTAAGCTTTAATTTGATATACAATTACGCTATCATACATAAAGCATATCACGTACATTATACACAATTCCTAAAAAAAAATTAAACAAAAAATATGTTCCACAGGAAATGCATTTTTTCATTTAATTCTTGGCAGTTTCTACTTTGTTTTTTACTAAACATAAAAACAAAATACATTTTAATGCTGCAAATGAGAAAAAAAATGACTAATCTTCGTTTAGATCTATCAAAATACCATCCAAAAACAAATCTAAAAAAACTGGTTGCTAGGTACCAAGCTTAAACATACAAGTCCGCGACCGTTAGGCCTAATTGCTGCAACTGTATCTGATGCTAACATAATGAAACATCTTTTCAGAGACGATTATGGAACGTTCAGGCAATACTTTAGACAAAACGATGTTTTTATTTTGGACAGAGGATTCACGCAATCCCACATCTTGAATCTCAAGGATATAAGACTTACATGCCTGAATCCGTTGCTGAAGGTAACTTTCAACTTACCACAGAGCAGGCTAATAGATCCAGGTGTGTAACTATGGTCAGATGGGTCGTTGAAGTCGTGAACGGACGATTTAAAAGGTATTTTAAACTATTTCGGCAAGATTTTTTTTAATCTAGCTGCTGGTCATTTGATGGACGACTTCAAAGTTGCAGCTGCAATTCTTAATAAGTTTCATCTAACCATTGAAGATAGTGCTGATGCGAACGTTCTGCTAGAACTGGCTTAAAATCGTTTTAATACTCCTAATTATTTAGGTGCCTTTGTAAGAGAAAATAATCTTAACAGAACCAGAGCTATGTTCAGCCGCATCGATGGTAATATCCCGAATTTAAGTAATTTCCCACAACTCTCTATTCAAGAACTTCGTATGATATCATTGGGCAATTAAAAAATAAACCAGGCTCGATCCTACTGTGGTGAACATTTAAAAGACCAGGGAACCTATACAATCGAAGTCTGCGAAGATCGGATGCGAATTACCTCTACTGCTCATAATAGTCTTATAGGCAACAATAACTTTTTATTACGAGGGCGAATCAAATCCAGGCATGTAAGTAGAAAAGTGTATCTCACTTACATCTTGGTGAATAGCGATGCAAACGTAGCACATAGTTCGAACGCAATAAAAGCTTACTATTGTAACTGTCTCGTTGGAATGAGGACTGTTGGTTGTTGCGCTCATTTCATGAGTATTTTATGGTATTTGGGTTACGCAAGACACCAGGAAGCAATGAATATAGCACCAGCTTTGTTTTTGGATGGTATTTTGATAGATCTAAACGAAGATTAGTCATTTTTTTTCTCATTTGCAGCATTAAAATGTATTTTGGTTTTATGTTTAGTAAAAAACAAAGTAGAAACTGCGAAGAATTAAATGAAAAAATGCATTTCCTGTGGAACATATTTTTTGTTTAATTTTTTTAGGAATTGTGTATAATGTACGTGATATGCTTATGTATGATAGCGTAATTGTATATCAAATTAAAGCTTACCAATTAAGGATTAAAGTGGTGTAAAAAAAATTATAGGTCATCACTGATTTTTTCGAGATATTGGCTGTCAAACGTCAACGAAAATGTTTTTTTTTAAACAACTTTTAGGTCTGTTTTTTCGAAATATAAGGAATTTTGAAAACTGTATTTTGAATGAAATGAAAGATATTTTTATGATCTTTCATATGATACCAAAATCATTGTCCTACGTGCTATGCTTTTCGAGATATTCGTAATTATTTGCAGAAATGTCAGATTTTTCCCATTTCCGGCGCTCAACTTCAAGTCTAATTATCTCAAAATAACCAAGACCGAATTCAAAAATATTTGGCAGGCTGATTGGGCTGAACGTAAGCTTTCATTTGGTACTAGTCTCATAGGTGTACGCCCTGGGCCCAGGCTCCATAGAAGTATGCACCACCTCCTTTGAATCCACAGGCACAGTACTCAATGTTCCCGTGCCAGTGAGACAAAGAAGTGCCCGTAATGTCGAGAATATTGGTGCCGCTGAGACTTCAGTTGCAGAAAGTCCAAATGTGTCCTCACACGTCGTTCTCAAGCATTGGGCATCTCTGTCACTTCGCTGTGGTAAATTTTGAGAAAAGATCTTGGCCTACATCCTTACAAGATTCAATAGACGCAAGAACTGAAGACGCTTGACCACCAGAAGCGTCGTATATTCGTGAATTGGGCTGAGCAACAACTTGAAAATGATTCGGATTTTTATCGAAAAATCATCTTCAGCGATGAGGCTCATTTCTGGCTGAATGGCTTCGTCAATAAACAAAATATGCAGTATTGGTCAGGCAGCAATCCACACGTTTTCCATGAGTCATCATTGCATCTCGAAAAAAATACGATTTGGTATATTTGCGGCGGCGTCATTGGCCGTATCAACCCCCGCACGTTACTGTGAATGGGGATCGCTACCGTTCAATGATAACCGAATATTTTTGGCCCCAATTGGATGATATAGACTTGGAGAACATGTGGTTCCAACAGGACATTACTTGGCCGCATCGGTCGTGCGATTTGACGCCGTTAGACTATTTCCTGTGGGGCTACGTCAAGCCTATGGTCTATGCCAACAAGCCAGCGACGATTGATGAACTTCGTACGAATATCGAACGTGAAATTGCAGCAGTATCGGCTGATTTGTGCTTGAAAACCGTCGAAAATTAGGTTCAGCATCTAGACTTCTGCAAGCGTTCTCGTGGTGTCCATGCAAAAGAAGTCGAGTTCCATACATAATGGCATCAAACGTACTTTCACAGGAATAATGGATTTCATTGATATTGAAAACCGTTTTTGTTTTATTTAAAAAAAAAAAAACTTTTGTAGTGCTCTTATTGAAAAACCCGATAGTACCTATAAAAGCAGGTAGAAGTTAAAATGATTGAATTTAATTGTCACATTAAAAAAGTCCCTAAAAAGAGGTAAAATGTATGTATTTACATGAAGCTAGCTCTTTAAATAGCCGTTTTTCTGTTTTGAAAGACCAACTTTTTCAATTGTTTGATAACGGAATTAAGCCATCATTTTCGAAAAAACACATTTTACTTCTATCTTTAAATAAACTTTAATAAAAAAACTATTGACTAAAAAAGACTTTTTTTGGCTTAAGGTTTTTTATGCGCTCAATTCAAATCAAGCCTCAGATCTATCTGAAGTTACCTTTAGAAATTTTAAAACATGGCGGTGTTTCAAACCGGTTTCGAAAGTTTTGATGAGCTGAACTCAGATTCAGTAACAGAGTTGCTATTTTTCAACAGTGCTTTTGTAGGAATAATAATTGTAGAGGAATCAGTAAAACCATTTTTTGAACCAAAGAAAACGTTTGTCAAAATATGCGACCTTCTAAATCTCTATTAACGTTTAGAGTTATACAATTCTTCATTTGAAGGTATAAGGGAACAAGCGGACACGTTCCAATGGTTCCGGTGCCAAACCGCTCAAGTTAGTGCTCCGAACACCTGATCCTCTATTTGCTTCAACTTTCCAACAACATTATATTCTTGGTAATTGAATTATTATTCATAAGCAAAAACTTCTTTTTATTTTGAACTTAAGATTTTAATCGATCTTCTTTAAATAAAGAAATTTACCTATCTGATTCCTTGGAACTTTTGTCGTCTTTCCAGCTCAATGTATTTGAAAACAAGTCTATAACAGTTCACTAACTCTAAGTTCTTTGCAAGAAACAAAAAAAAAAAAATCAAAACACCGTTCGTCATCCAAAATACGTAGTCACGTGTCGCCATTGCTACCATTAAACATATGGGGAAATCCTGCCAACTCATAGGAAGTTTCCCACCAACACAAATCCAACAAAAATGCACCTTTACCGACAGCCAGGACATTCAATAAATTTTAAAACTTTATAACATCCATCAGGACTGTTTGACAGCCCAAGTCAATTACACTGAGCCATTGTGACTGCATATGAAAAGGCGAAGAAACAGAACATAGATTGCAGCTCACTTGCCATTCACTTTCCTGCCCCTTCAGGTAAAAGCAAATTCGACCTACATGCCCCCGATTCAAACCCGACTAAAAAAAAATTGAATGAAATGAGTCTTCCTCCGCTAACCACAAAAAGATTTGTCATTGCAGTAGAATCATATTTTTTTTTCTTTATGAGCCTACAAACAATTTGCGGTGTGGCATTTATTTAATGCTACAACGACACTGCATCCTCCAGCAGGGAGGAAATTTCGACAGGGTTTGGGTATAATAATGAGGAAGAGATATAATTTATGGGTCCCTTGATATTTGTTTAATGTATTTCATTGAAAGCGATTAGTCCTCGATAAATGGAAACCTACGCACAAAGTGTAAGAGAAGGGTAAATTATCCTTACGTTGGCAGAACATTAGCTCCTGGCAAATAGTTGTGGAAAATATGCTTTTGCCTTTTTTTGTCCTACACAACGAAGATGATATTTTGTGATATATTTTTGTCCCATTGAGTTTTTATGTTGTTCCATATGCATATACATATACATATGTGCTGTGCACACACATATCCTTTGGCAAAAAGAACGCTGATCAAAAAAGGATATTTTCGATTACTCGTATCTGAGAATAATTCCCAATCGGTTTTTTTTGTTTGCCTTTGTATCTGTGTCGCATCCAATTGGGAGCATAGTGCTGATAACTGTGTTTTGAATCTGTGAATCTAGGGTGTTTATTTTTATGGCCTAATTTGAAAAGCTTTTACTGTGAGAATTTACACATGTTGTTAGTTAGGCTGAGTGAAAGATAAATTGGAATTTAGAATTGAAACGAATCATTTGTTTCTATTCTTCATGGCAGTCCTGTTTGACACATATCAAGCTTCCACACATGTGACAGCTAGGAACATCAACTAGACAATAGTTTTATCTTTAAATTTTTTTTTTACCGTTCATCTACTTGGATTGGGGCGTTTTTTGTTCTGTTCAAGAAATGCAAATAGCTATGCTTATCGTTGTTCGAGTACGTCCAACTCATCATGCCGCAATGGCAGCGGATGTGTCAGAATGAAGATGGAGCTAACCCATTGCCGGTGGGGGTGAATGTGTCAACATGAAAACACTATTCGTTTTCTCACTGTTGCTGTCGTACATTTTTTCCCTATACTCTTCTCGTTCTGAAAGTATAAACGAATGAGTTCCTTTTTTATGTTTTTTCTTGTGCTAAATATTCAACCACTTAACGGGGAGTGAAACATGTATTTCAAGAGAATAATAAGCTAATAGAAAGTGTTTTAATTATGTTGATGATGATGATAAGATTGATGCAAACACTGTCTGAGACGACGAAGGAGAAGATTGCACTCGACCTTTGCAAAATACGCTAATATTGTTATCAATGTGTATTTTATAATAAGGTTAAGGATCGCAATTTTTTATCCTTCGATTTATCATCTTTGTTCAAAAAATTTTGAGAACAAAGAGACATCCACTTTGTGTTGGTTGGCTGCAGTCGAATAATGAGAAACGAGTCCTAATTTAAAAATCAGGATTGTTCATTAAATACTCTAAGACTTATATATAAACACATCTACTGTACATTCATCCAGGATTGAAAAATTAAATTGAAGAGTATTCAATTTTTGCTCATGTGATATTAGAGTTGATGCACGTGGGGTAGTGCGGTTACGTTTGATTTCGAGGTTGGAATCCCAAAAGCATAAAATGGTTTTTCTATTGGTATTGCCTCTTGCGTGGAATTTACCTCGTAGAGTAAATATTCACTGCCATAAAAAGAGCTTGTTACATTGTTGTAACTTGATTTTAGAGTTAGAGCACCTCTTCAAATAAAAAATCATTCTGAGCGAGATTTTTAAAAAGTGTATCAAGATAAAAGAAACAATATTTATTTGAGATATTTTTTTTGTCAAGTCAGTAGTATTTATATTCTCCGAGTACATGTAGTTTAGAAAAAAATTTGTTTGATGGGTAACAACTGAAGTACAATATAGTTTCAGCAGAAAACTGAGATGAAAATGCTCCGCATGGAAGCAAGAGTAACAAAACTTGATCGTGTTAAAAGTACCAAATTACCTCGAAAATACAATTTTGAAGAATAATAAAAAAATTTAGTGTTTCCTGATGTTTCCTCCCACGTAACAGGACAACATGCCTACCATTTCGCCACCGGAACTACTAAAATGTTTAAGGGGCTATTCTGGTCTAGAAGCATGAATATTGATTTGATGAATGTCATGTGAAGTGTCATAAGAAAAACCAATATTTTTACCATCCATTTTTTAGATGTTATCACTAAGTGCTCGTGTTTTGGCTTTAAAAATAATTGGTTTCATTATGTTGTTGTTTAACAATTCAAGAATATGTACCTTCAATTTAAACTGATCGGAGCAAAAAATCCTTGAAGTTATTGTCAACATTACTCATCTCCTAGCCTCGAGCTTAAAACTAGACACAGTACGTGTGCACTGCGATTTCAAAACTAGTTAAACGACTTATTTCAAACTTTGTATATATGTATTTTCTATATATAAAGCACCTCTCCTGTTAATTTTTTTTACAGGAATTTTTGGAGAAAAATAACAGTTTACACTTAAGATGCCCACCGAAAGTAAAAGTTTTTAAATAAAAGAAAAAAATTACAAGAGAACGTTGGTGTAAAAATTTGATAATAATTTAACTACGTTTTATAAGGTAAGGTTAGGTTAAGGTGGCTTTCGGTAGAGCGACCAAGGCACTTGGATCAATTCACATTGTGTTTTCTTGCAATGTTAATAATGACGTGAATTGTAAACGTTAATTAAAGTTAATTTTTAAAGTTTGTATAGCTATAAGAAAACAGGATGAAACTCCAAACCCAGGATTTTTTTAAACTTTGGCGTAAAAAGCGTATATCATTTCTTTAAAAGTGTTTGTTGGAATCTCCTTGACTACGAATACACAGAGAGCTTTTACATTACACACCAAAAACCTACCAACGTCTTTTTGCTTAACTGTGAAATATGTACATAGGCTTTTGAGTGAAAAGCCAGGGGCTCGTAGTTTTTTGTCCACATAATAGAGTGTCCGCCTAACGGCTCGCGTATACTAAATCCGATTTATCGGCCGATATCGGAACGGAACTGTTCGGACGACAATCTCGGACGTTCGTCTGCATACACTGCTGCCGTTCTCTGACGATAACTGATAGACATCCTGTTATTGAATTTATTTATTTCAGTTCAATTGAAACTTTTTTCCATAGATTTTTAGAGACATCTATATTATTATACGCCTTAGAAAACTGATTCCACAATGGTGTCCTACTAAAAACGAAATTTACTAACTTTTCACTATCCATTGTGTACTTCTATAGGCAAACTGACGTCCGACGTCCTATAAATCCAAACAAGTTCGGATTTGTCTGTTGATCGGATGAAGTCGGACGACATCGGACGACATCGGACGACATCTGACGTTGTCGGCTGTAGTGGTGTACGTGCTCTCTTTTACCTCGTTTACACTTAGAATTGAATCACACTTCAATTCGAATTAGTGCCAGTGTATACCTAGATCGAATTGAAATAGGATTACCCGATCCGATACAGCTCTTGTAGCTGGATCGATTCAAAATAGTGTGTTGTATACCTATATTACTCGATTCAGTGGGTAAGTAGATACCTGCATCGAAATCTGAATCATAATCCGATCCGATTACCCGATTCTAAGTGGAAACGAGGTATTTGTTTAACACATGTTTCGTTCGAACGTCAGAGTTCGGCCGACAACGGCCGATTACAATTCGGACGATATCTGATTTAGTGTACGCGAGCCGTAAGACAAGTAAACTAATCAGATTTTTTTTTTATATTTTAAGTACAACGTCATTCAATTCAAATTAGCGCACCTTGCTTTTTTACTCAAAACCTACCATTTATTTCTATAAGTTCAAGGTTTATCTCTGTTTCTCTTTGTGGAGCATGTAGACTAGGGATGTGCAAATGTCTTTTTCGGATGAGCATTCCTCAGTTTCTTTGCCTAAATGTCGAGTTTGCTGGCGCACTTTCCGCCTTTTAAATTGGGGTTACGAGTAATTTTTTTTAGACAGATATATAGACGTCTCGCCGTTTTATCAAGAAAAGAAATATATCAGTCAACCAGAAAACAACATCTTGTCCGCTCAAGGGAGTCATCCGGACTGGAAGCGGAAGGATGTCCGATAAGAGGGTATTCGCTGAATGCCATTGAAACGATAAAGCATTACTACTTTTTTATTTGAACAATTTTTTTTAATATTGGTCAAATGAACGCCGCAATAATTAGTGAAAATAGCAGCCCAAATTTTCATAAATTACCACTTTTTAGATCATTTTGATAAGAGAGAAGTTCTTGCACGCTGGTCTCAATAAAAGCCAAAAAGCAGTATATGCTACTTTTTCTAATGGACTATTTGCTGCTTTTTGCAAAAATTATGGTTTCATTGCATAAGCCCAACCATTTTTGTATTTTGTATAGAATCTAGGGAGAATTTTTGCATTTTAATTTCCTTCCGCTATGTCATTTTGTGTTTGACTGATGTTTATTGCGAACTTACAACTCTTATAGACATTTCATAATATTAAACGTACATATCCATCCGATCCAAACTAATCTAATCAATCAATTTCCTTTAATTTGCAGAAGAAACATCCTAGTCGACGGATGCAATAATAGCCATTGGCATGTGGTTCGAATAAAATCATTCCATCACTACTCCAACTCAACTGATGGCAGAAATATATTCAAACAGAATCAATAGAGAAAAAAGAGAATAAAGACATCAAAAGGAAACTAAACAACGAACGAAACGAAAAAAATAAAACTAAATCCTTGCCTTTTATTATATTTCTTCTCGTCCTCAAAGTCAACAGTAATTCTAAAGGCCACACTGTTAAGCCATACCCTGTCAAACAACAACCCGTGATGATTCCAAATGTCTGTGGAGTGTTATAACGTCGTGTATCCTTGCAATAGCCATCGTCGTTGTTGTCGCCCCTGTAGTAACACCATCCAAAGCAACAATTTCTGCCATTTAATGAGAGGACATTTAAGCGCGAATCGAACGGAATTCGTTTTCAATTCGGAGTTCGATTTATCTGTGGCACCACCATAACCTCTGCTGCAACAACTGCCCGCTGACGTGTTACACAAAGGAAGTCTTTTTCTCTGAAAAAATTACACACACACAAAAAAAAAAAGAGAAAAAAAAGTTATAGAACAACGGTTTTGAGTGTAGAAGAAAAATAACCCCTAGCGACTGTTTGTTCCTTCTTCAATGAATTTATTGTGCTGTTGTACGATGGCGCCCAACACCCGAGTCACTAGGAAATGGGAACACTTTGCCGGCAGAAATAAGTTCTATTGTGATGGTATGCTAATGTCAGCACCGCACACAGGAGTGTTCTATTTGACGTGTGTGCTGATTACGGGAACCAGTGCTCTCTTCTTTGCATTCGAGTAAGTTGTCCTTCAAAAGTAGGTATACTATGATACCAAGTTACATTATCCTAGATTCTTTGACAGTGAACTGTGTGCAATACTGCACTGCACAGCACAACACACATAAAAATGTACAACATCTCCTCGATTATTCATTTATTTTTCTTATTTTCTATTTTTTCCCTGTTCTTGTTTGCCATTGCAGCTGTCATTTTTTAGCGACTAGAATAACCCCAGCTATTCCAGTGGTTGGAGCTGTGCTATATTTCTTTACAATGAGCTCTTTACTACGTACTACGTTCACAGATCCTGGCGTAATCCCTCGGGCTTCCCAAGATGAAGCTGCATACATTGAGAAACAAATTGGTAAGAACACAAACACTATAACAAGAAAAATTGTTCCTTTGAAATTGATTCTTTTCTTTTCGTATGTAGAAGTGCCAAATTCACTCAACAGTCCCACATACCGACCTCCGCCGAGAACAAAAGAGGTCCTCGTTAAAGGACAAACGGTCAAATTAAAGTATTGTTTCACATGTAAGATTTTTAGGCCACCTCGGGCATCACATTGCAGTCTATGTGATAATTGTGTAGACCGTTTCGATCATCATTGTCCTTGGGTGAGTTTTGCTTTTTTCTTTCTCCTCTGGTTTTTCTTCTTTTTTTTTTGCTGTCCCACATTGGGATGTCTTTAAATGTGATTAAGACAGGGGGCTATTAAGGAGCAAGGGGTGTTTTTATTTAATTTTTCTTGTTTCCTCTTTTATTCAATCTTATTTGATACGTCTGAGGATAGGCTCTGAGGGCTATTATTTATGAGTAAGAAAAGGTCAACGCTTGGAGATATGTCTCTAACTGTACTTGAGTTAAGTTCGTTAAGTCTAGTGAATCGTTATAGCTCATGTCATAATCATTTTAAATAAGTTTGCGACTTCAGCACTAAGCCTTTTTCGTAACCTTAGATTACCGATGTGAAGGAATGGTGTTGACGTTGAAATATTGTGTCTGTGATAAGGTCAGAGCTAAGGAATGTGAATGAAACTGATTTTGCGCATGACTTGTGGGTTGGCCTTCTTTAGTTTAGTTAAAAATCTTTGGAATTTATCTTAAGGCCACTTCCTTCTGAAATTTGCTGCTCCCATTTGGAGAGAGCAATTTTAATTAGTCTACTATCGTGCTCTGCTTCATGGTGGCAGTTTAAAAAGTGATTTGATTCTATCATTTTGTGAACATCATCGGGGAAAACTAAGAAGTGGCTTTCAAACCGTAGTTGTAACAAACCTTGATCTAGTAAAGTTCAGGGTCTTTAAATGCACTAGGCTATAGTAAGAAATTTGTAGTCTTGATATTGTTATCTGTCAGTTGCCCGTCTTAGATTGCGCCACCATAGGAAGCACGCTTAATGTACACAATGGCGTGTTGCCGTCATATTACAATACATGTGCATATGCTGGGCTTTTTACTCTCTTGTCAGAAAGTTGTTTTCAAATATTTAATAATTGTTGCTTCAATGCATAATTCCATACAGAGGAATACGGATGAGGTCACGAAATCTAGTTGAGATTCAAATTGCTAGTAAGATCATTTATTTATTCCTACAATTACATCGAGTTCAAACGGGCACTTTTAATAGCAATTGTTCGCTTGAACTCAGATTATTGACGGTTAGATGTTTTCCTCTATTAGTTATCTAGTGCGAGTGCGTAAGGCCTTTATATAAGTATACAACTGAAACCTCAAGTTACCCAGCCTAGAACTCTTCAGACGTTTCGACGATAAAAAAATAAATATTTAAGACTAATTTCTCAAATTTTCTTTTATCTTTCAGGTGGGCAACTGTGTGGGGAAACGTAACTATCGCTTCTTTTACATGTTTTTAGTGTCATTAGCATTTCTTGCTGTATTTATATTTTCATGCTCAGTAACGCATTTAGTTTTATGTAAGTATACCTCTACTAATTGATTCAACATTGATTTATTTGCTTTTATTTCTCTTTTTAGTAATGAAAACCGAACAAGAAGTTTTTGAAGTAATCAAAAAGGCGCCATGTACTGTGATTGTAACATTTATTTGTTTCTTTTCAATATGGTCCGTTATTGGACTGGCTGGATTTCATACGTATCTGACAACAAGTGATCAGACAACAAACGAAGATGTAATTTTTTGTGAAACAAAAATTAGTGGTAGAATTTTTGTTTGAAAAATTGTTTTTACATTGCAGCTCAAGGGTTCATTTTCATCGAAAGGTGGTCAACGTGCCGTAAATCCATACTCTCGGGGAAATATTTGCCTTAATTGTTTTCATATATTATGTGGTCCAATGACCCCATCATTGATCGACAGGTAAGTTCATTTTAAACATACATGTGCTACTTAGTGCCTGATTGTATTGATTGTTGATTATTTCAATTATTAAAATCTTCCAGACGGGGTATAGCAACCGATGATTTCATTATTCAAATGCACCAATCTTCCATGACGAACACCCGCAATCCACTCACTGAAGTCATCAGTTCAACCCAAACCGGAATGATCACTAGCCAACCTATGTTAAGTGGCAGCGGTCTGGGGGACATGAAACCTCGATTTTACGATGAGGTATTTATCCCAATCTAAAGTAATCAAATTCAGCACAGTTTTTTGCTTATATGCACTTTTTTCTTTTTTTCCATTTCTTCCACAATCACCTTTTAATCCTCGGCTTGATTAAAAAACAAAAAAAAAATCAATACACCGCATCATCTGTCCCAAAACACCAGTCGAATCCCTCCTTAGGTGCTTCTGGTCTCGGTGGCGGTGGCAGTGTCTATCGACCACGCAGCTATGATAATTTACAAAACGGTAAGTCACAACATTCGCCCGCAGCAGCAGCTGCTGCTTATCGTTTAAAGAAAAACATGCAACTACCATTATCGCCGTCTTTCGATCGGAATTCACCACTACCGCTTTTGCACAGAACTCTCGTTAATAATCCACATAGTAGTAGTTCGATGACTACACATACATCGACCACAATAGCATCGGCCGCTAATGCACCTCCACCACCGGTGCCGAGCGAATTTAAATATTATTCGCCGCAACGTAGTTCTGATACGAATTTAGCTCGGTATCCTTTTCACAAAAATCGTGCTGTTCGTCGCATGAGTACACAATCGGTGGACTCGACAAAAGCAACAGCACAATATCAACCATTACCAATGCGTCCAAAATACAAACACCAAGAGGTCATGTTCGAATTAAAAAGTCCGACAAATCGATTAACGATTCGTGAATGCGATTTCGGTGGTGGCGGCGAACCGTGTGACGATGATCAATCGATCAAGGATAGTCAGATATTTCGTGTTAGCAAACGAAATCTATATATGAATCATAGGAGTCCGTGGAAAGAACGCGATCGTTATTCGAACCTTTACGAATACTCATTCAACATTGACCTCAATTCTATTATAGAAGATGCTGCCGCAAGTGATTCTTCATAGTACCTCATTCAAAATATTATTGATTTTGTTACATACATTTTTATTTTTCTACAGTCCACATCTATTTTTTGGAGCATTACGTCGTGGTCGTTTTCTTAGTAATCTGTAATTACGTATATTGTATTACGACGTATTAAGACTGTATGTCGTTTGACAAAATAATTTCAAAAACAAGTGCCCAAAAAAACAGTATTAGTAGGTGTTACATAGAACGAAACGTCTGCTTTAAACACCATAAACTTCATTCGTATTATGAATTCAAACATTTTGCAAAAGCAAAAAGTAATTGCTAGCAATAGCATTTGTTTGAATTTGCTTTTGTAGAATTGAAAAATGATTTTTTCAACAGGCTTTCACAACTTCAACAAACAAAATGTATTTTCATCAAAATAGAAATGCTAGTTGTTTATTTGATCAATGCGAATATGTCTGTTTCTTCAATTCTAAGTAAGACATAAATATAGTGAATGTTACACTTCCATTGGATTCATTCAGAAATCATTCAAAAATGTCTGCTAGAAAAACTAATACATTTTTCAATTTTAAACACATGATTGATTCTTCTGTTGATAATACAGAGTGACGTACAGTCTTATAACCGATTTGTTTTATATTTATTTTCCAAATTAAAGTACAACGTATTTGTGTTACAATGAGGTCTTTTTCAGAATTATGAACGCGTTTATTTATTGTTTGATTTATTTCTTCTTCTACGTAACCAATGTTGAACTTCCGGACTCTGCCTTAAGATAAAAATATATAAAAATATAATAATAAATCACTTCGGAACTAATTCGATGAATCTCTCTCTCTCTTAAACAAAAACAAATACTCTTTCGAACCAAAGAAAAAAAGTAGAAATGTTAACAATCTCTAGTCATTTACACCATCAAAGAACATTTAAGTTCCTTTATTTTTAAGTTTATAAGTTTTGCAAACTGTGTTAGCTTATCACACTGTCCTCGAATTCGGTGGTGTGATCGCCACTTATTTCGTTATTTCATATCACTTGAGCTTTGTAATTAATTTTTTGCCTAGCAAATAAATTTGAAATGTTGTTAAAGTTAAAATTATAAAAAAAAGAACTAAATAAACTTCGGTTTCAAGAACCTCGAAAGATTGACTCGAGTTCATTATACAAATACAAAGAATTAAAAAATACTAACAACTTTTTGTATTAAACTTTAAAAGCCATAGAACTGCCATGATCATGAAACTTTTGTGATCAGTTTCTTTTTAAGGTATGTACTCTTAATATTCATCAAAAGAGTATAATGTTCCATAACTTTAACTTAGAAAAGTAAATTCGAGAGTAGATAAATATCTTTGAACTTTAATTGATGTTAATCGTTGTTTGGTAAGTTGCGACGTCGCAAACTGTAAGCATTACACATACTATTGTTTTTACAAAAAACTGTATTATTTAACTGTTGTAATTTAGTTACTGGTCTAAGGCTCAGGACCGTTGTCAAATGATTTTGTATTTTCTTATTCTTTTGTGAGAATCACCCGGTTCACTTAGTGCCTTAGTTATTTTTTTTTTTGTACTGCGTGTTTCTATGCTTAACGTACTAGTAATTTCTAATTACTTTGCGTACTATTCAAGGCGTGTTTTTGATCTGTATTGTTTGAAACATATTTTGACCATGCTTTGGAAGCCGTTATCTTCTTATTAAGAATGGCTATAATTATATGAGTCAAATTGACTTGTTAATTTACTAAAAACATTTCTTCATGTATCATTATTCAATTTTCAAAATGCTGATAACAACTTAAAGACTATTTTACATTTTCTATTTGAAATCTTTCTTAGAAGCAGAACTCTGTATTAAAATTTAAATTGACAGACTCCTTACATTTTCGCATTCAATATGTTTCAAGAATTGCAAACGCACGGTAAAAAACCAACATGCTGTTATATCGGTCTATGTGAATCTAATAATAATTTAATCACAAGACCGCAATAAAAGTAATAAAAACAAAGACTTTTCAGAGTTATCGGGACTCCTTCCTACGCTTGCAGTCAAAACAAAAAAATGACTTTAGATCATTGAAATATTTTAATCGTACTTGCCATTGAAAATTAAAAGTAATCCGTACTAATATCGAAAATGGGAAAGTAACTCTGCCTGTCTGTTCTATGTTACAAGTTACTGCACAAATCACTGAACCGATTTCGATAAAATTTGGTACAGAGGTTCTAGACCGAACCTGAGGAAAAAAATCTTAAAAGCTTCTAGGCCGATTTCAAAAAATCTTTCACCATAAGAATGCCACATCATACCTAAGTAACTCAGTTTATATTTACTATATACGGGTAACTGAAAACGTCTTTAGCTTAACCTAACGGGGCTTCCTGGCAATTTATTTGCTACATTTTCATACACTTTAAAGAAGTTAAACTTGAGCACCGCCAGATGGATCAGCTTGCAATTTATCCGATTATGATTAGTTTTTATTTTACATTCGTTTAAAAATGAAGTTAATTGTTTTTAACAATGTCGTTGAGTCTTTTCTTTTAACGCAATATCCAAACAACTTTAACATTAATTAGAAACAAAATATATTAAATATAATTGTAGGAAATAGCTCAAGTGATTAGAAACAGTATCACCACTTAAACATAACCTTTGGTTCCTTTCTTCTAACTCACGTCATTATTACCACAGGAAACTATAAGTTCCTCAAAATACTAAAAACAAAAACATTTAACAAAACAGAACAAAAATATATAATAATGTAATATAAACATTTACAAACGGTTGAACAAATAAAATTAATAAACGAACAATTAAATATAATGATGATCGATATATATTATATATAAACTTTAAATATACATTTATATACGTATATTTTAAAATCTTTTGTAAATAATACAACAAAATTAAATTTAATGCAACGGTGCAGTAGCAGCAATATCGAATATGTGCCCCTGTGGGGCGCACTTCGACAACACTCATTATGTAAAGCAAAAACAAACAAAATTATATTTATATGATAATAATAATTAAAAAACAAAAACACTTGAAAATAATTACATTTATTTTCAACAAATTTAGTTAGACAAATATTCCAAGATAAACATAAAAATAAATATTTAACTTTTAATTTAATTCAATCAAAATACACTGCATTGTTTATTTGTCAAACAAATTACTAAATTCATTTATTTTTCTGTTTGATTTGTACAAACGAATTGGCCTTGTGGTGTGTGTTAATAGAGCATTAGCAAATATAATACAAAAAAAGAAGAAGAAAAACATACAAAATTTCACTCTTGTCTCTTTACGATCTTTGTTCTCTGTCTCTCTTTCTTTACAAATATATGTTTATATCTCTTTATTTTTCTCTCTTTTTCTCTGTATATTTTTTTGAAAACCATGCTTCTTTTGCGAGTAAAAATTTGAATTTGCGTGGTGACATTTTTCAAAAGTTACTTACACTTTGGGTGAGTCGCTATTTACCTAGTTAAACAAATATAAATTTGTTTTTTTTTCTTAAATAAAAAGGCTTTTTTATGTAAATATGCAAAATTTAAATAATTGTATATATTAAAAAAAATAGTGTTTCCCCAGTACTCACTTTTCATGTTTCATCTCGTTATTTAATTGTTTGTTTTTGCATTATATTGATTCAGATTGTTTGTTTCGTTTATGTTACACAACACTGCTGCTTAAACATTTTTTATATGATTTTATTTTGTTTTACATACTTTTAAAACTTCATATATATAAATTAAGTTCTTAGCTGATACTTTTTAGTGTTGGGAGTTAAAATTTTAGTTTCTTATTTCTATTGTGTACACATTTTTTTTTTAAAGGGGAGTCTCTAAGATAGCACATTCCTTGTGGGGGGTCATTTAAAAATTCAAAGAAAAGGAACACTTTTTGTCATCGCGTCGCCGCCACCACATGCGCTGAAAGTAATTGAGAAATTACATCAAGGCTCGGTTTTGAAAGCTACCATACTATTTATTTGAAAACAGTTCCACAATTGCAAAACAATTACGAGAACACTCATTCCAAAAACTTGAAAAGTTAGTAATATGATTGTATTGACAAACGGTTTAAAGTTTAGATTTAATGTATTGATAAATAAAACAACACTTTGCATGCAGAACATCAATAAGTTTAGATATGATAGAATTTTTAAAGAAAACTCTTATAAGAATTCCAGTCACAAAAAGGTTTGTGAAAGAATTTAAAAAACTCTTGACGTTAGACTGTTGTACGTCGGACAAGTGGGCTTACCTTTTTTTTGTTTTTATTTTACTAGAAAAGTTAACAGGTTAAAATTAACAAACAATTGCTATAACAAAAAAAGGCTTTTTTTAACATCCTTCAAGATTTCTCTGATATGGTAAGTTTTGAATTATAAGCCATAAAACTTTTATTCTTATCCGTCATAAGAAAAAAAAAATGGTATCAGTCTCAAAGTCTAATGATATGGAGTTTTTTGTTGTTGGTTATCATATCAGTATTAGATCGGTTATTGAGAAAAATCATCTTAAATAAGGCTTGTAGTCGGGGAAATATCAACATTCAAATATATTTATAAAAATTCATTTTCAAAATTAATTTATATGTTTGTTAATATTTTTTCTCTCTCTCTTCTCGTTTTCTTCTTTTGGCTTATACTTTGACTGAAAAGATTTAGAACTTTCATCACCACTGCTGTGTGAACATAAAAATCTAAGCATATAAATGGACTGCATCTTCAATGCAAAATCGAAAAAATGACATCGGTCATTTGTGAATTTTAATTGTAGTAATAAAGTATGTTTTAAGAGACGTAGAAAAACATAATTATGTATTTCTTAACTAAAGTAGATACTGCGCTTGTACCCAATAGGTTATGACATAGAAATATTTGAAAGTAAAAAATGAAAATAGACAAAATATTCTTGTTTATTGAGCTAGAATATAACTTTTGGTCTACTTAACTATCTCGATTTAAACGTAATTTGAACTTTACTCGTATGAAGAACTGATGTTTGAAATCTGTTATCTGACTAATTATTATTTGTTGAGCGTTGTTCGGTTTTTAAAAAGGACAGTAAAATATAATTTATTAAATGTATTACGACATACGAACTCTTAAATTTCTAAATATACAATTTAATTGTATTCAACTTAAAAACAAAAATTAGTTTATGATAGATTCTTTGGTATTATTTTTACTCTTTCTCTGCCATTTGGCACTGTCGATAAAAATTCACGTCGTTGTGGACTAAGCTTCTTCTCTAAAATTTAACTCATTACTCACGTTATGTTTACCCCTTTGAAACTCGTTTTCGGGGAAATGCCTTTATACTGTGTATTAGCATTTGGTGTAATCATATAAAAAACCCTAATAGTAGATCGAGCAGTTAATCAAACTGTAGAACAACCAGAAAGATGTGGTATAATAATTCCTGATCAAATGAGCATTATGATCACCCATCACACCCATTTGGCTTCTTGTTGAATTTAAAAAAAAAATAATCTAAAATTGGTTGTTTCATCTTTCCAACAGAAATCTAATCTAGGCTGCAGCGCGATTAAATTAATGATTGGAAAAGGGAGCATTTCCTCCTGAGACATTTCTCAAATTCTTAAATACGGTTAGAAGTCAGAGCTCTTGGCAAACCACAATAGTAAGGAGTTTTTAGTTTCGCTATCGCAGACAAGTTATGTTTGGTACTCACATTTTTCCTGACAACTCTTTTCAGATGCATTTTAACGAAAAAAAGAATTTGTCAACTTCAATGTTCAGTGATAAAATATATTGCTGAACTGCGACAAAAATGCACCAAAAAATTGAAATCAAAACTTAATGAACGTTTTCGTTCGGAACCCCAAAGCAAGGACCCCGAAACATTTTTTGGTTTATAATTTACAATTATTATTTTTAAGTCTTGAACAAAAAGAATTTTTCTATTCTCCATCCATGAGGTGAGTGATATTGAAAGCATTTCCAAACGTTTTTTTTAAAGCAATCCATGTTTTGTTGGTCCTGGTTCATCTAGAACTGTAGGGTTAACTGAAGCTCTCTGTTACAGTCCTTAGAACACTCTTTGGGTGGTAAATTAAAATAAAAAGGGTATACCCGTTGATTAAGTATCTAGAATGTTATGTTACCACATGTTTTTTAATCACTAGTTATAGCGCTAATCATATGGTTTTTGTTTTTTTTTTTCTCCAAAAATGACAAAATGACAGCGTTTTTTTCCAAAAATTATGAAAAAGCACGTTTTTTCATGGTAAAAAAAAAAAAATTGTTGCAATCAAAATTTCTAAATTCTTATGGTATGCGCTATAGCTATAGTCATAAAGCATAAGTGATAAATTTTTTGTAAGATTCGGTTAAATAACTTCAGAGATTTTGTCACCAACCCGGCCAAAAACGTTATTCTGGTAGACCCCTTAAATAAATCAATACAATCTGTAATACCAAATTCTTACTAAATCCAGGATTTTTTTTTCGTAGCAAACTAGCTTACATCAACTAAGATTTGGTTTCCCAAACCCGAGATTTTTACGAATCTAATCTGTGGCCTGTTTTACCAAAATGAAAGTTACAACCACAATTTTGTTCTTGTAATTTACAATTACAAATTTGTAAATCGGTTTTTTGTTTCACTGATTGCAATTTCTTAGTTCACACTTCACAAACAGTTTTAGTCTCAGTCTTAGTTCACACTTCACAAACAGTTTTTTAACAATGTTGTTGAACGTTGTGCTGCGTAGACATCAAAATGAACAAGGAAAATAAAATATTTGCAGTCTCTTTTGTAAGAGACAAAAAAGATATATTGTTCGGAAAGTTTTCCGGTTACTTGACACATTCAGACAAGGTATGAGAATGGAAAAACATTTATAATTCTTTGCGGTCTCAAGCGCTTCTCATCAAAAAAGACTGAAAATATTGATGTTTGTTAAGCCAGCATACAACGTTTTCGAACATTAAACTGACGACTGCTGTGTAAACTCTATGTGCGCATCTGCAAACTGTTGACTTAGATATCCCGTGCATATATCGGCAACTCGATGGTATTGTCCTCCATTCCCTAGCCAACGCAAAGCTGTTAGAAACTGCTGACTTGGTGTTAAAGCACAGTTTTTTCACTCGAGTGAGCTATTTTCGGTCCAATAATTGAAGACGAAATTTTTCATTAAAATGAAACAACTCAAATATATCATAATTTACACGCGGCTGATAAATTTTTTTCACTATCAAAATATCATCACTTTGACTTCTATCGCTGCTGCTATGGCTTTGTCGCAAAGACATTTTTGTTATGAAGAATTACAAATTTGTAACAAAAATTACACGTTTACCTTCACCAGTAGAACATTCTTCCAAACTCAACCAATTTTGTAAGTCTATTTTCTTTTGTGAAATGTAAAAACTCACAAAATAGTGTTATACTAACAAAAACTCACAAACTTTGTTAAAATACGAATTTGTGAGTTGGTGAAATAGGGCACTGTTGCTTAAAACTAGCCGTAGATGGTATATGTATTTGTAGATGTAGTTGTGCTTTTGAAGTGGAATGTCCACGAATTTGAAAAGTGCTAGGGCATAAATACTGATACTGAGCAAGTTATATTACGACTGTTAAAAAACCATATAAATGTACAACAACAGCCATAAACGACTTTTGTATAAACTACAAAAATAAAACAACAAAATATCAAGAAAATGAGGTTCTGCTATGAACTTCAACTGTCGAATTCCCATACAAACTTTTAAAGATAGAAAACCTAAGAACAGGTATATTCCCTTGTCCTTTGTTTGATTGAAGATTTCGCATTATATGTTTAATTGCATACATGCAAGTAATGAATTCATAAAGTATTTGAAAAACAGCGGGTTCGACTAGTAATATGACTAGTATGAAAAATCGGCTTTCCTAAAAAACACCAAACCCGAAGTTCAATAAAAACGCTAATAATACTTAATTTCAAAGTAACAAAAATAAATTTTAATAAAAAAAAATGAACAAGTTATGGTTAGAATAATAATAAAATCAAAACGGTCACAATCGGTGCATACCAATCCGTTTTTTTTTTCTTTTGCTTACTTAAAAAAGTGAAATGAGGAAACCCATCGAAGCTCGTCCAAGCAAACCCTTCAACTGACTCAGGCATAGCACTGGTGGGAATGGTAAAAGTGTGTTTTTTATTCGTTCATGATCATGTTCTTGTGATATTTTCAGATTTTAAGTTATTGGAGTGGTCCAACTAGCCAACTTACAGCAGTACTCTAAAGTGTTTTCTTCCTTTTTTATGCTGATTGCTGTCTCCGGATGAAATGCTTTCAATCATTATACTAAATATTAGTTTACAACTCACTTTTTGATGTAAATTTTCGGCGTTAGTAGAATAGAGTCCTCAGCTCAGCGAACTATCGAAGTGACAGTTTTTCATGGGATAGTTGATTCTGCTGTTCATCCATATCAACTTTTTCCCTATTTGCCAGTATTAACAAGATACAGTGTGTTCATGACCTGGAATTCATTTAACCGTTTTTATCCTTTTCTGCTAAATGGACTCCAAATTATAGTTTATAATGGCAAAATAGATTTCTCAAAATGTCTCGGATTTTTTTTATAATAACGCCTTGATTGTTATCTTTTGTTGAAGATTTCCAAATAGTAAATAATTCAGAGTTATAAATTCCACCTGTTTTATCATAAATGTGTAAAGCGACTCGCAGTGTATAAGCTTATTATAGTTTATGACCGAAAATCTATTTAAATTTGAATCTAACTGAAACTTCTGAGGCATGTAAGTGTTTCCTTTTAAGAAACCTTCCTAAAAATTTACTGTAATTAATTTGCTGGGGATTTTTGCTCGAACCTAACGCGATGTCTTAGTGTTTGCCGATTTTTAAGTACTCGAAAAATCAGCTTTTTCCCCTTATGATACATGACACATACATATTTTAAATTGTACTGATGAAATCAAAATACGAAATCTTTTAAGTTTTATTATCAAAATCCATTTACAAAACAAATGCTTATTTTTGTAACACTGTACATAGTTGAAATAATTTATTAGTTATGCTACTTTTGATTTTTGTTTGCACTGTTTTGAACGCTTAGCTTGATTATGAAAAAAAAGTTATTCCAAATTAGAGTTAGCAAACGATAATGGTTTTCAGTTGCATATTATATGTTTCAAAAACGATAAACAATCATAAATGCGCTTCCACTATCATTAAACACTATAATTACAATCAGTTAAATATAAAAAGATTAAAATTGATTATTTTAACAAATCCATATTTTCGCAATTATCATAAAATCACTCATAACTCTTTGTTTTCTTTCTTTTTTTCATTCTCTTCCATTGGCCTTCGCCTTTAATCCATCCAGGTAACTCCAATAGTTTAGCACACTTGGTTGACAATGAGATTCCATTGTCGAATATGGAGAGCCCACCTACATCTGGTCTGATGGCAGCCAATATTGGCATCACTTCTGATAATAATAGCAGCGCCGCCATATCTCCTATAACACCAGATGAAGATACTAATTTTGATCCAAATCTCACACCTGGAACCGGTCGTCGTTCAAATAACCTTAGCGGTAGTTATAATAATCTATTCAACGAAGAATTCGATCCGACTGATAGTAATTTACTGTCGAGCTATCACACTGCACGTTACTACATTGACCCTACTGATAGCAAGCTCTTGTCAAGTACTCGAACGGCACGTTACTACAAAGGTCCGAAATCGGGTTTGATGGCAGCAGCGGCTGCGGGTGTCGGTAACGGTGTTGAAGTGACGGCAATCGAACCGGTGCGCCTCATGAAGTCGGCGTCGGAATCTGAGAACGTCTATAGCAATATACCAAATTCAAATATGTCGTCGGCGGCGGTAAGCAGTAACGGCAGCAATAAGTCTGATCCAAGTTTACACGTCTACTCAAATTTATTGGAAGAGCGTGAACTTGCTCAAGAAATTACTGAAGCGGCTGGAGTAACACAGGCTGTGACGGGCAATAGCAAATCAATTGATGAACAAACAGTGCCGTCTACAAGCGCAGCTGATAGTTCAACGGTTATGTCATCGACTCTTCTTAGTGACGATCTGGATCTAGATGATCCGGTAAGTGCGTTTGTCGTTAACAGTAGAAAAAAATACGCGTCAACGAGTAAGGCACGCATAAAAAGAAATTCTGACAGCGATAAAGAGCTACCCAATGTAGTGACCTCTGCCAGTGGTGGTGCTTGCTCTGATACTGTCAAAATATCGAACGCTTCCATGAATCAGTCAGATGTGATAACACCGAGTCGCATGAGGCTGCTGCATGATACCACAATGATAGATACAGCATTAGATTTGGATAGTTTAGATGGTTCCAGTATAGGTAACAACTCGCAAGCGTGTCTTGTGAAAACCGCTATCGTTTAAGGGTGACCCCTATCTGTGTTATGGTATTATTATTTTATTTTATTTCAATTCCTTCTTCGGTGTGACTGCATTTAGGCCTTAAGCTTGGAACAAAGCCATAATTACTATCGTGTATTGTACTTTTGATATGAATGACCACTGATTTATTGAATTTTGCGATTGTTTTTATATAAAATGTATTTTTACGCGTGTTTTTCTACGAAAGTCATGCAAAAAGTAATATTTTTTTAATGGTTATTGGTAAACGAAAAAAAAAACATTATTTGAGATACAAAGACAATTTGTTGCATAATTTATAAACTAATTTTTAATTGCATTTTATTTCTAAGGAAATCGTTTCAAATTTATTTTGTAGAAAATTGAAGTTTATTTTTTTTGTTTTAAGTTGAAATGCTTTCCAAACAAAGAAATTATTTTTATTTAATAAAAGAAAGTTTAGTTATTTTTTCTATTAGAAGATATATCAAATGTTGCGTTTTTACTAACTCGAAACTCAAAACCCCATTAACAATGTTCAACAGCCCTTTGCGATTTGAGTGAAAATATCTTTCTGAAAAAAAAAACTTAACGACAATTTAAAATTAGTAAAATTACGTTTTTAAATGTTGGCTTATTAGTAAGTGCTGCTAAATGCACACAAGCAGTGGGATATAGAAAACCGAGAAAACAAACTTCTTATTTTATTGATTTAAAGTAAATTGAAAAAAACTCATTGCATTCAACGTAACGTGACGCACCCGACGGGATTCTAAAATAGAAACATTTAACTCAAGTAAAATAATTTCCGCTATGATGGTACAAGAAATGAAGAGCAGTGCCTGCAGGTTTTTCATTTCATGGGGGTACAGTGAAACGTCAATTGTAATGTTGTTGAAGAAGTTCCATGTTTGTGGTGTTTGGGCTTAATCTATTTTATTTACTCAATTAACAGGGCAGAAGTAATTATGTTAGAAAAAAAAAAAAAAAAACATTTTCTTGAAAATTCTTCATCACATTTGTAAAAGCAAATATACCTAGTCATATAAGGTGCTTCAATCATATTGCAAATTCATTAAGGTTGACAAGGTGTCATTGTTTTTTATACCTACAACTCGAATTCATCTGCTTTTTTTAGGTCACCGCTACTCTTAAATTATACATAAGTCGCAGAAATGAACTTCAATAAATTGTTTAGTTTTTGTATGCTGCTCGATAGCACTCCTTTTATGTTCAGTGTTTTTTTTTATGTGAAAATGCGATCAATTTTCATACAACACGTGACCTAACATTAGCTTTGTTTAATGAGATAACACACAGAACAGATCAGCTCAAGACAAAACCATAACATCTAACTGAGTACAGAGCCAGCTGGTATCAAAACCCAATTGCTTGTAAAAATAACTTTCTTAACATTCAGTTTGAGTTGAGGTTATAAATACAAAATACGCTTTAGCGTAACTGCAGGGCTTCAACAAACGAACCTATTAAGTCGAAATTAAATGGAAATTTCAACCCAGGAAATTTGAAAAAATGACCTTACACCAATTTGTAGTGTAGGAGAGCTGTGATTCATTCCGAATTACAATACATAAATTTTGGGGATAAAAGAAATTAATCACAACTTTAAAAATGTTGGGTAAACACAAAAATTTAAGGTGATATATTGTTTTGATGAAGATCATTGTAAAGCTTAGGTGTTTGTTGTTTCTATATTTGAGTTTTTTCAAATCGTTTTTTTGTCAGATCAGAAAGTAACCCTGCGGCTACACGACCAAGATATGGCAAGCCATCGCCATCGGCCCAGATAAATACAATCCACCAAATTCCAATTTGTGGTACCCGTGGCGTGATAGGTAGCATGTTTGCCTGTTTCGCGGGAGGTTCGTGGTTCGAATCCCAACGGACGTCAAACATTTTTCTCCACGGATACCGCCTTTCGCGAGGAATTGCCAAATCTTCCGACAGTAAATTCACTGCCATGAAAAGCACTTTTTCGATTAGTTCTTCGGATTCGGCAGAAAATTGTAGGTCTCCCCCATTCCCTCACAAGGCATGGTTGTGAGAAATACGCGAGGCCCCGATGCATTCCCCTCTGTTGCGCCACACCCTGTTTATTTATTTTAAATTCCAGTTCGTGTTTCAGAACTAACATTTTCCAAGCAATTGACTTTCAAACAATTTGTTGTTATTACTTTTCTAAATAGCGTTAACAAAAAGTTGATTTTAAACTTTTTTAGCCGTCTTTTTGCTTTTAGGGTGGTTTTTTTTTGTGAGCGATTTGATGAAGCTTTCAAATTCATGGGTTCTAAAATCGCCTCTTAGAGTCTTAGAATTTCGAAAAGTTTTGTTTTATATTTAAAAAATTTTAAGAGTAAGATTCAAAAATATTGTTTACAATTGAACAAAGTTAAAAATTCTCTCAAAAAACTACTGCGGTGGATATTTTAAAGCTTACTGCAATAAAAACGCACATCAACCGTATGAGAATTCTTTAGTTAGTTAATTTTTTTTCTGCAAAAGAAGGCATGGCGGTTCATAGATAAAGTTATGGTTTATCTAACGTATAATTTTTTTCTTTTTAATTTTTTTTTGGTTTTTGCCTTTATAAGCATTTAGTTTGCTGTTTGTAGATACATTAACACTTTGTTTTAAATGTAAAATGCGACTATTGCTGTCTTCAACATAACGTTCCGTTTTTAGTTGATTTTCATGACTTTCTTGTTGAAATCTCAGTCCCCGACGACTTACCCCCCTATTATGGATGACAACTCAACTGAAATTGTGTTGTCTTCTCATATACATAACACGGGCACACAACCCAATTTTCAGTTGGGTTGTCATCTGTAATAGGGGTGTTAATTTTGTTTATAACAAATGCTGATGTGCTATATAGATTATCTGTGCAACCAAGTCTAGTCCTTTCGCATCCGTTTTTGTATCGTCAATACGAGGATCATTGCAAATTTGCACAGGTCTTATCCGGCGAAAACTGAAATACTTCAACACATTTTACAGCACATAGCTGAAACACATTTATCGCCACAACTGCCCACTCATTTAAAAAAAAAAAAGGTATAAAAGAATACATTTTCAGAAATCAATTCAAAGAATGCACTAGCTTCTTTGCCTTTCCATTTCTTAAAACGAATTCAAAAGTGAACGTAACACCACACACCACATTTAGTCAATTTTTTTTTCTAAAACGATATAACTACGCACCATTTAAATGGCTGATATACAACGAACCTCTTAAATCTTAACTATAAACAACAAAATTATTTGTCCAGAACTTTTTCACATTTTACGCATGTCCTCCTAATTCAATTTGTATACAAAATACAACAGAAAGCAATGTATTACCATATATTAAAATAACGTATGTAATAATATTGAAAAGCAGTATCTAAATTTGTTTAAAAAAATTAACGTCCTTTACTTTGTAAATATTTTTTTTTTTCATTGTAAATATTTTTTTCTTTTTTATTTTCTTTGATATTTTTTGATGAATCGAAAGAAACCATTAGAATAAAAAAAGAAAGAAAATATATTTAAATTTAACTTTAAACTTAAAAAAATAATGAGCAAAGCTTAACGAATTATAATTTTAAAATAAGACAATGTAAACAGAAAATAAAAATTATATATTTAAAAATGAACGTTTAAAACAAATGATTATCTAATTTTTAACAAAACTTAAATTATTTAAGGACCTTAAAAAATGAAGAGGAAAGAAAACAACAACTGAAATAACAAAATCCAGAAAAAAATATAATAAAAATGTGTTATTAGATTTTATATTTTTTTGATGCTAGTACATAAGTGTTTATTTAAGATAAATATTATGTATAAATAAAAATAAATGAAAAGAAAAACAGTTTAAAATAAAAGTTATAATATTTGTACAAAATGAAGAAACCTTATTGTATTTTTTTCAATTTTCTTTTAATAAGCATGATTGCTGCATCGACGAAGTATACTTTGACAAAAACTTTCAAGATATAAGCCAAGAAGATTGTTTAAACGTGATTACGAAAATTGCTGGCAACAAAAATTTGGTGGTAGTTTTAGCTAACAAGAAAAGGGTTGTTGTCTTCTTTAATGGATTTTGGCATATGGATAATGGCTTTCTTGTTAATACTGCTATGCTTAATGTTTGGCAGTACGTTTAGTCCCGTTTTGAGTTGTGAGCGTTTTAAACAATGAATTCACTCTAATTTCAATTCAAAAATATTAAAAAGCAAAAATTAGTATCCAAAATTGGTTTTGTAAGTCATAGAACTCAAATACTACAGATAAATATAATGATTGTTAATCGTGGACCACATGCTTAATGGAACACTGACCTAACTCAAAAAAGATGATTTTTAAGATACTGCCGAAAAATATATTGGTATGAATATTTAGCCTACTTGTTGACGGATAAAATCAAAACTGATCATTCATGAATTAATCATGAATTCTGGCATTGGTAAAGTATGATAATTTATTCATTAGATCTGATTTAAAAAAGCCTGTATCTGAACGTAATTAAATTTTGACCTATGTATTAATGGATCAGTATTATACTGGTGGTGTAGGAACCAAATACTTTTTTGTAGGTTTGCGCCGAATTTTGAGTAATATGAATGGAAAAGAGGTTGTGCAAGGGAGCAGGCTAGTGTTGGTTTGTTTAACACCTCCTTATTGCAGTCGTTTAAGTTGGAAACCTCATGGCATTGTCAGAGTGTTTAAGGTGTTATTAGTTTTGCCATTAAAACGAAAAGTTAAATCAATTTCATTTTTTTCAACTGAAACGACTGCTAATGGTTCTCTTTGAGAGACTTCTGAAAAATGTGATGTTACATGAACCTACACCACCTACACCGTTGCATTGGTGATCTAGAAATGTCCGTTAATCTCAGCTAAGATGAAACCTCTAATAGCGTTTTTCATTGAAGAAAAGAGTTACATCTTTTGTGAAAAGATTTACTCCTTTTCCACTTATTCCATGTTTCATTGAAAAAAAGAATAAATCCGGAGTTACTCTAAACGCGAAAGATCTAGTCCCATTTGGTTGGGAGATCTACTCTGAATTCACGCACACATGCAAATCTTGATTTGAGAGTAAATATATCGAATTTCAATGAAAAGCTATCAGAAGGACCACAAGGTTAGTCCTTCAGTGAGAAAATTGTCAAGAAATTGATACTTTCAAAATTAGGTTTGTTCTTAGAAGCCCTGGGGAGGGGATTCTCTGTAGTCGCCAAAAAAAGTTTTTTGAAAAACCTTAAATTATACCTTAACCCATAGAGTGCGCGGCTCGAACTGCCCCTAGCGATATGGGGCACTTACCGTATTTCGATATCTCTGTCAATACAGATGATAAAGACCTAATCTTTGACTTAATTTTTTTTAGAAATAACAACCTTTAAGACTGTATTCAAGCTCAGCTTCCATATTCTTAGAGTTACCAGATTTTCAATTTTAAGTGGTGTTCAAATTTTCTTCCCCAAGTAAAGTTTTGACTTTCAGGTCACTTTTTTTCAGAAAATGTCTGATAAACATAGAGTTTCCTTATTTTTTACAGATGAACAAAACAATAATAGAGAAAAAAAGTATTAAGTTTACTCAAAAACCCATACTTTTTATGATACTTGAAAAAATACAAAATGGGTAAAATTTAAAAATAAATAAAATAAATGTTTACCTTTGAGCATTGTTTGAATAAAACAATAATATGGGCACTTTTAGTAGTTTTTTATGTATTTTGTACAAATACAATTATAACAAGTACTCAAAGTGCCCTCCTTCGTTTTGAACGCATGTCAGAGCCCGTTTTCGGATTTCACTGTGGGTGTGAGTTTCTGTAAATAGTCCATGTTGAATATTTCTACGCTAGAAGTAATTACATTTTAGGAATCACAGTTTCAAATCAGCATAAAATTCTAAAAGACATTATTACTGTGCTTTTAACCTCTCACCATTAACTGTGGTCAGATAAAGGCAAAGATAAGGACAAATCTTTCGTTCTGGATCTCGTTATTTTTCAGGCGTTTAAATAAAATGCCTATAATTGTATCGAGAGTGTTTATTTTTTTAACATTTACCATGATATTTTGATCGAAGAGCGAAAAAAAAGTTCGAATTTTTTATCCCGGCTAAAATTTGTAAAATCAAATTGTTACTTACCCAATTCCGCTGTTAGAGAGATAGAACCATTCGATTTAGGCGACGTAGACCAAGAATTCCGCCAACCCGACCTGAACGAAGTGAAGACAGCAGTGTCCAAGCTAAAGTCCAACAAAGCTGCCGGAGCTGATGGCCTCACTGCTGAATTGTTTAAATCGGCCGGCGATAACCTGGTCAGGAGTATGCACCAGCTCATTTGCAAAATATGGTCGGAAGAAAGCATGCCCGATGAATGGAACCTCAGCATCGTTTCCCCGGTCCTCAAGAGACCCTCTGAACTGCGCCAACTACAGAGGTATCAGTCTTCTTAACATCGCGTACAAGATCCTCTCTGCCGTATTGTGTGAGCGTCTGAAGCCATTCGTCAACAACCTGATAGGTCCTTATCAGTGCGGCTTTAGACCAGGAAAGTCCACCATAGACCAAATCTTCACACTACGGCAGATCTTGGAAAAAACCCAGGAGCTTCAAATCGATACCCACCACCTTTTTATCGATTTTAAGGCCGCATATGACAGCATCTATAGAGAGGAGTTATATAGAGCCATGTCTAGTTTTGGCATCCCTACCAAACTTGTCCGATTGTGTAGGATGACGATGGAGAACGCACGCTGCTCCATCAGGGTCGGAAAAGATCTCACCGATACATTCGATGTCAAAAAAGGTTTTAGGCAAGGCGATGCACTGTCATGCGACTTCTTCAACATCGTTCTTGAAAGAATAGTGCAAAACTCCTACGTCAACACAAGAGGCACAATCTTTCAAAGGTCCGTTCAATTGCTCGGATATGCCGACGATATTGACATAATTGGAAGAACGCAGCGTGATGTCAATGGCGCGTTTATGAGCATTGAGACGGAAGCGAAGAAGATGGGTTTAGTGGTAAATGAGGGCAAGACCAAGTATATGCTGTCATCAAGAAAGGACACCCAACACCGACGTCTTGGACAGAACGTCACGATTGACAGCTATAACTTTGAGGTAGTTAAGGACTTTGTCTACCTAGGCGCCGCTATTAATTCAGACAACGACACCAGCGCTGAAATCAAACGAAGAATAACTCTTGCCAATCACTGTTTCTTCGGACTAAGAAGGCAATTGAGTAGTAAAGTCCTCTCTCGAGCAACTAAAGTGTCCCTGTATAAGACACTTATTCTTATATATGGCGCAGAGGCGTGGACCTTGTCAAAGGCAGACGAGAACGCTTTAGGATGCTTCGAGAGAAAAATCCTTCGAGTGATATTTGGTCCCGTCTGCATAGATGGAGAATGGAGAAGAAGATTCAACGACGAATTGTACGGGCTGTACAGCGACACTGAACTTGTCAAACGAGTCAAGGTCCAGCGGCTTAGATGGCTGGGTCATGTAGAGCGAATGGACACCAACGCTCCGGCCCGGAAAGTCTTCGAATCCAATCCCGAGGGACGGCGCAGTAGAGGAAGACCGCGACTCAGGTGGCGCACGCAAGTAGGAGAGGACCTCAACCAACTTGGCGTGCAAAACTGGAGGCAGCTAGCTAGGGACCGAGTTGGCTGGAGAAGCATGTTGGTTGAGGCCCTAGTCCGACCCGGACTGTAGCGCCACCTTAAGTAAGTAAGTAAGTAAATTGTTACTTAGCCTTTACGACTGGGTAGCACGAACTTGCGATTGTGTGTTAAGTACAATTTAAAAATCTTAAGACTGATAAAAGGTTTTAGTATTCGTTATTTAGTTGGCGGTATAGGATTGCCAACCACACATTAATTATGAAAATTGAACAACTTCACATAAAATTTTGGAGAAAATTAAATACATATTCCAAAAAATTTTAGCGAAAACATAAAAATGTCATGTTTTTGCAATTGCTAATATATATGAACGCTCAAACTTTAAGCACAATCGTTGGATCAGTTTTTTCAAAAACCTGTTTTATATTTTTCTTCTTTTCTTTTGACAGAAAATTTGACAAAACCAAAGATTCTGTTTTGAAAATATTCAAAAAATATTCCAAATGTTGATATGTATATGAAATCTCTCGTAAGCAACCTACGACCTCTTTAATATAAAATTTCGTCAGAATTGTGTAAGCCATTAACAAGAAAATCGGTTAAAAACAAAACGGTACTATGGGGGACCATTTTTGGACTATTTCGAAAAAAATTTTTTACATCATAAGACTCACAGTTGAGAAATAATCGTACACATAAAATTCAATCGAAATCATTAGAGTCGTTTTCGAGAAAAGTAAGTTGTATCACAGGTACCGTTATTTCAAGACTTAGAGACCCAATGCCAAAAACCCATCGGTAAGCTGCCCCTTAGACCCCAACAGGAAATTTGGAAGAAAATCGGTCAAGCGGGTCAGGCTGTAGATTAATATACGGGCAAACAGACAGAATGAATTGCAGGATCCAGAAAAGAAAAACGAGTATTAATACAAAAAAGTTTTTTACAAACAGTAAAACTAAACTAAGTGGCATGGCGCGCCATACCGCATGCACCAAATCTATCACCCAAGTCCATTTCTTCAATTTCAGTAAAAAAAAGGTTAGCTGGGATGGCTCTGTAACGCCCTTCGTTGTTCGTGGATCGAGTCTCTAACATCAGTCACATACTCGTTAGTACGCACGGAACGAAGACCCATGAGTGCCAATTTTTTTTTGAAAGTAAATTTTTTTTTTCAAAGGAATTCATTTAGGATGAAAAAAAAAATTTCACACACACAACAATTTTGACAGATCGAAAATGGCAAACAAAATCATCAGCATATGAAAAAAATTAAAGGAAGCAGGACTGTTTTTCATTTATTTGTGAATTCGGAAAATATTTAATGAAAAAAAAAAAAAATAAAAAAATAAAAATTGTGTGCTTAACAATATGATTGTAATTGTTTTGTTCCATGTGGCTTGTTTTTCTTCATTAGTCAGTGGCTGTCCATAAAATATGTCACACTAAAATTAGCTTTTTTCATTCATAAAACAAAAATCGCTACTTTTTTAATTTCCTAAATACTCAAAAAAGAATCGAATTTAGTATCGACTGCAGTCGACTGCAAAACGGTGAAAGGAAATCGACATAAGACTTTCCGCAGCAAAAACTTTTTGGAGGGTGTCAGATCGGCCGATCGGAGAGCTACCACGAAGCAAAATGTCTCCGAATCGTAGGAAATCGGAGAAAATTCGGCTCCGACGGTTACCTCGATAAGGCCGACAATCTCCATTGTATCAAATTTGCACACCTAACCTTTACATGTAAGCTTTAAATAGCAAATAATTTTTATTACTCTTTTCAATAAAAAGAAATCATTATTACGACATTTATGTAGTTTATTAAATAAAATATTGTAGTTAAACGAGAAACAAAAGCTTCGTCCATCTACGGATTCGTTTTCCCTATTCAATACCTAAATGGGAATGGGACTCATTTAAATTAGTACATACACATACACATGGCGACCCTATTCGAGTGCATACAAATTGTATAAAATATAAGTCGAAAGGTGAATTTCAAGGCACGGTTTCCAAAAGTGTGTCTCGTTTATTTGAGTTCAATTACAAAATTGTAATACATATACATATTATGCACTTAGTAAAAAAAAGCACTATTAATTTTATTCTAAACTGTGTGCTTACGATTAGGAATAAACTTTCAAAAATAGCTCACAAAAAAGTATTTTATAATATTACAATACAAAAAAACAATATGTACGTAAATTGTGCCTTACGTCTTGTATGAAACTTGACACTGTGTATTTGAGCTGAGCAATGAGATTTACTGGTTTTTGAATAAGATTCATGGTCTTAGTAGAGCTGTCGTTGAAGGAGTTATAAACAATATTTTAAAAAAATACAAATAAATTAATTACAAAAGAGAAAATCGCGAATTGGAAATGATTCGTTCCTTAGACCTTGATGGGGTGGCAGCGGCACTGATATTCTTCCTCAATACGGAAGAGCAAAGAGTAGCTATGCTGATTTATCGCCGATTACGTCCAAGGTATGCTTTGCAGTTGGGGCAAGTGTGATGTACGTCCATGCATTCGTCAATGCAACACGGAATAAGACAACATCCAAACCAGCAACTGGAAATAGTAATAAAGTCAGCAAAACAACACCAACGTGTGTATGGTGAAATAACTTACCCCAATAGAGCAATAACAAATCCTGAGAGATATGCAATCATACCCGGTTCAGTTCGGGTAGTAGTTTCAATTTCTGCGTTGCATGTTGGACATATCATATGAGTGGCAGAGCGGCCAATTGGAACAACAGTTGTTAGAATAGTCGTGTTGGTTACTGGTTGAACAATCGGTGTAAATGGGCCAGTAGGTTTGACTCCGCCAATGGCTTCTTGATAGCTCGGTGGAGCTGATGGTGGTGGTACGTATGTGTACTGTGGTGGGGTTGGCCCTGGTGCTTTACTCATCTTGGAGAGCTGTATATCAAAAGACAGAAACAGTTAATTAGAGAATTTATTTTGAATTTTCCACTCCAACCATCACGCGAGCCAAACAAGAGTCCAACGCGCAAAAAATCTCAAGCGGTCAGAGATCTACATTTGCTAGACTCATCTACCCTAGCTGTTGAAGACATGTGGTCACATTTTGGGATAGGTTTTTATGTAAATAGGTGGTATTTAGGTTGGGTGGGATTCATTAATATTTGCGACAAGGGTTTGGCTTTAGTGAAAAATCAAACACACCCCTAAGCTCACAATTTACACAACAAATTATAATAAAATTAACCCATTCGCTGCCAAGCCTAAATTATTTATAGTCATTCCCATTGCCATTTGAATTTTGAGTGTTATTGTTTACCAAAACCCTGTAATTTCTTGGTAAGTGCACATATATTATCATACATAATCATTTACAAGCAAAAAACTAAAGACGAGTATACTCGTCGTTGGCATTATGAAGGCAGAAGGACTCGATATCCTCTTTCGTATTTTCGTACATTTTAGTAGAAAAACAAATAATAAATCATGCAGATGGATAAAATAAAGAAAATGGAATAAAACGAGACACATTGCGAAGTTTGGCAACACTAAGAAATTTACTATTGTCTATTACAGTGTCTCAGCAGATAACGGGATAAAATAATTCCGCGTATTTTGTTTGCATTTCGAGCTGAGTAACTGCAACATTTCTTTTCAGTAATCACAATAGTTTTGTAGAGTTCAGATCAAGAAATTATTAGTTGTGAAAAAAAATTTTGAAGAAATTTTGCTGTGATATCACACATTGCTGTACATATTAGGTATACTTTCAAAGTGAAAATTCTCAATGGTTACATAGTCTATAATTATTTATTTTATCCCTTGTACAATTCAAATTAGTTATAATGGACGACGATATATCAACTAGCAGTGATTTTGATTCAGAAGAAGAATATTTACTAAATGATAGTGATTCCGAGACTGAATCAGACGATAGTCTATCTCCTATTGCAAATAAAAGACCACGAATAAATTTGGTGTATAATTCGGAAGAACCAGAAAGTGAAGATGAAGTTCCTATCAATTTACAGTGTATAAATGATGATACCGGAAATGGCAATATGTGGACAGAAGTGGAAAGAGATCCTCCAGTTTTTGAATTTCGAGGAAAGGATCAAGGCTTGAATCTTCCGGAAAAATTACGAACTCCAGGCGAGCATTGATATACTCATTTCTGATGAATTTATTGATAAGTTGGTTCAAAGAACTAATGAGCACGCTGCAGAAATAATAGGACGGAAAGGGACACTGCGAAAATCATCAAGATACAATAATTGGAAAGCCACTAATCGCCGGGAAATGCAAAAATTCTGGGCATTGCTTCTTCACATGGGAAGCATAAATCTGCCTTCCATTGAGCATTATTGGAAGAAAAGCCATTTCTACAATTTGCCATTTTGGAGAACTTATATGTGCCGAAACCGTTTTCAAATGTTATTACGATGTCTGCACTTTTCGAATAGCACAAACCAAGAAAGTAAGCTACACAAAATCGAACCGATTGTTGAACATTTCAATAACGTGATGAATTTAGTGTACAATCCTGGCAAAGATTTAGTTATTGATGAGTCTTTGGTACTATGGCGTGGTCGTCTTCACTTTCGGCAATATATAAAAAATAAAAAAAATAAATTTGGCGTAAAGTTATACGAATTATGCGAATCACAGGGGATGATACTACGCATACAAATTTATTGCGGAAAATCTGAAATTCGGACGAACCAGCAGAATCACAGTACTTCAGTTGTGTTTTCCCTTATGGACGGCTTTCTTGATAAGGGTCATATTTTGTATATGGACAATTTTTACAACTCCGCAACACTAGCAAAAGAGTTAACATTGCGCTCAACGTATATTTTTGGAACTTTACGATCCAATCGTAAAGGTAATCCAAAAGAATTGGTCAATCAAAAACTGAAAAAGGGTGAGTACTGTTGGATGCGATCCGAATCGGTCGTTATTTGTAAGTGGAGAGATAAAAGAGATGTACTAACCATATCAAATATGCACAAAGCTGAGATAGTTGAAGTTGCTAACCGAAATGGACGAATCTCCAACAAACCCAATATTGTAAGGGATTACTCAAAAGGTATGGCAGGTGTAGACCGTTCGGATCAAATGCTGTCCTACTATAGTGCTATGAGAAAAACTCTTCGTTGGTATAAAAAAATAGGTGAACACATCATAGAAATGGCTGTGCATAATGCATAATATATATTGTATTGTCAGCAACGGAACGCAGAAAAGAAAACATCTCTTCAATTTAGAGAAGAAGTTCTACAATATTGGCTAAATAGAAGCCAAGATGCAGTCATTCAATCTCGTCAATCTACGTTGATCACACCCCAAGAACGAAGTTCCCTTCATTATCTTGATGCTATTCCTCCCACACAACAAAAGAAAAACCCAACTCGCAAGTGTAGAGTTTGTGCAACGAAAAGCATTCGAAAGGAGACTCGATATTACTGTCCGAGCTGTCCTGATAAACCTCCATTATGTATTGGACTATGTTACAAATCCTATCATGAAGATAAGGTATCGTAAGTGATTTAGTTGCTATAAAATTTTGTTATAAATACACGATGAAGTTGATTTTGGCGTGAAAGATCATTCTCAATAAGAAATAAAGTATTATTTTTGTAAAAAATTTTATTTGTAGTATTTTACAAGTTTTTTACATATTTATATTATGTTTGTGGCAAAAAAAAATTTTCTAATTCAAAAGCCTGCATGTTAAAATTTATTCAAAGTAGGACGAGTATACTCGTCTTGGCAGTGCGGTATAAAATGCTGAGGACGAGTATACTCGTCTTGGCAGTGCGGGATAAAATACTAAGATGGACGAGTATAATCGTCTTGGCAGTGCGGAATAAAATGCCAAGGACGAGGATACTCGTCCTTGGCAGCGAATGGGTTACCCTTGGCCGCGACGACCCAGGCCTTCCAGATACATATTTCCATCAATTTTCTAATAACTTAGTTGCTGTTCCTTTTTTTTTGCTGTGTAAAGTTCAAACTAGACAGCCTAGTTGTCAGATGATAAGCTCTTAATAAGCACATCGCAACATCCTAAATCATCGAATCAACACAAAAAGAATGATGACAAGTATTGTCAGTCTATTCGAACAGCAGATTTAGATCAGCTTGAATAATAAATTGATGAGATAAAATCAACACAACCAAAATGTTGCTCACTTTTGCACTGAGAGTGGGTGGTGGGAGAATGTTTTTTTGACGCATGCATGAAGGAGTGTCGTTAATAATGAAAACACTGAAATTAGTTTGTTGAAAAATATATCTACCTGGCCATTATTTTAACAAAACATTGTACAAGAATTTTCACATTCATAGACCCTTAAATTCTATAATAAGTTCACAAGCACAAGAGGTTCAATCTAAAATCATTTGCGAAGGTCTTTCTAAAAGTGTTCTCTTTTTATTGGGGATGACGTCGTCTTCCATTTATGGAACAAAACCCAAAGATGGTTAGAGTAGGTTAGGCGCAGCAATTTTGCACTCAGCTTGAACTAGATTTCAAATTGTTTCAAAAATAATTAATATTTACCTAGTTTGTAGTTTATTTTTGGATGTTTTTGAGTGGAATACGATGTTTTTGTCGTTCACTTGTCAGAAACAAAAACTAGAATTTGATACGACTTCTAAAATGCACTTTGTTAAACGACCTGAAAGTAATGTCAAGTTAGTTCTTTTTATATGCAATTTTTTCAAACAATAAACAGCGTTGGTATACTTTTATCAATTAATAAACACAATAACAATTGAAATACCACTGAACCGTTCTGGCACTAATTAAAATAGAATAAATTGCAAAAATTCTCAAAACTCTTATTAAGTAAATAACAAAATGGAAAGCAGCATTGCCAACAATTTGCTTTCGTTATGTGGTGTCGTCTGTCGTTTTGTGATGGATTTTTTTTAAATGTTGGTAGACATGTAATCAAGAATGAATATAGAATGAACTTTTTCGTCATCCAAAGTAATTCATTTAAGGCAGTATACCAATTGTTGCATGGTGCTGATTTAAATAAATGTCGATTTTTGATCGAAAACAAATTCTTGTTTATTTAATTATATTATTATTTTTATAACTTTTTTTTCTCTCAAAGAGAATTTTTTTGATTTTCATTGCATGTGTTTTCTACAATTTTATCTCGTCGATGCGTTTGATTAAAAAAGTGTAACATAAAGCCTTGCGCAAACCAACGCGGTGAGTGCGTGCGATGCGATTGCATTAAGTCAAATCTATATGCATTAAGTCAAACGTCCATAAGACTGTATAGGGATTTGACTTATCGCAATCGCATCGTACGCACTCACCGCATTGGTTTGCGCAAGGCTTTAATTAGCTTTAAAATGCAAGCAACAAAAATTTTTGCTGCTGCTCTGCTTCCTACTATCTGTCATATTTCTGCTTTCTGCTATGAATTCAAAACAAGTGAATCTCCAAAGCCAAGACGATTATGCATTTGTAGCATCAGCAAATTAATTTGTCGAAATTAAGTTTTACAGCCGACATTATTTATAATCGTATTCATACAGGAAACAAAAAAACGCAACGTTTACATTCATTTGTGGTTGTCGCGGTGAGAGAAATGATAGGTCTGTTCGTTGAACTTTCCCCAGGGTTGACCCAGGTTTTCTTGACAACCCTGTGAATTATCAAAAAAACCTGGGGTTTCCAGTCCTCAAAAAACGCTATACCACAAATCACCACACATCCCTGTCATTAAAAAAAAATACATGCCATTTGACAGCTCTCAACTCGCCACAGCAAAAAGCTAGGGCGAATTGGGGGAAAACCTATGGCAAACCTATGGCTCAAAAAACACTCAATTTGACATTCAGGGTGAATTTAGGTTTATCAAAAAACGCTTTGTGGCGACCCTAGGGCAACCCCAGGGCTTCAACGAACAGACCTGATGTCAACCTCATTTTTAACGCTGTCATAGTTGAAAATTCGCACTAGGCCGGCCTTTGACTACACAATATAACTGCGAAAATTGGAGTTAGGAGTTAGGGATACCCTCTGAAAATCAAAAAAGTGACGAATGAATTGATTTATCTACTTGAAATGATACATTAAGTTTTAAGCAAGAACATTAGGGAGTCTTTTGAAACTATTTTTGCTTTGGAAAAGAACAGTAAAAAACTAGTAAAACTAATATTTTTGTGTATTCTGTATTATATAGGCTTGCTTTTAAGTAGATTTTGCTGTTTTACGAAAGTGGGTTGATGGGGGGGGGGGGGGGGGGGTCAGATATGGGGTGGTTACTGTGGGTGACCACTGTGAAGAAATAAGGTGCTAACCACTTTAAGTAAGGTGTAATTTTCAAACACCTCTTGTGTTTATTTGTGATATTTATATTATAGCGTAAATTTGTTAAAAAAGGCATGTTTTAGCGAATTTTTTGTAAAGGCATGTTTTAGCGAATTTTTCGTTATTAAAACCAAGTGACATTTCAAAAATATTGTGTAAAATTTTCACAAAGAAATATTTGAAAATACGGCAATGGCAGCAATTATTCGGGCGAGCCTCGAAAAAAAGGCGAGTTGAGGTGCCCCTCAAAACTTGGGGCTAGATCATCGGAAATCAAAAAATCTAAGTTCATTTGTTAGATAATAGTTTTTACCAGGTAATGTCGAGGGGATTTTTTGAAATTTTAATTTTTCGCTTTTTTGGAACAATTTGAAAGGAAAAACGCGATTTTCTTGAAAAAAATCGGCTAAATTGTTATTGTAAAATAACAATTATCAATAAATTCGAAAAAGCTCTTCGTCACTCCTTGTAAATTATTTACAGAAAGAGTTTTCAAAATTTCAAAAGGATCGGTGCAGTAGTTTTGAAGTTATGAGGGGCACCGACTTTTAAAAAGTGAGTTGTGGGAAAAATACCGACAGGTATAAAATTATTCGTTACCTTGTCAATTTTGCTCCAACCCACTTGAAATTTTGACACAATGTTCTTAAAATATTAGGCATTCATTTAAAATAAGAAGAAAAAACAGAAAAAAGAATTTTAAATAAGTTACTCCCCCCCCCCCCCCCCTTAAAGCTTTTTTAGGCCAAAGAGTACTTTTTCTTGAAGGCAAACAAATTCAAATTAAGTTTCATTATCATGGAGTTGGCTTTAAATAAGAAATATGTTTTTTTCATTCGTGCCTCAAAACCATTTCGGGTATATATGCCTCACAGTTGACTCGGATGTAAAATTATTTGCAACTTTTTCAGCCGAATATCGGCAATAATTTTCGTGCCGTTCTGAAATCAAATAACAAAAAAATTATATAACTTTTAAGGCTTTCACGGTTGTTTATTGACATATTAAAATTTTAAGATTTCGGATTAGCCGCGTTAATATTAAAAAATACACAATGAGGAGAATCATATATGCGTCCAATTATCAGCCAAATTAATGCGCCATGCTTTCTGATATCAAAGCATTTGGTGGAAGTTTATAAACCATTGATTTGTTCAACATACAGCGTTAAAGATTCTGCACATTTTGTGTCCATTTTAGGTGGCTTAAAACTCGAAGTACATAGATGAAGTGATGGTAAGTTTTGATGATGAGTCACTTTTTATGAATGTGCCAGTACAGGAGTGATTATTGTCATTCGTAGACTTATGTCAACTGCCGGCATCAATGCAACTATATGCCACTTTTGGAATTTTGTCTGTCGTTAGGGTATTTTTGTTACAATAAACATTTTTATCTACAAATAGATGGGGTGGCCATGGGCTTACCTTTAGCTCCTTTGGTTGCAGATTTGTGGATGGAGGATTTTGAAACAAAGGCCTTGAGTAGTGCTGCCGAAAAACAAAAAGTTTGATATGTGGATGGCACATTTTGCATCCTTAAAAGTTCCACCGTAGTGAGTTTCCTGGAACATCTTCACTCGCAACATCCAAAAATAAAGTTTACGATGGAAAAAGAAAAGAATAATTCCATCGCATCGCATTGCAGTCTATAGAAAGAGCACACATACGAATAGATACCTACATGCTACTTCCCATCACCATACTGCAAACTTATGGCGCTTTCCATTGGTTTCACTCGGGGAAGCACCAGCGTTGCCCCCCTACTACAATTGTAGCGTTTTTGCTACATTTTTTTCCAAAAAAAATCTGCTCCTTACATTCGTAAAATATTCGCAAAACGCTACAATTTCAGAGAATCAGAACACAAATCAATTTGCATTCATTTAGAACCAAACATTGTGTTAGGAAAAATTAAAAAAGTTTCCATTTGACTGCGAAAAAAATGCAGTTATTTTAAACGATCAATATATTTTGTTAGTGGGGTCTTAGATGTTGCTAATTTTGGATTAATTTAAGGAAAGCCAAAAATTTGCAGGGAAAACCAACATTTAACAATTTATGCAGCTATGTATATGCTAACGCTATGCAGTTTTCTTCATAGCAGTGCGACAGCAGAACGATGTTTTTCAAGTAAAGGCGATTCGAGAAACAGTTCAAATATTTTGACTGTTGATGCGATATTGCCGTCACAGGAACTTTTAAGAGATATCGAATGATCCACCTTCCACCCGCTTCATTAGTTAGCTACACACAAGTTTTTTATATCATTTCATAACGCCACTCATTACAAAAATACAATTATATAAATTAAAAATATGAAGTTGAAGAAATGTTGAGGTAATTATTTTTGTTAAACCTATTGAACTAAATGTTTACGTTGTGTTAGCCTTTTTTATAATGTTTACTTTGGTGAAACAAAATTTTAAGTTTTCGTTGACATGTTTGCTTTATTTAACAAAAGGAATGTCGGTTTTTAACTTATGTATATAGATTCTACTACATTTTAAAACCGCGACGCTACATTTTTGGCACGTTGGGGGGGCAACACTGGGAAGCACTCATTTTAAAAACCAATGGAACACCTTAAATTGTTTTTGCTCAACTTAACGTGTTGGCTTTGTGTGAGTGAAAAACCAACAGCACATGAAAAATATTTCCTGTGGAAAATTTTCTTTTTGACATTTGAGTAACATGTGTTAGTGCTTCTTGAGTCGATTCTCACTTCAAATCGAGAAGCGGCTGTCACTCCTCAGAATCATGAGAAGCGATCTTTTTGCACCAATGGAACGGTTTGAGAATGCTCCTGGACGCTCCTGGACGATTCTTTTCATCCAATGGAAAGTGCCATTAAGATCGGTTGTGTCTACGTTAGTTAAGTGAGTGTGATAATGACCACTTCGCCACTGAACTTACGTTCGTGGACAAGGTCCTTAAAACGAATGGGTATTCCAAAAGACAAAGAATATGTAAGCCAGGTTTGCCACGGGAAAGGGATGAAGTAGAGAAGGAAGCTTTTCTTTCTAACGTTAAAGGTGTAACGGATAGAGTTGGGAAAGTGCTGAAGAGGTACGGAGTAAAGTCCACTTTTTACCACCAAAAATGGTGAAAGGCTATCTCCGAGCTCCGATCACCAAAGGACCACTTTCCATTTCAGATTCAGGGCGTCTGTACAATCCCTTGGAGCTGCGGGTCTCCCTATGTGGGACAAACCCAACGTAGTGCTGCCACCCGCTTAAAAGAACACATAAGTGGTGTCAGCAAAAAACAGCGGGAAAAGTCGGCAATAGTCGAGCACATCCTAGACAATTCAGGTGAACATCATCACTGGGTTCACTTCGACCAAGCTAAAGTTTTAGCTCACGAGCCCCACTACATAAGTATATCCCTCGGCTTATACGCGAAGTGATTGAGATCAAACGCCATAAAAATTTCAACCAAAGAAGACAATAACATTTCAAAAGCAGTTTCCCGGTGACCACGCACAATGCAACTTGTAGCGAAACCTTCGGGGTGAGTACAGCATTGCACTCATTTTATATTTTTAATATTAACGAGGCTAATCCGAAATCTTAAAATTTTAATGTGTCGACAAAAAAATTTATTGAAAGTCAATTCCCTGAAAAATTGTAAGTGGCCTGTGTCACATTGTCTGTCATTTCATGGGCCAACGGGGTGAGAAAGAACGTGAATGGATGCTCACGACGAGGACTAAATTTTCTGCCTGAGCAGTACACTTTGCGTGTCCAAACGGGTTATGCTCATAACGCTACGGAGGGTAGTTTGAAGACTTTGGTTGAGGACGATTGTGCTTAGGTGGACGCAGCCGTCCTCTATTAAGCCTTGTACTCACTTCTTCGTAAAGTGAACTGCTGACAGGGAAGAAAGTGATTTTTTGACACTTCTCGCCAGTATACACTTGTGAATGCGCTGCCAACGTTTGACGTCAGGTCAGAGCAACAAAATAATTTTTTTTAATTTTTAGAGCAGGAAATTATTATAAACGCACTAATACTCACCAAATACAAGTTTTTTTCTTCTGTAATCGAACTGTCAGAGCTTCACGTCATGTTTTCAAGATTCCAGTACATTTTACAAGTAAATAATGTTCACTACTCGTGAACGAAAACTCGTAAAAACTACGAAGTCTAGTAAGTCCACCTGAAGCTATGAAAGTTTGATTACGAAAGAAAATAAATTGTGTGTAGTATCACTGCTTTTGGTTACTTTTTGTAATAAACTCTTGCTAAAAAATTTTAAAATAAATGATTTGTTGCTCAAACGTCAAATGTTCACAGCACATTCACTAGAGTGGTTTGTGCAGGGCATAATGACGATAAATAACATATTTTTTTTATCATTCTCCCGTTTTCACTAGCGCAACGGATCGAGTAATCTTAACTAATAGGGTATCGATGCTTATAAGGTTCCTAGTTTCGGTTTGATCCAGCTTGCATATTTGAATCGAATCAGCTTGTCTAGAAATCCCTTTTTGATTCGACATAGGTACACAATGACATTAAATCGAAATGACTTATTTTGAATAAAAACTGATGGACCGCGATTTAAAAATTAGACTATATTTCATCCCGACATGCCTATGGGAACAAGATCAGGAATTTATAAAAACTACTGGGCCGAAATAAAATATTCTTTCAACATAAAAAGCCTTACCAACACAACTGCATCTGTCCGCAAGCTGATTTTACAATCACCACTTTATATTCGCGACGTCATGACCGACTCAGCTACTCAAAAATATTGATTTATGCCAAACTTACATATTTTTATTTTAAATTAATATTTAATCATTAACTTTAGTTGAAATTCAAAGATAAATTACAAAACAAATGCCACTGGATCGGCTACCCGCAATGCTTCTTTTGGCTGCGATTTCAAAACAAACAAAACCTGATGCGATCTGCTTCCTGTTGATTACAAGAAAAACATAAATTAATTTTATTAAACCAATTAATGGTATACAATTAACCTGGCATTCTTGTTCGAACGACACTTCTAAATCCATTATCGCCATCAACTTCATATTGCACATCTCGTACATAACCTCCTGGCTCTAGCAGACCATACCTGCCATTGACTTGTGTGCCTTTTCTGCCCTCCCAGTGATCCAGAGTCACACCACTTTCAGGATGATCGATAACATAGCGAAACGAGTAATTTATCTACAAAACCAAGGTAGGAACGCATAAATAAAAAAAAGGAAAGTAAAAGTAGCCCCGACTTCAAGATCATTCATCTCGACGCGATCAAGGTCGTTTCTTGTTCTTAATGCATTGGAAAAGGGAGAGTTATGATTCGACCCCACAACGATTTTTAAATTTATAGATTGGCTGCAGAGTCCGGGAGTTCAATGCGACATTCAAACTTGAGTGCTTTTAATTGCGTGAACAAGCCCGTAACTTACCTCATCTTCAATGTGGTTTTTCTTGTAGTCAGAAAAGAATTCCATAAACTGGGCTCTGGTTGGTACACAGCAATAATTTATGGCTATGATTGCAACCAGCAGCAGCAATCTTGTCTTGAAAGAGACCTGCGGGAAAATAAAAAAAAACCTTTATAAATTACACAAAATGTGTTAAAATAAATGCTTTCATGCCAACGCAATTGTTTTGACATAAACAAATACACAAGACTTAAATTTTGCCAATATTGAGTCATTTTACAATAAGTGCTTCAGTTCTACATGCAAATTTATTTCAAGTAGCAATAAATTGAATTTTTCATTTGAGGCGGATGCATAAGCAACTGCCATTCCAATTGGTTTCGTTGATGGCAAAAGCCAAGCACTGTCAGACGCGCCTTCAAACCCATGTAAGTGGACTCCTCTACCACAACATCAAATCCTATACCTTCTAAATATTACTTGCAAACCATATATTTCCTCTTCCTCCTGCACCATACTCCAGATAACTACCGACATTAGACCAAGTTTCTGACCCTGCAATCTTGCACTTACTCTCACTTGATCGAGGAACCTTAATTTTGTAAACAACATGTAGCACATCAATTGCAGCAAACCATTTCGCCACTTGTGCTTGGCTTATAACCCTTTTCACAATCCACAACGATACCATGGATACACCTTTTCTGCATTAGATTTCCATTGCGCACAGAAGTTAGTCGAAGCCTGTAATGCCAATCTCTTACAATTCAAATTGAATGCTTATGCTGCCGCTGTTGATTCGTTGATACCTCACCTTGCGAATCAAAAAAAGGGGGAAAAACAAAGAAAAAGCAAGTAAGAGTTCAAAATATTTCCACTGCTCAAGTGTGAAGTCGATAATATGCAATGTGGCTTACGTTTTAAAAGATCACTTGATTGGGTCACTTGAAAATGAAAAGTAAAGCTCCTGATGTGATTATTTGTCAAAATTCAATTGATATGCTGGCTAGTGAGAGGTATAAGTATACAAATTAATACGGATTCGAAATAAGTTGTAGATAGGGCTGGTGTTTGTTTAATTAATGCTCGTAATGTCAACTACAACTAGCGCTTCGCGTTGGGCGCCACTTACCTTGATTCAGGTGAAAGCAACATTTCTTAATATTTAATTCTCATATGGAAATTAGAAACCATTCTTTACTTGTGGGTACGCGGTACACGTGGTGTGATGGATGTGGACGCAGGATGTTCGTGGTTCGAACCCTGACAGAAGCTAAAAATGTTTATCCACTGATATCGCCTATAAGGAGGAATTGCCAAGCCCTCCGATTGTAATTTCATTGCCATGAAAAGCGCTTTCTTGATTAACCGTTTGGAATCGGCAGAAAGCTGTAGGTCCCTCTATTCCCTCACAAGACATAGTTGTGAGAAGTACGCTTGGCCTCATGGCACCTAACTCTGTTGTGCCACTTTATTTATTGTATTATTTTACTTATTTCTTTACTTGTGGGAGTATGCTCTCGTTGGGCGCCATTTTTAAGGGAGTTTATTAAAAATCGAAAAAACAGAATAATAGCAATGAACGAAACTCACATCGAAAGCATACGATGGCTTGAAAAAGTGAACAAAAAACAAACCAAAGCCACTCAAGACAATAAGTATACAAATAGCAGATAACACCTCTCCCGAGTAGGCAATTTGACTTTGCTGAACAATTGTTTAAGACGCAACGTATACATTTAACTCATAAATCCATCCCCCCTGACTGAACTGATTTTTACGTAATTCGATGTTAAAACGAGGATCATATCTGTATCTTTCCACTAGAGACAATGACAAAACACTCGCAATAGTGGCTTCCCACACAATCTCTTAACTCGCAAATACATAATTGAAATTGATTATCCTCCATACGATTGTGGCAGCGCATATTCATCAGCCGGACAGAATAAATTTTCTCAAAATGATAAAATGCTGGAAAACACACCTTTCATAGTGACAACGTCACACGCACAGAAACATAAAGCGTCTTTCTATAAGGTGGATCCAGTTAATAAACCAGTGCAATGAGATATTGAATAATATTTCTTTCAAATAAAAAACGCTCTTAAGTTACTTCACATTCAATTGAAGCAGCACCAAAACTGGTTGGTAATAGCAGAGCCCCAAAGACCCAGACCATTAGATGTAACTTGTATTGTAACACTTCCCACAGCTTTTACTTACTGTCAAAAACAACTTCCAATCGGCATGGTACACTTGGGAGAAATTATGAAATTATTGGCAATCAAGAAGGACAACTTACAACTTGTATTGGCTTTGCTTTTGTGTGTATGTACATAAAACTTGAAAGGAAAATTGAGCAACCAGACTGAAAAGCAAATAAAAATGCATTTGATTTTGTTTGGGAAATGTATCAGAGGGTCAAACAATCATACGGAATACAGTTGTGTTCAAATGTATTCAACTAAATGTCGCTTTTAGCTTTTATTTACTTTTCATTTGCTTGGACGAAAGAAGTTTGTCAAAATTATCTTGAGAGCTCACAAAATGCTCAATTTGGATTTTATTTGAATTTATGGATTGGAGTAAAGGTTCAATGGAGTTTCTCTATTTTTGTATCAACTAAATCCGGAAATGGGTTTGGGGATTCACACTTAACTGTTTAATAGAAGCACAACGAGTGAAAAAGACGCCAACTATCCAATGAAAACATGAAATAAGGCATTGATTTTTGGCCCAAACCATCAGCATAAATGCTCAATACATTCGGTTCTTACTATCATTTTGAGAGCGATCTATGAAATCATGTTGTGAAGGTTGCTGTTTTTGGCTTTTAAGAAATCATGGACCGTGTGTAAATTGCTTCCTAAGATTAAAAACAATTCGAGAGCTTTAGTGCTTGCATTTTCACGAGGCTCGTAAATTGTTTACAACTAGAGCTTCTCGTTGGGCGCCAATTACTTTTGCTTAGGTGGAAGCGAAATTTCTTATGTCAAATTTAAGGCGATCAAAAAGCAGTCTTCACTAGTAGGAGTGTGGTCAAAATAATTTCGAACGATAAATCTCGAACCAAGTCCAATTATCACCCGGAACTTCTTTGATAGAAGAGAAGATTGATGTTTAAAAAAGTTTTTATATAAAGCGTAACCCATGCTATATAGCACAGAACATTTTTGCTTTCTTTAAACTTAAAGACTGGCGAAAAAGCTGTGAGCTTCTCATTGGGCGCCATTTTAAAAGAAGCTTAATGAACTTATTGAATTATTTTCTTCGTAAAATTTCTTTGCAAAAAGCAAACTAAATTCATACAAAACATTCACTAAAAGAATTTAGAAATATGAAACAAAATCTCAAAACAAAACGTTGTCAGACAAAAGCGATCAAAAACTTTCATGGTCCACTGCAATCACACACGCTCGTGCAGTGCGTCCCCGCAGGAGAAACTGGCTTTTCTAATTCAAAACAATTTCGATTGCTTACAAATCTCACGGAAGCAGCAGTGCCACTGTCCACAACTAAGTGTCATGCAGTGTTATGCATGCTCAGATGTAAGCGGTCAGTTCCTAGTCCTGAGGCTACGATAGCCTCCTTCGTACCGCACCGCATCGACCAATTACCAACTCAATCAAGACAAAATCTGGTGCAAGCATCATTTGCCCTTACCCAGAGCCTTCGGCCACGAAAATAGACTTAAACTTTCCCTCTTCGAGAGAAATGGTAATGGAAAGAGATTTGCATGATACACTGATGTGCACAGTGATTGTTAAGAAAGGAAGTCACAATCTCACTCACAACTAGATCAGTTACTACCGAGGATGGCGAAAAGACAACAACTAGCCAACTTGCACTTACCATGCTTTTATGGTTACGTTAATGTTTCGACTTTCGAATTTCCTGTTGATTTAGAATCGTTGGTTGCACAATTTACAAATAAACAAACAAACAATGCTTAATTTCACTTAAAAATGTTACGTAATATGATACACTATCACTTGACAAAACTTAAGAATCTTTTTTAGTGGACCTAATTGTTGGCACAAGACCTGGTGCGTCTGAACAGCACTTGAGATTAGCTTTGATGGCACGAGAATGACACAAGAATGCCTTTTTTGTGGTTGCAAGTAGTATAGTAGAGACGCAGACGAGACGGTGGCTGGCAGGCAACAAACACTTGTGTCACAGTCACAGCATCACGATTAACTTGACTCTAAGTGCACATAGATTCGTTTGTGATGCGGCTTTGTGGATTTATTTTAATCTGCGATTTTTGAAAATAGGTGAACGGCAGCGCTTTAAAGATGCACGTGATTGTGGGTTTTATGTTGTTTATTTTGTAAGACTACTATCCAAGTGTTAAAAATGTGTTCAAAGATGGTGAGCACGCTTCATTGAATTGTTTTGTGTGCGCTTTGAAATAAAACGCCAGATAAAAGAGCAACATTGTGTGGCTCAACTTGCTGTTGTTGAGGAATTAACAGCAGCATTTATTTTGCAATAAGATTGGCATTTCGAAAATTTCATACTCGAGAAATGATTTGTTTCAAGTGGTAAAGAAGGTGTCATAAGATATTAGTGTGAGGAAACACTTGAGAAGCAAAAGTTCCAGTTTCTTTTTCTTTAAATTAGGCTTTTAAGAAAACACGGACATTGGTTGCGTAAATTCCAAGACAACTCAAACATTTCACTTCAATTCTGTTGATTGAGATGTGGTCATAATTACAGAAGCAATCTCCCGGATATCTTGATTACCAAAAGAAAACCAGTTACTGTACCGACACTATAAACAGTAAATCTCACACTTGCAGGTTTTCAGACATTCTCTTCAAAACAAACACCCTTCCAATTGGCATCATCACAAGAACGCCGACACTTTTATTCCTCTCCTCAACGGCAGCATCTTTGTAATTCTCTTTCTACAAAGATAACTTCCAACATCTACGAAATATCCACAACACATTTACATCTACAGCACATTGGTTCGAGTTATCTATCAGTGCAGTCGGTTTATAGGTAGGAACTCAATGGCACAAAAAAACAGCATAAATTGTATTCCGTGAGCAATTTTATTGCCCATTACACAAGCACGCAGATTAAAATGGTTATTAATAGAAAAATGGCAGATCTGTAATTAAAATTGGTTTTTCCAAAGAGATCTCTGGCGGATATTGCATTGACAGTGCATCCATAAATTGTGGCCTTTGATTCTTTCAGACCAGTCAAAAAAAAAAAAAAAATGCAAATTTTCAACTAGCTTTATGACAAGCAATGGTTAGGTACTCCTCAAACGATTGAGATTGAAAATTGTACCCTTCACGAGGAGTGGTTTCAAAACTAAGTGCATACAATCAACAAAAGTTCAAGAGTATCTATTACCAGATTGAGGCACTTAAAATTGTAGTCTGCTTTTGAAAGTTTAAGAAGCAGAGCAAGGAAAAGGTCTAGTGTTTTTATGTAAGGCTAGTAAATTTATACAACTGCAATGCCGAAATAAGGGCATCCCGTAATTCGTGTCACATACTTCGGGAAATAATTCTTGGTTATATTCTAAGAAAAAAATTGTTCTGCAGTATAGTCCGTTTCTCACCCTGATCCTGACCTGTATTAAAATCGATTTCTCTGTCAATACTGATGGTAGAGACCTAATTTTAGACTATATTTAAAAAAAAAAAAAAAAAAAAATAGGGTGGGGCAACAGAGCGAGGAGCCCCTGGGGCTAGAGCATTTCTCACAACCATGCCTTGTGAGGGAATGGAAGAGGCCTACAATTTTCTGCCGGTTCCGAACGCCTATCGAGAAAGCGCTTTTCATGGCAATGAATTTACTAACGGTGGACTTGCCCATTGCTCGCGAAAGGCGGTACCCGTGGAAAAAACATTTTTGCATCTGTTGGGATTCGAACTCGAACCTCTGGATTAACAGGCGCACATGCTATCCATCACACCACGGGTACCACAAAAAAACAAAACAATAATCTTTCATTCGTCCCTTTACAGTGAGATCGGGAGATCGCGTAGGCCAGTGAATTGGTCCATTTCTGCCTATCGACCACCGTATTTTTCATACAGTCAATCCTTAACTTCACGACCATAGTGGTTTCAATCTTGTTGGAAATATGATGAAACTCGTTGACGCAGTGGGACATCCTCCAAAAGGTCTGGTAGATTATTTTGCAAAAACTGCAGATAGTTAGTAGAATTAAGTCGGGGTGGTAACTTGAAAGGCCCGATTAATCTATCTCCAATCACACCTGCCCACATATTGATACAAAATCTGCGCTGAAACGTTTTTTGCCGTCTTCAATGTGAATTGCTTGAAGCCCATGTATGAAGGTTATGAAAATTCGTGATACCATCTCTTGTGAACTGAGATTCGTCTGTCATAAGAATTCTGATTATGAACTGGTTGTCACTCTAGCAACCAGTTACAAAATTCGAGTCTCATCTCAAAATCATCCGGAAGTAAGATAAAGTTTCTGGTATCTTCCTTCTGCTCTTCTTGAATTTCCATTGCAAAACCCATATACGAAATATCTGGGGTATTCTTCTTTCGTAGATGAAGGCATTTCAAAAAGTCATCTGATCAAACTGCAATTGTGACTTGTTTTGATAAACTGATGAGCAAATTTGTTTTCTTATTCTTTTATACGACTTAATTACCCATTGAACATTCATACCCAAACTTAAATCTCTTTGAGAAGAGGTAAGTCAATTAGGATTTTGGTAGCAGGTCAAATGCACTTTTAACCCTTTTCATCAGTGCACAGTCATAAAAATTAGATCTCTTCCATCAGGTTTGACATAGAAATCGAACTTACACAGATCAGAGTACACCAAAGTAAGTCTTTTTTAAATTGGCAAAAAGTGATGTCAAATTTGAACAACGGTCTTTACTGTAGAACAGTTTTTTTTTTCTTAGAATATGACCAAAAAAGCATTCCAAAATATGTAACCATTTGGAAGTCTAATACTCGAAAAAAGAATTCTAAAGCATTATTCACATATGAGAACGACCAACGAACGATTGAACAAATATTCGATAATTTTGACATTTCATTCACATTTGTGTTTTACATTCGTCACGAATAACCCTGCTAGATGATCAACAAATGGCAAGCCATCGGCTCACACAAATAATAATCTTTCAAGTCTGTCCGTGTTTCGGTTGTGACGTAGGCGCCTTACAATTTGCCAGGCAACTGGCTTTCAATCGACATGTCATTATTATATTTTCAAAATGGCACCCACAAGAAATTTTAAATTCAAAGCTTTTTTCCAAGCACTGTTTTGCCTTTTTGAGGGTATTTGACGAAGCTGTCAATTTCATGGCTACTGAAACTGCTTCGCGGGTGACTTTCAATATTCCATACCAGTTGGGTTTCAATTTCGAAAAGTTTGGTTGTGTATGTTAAAAAGTTTAAATGTATTGTAAATGGCTAACCATATCTTGATCGTGTAGCCCCGGGGTAACGAACACAATTTACATCCCAAACAAAAATGGAGAATGATTTTGAGGCTACGCACGAAAAATGTATTTATGTAGAATCTAAACTATTTAACCGACCATAAAAAATAGGAAGGTTCGTAAAGTTCAAGTCCGTCAGTACATTGTATGTACTAGGAAAATTTTTTCAAAGCAATTAAGTCAAAACCAACAATATAACTTCTTAAGAAAAAAATTGTGAAATTTAATGACTACTCAAAGTAGTGGCGTTACATAAAAAAAAATTAAGATTTGAAGACTTCGATCATTCAAAGCTAATTTGTTTGAAAAGAAAATTAGAACTAAGGCGGATAGTCAAATAATAAAATGGTTGCCGTAGCTTGCCTGCCTGTTTAAGGTTCGAATACCAGAAACATCAAGTAAAACAAATGTTTTTCCGCTGGTATCGCCTGTCTCTAGAAATTTTCAATTTATCCGATAGTAATTTCGTGCTATGAGAAGCTCTTTTTTAGCTAGATGTTCGGAATCGGCAAAAAATTGAAGGTCCCTTCCATATCCTTAGAAGTTGAGAAAAATACAATAGGTTTGGGGTTCCTCGTTCTGTTGCACCACTCTATTTTATTTATTTAATAAAAGAAAAAGACTCACCATAAACCTTCTCCTTTGTTGAAAAATAATATTTCCGGTGAATAAGAACTGAATTCTATTTTGGACACAGCGGGTTGTACACATTCCACCCCGAAATAAACGAAAGTACTTGTTAATTAAATTCCTTATTTTGTTTTTGTCGCATTTAAGGACATTAAAATACACTTAAATGCACAAATGTAATATTAGAGTTTCTGATGAAATTCTTTCCCTTCCAAATTTATTCATAACACAAATTGAATAATTTTGTTTTTAGTTAAGTGAACTTTCGTTTTATCAGAGTTTGTGCATGAAATTGTTTTTGATCGAAATAAATTGAAATTATCATTAAAATGCAGAATTTGAATATAAATCTATAAATAACCACAACCTTTCAACGAAAGTACCTAATGACTTTTGAAAAAGATGAAATATTGAAGGATATTGCATCATGTTTGATTTTTTGAAAGATATGAAAGCATTGAATCCTGTTGTAGTTCTTCTCTTTCTGGATTATTTTGCACTTGATTTCAAATCATTGGAACAAACCGAATTCTGGAATGCTTTATTAATGGAACTTTTTTACCTATGGTTGGTTGATTGCAAAAAAGACAAGCGGTTTCGGTCGTATCCTCTCACAAAGAAGCATTCCACCGATTCAATGAGACAAAATTGGAAAACAATTTGAATTGTGTTAATTAAACCACAAACTAGCTTTAAACAAGCTTCTCTAAGCTTCTCTAGCACATTTTAGCTTTATTGTGTTCACATGTTATTTAATTTAATTTGATTCTTATGAGGCCATTCAATTTATGTCTTTTAATTGAAGTTACAGTAGGGTGTAAATTAGTTTTGAAAAGAGTTCGTGATGTGGTTGGTCGTGTACTATTCAGAGGGGCTCTGATTGGTGTCGGCTTTGCGGCACCTAGACATTGCAACTAATATTATGCGTCAATTGCGCTTACTATACCGCCACGTGGTGACCGCTGGCAACTGTGATGCTCCACCGTGCAAGTGTTGACAAAGACCAGAGGAAGAAATAGATCAACACTATAATGCTCTGCGAGGAATGACTGGCTGCCCGCAACCTCAGTGGTCTACGAGAGCATTTTGGAAATGTCACAGCGGATAAATTCGACTTACAGAATCAGCGGTGGACTTTAGCAGTCAAAAAAGCAGAAACCACTGAATGAGATACTCCAACATATTTAATTTAAATGCCTTTCAAGGTCTTTCAATACTAGTATTGAAGTAGAGATGACCTCCAGGCGAGTAAACGACAGCTCTCATACCGCTGCAGCAGAATACTGCTTCCCGATTATTGCAGACATTACCGCCATCTTAGAAGTGCGATGGAATGAGCCGGGCATAAAGAAGATAAAGAACTGTGATAGACAACAGAAACAGCGCTTATTTGGGTGCGGTTTTGTCGTTAAAGGAAGACTCATAGATAAGGTTATTAGCCAAAATCTAGTAAATAAGCGTATAATGACCATCCACTTAATTACTTTACTTTAGATGGTGCTTATTATCCAGAGTGGATCACGGCCTCAACCAACAAAACCTCTCCAACTAGCCCGGTCCCCTAGCTAGCTGCCACCAATTGGGCACACCAAGTTGGTTGAGATCATTCACCACTTGATCGCGCCACCTGAGATGAGGCCTTTCTCTGTCACGTTGTCCATGAGGGCTGGAATCGAAGTCTCGTCGGGCTGGTGCGTCGATGTCCATGTGCTCCACGTGGCCTAGCCATCTTAGTCGCTGCATTTTCAGCTTTTTGACTAGGTCGATATCACTGTAGAGCCCGTAAAGGTCGTGGTTAAATCACCTCCTCCACTCTCCACCAATGCACACTGCACCAAACATCACTCGAAGAATCTTCTTCTCAAAGCAACCCAGCTGGTATTCAACCGATTTTGTCAGTGTCCATGTCTCTGCTCCGTACAGCATGACTGGGATGATTAAGGTTTTATAAAGTGTCTCTGTCGTTCTTTGAGAGAGGGCTTTACTACTTAAATGCTTTCTAATCCCAAAAAAAGGGAAGATAAAATTGGGCTTCTCTTCTCGATAACAGCATATACTTCGTTTTCGTCTCGTTAACAGATAAACCCATCTTCGCCGCTTCCGCTTCAATACTTACAAATGCTCCACTGACAGCACGCGTTGTTCTGCCCATGATGTCAATGTCATCAGCATAAGCAAGGAGTTGAACGGACTTTTGAAAAATTGTACCTCTGGTGTTGACTTGTGTTGTGAGATGCGTACAATTGCTTCAAGCACGATGTTAAAAAGGTTGCATTACGTGAAAATCGTTCTTGGCGATTTTAACGCAAAAATAGAGAAATAGATCTTTTTTGGGAGTAAATGCGTAATGACAAAACCTCCGAAAACAGACTAGGGCTAATCAATTTAGCTGCGGGGCTATATCTTGTTGTATACGTAGTACGCGCTTCTCGCATCTCAAAATTTATAAAGGTATAGGTACAGATCAATAAACCATCAACCAAATTGGTTATGTTGCGATTGACGCAAGGCACTCTTCCAGTGTGATAGATGTCCGAAATTCCCGAGGAGCCAACTTTGACTCGGACCCCTTGTTGTAGCCAAGGAACGAATAAAGATATGCTGTTCACGACTCGTGCGAACCAACGCTGTGAATAGATATAACGTCGGAAAGCTACATTCGCAACAGATTGCCAGTGCTTTATCCAATCGAGTGTCCCTCCAACTATCCTTGAATCTTATGCCGCCAGCACTAATCACTGAAGACCAGTCGCAGCAATGCCAAGAAGCCTTTATAACTACTGCCTATCTGAGGTTCTTGGTTTCACTCGGCCCCCGAAACGAAACCCATGGTTCGACGAAGAATGTAGTCAGGCAAATGCAGGGACGACAAATGTTGATGCAAAAGAGGACAAGGGCTGCTTTCGATCAGTACCTACAAAGAGATTTACAAGGAGAAAAGAAGGGAAGAACACCGAATTCTCAAAAAGAAAAAGAAGCAGCATGAGAAGCGCTCGTTTGAGGAAATAGAGAGGTGCCTTGACAGGAACGAGATTCGGAAGTTTTACCAAAAGGTAAAAAGATCCTGCCAGAGTCGCAAACCCCTAAGTCAAGCCTGTAAAGACCCGCAGGGAAACATAGTTGTAGAGTCACAGTCGCTTCTGAGGATCTGTAAAGATCACTTCTGCAGACTGCTTAACGGCGATGAGGACACAAATTCCGCTGTCAAGCAGAAAGCCCCATTCAACATGGACGATGACCAAAAATGCCATCCTCCCACCTAGAAGTTGAGCTTTCCATATGCAAACCTAAATCAAGTAAGACTGCGGGTGTTGATGGCCTTGACGCCGAACTGTTCAATGCAACTGGGGATCAGTTGGAAAGGAACATGAACCAGCTGTTCTCCATTATATGGTCGGAAAAAAGCATTCCCTATGAATGGAAACTCAGTATCGTATATCCGATCCAAAAAAGGGGGACCCTCACAGTTGCGCCAATTATAGAGGGATAAGATTCCTTAACGTCGACAAGATCTTATTGTCTGCTGAAATATGTGAAAGTCAAAAGCCCCATGCTAACAATTAGAATGTCGTTCAAATGACCTTCTCCAAATTCAGTACCGCTTGGTCTCTGATATCCAAAAAAAGGTTGCAATAAGAAAACACAATCAATGAAATTTCCCAGTGCGTAGTTGTAAACAAGAAGCCATATCATCTGATCGAAGTCTGAATGATGAGAAATGTTGCAAGTGGCATGTATAAAGTGAACATCATAAAACACGAAATCCTTTCAAAACAAACCAAAACGATTATAAATTACTGCTGATTCCCAGCAAACATACCAGCAACCGAAGTCACACAAAGCAATCAAGCCCCCAACAAGGTAAAGTACTATGGCTAAAGCCCAAACAAAAGCATTTCCTCTGCACTCCACCTTGCGGTTCAAGAAGATGTTCGCTATGTTCAACAAAATTTATGGCTTTCAATTTGTTTTTCTGGGTCGCTGACAATATACGAAAACGTTGGATCACTGTTAAATTGTTTGCAGCACGTTTCACACCGCCACAACAATTCGCAGACAAAGTGTCGTAAGCTAGGAAACCCAAAAGATGTCCAGAAGTTTAGGCTCCACATCTTGTTGCATGAATCGGCTAGGCATTTTTGCTTAAGTGCTATTGAAAGGAGGCAAGCACAAGTTGTGGCTTCCATGCTAGATTTGTGGTTTTTCCCTGGTGGAGTGATGGAGGCCCAATACTTATCTAAGTTGAAGTGTGAGAGGAAAAAGAATGATATGGGGCGTTAACAACATGCTTGTGATGACATCTGTATTTTTTCTTACTTGAGAACGAGGATGAACAAGTCACGATCATTAGGAGTGATGTAATGCATATAAGCATATATAGAAAAAGTACTTCTTAGATTGAATTACAATAATCAAGCTCGATTTGAAAACGACACGACAATGAAAACCGAAATATGTTATTTAAAAATTATTTAGTTGGTTTTGCCACAAACTGAAAATCAGTAAATTTTTTTTTATTATATCTTAACTTTTATAGGCGTAAAGTGATGGCAATTTTTAATTGTTTTCTGTTTGCTGGTAGATAATTTGCTGACATAAAAGATAAAGTTCAAGTTTTGTTTTAATTATAAAAGTAAACGTGAATTCTCGGTTTGCTTATGGCCTTGTCGTATGAAAAAAACGAGGTCATTGAAATGGTACATTTCACAGAGCCAAGTGGTAGCGAAATTCCATCAACTTCAGTGACCTGCACAAATATTTTAATTTGACAATATCGAGAGTATGCATCATTAAGTGATTGAAAGCAAATAATAAGAAATTAAATTTGCAAATATTTTTTTTTAAAGAAGTCCATTCGTGTTTTCTTTTAAATGAGGATCTAAGCCCTGGTCGCAAATATTTTTGGGTTCAGGCACTCTGCAATCAAAAAATAATGGTTACCTTTGTAACTATATTACTATTATCGTGTAACCATCCGTATATTTTGTTTAACATATGATTACAGCAACACAAAGCAATCCGGTAAGGTTTTGGTTAGCTTCTAGTAAGCACTGTTTCACGTAACTTATCATTCAAAGTCTAAAGTATGGAACTTTAAATGTGGTTCTAGAGGCTTTGGTAGGTAGATCTTTTAAAGTTTTTAAATATGTTTTTCAAAAACCAAGATTTTTGATGAGATCCTTGGGTCTGGACATTGATTTTTTGGTGCTGTTGTGCAATAAGATCTACAAGATCTAACTCAAGTTTCATACGAAAGTTTATTCTTTCTTTCGGGTGTGCGACACGAGCATCATAGTTTTAAAGGGATCACCGCTCTCTTATCTGCTTCACTTTAGTGACCCGTCCGTGGGATACGCCAAGTTGACCTCAGAAAGCGTCTGCAAGCCTGATGGCTTTGGATTGATTCATATCTGAGCTGAGGCTATAGGCATTGAAGGTGTCTTAACAAAGTGTTACAGAACAAAGATCGGTAGGACCAGAACTAAACATTAACCCGACTCAAACCAAATTTGTGCCCTTTTACAAAAGAAGACTCCTATCGCGTATGAAAGCCATACAACTGGACGATAAAAAAATTAAACACACTTTCGTGGAGACCAGGTAGAGGACGCAGCTGAAAAAGCTAAAGAAATCAAGAGAATTGCATTTAAAATATGGGGCTGTAGACCGAACATTATTTGGTAGATGTACGTAGTGATGGTGAGACCGGTCTTCACTTATAGAGCGGTAGTCTGCAACAAGAGAACCAACCGAAGTTAAAATATCGGAGGAAGACAACCGGGAAAAACACTAGAATGAACTCACGAAAATGCTTCCAGACAGGCTTCTACTTGGCGCGTTCAACATAAAACGATACAAAGACCTTATAAGCCTAAGTAAACGTATTGTAAAAATATATTATATTGTTTCTTTACTGGACATTGTAGGCTAAGAAAATGCCTCAGAGTATTGGGCGGGGACCAATTGAAAGTACGGAAAAAGTACAAAGGAATATTCATATACATAACATAAACGAGAGGGATCTAAGCTTCCTCAATGTAACCCATATTTTCATCTTCGTTAACGAAACTAACCTGTTTGAAGAACTACCACTCACTCATTGATTCATGTCTGAGTGCAACCAAATGCAGGTGCATGCCGTCGCATATATCTTTACAGGAGGGTTAATAGGCTGTTCTACCTGTTATTTTCAGTCGTGTCTGAACGTTAAAACTTAACATCTTCCCATTGGCATTATCCATAAGTGATACGTGCATTCAACAAAATGATAAGCTGTCAGTACTTGTAAACGCTCATCTTCGCTGGAATGACAACATATTTGAAAAACGCTGCTCAGTGCTAAGGTCTATTAAGACGTTATAGAAAATTCTTCACTCCTTCTGATTTGGCTACAATGTACAAAGTCTCCATCGCCCAAAACTAGAGTAAGGCTCCCATATCTATAGTCTGGTGCTCCTCAAACATATCATTACGCCTACTTGATAGGGTTCAAAATGGAGCTTTGGGACTATTAGGTGATAGTTCAACTGTAGCATTGATTGATTCACTTGAACATCGTTGAAGTATTACTTGCCTCACTTTTTTTTACAAACAGTGCTCTAGTGAAAAAGCCAGTTGCATTTCCAACAGAAAGAAATTTGTCGCCAATTCCACATCGCTAGGAATGCTCATCGGTTATACCTTGAACCCAACTCTGTAATGACAGTCATTTATAAAGATAAATTACTTACCCGATTCTGTTTTCCAGATGCCTCCCTTCACTCTCTCGAATTTGCTTTTATGACATAGCCGTTCAAATAGTGTTATTCGCAATCTTGTTATTGATTGTGATAAAGAGCTCAATTTTCGACTTCACATTGATCAAATAATTAGTAAAGTGAAATCCTCCCAAGGATATATAAAGCTGGTCCAAGGAATTCTCAATCCCTTATGTTCCCAAACAACTATGCATAGGATTTATTAGGCCTATAATTTAGCATCCTTCGCAGGTTTGGTTTCCTTTCCAAATTACCAAATCACTAAGAATTGAAGCCGTACAATCTTTTGATTAATGCTGTTACGTTACGCGCCTACAAAGACGCAAACCGTCGCGTCGTGTAGTTCCTGACGTACTCTTTCTGCACCAAATAATTATACTGGTGATATCGAGTGTCCTGCAATCCTCAAAAACACATTTCTTAACACCAATCTCTGCAAACTAAGATCCAGATATGGCCATTTTAGGGCTATAAACACACGAATGCTACTTTAAGCAAAGAGTGCACAATATACTCTTGATTAAAATAAAAGCTTTTCTCATCTTAGAAGTAATTTTCACTCCAAATATCCTTATTTCCCTCATAGTATATTAGCTTTTAAGATAGATTGAGCTAATATTATTTTTTTATAAGTGTATGATGATAACTAAAGTTTTATCTAAAATGTTTAAGGCTTGTTTTAAGCCAAATAAATAAATATAAATAAAAACAATTTATTTGTAAAAAGGGATAGTGTTTTTGATGTGAAGGGTTCCAAGCATTTAATACGATCAGGCTCAGTAGATCATGCTGTCATACTGCTCACTTAATTTAACTTTAGTTATCCCTTATATCTGTATATAGCATCTCTCCTTTTTTTGCTAAGCAAAAAAGAGTAGAGCACTTACATTTACTATTTCCCTGATTTCCCTCACATCTTATTGAGAGAGCAAGGCTAGCGATTCACTACTACTTAACACAATCGTTACATTTTTTAATGCTATTCTTCAAATTTATAATAAGTCTGTTTTAAAATTTGAGTAAAGACACATTAAAACCACGTTTTTACGTTATTCATGTGAGTGCTGGACGCACAACCGCGGTTTAGAGTCTTCTTCTCAGCTTTGGCTGGATTCCACGTCTTAAAAACCACTATTTCGCCACTTCATAAACGCAACACTTACTCGATTATTGATGGCATAATCACCATTTGTTTCGTTATTGATCATACATCTCACATATTTAAACTACATAGAAAAATCCATGTTGGTATGGACAAACTTCATCTTCTTTAAGAAAAGATAGTGAAACGCAAATAGTGTTTTTTCAAACAACTATCGAATCACTGATAAATCTACTATCTATGAAATATTGTGATAGTAAAAAAAAATTTACCCTGAGAAAGAAACTCACCACTTCTTCGTCTCGCTCAGCTAAAATATCTTCACTAAAACAGGAACAGTTTTTTCCTCTCCCAGCGAATCCATTTGGCAGTTAATAACATTGATATCAATACTTTATCTGGATCCAATAAATTGATTCTTTTAAAATACGGAAACTCATATTAAAACCGTACTTTCTTAAGTTATTGTTATTGTTTTTCTTGCTCTTGTGGAACAGATTTTAATGTTTTGATTTGCATATCCAGATTTGCATATTATTTTGTTTCAAGCGAAAACTAAAAATATCGCAATCCAATAGCGGGTGAAGTTTATTGACCTCGTGAGTTTGTTTAAAAAAAAGGAATAATATTTTGAATTTCAGAAAAATACAAAGAGAAGTATTTTTAACATCCACGATTATATTAAAATATTCACAGCCTAAAAGCTCAATTTTCAACGACATTACTCTCTTAAGTTAAATACCAACGGCAACGGTTACACTAAGAACAAACGAGCTAAAATTAAATTGAATTTCAAAGAAAATGTCATAAAATATGCTGAATTACGTTCAAAGTCAAATGTGGTTACAGAAATGTTATTTGGTACAAAACAGTTAATCCGAAACGAGTCAACCAAAACTTAAAAGTCAATATCCTTTGAGGCCGTAAATACTTCACCATTTTCAGCTCCCGCCATCTTTAAACATATAAAACAGTTTTAAGATGTGAAATCATGATCAGATGATAAAAATCAACCCACTGACATATTCCTCACTTGGATGATGATTGCAATCAATTAATTCCCTTCTATGGTTGCAAATACTTGCAACCAAGTTCGTTGTTCAGCTCTTTTGTTTGGAAACATTCCGAATTATCTTTGCTGTTACTGATTTGATTAACTTTTTCTAAATCAAATCATCAGAGGCTTACTTATATATTCAAAACAATGAATTATTAACTGAAAAAATCAAACGATGCGATGGATGACGTTCAAGCATTCACAGACCAGATTGGAACTCATAACTATGCGATACAGTTAAAGGAATGGTACGACTGCAACTAAATGATACAAATTATATTTTATGGAAAGGATGTCTTAACGAATTTGGTAGGTTGCGCCAAAGCAAGTCAATAAATGGCAAAACAGTTTTAATTAAAAATTACAACTTATTGTGAGCTGCTAGTACCGAATAAGATAGATTTTGAAAGAAACCACAGTAGGGTGAGAAAGATCAATAACATGGCAGTTATAAGTAAAACATAATGCAGAGAATGTTGTCTGGTTATTTGATATAGAGTAAAATGTCTCACAATCAACAATAATAAATTTTACTCAAGAAAGCGAACATTTCACATCGCACCGTTACGTAAAGGTAATGTGACAAATTAATGCATATCAGGTATGTTGAATGATGGAATAATTAAGTACCTACTAGCTGAAGTCTGAGTAGGACAAGATATTATTCTTATATGGTGGCTGTTCCTTGTTTTATAGAAATTCAATAAAGTTCTTGAACAAAGTTGTATTTGCTTGGTGATTCCATCCAGTTTTTCATCTTTTCATACAAACACTCGGTTTTATTTAATTTATTTTTATTTACATATTATCATACAATCTTAACTTATTCATACACAACATAAACTTCAAAAAAGCCAATATTTTCGTCTTAAATTTGTAAGTTTTGTATTTTAGAATTTTGTTTGCGGCTAAATATCTTAAAATAGTGATTTGGAGGAAGAAAAAAACAGAGAGAAAAAAAAATACTGCCAACGAAAATATGGCAAAAAACGCTGAAGCAATACAAAAGGTCCGACAAAAATAAAAATAAAATAATGATAAAGGTCACAGGTTGCAAGCGTGTGCTGATAAATTTTGATTAAGAAGAAACACAAACGTGATGGGAATTTTCGTTCATCTCCTTATTTTATTCGATTCGTATGAGAATGAGTTTTGTGTTGGATGCGCTTTGTAATTATAGTTTTTTGAGATGGAATATAAATCGTCTTTGGAGTAAATGACTTTGGGTGTGCTTTTTCTGAATGCAGCTACTTGAGGATGCATGACTTCGGGCATTCGAAACGGTTGTGGTGCTTGTAATGATGGTAATTGTTGTTGGGATGATGGAGCTGATAGATCAAAGATATTGGAATACTGCAAAAAGAACGAGATGATAGGAAGGGAATGATTTGTTGTAATTCAATCATCTGAAACTTACAAAAACATTTGGTGTATATTTTGCTTTTTCATAAGCCTTGTATTTCTTTGTTTTGGCATTGTATTTGCCGTTGAACTTATTAAACTTGTCGTTGTAATACGTGTCCGAGGTCTTGGTGTAGTAAGTTTTGGTGTTTGACGGTACAATAGCATGGTACTTGAAGCCAAAGTTCGGTATGAACTGTGGAGAAAAGGCCGAAACTGACGTTTGTGGGAATAGAGAGTTGACAAAGTCTGGTGAAAGAACTTTTCCATAGTCGAATTGTCTTGGTTTGTGCTGAGGTCGAGACGATTGCTTGTAGTTGTTTGTGGCAGGCTTTGGTCGAGATGGTGGTGGAAGAACGTATCTGAAAGAAATGGCTTGTCACTTCTGAACAAATTATGAATGTAAATTGTTGACTTACTGGTATGGATTTGGATTTGGAATGTCATTGGATTGATCTTCCCATACTGGTGCTGGATTTCGGTATGGCTGTTGGGCTGGCTTGGCTGTTGTTGGTACAGCAGGAACTATAGGACCGGGTTTTGTACCGAAGTCGACTCTTATCGCTGTTGAGAGTGCAACCCAAGTTACCAGCAAGAGTATTTCTGTATTGAACTGAAAGAATGAAGAAAACAAATTATAGTTTTTGATCTCAGTTCCTGCATCTAAAACATAAAAAAAACTCTCTTCTGAAACATCAAATATATATATGCAAACTTCGTTAACATGATGATGGGTTTTGTTAAACAGAAACATAAAGAAGGCTTTAAAAATAGATTGTCTATTCCTACTTTGATAAAGATAAGGCTTGGATAATGTAGCAAATGGTTTTTTGTAAGCCTTATCTTCAAAAAAAAAGTGTTTCAGAAGTACTTTAGCTTAAATATTGAATGAAAAGCTGCAAACATGTAAAGATATCTACAATCATGCTGGAAAGTTTGGCAAGTTTTCAATTATTGGATTTCATTTATTGTGAAAATACGGTGTTCTTAAATTCTTTGACTATGTTAAAGGCGACTCAAGCAAAGTACAAAGAAGCCTTGAGAGTTATGTTGGTTATACTTCAGTGAGCCAAAGAAATTCAACAACAAAGAGGTCTCAGTTGCAAAATATTGGAGAAACTACAAACTACTGAAAGGCTGAAATCCTTCTGCTACAACAACAAAATTATACATGCTTGTAGTTATCTCGTCGGGGTCTAACAAGCAGACATTCTGACCATCACGATACGGGTACCATCTTTTTTATAATGCATACTTTTAATTCATGTGGTTAAAATTCACCGTCCATAAGCAAATCATTCATGAAATAAGACTTCATTGAATTTATTTGAATATGAACTAGAATAAATATTGATGTAATAGGTGAAATAATATTAATTAAAAAAATTTATCATAGAATAAAATGCTTTTTATATCTGTCCTTCTTAGATAAAACACTTATAACCTCGTCTGCTGCTATAAGTATTTCGCGATGAATAGCTAGACCAAACCATTCAAACATGCTTCGTTGTGTTGTTTTTACTCTCTTTAAATTGAAGAAAGGGAGCTGACGTTGAAACGGGCAGTGTAGCTAATATCCTTAATAAAATATATATGTAAGGAAAGTTTTCTTGGGGCAGCTATCGATCGCTTCCAATGAATGCTTAGAGGAAGTATTTTTCCTTCTGATCAAATATCTAAGTTTTTAATTCTTCAAAAACGGACGATGGTTTGGCAGCAAAATATATTTGGTAAAACTCAACAGCTTCGTTAAATTTTTTAGCTGCTTTTTATATTTCAGACGAAGAATTCTGGATGAGAACCGAAAACCCTCCTAGTATGTTTTCATGGCCTGTAAATTTCTCTGCAAGGTGAAATCGAGAAAAGGACTGAACACAGTAACACGAAAATATTCTTCTGGACATGGAACCGAAGGGTTCGAACGATTCTTTTGTCGGTTCACTATTCTCTTATGTTTAAACGTCAATGTTAAGGATTTCAGCTATTTTTTTTTTGCATCTTCAAACACTTTCAAGAATGAGTCATCTTCTGCCCGTTTAATTTTTAGCTGATCCCTTAAATCTTTGTCGAGATCCATAGCTTGAACCATGTCTAGATTCACTCTTTGAAACTCACGGCTTAATGAAAACGAAAGTTGGTAAATCATACTTATTACCTTTAAGCTAATCAAAAACTCGACATCCATAGCGTTTTTGAAGTTCCTTGCGTCACTTTCCAATGTTTTTCTGTGGTCAAGAGTCTCAAACACAAACAGAAATAGCTCCTCAAAATCTTCAACTGATTGATATTTTGAAATCCATCCCGTCAGATTCAACATTTTTAATGTCTTTTTTTGTGGAGTATTGAAAATAATTGTCAACTGCTTCAATTGTGGTTAGGCAGTCTCTAATGGCTGGTATTTTGCTGGAAACAGATACAGATAGGATTCAAAGAATGTGCTGCACATTGGACGTACAGAGCATCCGAAGCAAGTTGTTGGCAAATAATTGCCTGAACATCATTGTATCTATCAGGCATATTGCTTGCTCCGTCGCCGTCATACACTTGGCCGATCAAAAAAGAAATGGCTAGACTACAATTTCGAAAATTTTCCACTATAAGCTTTGCAAAAGCATCACCTTTATTGTTTCATATAGTAATGTTTGGTAAACTGTTGTGTAAGAGATTTAAAGCCAAAAGATTTTATTCACACCAGTCGTGGAAAATCGATATAAAAATTAAATTCAAAAGATTGGGTGATTTGCCGAAATAATAATTTCTTTCAGATGAAATTTATTTTATATTTTCTATGTAGAATGAAACCATAGAATGTACAATCCTGAGAGTACTATACTCTGTCCAACAAAGATTGTCAGTACAGGCCTTATGGGAGAGCTTTTTTCGAAACTGTGGTGCCTGTCAACGCTCTCAGGACACCACACAAGTAATAATGTACGTAGCGCCCACTGAAATAAAAACAACCCACTGACCTACCTATGATTTTTTCATGTAGTTTTAATAAAAATTTTGCGATAGTCCCCAATACAACTTGTCTGCCACACAGTCGATGGCAGAATGACTTGTGTTTGCTATTCAACAACCCCCGTTTATTTGCTGAGTGCAATGAGAATGCGTACATTCAGACGGCGTTGCCATGACCAAATTTTACCGAAATAATACAACTCTTCTTTCAGAGTTTGTTAAAGAACTTTGAAAAATAATGCTTTTCTGAAGCTCTTGAGAGAAATTTAATATGTAAGTACTGCCATCATAACGTTTATAAATTCATTGGTTCTTTTCCTACATGATAGGAAAGATGCTTGGAAAATTGTATAGAATTGTTTCTCTATCTTTAAGCAATCATCTATTATTATATTGGCGATAGGTTTGTATGGCTAGGTTAGTTATTAATTTTTTTGAGTCTGTATGTAAAAAGTAAAAACTTTTCCAATTAATGAAAAAAAGAAGAAGAAAACCAAATTTATTTATGTGTTATTTTCTTTGAGTAAAATTTTCGCAATGATTAATGAAAACTGAAAAGTCTTGTAAATCAATCAAATCGGTGGTTTGCAATTCTAAGTGCACTTTGAGTTTTATTTTCTACTTCTGAGAAAAGGAAAGAAAGAATGAAGCATTTTGACATCATAAAAAATGGTAATTAGGTACGCCACCAAATTATGAATCAGAAAAGCCCTTTCTTTTCTTTCATTCATTTATTGGCGGTTTTTTTGCGGTGGGCTGTGCAACATTTTACTACCTGTTAAATAGAATTTGGCCTGGATTTGAAAATCCTTTTTTGGGATTTTTCCATCAAACGAACACTGACACCAACTATTTATATTGTTAAATAGATTATTTTTAAATAAATGAAGTTATATTTATTTTTTGTTATTTATGTTGTTTTTTTTAAAAAAGGATTAGGCCTACTGGGAATACCTTTTTAAAAAAAAAAACGCACCTATTATCTTACCTCATGGTGGTGTGGAAAAAGATGATCAAATTTTTGTTTAAATCGTAATTGTGAAATTAAAAAGCAAAAGTGGTAGCGCTGGTACTTTTCTCTCTCATTTTGAAGCGATTTAGTATCATTTTTTATACATGGTATGGGAACGCTGAAAGAGCTTTCACGTGTGATAGACTTATGCAATATGTTGCAGCCAAAGTGAGATGCCAACGTCCTATCTTCCCTGTACTGACAATCTTTGTTGGACAGAGTATAATAAGACTTAATATACGTTGGAAGTAGCTACTAAATTTCACATTGTGTTTCGTTAACTTTTTTGGTTCATCACTGGTTATGTTGAACAATTATCGATCCCAATGGGGGGGGGGGGGCTATCTCCCTCATCCCCCCCTATCTACGCCATTGTTGCACTTAATAAAAAGTAATGGAGTTTGTTATGTTACTCTAAAGTTGTAGTTTTCTACTCTTCTTTCTCTACTGTTGTAGTTTTCTTTTATGAAAATAGGTACAAAGCATATTGTTTAGATCATTTTCTAAGGTATTCATACACATTTTTACTAGGCAAGTTTTGCAATCGTGCAGGAAAAAAAAATTGAGATAACAATTAAACATGACATTACGATGATAGAGAGTACAAAAAGTGTGTCCTACAATTCTGTCTGTCTGTAGGTGCGTCTGTCTGTCTGTCTGTATGTCCGTATATGGATCTACAGCCTGGACCGCTTGACCGATTTCCTTCAAAATTTGAAGGTATGGTCTCTGGGGTAGCCTACAGAGGAGTTTTTCGAATTGGGTCTCTAGTTTGAAATAACGGTACCTACCATACAACCTATATTTCTCTTTAAATATTTTGATAAAATTTATGGTGAGGTATTATTTCTGAATAGCTATTCTTATTATGTAAAAATTTTCTTTGGAAAAGTCTAAAAATGGTAAAGTAATTTGGGGTAATGTGGTATAGGCATTTTTTTTTTTCGAAAACTAAGTAGCATACTTCAACGATTTTGACTTAAGTAGGTGCAGATATAAATAAAACTAATTATGCGTTTTCAAACGAGTAAATAATCTTCATATCTGCCAAAAAAATGTTCAACAACAGTAATTGAGGTATTTTGAGTTTTTTTCGGGTGATAAAAAAACTGTTTGTGCGGTTATAAAAGTTCTGTTTCAACAGTGAAAATATATTTTTCAAAAAAACGCAAGAATCTTCTACGAAAAATACATGTAAGTTTTGCTGAAATATATTTAGATTCTTTTTTATTATTTTTTTTTGTAAAAGTATACAGTAAAAGTTTCGGCTAATGTGGTATACTTGGCATGGGCTAATGTGGTATAGTACACCACATAGATATAGTGTAGCATACCACATAACCCACTACAAAAAGGAGTTCCTTTTCAAAGCTGGCTATTTGTATTTTTTCTCATGATCCATTCGTTAAAAGGTTAAGTAAGAAAACATGGGATTCCAAAAACATGAAAAAAGCTACTCATTCTGTGAGGAATGAACCAAAGAGAATTTTGATAGCTTATAAAAGATTTGGCGTCCCACGCACATCTATTCAACGCTAGAAATGCAAAATCAGTGGAAAACCTTATCCTCATAAAATATGGCAAACACATAAATTGAGCATCCGTTCACACATAGGAACGTCTTTTGATATATTTTACAAATATTTTTTTAAAAAACATCTGCTTTTCGGCTATAACGACTTTAATTAAATTTTTAGGGTTAATATGTATTAGCAACTGCAAGAAATGGTGTTTTTAGATCTTTGCTTGAAACTTTTGGAATATTTAATTTAATTTCAATATTTGGTGTAATTTAATTAAATTTTCATAACTAATGTTAAATTGGCAACCCAGTACCATCAAATATATTAAGAGTGAATACTAAAACCGCCATAAGATTTAGCACACAATCGCAAGTTCGTGCGACCCAGTCGTGCCTATTTTTTTAAAAACCACTTGCAAAATATTAAAGAAAACTGTTGAAGGCTTTTTTACCAGAAACTGTTAACAGCGGGCGGGCGCTCACATTGATGGTGACTTATAACACCACTCCGTTTAACTAAAATCAGTTTCTCCTTTAATATTTCCGAATCTTAATGTAATTAAAGCCTGAACTTATATTTTTTCGATTCAACACACAGTGCTATCCAAGTTCGTTTGCTTTTCATTTAGAACGAATCAACCTTTCCTTGTCAGTGGAAGCATAATATGTGCATTTGTGATTAATTCATACAGTCCAGTATTTGAAACATATTATCTTAAAAAAATATGCTCCTTGCTGTTCAATTGAAATATTGGAAGCCTAAAGCACAAATGTGACACAAAGTTAGGAGATAAAAAGACAAACAAAAATCTTTCGCTTCGATGCACAGAGTTCTTGATTTGGTTTTGTATTTTTTTTGTGCTACTATTTCAAATTAATAATGAATACGAGCTATGAATTAATTCCGCATTAAATACAAGTGGGTGAGACAGGCGATAATATTAATCTATTGAGCTCAAACAATACATTAGGCATAATAGCACAATATGACAAAAAACTATAGACTGAAATTAATTCCGCAAACAATAAAACATCAATAACAATGATCTCTTATCTGCATAATGATTAATAACAATGATTTGTTTAACAAGTGATTTAACGATTTTTTTGCTTTCGAAAAAGTTGCTCGGACCAGAAGTGCGAATTAAGCTTCGACGTTAATGGAACGCCGCGCAGTCAAACTTGAACTTGAATGACTTGGTTTTGTTTACTGAAATCGTTATTGCATCGGAGATTGGTTGGTTTTTAATAGTTCACAGCGTACGTTGTGGTTTATTACAGCACATTGAACGTTGGAGAATGTTGATAGCAAGCTGTAATTGGATATTCGTTAAGAAAATGTAAATTGTAAGTCAATTTTGATTATTGGATTTATTACACGGCTTATTTTTTACTTTTGTTTTACTTGTGAATTTAGTTCAATGGATTTTGTTGTGTTTTTGATGAATAAATGATAAACTGGATAAAGAGGTCGGCAGAGAGGGCCAGGTAGTTCGTAGTACTCATTTAATAAACTTCAAGGTCAGCAACCAGTGAAAGGCCATAAAATAATTCAATAAAATTGTACCCACCTCCTTTGAAAGATAAATAAAAGTTACTTTAAGAACTATCGCTTTAAGGGCTCCTTATGATAGTAAAGCTTTTAATCAACACTAAACGATGATGGAAATGTTCAAGGAATTGGTTGTTGTAACCACGTCCGTCATTACATTTTATTGATATTTGGTTAATTCCATCTTTTATTTCATCTGTAATTGATGGTTAACAAAGTCAAGTCAAAAGGTATTTAAATTGTGTTTTGTTATAAGTGTTTTGATATTTCATCGTCGTTGTCATTGGGTCATTTACTGAACCAAATCAGAAAAGCTTTGGAAAATACGGACTACTTGTTAGTTGACGTACTCTCTGTCTATTTATTTAATCCGTTCGGAGTTCTCAGAAGAGAATGCATCAAATAGACCTTTAGAAAAGTCCAATCCCAAGTTTAGTGGAAAGCCAAAATATGTTTAAGAAGACCAAAAATATCTGTAATGCTGACGCCTGAAGTAAAAAGTAAGGCAAAAAATACAAAAGTAGCTTTTAATCTTTTGTTAAGATTTTTAAGAATAAAAACACATCATCCGTCTTAACGCTCCTCTTCAATAACTCTCCGTATGTTGGCTTCAGGGATGGATCTTATTTGCTGGCAGCTCGATTTGCTAGTAACTCAACACTTCCTGATATCATATTGGCTCCATTTGAATTTGAGTCCGTAAATTCTATGATGGAGCAAATATTTTTACGAACTTGCTCAATTGCGAGAGTCCTGAAAGATCTCAACAAACATAGATCCGTTGGTTCAGACAGTGTCCCCCCGTTATTCTGAAGAGGTGTCTTCCACGCTGGTAAAACCACTGCGCAATCTTTTTTATCTATTTTGTTCTTCTGGGCTCTTGTCGACCTGATGAAAAACTTCATTTGTCCAGCCCATCTCTTAAATAGGCGAAACTACATCCCCTTCTCATTACCGTGTAGTTGCGCTAACATCCCTTCTTTCCATGTTCATAGAAAAGTTGATAAGCCGTCAACTCATATGGATTATCTTGAGAAAGAAAGCTTCTTAGTAAACGACAGTACGGATTTCGTGGCAAAAGGTTTACTGGTGAATTGATTGCATATCTCATCGAAAAATGGAACTATTTTAATTTAATTTATTTCATAATGGTGTACTATATAAGAATGAGTCTTTTATAGTACCTTAAGACAGGACTTGCAAGTACAAGTTAAGTTGTTTAGATAAGTAACAATAATAGTACATACAATATTTTAACAAAAACAAAAAAAAAGTTAGATAATATTTACAAAATGATTTTAATTTTAGGTAAGAAGAATTTTATTAGACTATTAAATATTTTATTTTCAATTTACTGTTTGCAGGTTTAATTAATTAAAATAGTTAAATATAAATATTAAGCAACTAGCAATTTATGAAAAGAACGAGAATCAAGCTTAGCGTAAACCACTGAAACATACTCTATGATGGGCAAAAGCAATGATTTGCTGATTTTCAGTTTGGTTTCAGTAAGTGTTAGATATGAAAACATATTCAATTTTCGAAGACCACCGTAGATGCGGCCAATAGAGGTATTAATATGATCGTTAGCTGAAATGGAACGATTAATTTTAAAACCAAGGCTTGTAACAACATTTTTAAGCTCAATTTGGAATCGAGATACGAACACAGGTGGAAGATTGGTTGTATCAAATTTCGGTTTAGAGATGGCAATGATTTGGGATTTTGCTGGGTTAAGCGTTAAGCCATTACACAGAGTCCATTTGTAAATCTCCACATTGACATTTTGACATCATGACATTTTCCACATTTTCCAGTGAAACTAAGATTATTGCGTTTTATATTTCCTTGGCATTTGATTTTATCGAAAATTCGTGCTTTTATTCGTATTAGAAACTACTTTTCCGACCTTTTTTTATAAGTTGTATTGAAAGATTTCAATGTCTGCTGTCTGATACCCCGTTAAACGCTGGTGTGCTCCGGACCTCCGTTTTGTCTCCGACTCACTTCCTTGTTTTCATAAACGATTTCTTGTCTTCTAATCTTCTTAAAGGTTTCGCTGACATGACGTCTCAACTATTAGCTTCTCAAATTCGATCCAAATTCACGTACCAGTTCCGGAACTGGAATGACAGCATTGTTACAAGGGGTAATAAAAATCGAGTAGATTTCAACGCCTCAAAAACTCAAATCTGTTTTAGTCACTAAGGCTTAGCATATACCCCCATTGCCAATATATATATGGAAGCAGCATGAGAAGCACTCGTTTGAGGAAATGGAGAGATGCCATGACATGAATGAGATTCGTAAGTTATACCAAAAGGTAAATAGATGTTGCCAGGGCAGCAACGCCCGAAGTCAAGCCTGTAAAAACCAGCAGGGAAACATTGTAATAGAGACGCTGTTGCTACTTAAGAATTGGAAAGACCACTCCTACAGACTGTTTGGCGGCACGGCGATGAAAACACTAATTATGCTGTCAGGCAGAATGCACTATTCAACTTGGACGATGATCAAGAATGCCGTCCTCCCGACCTAGAAGAAGTTAAGCTTTCCATATGCAAACTTAAATCAAGTAAGACTGCAGGTGCTTATGGCCTTGATGCCGAACTGTTTAAGGCAGCAGGAGACCAGTTCAAAGGAGTATGCACCAGCTGATCTGCATGATGTGGTCAGAATAAAGCATTCCCGATGAATGGAAACTCAGTATCGTATGTCCGATCCTAAGAAAGGGAGGCCCTCAGGATAACGCTAACTTTAGAGGAATATTTATATTTACTTACTTAGGTGGGCATTACAGTTCGGGGTGAACCTTTGCCTCAACCAACATCCTTCCATAACGACTTCGATTTCGGGCCACCTCTCTCCAGTTTTGCACTCAAATTCGGTTTAAGTCTTATTCCACTTGATTGCGCCACCTAAGACGAGGTCTTCCACTTTCCACGGCTTCCCTGCAATGTGCTTTCGAAAACCCGTTGAGATAGAGCGTTCGGGTTCATCTGCTCTACATGGCCCAACCATCGTAGCCTTGCGATGCTTACTCTTCTGGCTGTGCCCATGCCCATGTCGCGGTACAGCTCATAAGCTCGTTGTTGTATTTTCTTCTCCACACATTGTCTTCGCATACGGGACCAAAGATCAATCGGAGAATTTTTCAATCGAAACGACCAACGGTTTTCTCATTCGCTTTAGAAAAGGCCGTAAAGAAGGACTGGGATATTCAAGGTCTTATAGAGGAATAAGCCTCCTTAACGTAATTTTTAAGATCTTCTCTGCTGTAATATGTGAATGTCTGAAAGTCCACGACAACAACTTATCAATGTGGTAGACCAGATAAGTTCACAATAGACCAAATTTCCACATTATGGCAGAAATTGGAAAAACCCGGTATTTCAAGGTTCCGTATGACAGCAATTAAAAAGACGAGCCGTATTGAACTATGTCTACTTTTGGTATCCCCGCAAAACTCGCACGACTGTGCAGGATGAGTTCAGAGAATTCATGCTGCTCCGTCAAGGTCAGTTAAGAATTAATCGAGACATTTGATGTCGAAAAATGCTTTAGGCGGCAAACTGTCAATCAATTTCTTAAATTTTAAAAGTTTTAAAAATCTCAAACGTCAAGAAGAATAAAATCTTTCAAAAGTATGTAAATTACTCGCTTACGCAACAATACAGGACAGGACTTCGTCTACCTAGGATCCGCTAAAGACACGGACAACAACATCAGTGCGGAGATCAAACGGAGAATAACTCTTGTCAACCGTTATTTTCTTGGGTTTGATTTGGAGAAGGCAATTGAGAAACAAAACCCTCTCCAGAAAAGTCAAGGTAACCTTTTATACGACCTTGAGCGTCCCAGTGCTGCTTTACGGCGCGGAAGCGTGGACTTTATCGAAAGCGGATGACAAAAAAAAAAAAAAAAAAAAATGCGAATGATCTTTGGCCCTTTTGCGAAAACAATGGATGTAGAAGAAGATTCAACAACGAGCTGTATAAACTGTAAAGCGGCATGGGCATAGGTAGAAGAGTACGCATCGCGAGGCTACGATGGCTGGGCCATGAGCGAATGGATGTAAATGCTCCGGCTCGAAGGGTTTTCGAAAGCACATTGCAGGAAAATCGCTGAAGGGGAAGGCCTCGTCTTAGATAGCGCAATCGACCTCAACCTACTTTGAGTGCCGAACTGAAACTGCTTGCCCGAAATCGAAAATGTTGGCCTAAGATGTTGGTGGATTTTCAAGTTCACCCCGAATTACAAAGCCCACCTAAGTAACTGAGTAAGGTACCTGCATCCAAGAAACCGAAAAGCTGTCAATACCTGGTATGTGTGTAAATGATGATCTTCGTTGAAATGACCACATATTTGAAGTCACCAAAAATGCTTCTAATTTTTTTCATAAGACAATGCAGAAAGATCTTCACCGCTTCTGATCTAGCTACAATTTAAAAAATCTTTTTGGAATTCTTTACCTGACTCTGTTTTTCCCTAGCATTACAACTCACAAAAGCTTAAAAGCAATGTGCATAATCCTACTTAGTCTTCTCCTATTTCCCTTAATTTTTTATAATTTCCCGCACTGTGTCTTGCAACATTAAAAGGGTATTCATAACCACTTGATGTGTGCACTAAATTTAAAAAAATCTTTCCAAGGGCGATTGTTCCAGCAGAATTGAAAGCAAGTCTAGTGCGAGTGCATTGCAGCCCATTTTGAAAATATGTACCCGGAGGCAGATTTCCTTTTTATCCAGTTAAATGATTTTCCTATTCTTGGAAGGAAGTATCACTATTAGACAATGTACCAAAAATATGAAAGATAGCAGTAGTTCAGATAGTTAAAAGTGACCTCTAAAAACCGTGGAAATCTTATCGCCAAAAACAGTATTTCGTTTATTCAAGAAAATATCTCCTGAGCGTCAAAAATGCAACACAACAAACAAAAGCAATTTATTAATAAACTTATGCTATGACCTTATATTTCATTGAGATGCCGGCATGAAGGCAAAGCTATTAACCAATTTCAATCTTAAAGTATCTACGTTGTATACATATGTAGGTGCATTTGTATTTATTATGATAAATAGATTCAGAATGACATAATTTCATTCATTCGTTCAGTTAAGTAAGACTATGTCATTACACTCAGATCAGCCTTGAAATTACTTTTCAAAGTGCCCTTGAAAATATTCTAAGTACCTTAGTCTCAATGATCATCTTATTCAGTCCGGAAGGCAACTTCTTCATGCATCACGATATCGAATTAAATAAAATTTGCATATTACGCCATTCCGAAGGTCAGGACCAGGAGCAACAATTATCAGCTCACAATGAACATCAATTTCTCGTCTATTCTTCTTTTGAATACACAGGTGAGCTTTAAGTGTTTCATATCTTGATGGGCATCGTTGATCATGATCACTACATTAAAACGATATGCTACAGTAGTCATCAAAAGCTTAAGAGCAAATAGACCACACGATTGGGCTTGAAATGGTTTGCAAGCACATCACGTTCTGCGGATAAATTTATGAATAAACTTTGAATGTAACGTCAGAAGATGTCCAAAAGTGACCACACACTGCACTCGGTGTTTTCTTCGAGGTTAGGTAAACAAAATGGACTTGTTAAGGAGATTAAGCATTCACATCATGCAATTGCTTGAAAGTTTGCAGGTTGTGAGGTTTTACTCCAAAAACGCAGATTTATATTCAAGCGAGTGGAAGTTCAGTTCATTTATTTCGTTTCGTAACTCGTTCAGGTATCAGAAACAACAAGGCACCATTGTAATGGGGTAACCCGAAATCCAAGTAAAATTGGGGGTCAAATTTCAGCATGAATTCGTTTTGAATGATCTCACAGTACTGAGAGTGCAAATTAAATTGTAAGATCGACAAAGTCAATAAAGGAGTCGTCATAAACGAAGCGATTATTTCAAAAGTGAAGGCGTGTCGGGTGGCGTCAGTTTAATAGCAGTTGAAAATTAACATGTTTGTGAGTTGTACAGGTTTTGAATTCAGTAGACTTGTTAATTGAATTTCTTCTAAACGAGCGGTTGTTATCGTGTGTTAAGTATTTGTGAAAAGCATTCATTATAAGTTGGTGTAATAGAACATGTCTTGACGATTAACCCAGGCGGGAGCGTGTAAATGACTTTCATTTGTGAATTTCAATGGGCTGTGGCGATAAGTTTGGTGTCAAAACACGAAGGCTCTACACTCTTTTGCGAGTGATTAAAAAAATAAGTGAAAAGTCGAAAATAAAAGCAGCGATAGTTCGACTCAGAGGTTGCGAAGCTAACAAGCATCGACCAGTTGGTGCCATTTGAAATGTTTATAAATCTTTGGCGTCTGTTGTATATGACCGGCAATTATTTGGGTGATGACTCCGATTATGAATCACATTTTATTGCGTGCCCGACCAATTTGGGCCCAAGTAAACACGTATATCGGGGTTTCCCAAACTATTTTGAGCAAGAGACCCCTTTTCTAAAACGAACTGATACCCTAGACCCCCATAGCCAAATTACATTGAAAATCATGTCTCAACTTTTTTACTTACTCTTATTTGTACTTGTTGTAAGGCAAGTTTTGCAATCCTGCAGAAAGAAAATTTTGGGATAGCAATAAAACATGAAATTGATATGATAAAGAGTGCCAAAAAAGTGGAGACTCTGATTCTGTCTGTCTATGTATCTGTCTCTCCGTATATGGATCCACAGCCTGAACCACTTGACGGATTTTGTTCAAAATTAAATTTATTAGAATTGCGTTTCTAGATGTTGAAAAAGCAATGCCTGCTAACCTATATGATAATACTTATTTTTCTCAAAAGTGGCTCGAACGATTTTAATAAAATTTTGTGTGAGGGATTAGTTTTTCCTATTGATATATAAAACTAACCAACTTTAAAAATTTGCAGTTGGTTAAGTGAGTATGCTTTATTATAATTGAAAGTTTCTTAAAAACGTGCTCTTAATTGAAAAAAAAAACTGCATTTTTCCACTAAATATAATGATGGAAATGCAATGAGAATTCTTTTTCAGCATTGTAACATAACATCTGATAGACTTCATTGAACTTTTGCTTAAGCTATTCGTCAGTTTTGAGGGTGATCGACTCTTTTTGCATAATCACATTGGCTTCTTCCATTGGTGTCGTCGTCTTTAAGGATTTCTGATGAGTTGACAAATGTTTAAACTGTAAGTATTCTTTCCCATTTAAATTTTGTTTATATGAGTAAATTTTCCCACAAACGCCGATATAATTAATTTTGTTTTGATCAAAATCACCCTGTAGCTGCAAGTTTGTTGAACTTGCCAAAGATATTTACTAAATGACTTATAGTAAACATCGGTCATTCAAATCTTCAGATTTTCTTCCTAAATCCTTCCTCCTCTAAATCCTTCGGCAAAGTACTGTCAGGTACTTTGTTATAAAATTCCTGGGCATATTTTGGAACAGTAAAAAACTTCATGAGTTTCTTGACATCAGTCAGCTTTTTAAGGGGCACTTTGTTTTATGATGTAGCTTCGTCAAGTAAGCAATTTTCGTAAATAGTTGAAAACTTCTTTTTAAAATGGCTTCACCATAGTGGGGAGGACGCTGAAGGGTTTTTCGCAGATTTGGTAGTTTTTTTGGTCTTGTTTTTCGTAGCTTATTACCCATGATGAAGTTCTTAGCGTTCACGACAGTTCCACTAATAGTTCACGACAGCCAAGCCCTTTCCGAAAATGACTGTTCCATGATTCTTAAGAACAGTGCTGCATTCTTCTAATGAAGTGATGATTTCGTTCTCCTTTTATAAAGGGTGTCCCGAAATTCGTATTACATACTCTGGGACATGATTCCTGGTCATATTCTAAGAAATGAATCGTCTTGGAGGGAGGGTCCATCTCCCTCAATTTAAGCAGGAGGGACAATTTGATAAAAAATTACATAACTTAAAAAAAAAGTAGCTGACTATTATCGAGGCAACCTCCTGCGCTATCAGTATAATCTTTTGGTTTGCTTACAAGGTTACAATCTATTTGGTACCAGGATATGTAGGAATCAACAGACAGACGAACTGGCAAAGACAGGAGCCGGATCACCACTCCAATCACCACAGAAAAAAAAAAGTCGGAGGAAGACAACAGAGCTAAACTCTGAAATGACCTCCCCAAAATGCGCCAAGCCAAACTACTACTTGGCACTTTTAACACAAAACGGTACAAAGACGTAATAAAACTAAATAGAAACAATGTAAGAATGCTAGCCGGGTTCTTAACCGGACACTGCAGACTAAGAAAACACCTTAAAGTACTAGGAATAGAGAGCCACGACCAATGCAGATATTGCAACGAACAGGAAGAGTCTCCTGACCACCTCTTAGGTGACTGCGAAGCTCTAGAACACCAAAGGAAGAAGTACCTAGGATCCTACTACGTAAAGGAGAGGGAGCTAAAACTCCTCAGCTTAACCCAGATACTAAGTTTCATCAGGGGAACTAATCTGGATGAAGTACTTTAAATTAAGGAATACCACTTAAGAAGTAGGGGGTACAATAGATCTAAACAGGTCGAGGTATAATACAAAACCCTAATTTTCATTCATTCATTAATTTTGGTTTGTTCATTAAGCCAGAATTGAACTTCGAATAAAAAAGTCTTTTTATATTTAGACAAACTGCATGTGGGGTTTCCTGCTTTCTTTTGGTCTTCTTAAAAAATGTCGAGCACTATCAAATGTTCTCAATCGACTCCACTTATTTATACCGTCTTTAACGGACCTGCAGCAAATTAAGTCTTATGGATAGTATCGACAAATTATACCTGAATTATTCAAAAACGTATGAATGTATTTTTTAAAAGGTCATTTGATAGTACATATTTCGAGAGTAGTAGCAAACGTCACCATTCAAAAATTTGCTGAAATAGAGTAAATATTTTTTAAGCTACCAACAGTTATTTTCAGATACATATAAAGGGTTTATATTGAAAAACCTAAATAAAGATTAATGTAATTACATCAACTACCTATTCGTCAAAACACTACTTAGTTACGAAAAGAAGTTTGTTGAGTGATAAAAGTAACGAACTTAGAAGTTTTAAGTACGAACTGGTCTAAAGGGGGTCGATTGCAGAACTTGTCGACCCCCAAAATCAGATTTCGATAGTATAGACCGCTGTGAAACTAATACCAAGATGTCGATATCGATCACTTTGGGAATCACTGACGTGGACATAGATGAACAATTTCTTGTTAGGCACTTTCAGTCGTATTTATAATCCTATTCCAAAGTATGTCTAACTTTGGACAGCTCTTCGAACAGTGTCCAAGTCTAAATCGTATTTATAAACACTTTCATTGCTGTCTAAGGAATGTCTAATTTTGGACACCGAAATTGGTTGTCTATAGTGGCATTTGATACAACAAAAAACAAATTTTGTTGAACATGTTATATTATAACACACTTTTGAGAGTGTTAAGATTGATAAAATTTAGTAGGTTGAGGTGCAAAAATACTACTTTCAACAATTCCATTTATAAATTGCACAAATTTAATCATTTTATGAGACTTGGAAAAGCTGTAACACAAAGTCAAATCAGCTGGTTTTTCGGTCTAGTTCAAGTCCTACGCCACTCTCTTTCAGAGCCTTATAGTTGTTGTACTCGTATACCAAAACACAAACAATAGTACTGCACGGATACCTCATGAACGCTGTCATTTAGTTTTTCATTTGAAGTTGACCGTTTTAGGGTTGTTTAGACAATTGTTGGAATGCATTTATAAATACAAAATTGGCTAAGGCTTGTTCAACTCTTTAGACACCGTCTAGCTGGACAACTGTCTAAGGATGTTCTAAGGAAATTTTATAAATACGACTGTTTGTCTACATCTTCATATTGAACGAAACAAAACCCCAAGACTATTGCTTCATAGTTTTGAAGGCAGTTTCAAGAAATTTGTATTCTAGTTGCAACAATATTCTTGTCATGGATACCGTTTCAGTTTCAGCTGATGCCGGTTTTATAATCCACGAGTTTTGCTTTTCGAAAATACTTTTCGAGAAGATTTTTTGGAGTATTACAACTCTTAGATACTTTTGCTTTTTTTAATTCAAGTTCCTTTCTTTCGAGTGAATTTTTCTTCTCTGGCCAATGCAACAAAACAGTTTCAGAAAATATTTTTGAGTTTTTTTTTTTTAAATGTTGGTTATTTCGAATGCTTTCAATAGACGAATTAAATCAATCGTCACTGGTGAAGAAGATCTGTGGGGTTAGGTTATTTACGTTTAAATGACTGTCAAGATGTGCGTGATTGAGTTACTCAGAGATATAGATGAAGGGTTTCAATGTATACTATAAGTTCATCGAAGAAGTAATCTTCTAGATGTAAATAGTTTTCCTTTGAGGGAGAGTGCAGAACATGAACAGAGGAAGTGTGGGACCGTCTCCTCATACTCCTCATCTAATCAGCTTCTATAGGAGTCGTTTGATGGAGCGTCGAGTCTTATACTATGCCTAGCTATGAGGCAATGTCAGGTAATGACATCGACTACAGAACCAATGTGCAATCTTTTGGTTTTTTGAGCTTGGGTCTAGTTTTGGCCATATTTGTTTTGTTCCAATACTATTAGTGGTGTTACTCCACCTGTTGTTTGCTTTTTAAATGGCATCCGGTCTTCACATGAGTTTGCCTCTGCATGTAGCGATTCGTAACCCAATGTTCAACTTACCGATTCATTTATTCAAAGTTCCTCGGGTTGGCAGTTACTATGATATCTCTGTGCCCCGGCACCCAAAAAATGTGAATATTAAACTGTTCAACCTTCTCCATGCCAGATAGTCGACAGTTGAGGGCGATTACTGAAGTCGAGCGCCTAGTAATTTAAGGGCTGCTTGGCTATCTGAGAAGATGCGGATATTCACTGAGAGGTTTTCTTTATGGTGCCATAGGACCACTTCAATCGCTATAATTTTGCAGAATAAGTGACTTAGGTTTAATCTATCTAAGTAGACCCAGCACCCAACCCATTCATCTGTCATTGAACCATCTGTATAGAAAATAATAGAACCAACAACTAAAATCCCTCTTCTTCCTGAGTGGATCTCGTTGGATTGGAGACTTGGAACTTGTTTTTAAAAGCCAGTTGATTCGGAGTGACTTGGGGTTGATCCGAACAAGTTCATGATTGTTGAGTGACCAATTTGCAATTGGTCCAATATTGGGAGATAGCCCTGAAGCGAATGGCTGCGCTAGCGGTAATCTGTTTACTGAGCATTTGTTACGAATGAGCAGAGTTATGAACTGAATTTACAAAATAGCTTCTATCCAGAGCTTTGCTATCTTACCTATACAAGCATTGAAATTGAAATATATTTTGCTGTTGTCAGAGTTATATCATCAAAAACAACGTGCCAAGCAGATATTAAGCTCAAAACAGATTCTTAACTTTAATAAGATTAAAGACAAGGTCAGTTTTTCCTCATAAGTCACACGACATTCACGTGAAATTCCTAGCAGTTATTTACTTGATTTAAAATTCAAATTTCACTCCCACTTTGTGGTATACTTTTAATAGCCTCGTAGCACTGCTTACAATCGAAGCAATTATTCAATCTGCTCCAGTTTAAACCAACCGCCACAACAAATTACCAGAGAAATAATTACAAAAAATTCTTCTTGTTGGTTCTGAGAATTTATTAAATAAATAATTCAACTATCGATCACTCTTCTTTGCATTGAAGGAGTATTCAATTCGCAATACCATTTCTACTGATTGGCCCCGTGCTTTCCGGCACAGAAGTAATTACATACCCTCTAGAAATTTTCTTGTAACAAACGAGTGAGAAATTCAGATAAGTTTATGGAAGTTACAAAGAATTATAATACCTGCCTACTCGTGGCAGTGTTGTATTGACGGTTATTGTATAGATGATATATAATGACAGTTCTGGTAAAGTCAGGTAGCCCACTTGCCCTGCAATTAAATTAATTAGAGACCAAGGAGTGCTACTTGGTACAGTAATGTGGGCATTTAATACTCGCACATGTGAGTCTTCAATTTTTCTTGTCATTACTAGAAAGAAGTTGGAACAAAGAACTATAACGGTTTGGATCAATTCAAAATCAGTACAGAGAACAAAGAACCGTACAGTTTCTTTTCCTAACTAAAACCGACAAAATATTGTGCAGTGAAGTGTGGCTTATGGGGCTTGTGAAAAATGTCTATGTGAGAAACATGGTATGAGGATAATGGTAAATGATCAATAAATGATCAAAATTCAAATTTTTCATACGAAACAGAAGTAATTTGACAAAGCAAAAGATTCAATCGACGTGAGAAGCTATCCATCACCTCTATTTTTACAATTAGGGTTTTCTTATTTCGAAAAATCACTTTCACTATTAGAATCTTTCTTTAAGAACAAGCCTTCGATGTGTAGAAATGTATTGTAAAACTTATTGTTCAGGGTGAAGGGCAGGGAAAACTTAAGTTCCAGAATGTTCGAGAACCATGGTGTCTCACTATTTGCATAGCTATTTCACATGCATGCATGCTTGCAAGCAGTCTATTAGTAACTTCTTCACTGACTTTTCCACCTGTTACACTGTACGTCGGCAGGAGACTTGGAAGACTGCAGAAAAAAAATTTCGGCTCTGCTTGGGCAAATAAAGAATTTCAGAAAATCTGGGATGGAATTACCGCATCAGTAATCGAGTGAGTGAGTTCTATTTTTCCTTCAAAATTCACTCTATATTACACAACATTAGTCTGCTGTTCATTTGTTGACTTTAGGAGGTTCAAGTACTGATGAAAGAATGTAAAATTTTGGTACATAAGTTCTCGATAGCGCGAGAAGTTATGCCAAAAATGCGTATCAAGTCACGTATTAGACGATCACGTGTGCGGTAATGCAGCCCTTTCTTTCTTTCCAGTATATACTGATTTTTCATTAGAGTTTAGATTTTAGAACAAGGAAGGATATGGGTCCTACTGTGATCTTGTTATACATATAAGACTTTCTCTTGGATTCCATTTCTAATAGAGCATACAAAGAGTCACACAGACACCGAGAAGCGTTTGTCTTAAGCTATGTAGTGACGATACTAAACTGTTAAGAACTAAATCACAAGCAATCACTTTGGATTGTTTTCTCTAAAAAACTTTCATTCAACTCAAAAAGAAATTTATTAAAATTAGTGTTTATAACACCAGAAGCTTGACAATCCTCAGAATTATTGCTCCATCCCCACGTAAACACGTCCAAACACTTCCTATTCGAAAAGCACCCAATTAATTCCCATAAATCAATTACTTATCTTCGGAGATTGCCAAACATCAAATGGGAACCACAAAGCATGACGCACCCACACACCGTAACACAACCTGGCGTTACAAGCCCTGAAGGAATCAAAGGTGTAAATTTGTTAAAACAGCCGCATTGTATCCCAAGCGATGTTGGTTGAACCTAAAACATAGTAACCCAATGTAGCCAGACTAAAGAGTGTGATCATTTGAATGTTTTCCATCTGAAGGTCGTTCATCTTGCATAAGAGTATACGCATTTCTTTTGAATAGACATTTTGTGGGAAACATACAATTGCAGTCACCAGACTAAACACCTTCGACGGACGTGGTGGCGGCAAATTGAACACTCGAGAGTTAGATAACCAAGCCAAACGTGGCGAATGTCTTTTGCCTGGTTTCCTTTTGAATAGTCGTTTGGCCAACAATTCCTTGCTTGTTCGAACACTCGGCCCCCCATGGAGATGTGGTAAATTCCGAAGATTTCATAAAATCAACATCTGGACTTGAGATTGTTGTTTGGAGTTGCAAAACGCATCCACCAGACATTGTTGCCGATGGACTTATCTCTTGAAGTGAGGAGTGGCTTTAAAAGAACAAAATAAACTGGCGCGGTGTTAAGAGAACATTTCGACACTGGCTTTATCAGAGATAGCAAAAAAAAAAAGATTCCAATCTATGATCAAGTCCTGATTGAATGCAAAGGTCTCCCATAAGTCACCGTCAATTGGTGGTCGTCCCCATGGGAGTGGAAAAGAGTATAAGGCCCACACTGTGAATGGCACAAATATTTCAAACTTAAGATCGATTGTGGACGTCTGGTTAATCGATCTGAGTCTGGACGCGGATCGGGCTCTCCTCTGTCTCTTCATACTCTATAATGGCCATGTCTAGCTGCCTGTCTGTCTGTCTTTCTGTCTGGACAAAGAAGCCGAGTTGAATTGATGGTCCACGAAACAAGTTGTATCTAATAATAGTGATTATGTTCTTTTCAGTTGGGAGTACGGTTGGCGTTGGCTCCCAAGATGCCATAACTTTGATTGGATCAAGTGTTCGCCTCTGACATATCTTCATCAAATTTCGAATAGTGATGGGAATAGTTGTCTTTTTTTTTGTAAATTGCCTGAGAGAATGATGTCTTAATGGATTGGTAGTTTTTCTCAAAATTGAAATTGGTTTCACCTTTGGGATTAGGTTTTGGAGAAGGCATAGAATTACATCAATCGCCTTCCAGTTGTTAAAAAGGCTTCCTTGACGATTATTGATTGTTAAGACTTCACAAGCACTTTCGGCAATTTATTGAACTTTCCTCGTTCTCCTCCGACAACTTGAAAAAACTTTCAAAGAAGAGGCTTGCAAAGATGTTTGTTTGAGGTAAATTATGTGAAGAAATACAAAAATCCTTTTGTCTGCTGATTATGAGTAAAATAAACTTGGCTTTAAACACGACACTAGCGAATTCCACTCCTCATAGAAGAATCACATTCGGTTAGCTCTCCGATCATCGCATTTCCAAGTACAACTACTCAGGTCTCAATAAATTGTCTGATTGACTGCATCAATTTTCATTTTTATGTCTTGATTTGAATAAATTATTCGCAACAACAACAACGACAATTATTTAAAGCTTAATAAAGTGGAACAGAATTCAATTAAATCGCAACATTATGTAACAACCGGCGGCGGCGGTGGCGGCGCGCGGCTGCTTAATCAGGTAGACTTCCTACACTGCAACCCTGCAGTGACTATAAAATAATAAACATTTTATCGCCTGAATTCATTAGATGGCCATGATCTTGTGTTATGTGTTTGTTGTCTAACAATTGAGATGATGACCCTCCATCAGAAAATAAAACACACAATCAACTCCAAATAGAAACGATACATTATCGTGCTCATATGCCATATGGATAACCTCACTGAGATTCACGGGCATTGTCATGACTTCGATTATAATAATGACAAAGCAGTTCAAGAAGGGATAATCGTTTTCGCTCTAGCGAAACGTGATTAATAAGAATAAATCATCTAGAATTGTAGCTACAACATTCTTAGGATAGCTCATTTAACTTGAGGTTTTCAATTTAAATACTCGTTAGTCGCGGTCTTGTCGTTTCTTTCAAGCACCATAAAGCAAACACTCACACGTAGGTAACGACACGGAAGATAAATTGCTAAAGAAGTGAAGTTTTTTCATCAATCTTTACATCGGCAAAGGTGTCAGAAGGTGTTCAAAAGGCCGCTAGGCCTTGGAAAACGTAAAAAAAGTAGTAAACATTAATTGTGAGGTTTCTTTTTTAAAGACGCAGTTAAAGTCAACTCACGCGGAAATTTGAGAAAATGATGACTTCTGGTATTGTTCAGATAAATCACTCTTCAAGTTTGGCAAATCAAGCACTTGTTTTGTATTTTGGCTATGGGAATAAAATTGAGGAGGTCTTTAAACTTGTTGGTACTTCAAATAAGTTGAAAGCTGAATAGGTTTTGTAAGATGTTTCTTTTCTTCTTACTGAGAACAAATACTGGTAAACTTCAATTAAAAGCGATGGAAGAGAAACAAAAAGCAATTAAACTGAAGAAACTTCTTATCAATGGAGAAATTGATGTAACTGCTTCATTCATTACTGATGTGAAACATGAGAAAAAGGTTACTTTGTAGCGTACAAAAAGTGAATCCTCATCATAATGTAATATTTTTGTGAATGGGAAAATTTCTTTTTTTTGCCTCTGTCTTGCATTTGGTTTAGAATTGAATGAATCGTAATTTTAGTTTAGATTTTTGCACAATTTACATAGTATATAAACTTAAAATATAAATTTAACGTTTAATTAAATGCGAATTAAAAGTGTGAAGTAGTTTTCAAAGGAAAACCTTTTTCAGATTGTCTAATGTGAGTTCCAAATTATACAAGCAATTTCTGAACACGAAGCCTCGAATGTTGTCAATTAAGTGAAATTCTTAGACGAAAAGAATCTGCGCCAAGGATGTTCAGTTTTATGCAATACAACTGACCCGCCCGGTGCATCGAATTAAGTAAATTAGTAAATCAGTTTCCAACTTTCTAGTCTAGTAGAACAATGGGGATGAAATATAGTCTATGCTATTCAGGGCCAATGAAGCACTCAAACGGCGAAATAGTTTATACAATCGGTCCAGTATTTTCCAAGCTCCCGGTTATGTTCCCGTTCCCGCTTTTGTTCCCGGGAAAATATGGAAAGAAAATAAGCCTACATAATTTCTCAAGACTTATACAATATTTGTACCAAATTTCATTCATATTTTCTCAAAAGTTTTTCAGCTTCTTTAATACTAAATTCTCTTTTTTCGTTCCCGTTCTTGTTATGGTTATAAAATAAGCATATAAACCTTTCTCGGCGGTACCCGTGGTGTGATGGTTAGCATGCTTCCAGTTTAAGCGGGAGGTTCGTGGTTTGAGTCCCAACAGAATCAAAAATGTTTTTCACCGGTATCGCTTTTCCAGAGGAATTGGCAAGTCCTCCGATACTACCCAAGCAAGCAACACAAAGCCTTTTATAGAATACTAAAAGAGTCAATTTCATAAGAGTTCTTACGCTTCAAATCTCCGTAAAGTAGCCATACTGACAATTGCAAGAGCTGAAGAATTTTCAATATACTCCTCTTAAGAACAAGCTCTGGTTTCCAATAGTTCGAATCATTTCAGTTCAAGTTTTTTTTTCAAAACTGCATCTTTTATAAATATGAACCCTGTGGCACAGCTCAAAAATTATCTATAAAATCAATTTAAAACTTTTTTTAAAGAGTGAGTAGACAAATTATCAACGATCTCTAAGCAAAAGCTACGGAATCAGGTTTTAAATAAGTCCTGCAAAGTGTCCGTATGAGAACCGCTTGTTAAGAAATATTTAAGATATCCTTAAGAGATTTTGGCTGCACCTAAAACAAAAACCACTTACAAAGAGATAAGTTAGAGGTTATTAAGTGGAATAGTATTCTATAGATCAAATTAAGAGCTTGTTAAATGCTGAGCAATTTTTTTGAAGAACTCTTAAAGAGCTTATGTGTTGGTTAGGTAAATTCATTGCCTTGAAAAGCGCGTTCTTGGTGGGTCGTTTTAAATCGGCAGAAAGCTTACAAGGAATGGTTGTGAGAAATACGCTATGCCCTTGGGCACCCCACTCTATTTCGCCAACCTATTTATTTATTTTAAACATTTCTCTCGGATCATCGATTAAAAATAGTCGCATCAAAATCCGTTGCGTAGTTTTAAAGATCTAAGCATACAGACAGCGAAAGCGACTTTGTCCTACACAATATATGAATAAGGATAAGGAAAACAATTGCTTGATGCAATCAGAGCTTTGAATGCTTAATAATCGTATTTTGATTCTCAGTCTTTTCTTCCGCCTAGTGTTCCAAGCGGTAATTTGGCGATTAAGGAGGTGCTGTCTTGGCTCAAAGAAAACGTCATATCCTCATATCATATCCAAGCTGCCCTTAAATCTCTTGCCTCTGTCTCTACAAAATCCATCACGATCCAAAATTGTAAAATGTTTATAAGGGAGATGTCAAATCAGTTCAACATTCACCTTTCATCGGTGCCGGGGCACAGGGACGTACTAGGCAACTGTATGGCAGACGAACTGAACAAAAAGGGCACGACCACTTCCCTACGCTCAGAATAGAACGATATAGCTATACCTATCGCTACATGTAAACTCCTTCAAGGATGACAAACACTAGATGGACTGAGAGTAACAGCTGCTTTGGCCGTGTCTAGACTCAAATTGCTCGAAGAGTTTGTTAGCCTTGAACCGCCTATATCCAGGTTCTACCATAGGTTCTTACGGGACACTGTCTAATAGGAAGACATGCCACAAGACTTGGTGTGTTTTCCAATGATTTCTGCAGAAGCTGCATGGACGAAGAAGAAAAAGAAAACGTTCAACACCTTCTTTAATCATGCTCTGCACTATACTTCATAGAAAGAAAACTCATCTTATTGTTATGTACGTTGTGGAAGGAAAAACAATATATACAGCTGCGGTCAAAATAATAGTAGTATAGAGCTTAAGAAACAACAAAATTGAAAAAAACTTATCCGTCAATTCTAATTTAAAAAACCAATAACGTGGTTTTCAAAGTGGGGTTTTAAGCTTTTATTTACAAAAAAAAAAAAAACATTGGTTTAATATTATTATCCGATAGTTGCAAGTTTATTGAACAGATGTTGAAATTCAGCGGTCAAAAAAATAGTAGTTATAGGAAAATCTACCTTGAGATGTTACGAAATCGAAAAATTAGGTCAAAATTTTTATTACAATATGTGGCTGAGTGTTCGTACCTTTAATTTATTATTTAGTTGCATGTCGCTTGTTAGCTATACCAGCAGTACAAATACGTTAAATAGAGTTTATCAGGTTTCCACACCTTCCTGTGCTTATCGAACTCCATGATTGCTGTATTGCTTCGCAAAGGACTGTGTTGTTGCTTGGTTTACATTTAGAAGCATATTTTTTTTTACAGCGCTCCATAGGTTTTCAATGGGATTAAAGTCCGAAGACTGTGCGGGCCACTCCATCACATCTACTTTACTTTCCTGGAACCATTGCTTCTTGCTGAAAGACTCATTTCGCAGCAAGAAGCAACTTCATTTACGGTAGCATTCAACTTCAGTATACGGTAGCATTACTTCCTGCATTATCCTTACATAGAGATGCTGATCCATAATGCCTTCAATCCGCATTATGGGTCCAACTCCGTAGAAGAAAAAACATGCCCATACCATTATGATTGTAAAGTGTGGATTATATTCGGTGTTTGGAGGTCTTCTTACATATTGATGAGATCCTTTTCCACCCCTTAAAACAATTAAAGTGTAACGGGTTTTCACTATCAACGCAATGCAAAGTGGAAAAATACCAATCTGTGCAATGCTTTTACTCACACTACTATTATTTTGACCGCAACTGTATATCTTGAATCTTGAACGTTTTAATTGAGAATAATAAAATTATTATAAACAAAAGTCTATCTAAACTTAGAATACAAACTAAGTGAATAAAGCTAAAGTGAATTAATTATTTACAACACATCTCGATGAATTCTTCTTCTACGGTATCGTCGCTAGTATTAGCGACTTAGCTTGCATATGTAGACCCTGAAAGTCTTTCAAAATACATTAAAAGTTCCGCGTGGATCGACTAGTAGGTGATAAACCGGCTAGTCCCGAAATCAAAGATTAATGGGTGATCAACTCGTTAATCTTACATCGGGCTTCTGAGATTAGTAGGTGATTAACTTGCTGATCTCTGTGGTATCACAATGGGCCCTTACAGCCTAAGTGTGTCAGACAACGAACGTAGGTATTACAGGCACTTCCACCTAACCTAACCTAGATCAATGTAGATGCACTGCGATATCCTGGATGTTGTATCGTCCTATAAGCCTATGAATTTATGGTTGGTCAAGTGAGAAGTGAGTGGGTCCTCATGTTCGTCTTCGTCATTGCATCCCTTACATATGTAAGTCATCGGAGCAAAGACCCATTTTATTTTGGTGGTGGCCTAGTAGATTGTGTACTGTTAGAATACTGATAAGCGATCGTAATAAAGACCTTTTCAGGGATAGTGGCCTTTCCGAATTGTTCCTATCGTATTTTGGCCATAGTTTCCTGGAGAAGAGACAGGAATCTAGGCATTCCTATCTTTCATTGAACTTTCGTATTATTTTGTTTCCAATGATCATCTGTTTAATTACACAGGGTAAAACCATGATTGACTGGAGAGAAGGGTCAAGTGTTGACCCTTTTCTCGCCAGTTCATTCGCATTTTCATTTTCCTGATCCCGGTCACAATGGCATACCGGAAAATGAAAAAGCGAATGACCTGGTGAGAAAAGGGTCAATACTTGACCATTCTCTCATAGACCAGTCAATCATGGTGACCGGGAACCCAGCAGAGTTTAACGTTGTGATGAATGCCAAGAACCTTTTGCTCTTCGCAACAGCAACGAAACAAACTTTTATTTCATAAGAGTGACAGAAACGCTTTTATTGCTGCTTGGCTATCAATTAAAAATGTGATATCAGCATGTGATAGAGCCATCATGGAAGCCTGTTTTGCAGCGTTTGTAACTTCCAAAGGTCTCGGCTTAAAAGACACTGCTTTGAATTGGAAGTTTAAAGGAACTGGCAAGGCTGAGGTTTTCTGAAAAGCAACCTGCATCCGTTCCAATTTTCATTTCTGAGCCGTCCGTCGGTATAAATTGATTGAATCATACCTTAAAATTTCATCAATATTTCAATAGAATGGCGGCTTGGAAGTTGTTTTCAAAATCAAATTGAGAGGTGGTGGAGACAAAATAAAAATGGATTGATTCGAACATTTGTCATTGTCTGAGACAAATTACTGTGGTTGCCAGCGTCACGTCGAATCGTCACGGTAGCGTACTGGTAAACGTGGAGCAGGAGATTCGAGCTTCGATTATCAAAAACACCATGAATAATAAAAATGTTTTTCCACAGCTATCGCCATTGCTCATATCATTGAAAACGCTTTCCCGATTAGTTCTTCGAAAACAGGAAACAATTATAGGTTCCTCCCATTCCCTCAAAAGCATATGGTTGAGAGATGCACTAAGACCTAGGACGCCGCGCTCTATTGCACCACTCTATTTACTTATTTAGACATAGATGCCAACCAGTTATAGAAACAGGCTGATTGCTGAAATTTGATTAGATTGCCAAGGTATGTCAGTTTATCCAAAGGCAGTCCACCATACCACCACCATATAGGTAAGTGTCGTACAAACGCAATGTATAGGCCGGTTATCTGTGTAGATTTATGTATAAGTATGTGGAACAAACTTTTTGTTATATTATTTTTTTTGACAACCTGTATATGTCTAAATAAACAAAAAAAAAAAATGGTGAGTCTTACCACTAATTTAATTAAAAATTCAATAAATGACAGTTTTATGTTGGGCACATAAAAACTGGTATATTTTTGAAGTAAATAGTTTAAATGCAAAGTTATCAAATATTGGCCAGTTAAGAACCACTCAATGTGAATGTGTGTGAAGCTGCACCTCTTCGAAACAGAATAGAAGCTCATCGCCATTATTTTTACGTTTGATGGCATTGGTTTGCGATTCAACGATGATTAAGCGAAATGAAATGCCAACATACAACTTGAAAGCACGGGCGAATATAGATGATATCTATCATTGGTAATGGCCTTCCACTAGAACCTCATTTGATCTCATCACGATAGCTATGGCATTCAACTGCAATGGAAGCTATAATAAATGACTGACGGACATAACTATATCCGCACCCGACCAATAAACCATAAGTGCTAGATGCACTTTTCAGATTCAAAACGTGCGTCGTCGTCGCCGCAGCCGCAAATTCGAAATCTACAATGTTGTATTTTTTTTTTATGAGATTAGCTTACCACATTGGACAGAGTGCATTCAACACAACTGAAGATTTGTTGCTTTAAAAACAGAAGTAGTAACAGAAAGAAAAAAACGCAGGCAACGCTCCTATTGTGGGTCATTGTCTGCGGTTGGTTGCGTTTGTGAATAATATTGCCGGTAACCGCAGTGCTTTTATGGCCGACGACGGACGTGGGAGTTGCGGTGATTCAAGTGCAAGTAGTTGTGATGGCATGCGCTTAAGTGATTCCGTGATGTTTTTAAGTTTGCTTATCAGTTGAGGTTGGTACCTTGTGACAGAAATGAATTAACTTCATTTTGATTAATTTGTAGGCCTAGAAGTTTTGCTTTAGAATGCACTATTTTGTATTTTTTTTCCGGAATAAGTCTTAGACTTTTGAAGGATCGCGTTAACGAGCGTCCTTGACCGCTTTGATTGCTCAGCATTTACCTCGGGACCAACTAGCAATAGAGTTGCCTATTTTGTGAAAGTCATCAATTGAACGCATGCGAACCATGCTTACGCGAAGCATGTTAACGTGAACAGTTATCGTAAATATAAAAATCGAATGAAAACCGGAATCATGAGGACATAAATACCATAAATGTCGAAAGCGAGTGAAGGTCGATAGAATAACATTTGTGGAAACGCATAGAAATGAAGCAGGTGAAGGACATGAAAATGTTTCAGTAGCGCGGATGTGGGTACATCAAACGTGATATGGATGAGTCTACACTCTACACGATATGGTCACCCTGAATGGTTACTTCATTTCGTATAATTTACTGTTATAATGCTTTATATAATGGCGTATGTGTTTAGTGGATAGTACCGGTTCTAGTTAATACCATTCTAACTTAGAATGAGACCATTATAAACATACGATTTATAAACATATTCATACATTTCACTGACTAGTGACAATGCATAGTGCATAGTGTAAAAGTACTAAGACACTTCCGGTTAATTAAGCAGTTCACAAGACCTAAGGACCTGTTCGCTTTCGTCGTGCTTTTTGTTTGGCTGCATTTGTCTGCCTGCATTCCTCATCGAACCATGGTTTCGTTTTGGTGGCCGAGTGAAACCCAGAACAGCCAAGTGAAACTCAGAGGCGGCGGTTCTGATGGCTTCTTGGCATTGCTGCCACTGGTCTTCAATGCTTAATGCTGGCGGCATAGAATTCCAGGACAATTGAAGGAACACTCGATTGGAAAAGGCATTGGATATCTCTTCACAGCGTTGGTTCGTGCGAGTCGTGAGCAAGATATCCTCATTCGTACCTTGGTTACAACAAGGTAGTGAGTCCGAGTCAAAGTTGGCCCCTCATAGAGTTCGGAAATCGAACACACTGGATGAGTGCCTTGCGTCGATCGCAACATGGTCAATTTTGCTGGCGGTTGATATATCTGGGGATCGCCATTTGGTTGAATTGGTACGTCAATAGTCGAAATTGTCGAGCTTGGAGTCATTATAGTCCACAAGCCATTGTTGCGACGCCTTAATATCCCCCAAAAGTCACCGTTTGCTGTGTTCTACAAGCTGAGGAAATCATTAATCCATATTTCTTCAAAAATAAAGCCGACCGTTATGTTATAGTCAGTGGTGGACGCTGTAAAACCAGGATTAATTACTTTTTCTGGCCTGAAATGGACCTGAAAAAAGTTACCGAAAATATGGAATGCGCTTAATTCGAGCCAGCACAGCGCGGCAGCATTTTGCCGCAGATGGAATGTTTGTCTGTCTTGGAAAAAAGACAAAAACATCTACTCTCAACTTGTTTTTCAGATGGAAACATAACAAGGTTGACTCAACCCATTGAGGAATGAAGCCTAGTTTAACACAAAGTGGAAGCACTATTTCTTGTTATTTCCAATATGAACATTCGCGAAATATTTACAATGTTCACCACGATTCACCATTGACTAGACTTGCTTCAGAAACATTACAAAATGGTGCAAATTAATTTTGAATACGATTCTAATGTGTGTTTTTGCAGGCTTGGTTTTTAAATTGGCAACACTGTTTTAGGCTTTCGACAAGGTTACAAGCTCTCCAGCGGATTCTTCAACATCATCCGGAAATGATTTGACAAAACTCAAATTTCAACACCAAAGCAATAATCTTTCAAAAATCTGTTTAACTCCTCGCTTAGGCAGACGATATTGACGTTATGGGAAGAACGAAACGTGATGTCATAGATGCTTTTGTAAGCATTGAAACAGAAACGGCAAAAATGGGTTTAATGGTTAATGAGGGCAAAACGAAGTATATTTTGTCATCAAACACGGAAAAACGAAACAGTAGAAAAACGACATGACTTCGAGGTACTGCAGAACTTCGTCTACTTAAGATACGCTATAAACACGGAATATGACTTCAGTACAGAGATTCAAACGGAGAACAAATAATGCCAACCGTTGCTTCATTGGGTTAAGAATTCAATTGAGAACAAAACCCTCTCTAGGAAAACCAAGGTAACACTTCTATGACTTTCATCATCCCAGCCCTGATTTATGGCGCTGAAGCATGGACCTAATTTTGCAGGAGTAACTGACTCTTAATTTGTATATGACCCCAATATCGGTTTCTATTACCACAATTAAGGAACGTAGCCAACCTTTTCAGTGTAAGATAAGAGACCGCCTATCCAACGGATACGACGGAGGCAATGAAAAAGGTGGCCCAAATTTTAACTTCTTGCGTCCGGTAGAATCGATGAGATTAGCCGTCAAAATCAATTTGAAGTTCTCTCTTCTGCTAGTGATGGAATGAGTAAAACCGGTGCCTTAGAGATGTGACCTAATTTTTGTTTTTACTCCTACTGAATTAACAATTTTGGTAACATTTTCGATCGGATTTTAGAATAGCGCACCTTTTGAAAGTTAAAAAATACATTTATTATCCCTCTTTGTTTTTCGATTGTGAGATTTGGGAAATAAAATCACCACTAATGATGGAGTTCACATTGGTCGATTTGTGGAAGCAATAAATTGACCAAAATGATTGTGATCTTCAACCAATCGCCGCAAGTCAATGCCGACAAATTATTGTAAAAGAGAAGAACAGGAAAACCATCGGTTTATTCGTTTCAATAAATCTCTTTGCAATGAAAGTCCTCACTTGTATACTTTGTACTCATAATTCCTACTCATAATTTTTTAGTCCGCTGTTCTTTGGGAGTTACTTTAATAAAAACCATACAAAGTGCTATATACATCACCTCAAAAGAACTCCAACTGTGAAAAATTTAATAACATCTCTGGTTCTAGCTGACTCATTGACTCATCTCTAAGCTCTCTTCTTCATTTAGATAATTTATATATGTCAAAATACCGCAACGGATTCTATGGGTCACCCCTATCTATTGTGTCCGGCGAAACTCACAGCTGTCATTTGAATCCGGCAACGAACAGACGCAGCGGATTCTATGCGCCGCGCCGAATAAGCTTGACCCGAGCAACGCACCTGGCGTATGAGCTGGTTTCAAAAAGGAATATATTCTCTAGTCCTTAAAACAAATCTAAATAACCAAGTCTTGCATATTTTCTACACATTGCTCACTGTGTTGAAAAAGACCAACAAACTCTTGTATAGCGCATAAGATCATCTTCTGCAATAAAAGGCAGTGACTTTATAAAATCGCTTCCAGCAGCACCGATTATAAATACTGCCAGGTTTCCGAATAAGTCATGACAGGTCGTCACATCTATTACTCACAATCTTGAAAAGTTTACTGATTCCGCCTTCTACGTTCATATGATTGCATCTGCGGTTAAATAATACAAAACGAAGCACGTGATGGATGCTTCTTGGTGTAGTGTGACACTTTAAGCTGTGGTTTGCTTAAAGTAAAACGAATCCTTATGGAATGAAAAAGGAATTTGAGATAAGCAGACTTAATTTTGTCAAAAACCAAGCGATAAAAGTTTTTTTGACCCCAAAAATGTGTAAAATTCCGATTCATTTCAAAACAAAGTTACTGCTATTATAAAATCAGCACATATCTCTATTTGGGGTTCATAAAATACATTCTTAATCGTACGTATGTGGGCTTGAAATAAAAGTTTAATTAAAACGAAAACAAAGAATTAATTACTCACCATTTTGATTTGTAGTCCTTGTACCATTCTTTTACTGTTGGCGTTGTTTATGTTAAGGGTGTGCCTTGCTGAATCAATCAATCAATTTTTTTAATCGCATTCACTTTCTTTAACGTGGATATAATTCAAAACTATTGGATAAAAAACACAACAACAAATAAATTAAATCACTTTCACACAAATCCATTCTCTTTGGTTACGCCACCAACACCACCCTGTGAAATCGGACACATTTCCGATCCTATTGTATGTCATACCTACAAACGAGGAGAGTTGATTCCGAAAATAGCAAAAGAGGGATGGACAGACACTGTCCGCCAGATTCAATTACAATTACTCAATGTTATATTGCGCTGCGCTGGTGGAATGTTGTCTTATTTTTTGTGCAAATGTAATCGAAGACTTTGCTGATCGGATCAATATGGATTGAAATGTGATTGCCCTTTCATGTAACAAATCTCAATGGAAGTATTTATACTTGAGTGGATTTTTATGGAAGTCAACATGGTTCTTGGTAGCCTCAATTGAATATTGAAGTCATGAACAGGAAAAGTATTCCATTCTTGTGTCGGTCAATTGTTGGACATTTGAGACATGTTGGGTTAAGAGTATCTTACGGTGATTTATTGACCTGAGCAGTACGCTTAAAATGGCCTAATTGCCATGTTGTCGATCGAGGGATAGCTTCGAGTTATCCTAATTCGGATTTGATAGATTTGGTCACACCTAATGATGTGAAGCATAATAGACTTCTGAGTTCAGATATATGGATATGAAGATTGAGCCTTCCGGATTGAGACATGAGATAAAGTTTCTGGCTTGGTTATAAGCCGATTTGAGATTTTACTAAAGAATGGACAGAAGTATCAAACAGAAGGGGATGGAGTATCCCTCGGTACTGATATTTTTGTTACTTTGAAATTTTATAATGCTTTTTGTTTTTGAAAACGGTTAGTAGGTACGACTTCAGTACTGCTAAGCAGTTTCGACTCCGAACACTCAGCAGCATTGAAGCTAAGCAGTTTCCTCTCAGGGGCAATTACGTATTTTAATCATTGCGAAGTAGTTCTTCTTCTTATAAAAATGTCAACAATGCCATAAGAAAGCAGTTAATATACTTTCTTTAAGTTAAGCTCTCGATGAATAATCGAAATGTGATTACGATGATTAGTGTCATAGAAAACAGAAAAGTCTGGCAAGTACTAACCGCAATTTTGTCTGTTTGTGTCCATACTAACTTCCTCACCAATAAAATATACTGCAAGCTACTCAGAGATCCAACTGTTAGCTATCTAGTGCCTCGGTGGACACCTTTTGTGCTGGTGTTCTTTTTGGGTTGCAAATCCTACTTCGTGGAAGAAGCACGGGAAAACGTTAAGAACTTAAATCACATGAAATATGTTCTCTTAGGTTTAATTGAAAAAATATTTTAATATCAGTAGATTTAGCTTTCGCTTCCTCAAAAAGCCTCCTGCAATGAATGCCTTTAAATAACTACCGTATCACCAAGTTTAAGGCACTTTTGTAGTAGATTCGGAGCAACATAAAAACTAAACTTTAAGCCCACTCAATGTGGCCATCAGCATTCAGCAGTGAAGGCGATAAGCCTTATGAACATGACTAAAATCCAAAGACTTGTTAGCAGCTCAACAAGGGCTATTAGAACGACACCAACTGCAGTTCTGGAAACTTTTCCGTTTCAAGCTCCTATAGATCTTTTCACAAAGCAAATGGCGGCCAGAAGCACACTACTACTCAAACAAAGCAATAAATAATTAGGAAATAGGGAACAGTACCTTAATGAATGGTACAACGTACACATAAAAACATTTAAACGGACTATTACCCACCGTTTATTTATTTCAATAAGGTAGGTCTATTAGATATTGCGACAATTCAGGGTCTTCGTCCTTGCAAGCAGTTTTAAATTAAACGAAAAAAAAGATCAAGAATCTTCTCAGATCATCCTCCCACGAAAAGATCAATCAAATTCACAGACTTTTAACATATCTTTCAAGTAAAAGTACATGGAGTCTGTAAGACTGCAAAACATTTCGTTAGTACGAGTTGATCAGCAAAAACTTTGACATTTTCATTGACAGAGGCGGCCATAAAAGCTTTCTCCTTAGAAGTCACAAAATCTAAATTGGTAGAAGGCTATAGTTGTCATATATGACTGCTCAGCACAACGAAAGCATTAAATTCAATTCCAGGTAATCGTGACAACCTTAGAAATGAAAAGGCGAGTAAGGTTGGGCAAAATGGATTCATTACTCGAATACGGCGAGACAGAAGCCTCTGTACTCAAACCACTTGTGCAATGCCTAACATTTTTGACAATAATATTGAATTTTTACTCTAGGCTAGTAGGCTTCAGTTATTCCGTTGATTGGCATCTTTGCAGATCACAGTTCATTGGCCTCCCAGGATGAGAATTGGTTTAGGCATAACCAATTTTCAAAGAGGATGTCTCGACAAGAATTGCAGAGAAAGGCTCATTAGACTTCCCCATTGAATATAGAAGCTATAGGTAAAAAAAATTAGTCCTAGGCGGAAACTTCTTTGACGAACTGAATGACTTAAGCTTGTCACTGAACAATATCCTACAATTCATACAGTGTTCCAAGTTATTCAAGGAGGTTTCTTAACCTTAGTAATACAGTTACCAATCAGCCTCTTAAACTTCGCTTCCCTTCACCCTCATAATCCATTATTTCCAGGGGCAGAATGGATCCCCTGTGATCCGAGTAAGACATTGTTGCTTGCGACTGCACTAGCCATCTAACCTAACCTAACCCAATTGTTTGGTCAATACCAAGCCCTGTATTCGTCAACCTCAACCGTACCTTGTGGCGGAATAGAAAAGACCTCCAAGATGTGGACTATTTTTGTGGAGTTATGTGAAGTCGCTTGTCTATGCAGACAAGTCCGAGACGATTAACGCCTTGGGAGAAAACATATGGAGTGTTGTTGCTCACATACGCCTCAAATGTTACAACAAATGATCGAAAATCGGGCCAATTGGCTGGCATTTATTCGAATCAGCGGGGCACTGTGGTTCCAATATTCTTTTCTCGTAGCAAAAATCATAACTTTTGAAGGCATTAAGACATCCGGATATTTTTTTATCCTCTTAAATAAATTAGCAATGGAAAGAATTTAAAAAGGATTTATTTACTGGGTGTTTCGCAATCTTTGGCAGAAGTAAGATTTTCGTAAAAAACAAAAAATTACGAAACAAAAACTTGTCCAAAATTTTGTGGAAAAAAGTCTGTGACTATTTAGGTATTCACAAGATTTTATAAAGTAAAATTGATAACAACAGCGGATGCTAAAAGTTAACAAACAAATTTCAGAAATGTTTTTGGCAAGCAATATACAGGGTGATTCGCATAAGGTGTGACAAAAAGATAGGGTGTGTAGGTTGGACCTAGACAAGCAAAAAATCGTATGGGAGGGGGGGTCCATTTTCCCCCGTTTAGGCGGGAGGGGCAATTTAAGAAAAAAATCACAAAAAATGGGGAAAAAAATTATTTATAAATAACGGTAATACCTACAGAGTCGTGCTATAGTATTTTAAAAAGCCAAAAACTTATACATTAATTTAAATTTAAAAATAAGTTGTTCAAATAAATAGTTTTTGAAATATTAATTTTCAAAGTCAAAATTTTGAAAAAAAAACATAATTTTTTTTTTAAAACCACTTTTTTTCCAAATTTTACGTAATTAAGTAGTACTTGCTTATTTTCAATGCTCTTATTTATTTTTGATCAAACACAAAAAACCGGATGTCAAAATAACCTGTAGTTTTTGAAAAAACCAAAAATTACAAAAACGACTTTCAAAATTTTTTTTTTAAAGTTTTTTTTTCGTTTTTTGATTCTTAAGTGAATTTAATAAATTAAGGATGAATTTTCTCTTTACATTTTTTCACTTAAGAATCACTTAAGAATCAAATAACAAAAAAAAAATTGAAGAAAAAAAAAATTTTAAAAAGTCGTTTTTGTAATTTTTGGTTTTCTCAAAAACTACAGGTTATTTTGACATCCGGTTTCTTGTGTTTGATCAAAAATAAATAAGAGCTTTGAAAATAAGCCAGTACTACTTAATTACGTAAAATTTGGAAAAAAAGTGGTTTAAAAAAAAAATTATGTTTTTTTTTCAAAATTTTGACTTTGAAAATTAATATTTCAAAAACTATTTATTTGAACAACTTATTTTTAAATTTAAATTAATGTATAAGTTTTTGGCTTTTTAAAATACTATAGCACGACTCTGTAGGTATTACCGTTATTTATAAATAATTTTTTTCCCCATTTTTTGTGATTTTTTTCTTAAATTGCCCCTCCCGCCTAAACGGGGGAAAATGGACCCCCCCTCCCATACGATTTTTTGCTTGTCTAGGTCCAACCTACACACCCTATCTTTTTGTCACACCTTATGCGAATCACCCTGTATAAATATAAACATATTTTTTTCATTTTGTGGAGCAAAAGTGAGTTATGAGTAGTAAATTTTATAAGCAGAGTGAGAAAAAAAATAATTAAAATAAATAAAAAAATTAGATTTTCTGGAAAAAAACCACTTATTTTTACTTTGTTTCTCAAAAACTAAGATAGATGTGTTTTATTTAAAAATTATAAAGAGGTTAGGCCACCCTAGAAATATCGAAAAATCGATTTTTTTTCAAGGGACCTCAAAAATGATGTCCCAGAAGATTTTGGCCAGGAAAAACCTTTAGGTACTCGGATTTTGAATTTTAATACAAGGCCGTTTCCCGTTTGGTCCGTAGCGAGCTCAGCGAACTCCATCTGAGCGCAAGGGGGAAGGTACGTTACGGGAGAAGAGCATGAATACGGCAGTTGTTATTGAAAATATTTATTTCCTTGTCTTGACTCAACATATCCATTTTGGGGCTTTTTGTTGTAAATAATTAATTCACTTTAGCTTTATTCACTTAGTTTGAATTCTAAGTTTACATTGACTTTTGTTTATAATAATTTATTATTCTCAATTAAAACGTTCAAGATTCAAGATATATATATTGTTTTTCCTTCCACAACGTAAATTACAATACTTTTTCGCATCCAGATTTCAATTTCTCCAAAAGTTGTGCATAGTTGCAGCTACAACTTGGAATGGCGTAACAAATAGTTGAGGTCGACCACCATGGTTTTTTTTAATAAGAAAGTACAGTATTTGCATAATTAAATGTTCAAAATCTTGTTTTAGAGGAGGAAAGGTTCGATCATTCAAATGGTCAGCACGACTTCTTCTTCAATGAACCCAATTTTCGAGCACTTATTGCACTAAATCAAATCGTATATCATGAATGGAACATTCAATAATGACTTGTAAAGCTTGAAGATAATCTGGTTTGTTTTGAAAGACCAATGACTTCAAATAACCCCACTAGAAATAGTCTAATGGTGTTAAGTCACAACTTCTTCGAGGCTATTCAATATCACCATTTCTTGAAATAATCGAATCTCTAAACTTTTCTCGCAATAATTCAATTGTTACATTTGCTGTGTGCCACGTAGCCCCGTCTTGTTGAAAACAAATGTTGTCAAGATCCACTTCTTCCAATTTCCACCAGGAAAAGTTGGTTATTATCGATCTATACCGCTCTCCATTTACAGTAACGGTGTTACCAGCTTCATTTTGAAAGAAGGGCCGTACTTCTTTCAAAATGAAGCTGATGATTCCACCAACCCAAAAACCACACCAAACTGTAAATTTAGGTGAATGTAATGGTTTTTCGTGAATATTTTGTGGATTTTCATCCCCAGTTTTGTTTAATTAACGCACTAGTCCAATGAAAGTAAGCCTCTTTGGAAAAGATGATTTTCTTAAAAAATCGTTATCGATTTCAAGTTCTTTCAAGGCACAATCAGTAAGTTCACGACGTTTAGGGTGGTCCAATGGTGAAATATAGATACTTCTGAATGCAATAAAAACCAATGACAGATTTAGACATACTACAAATGGCCGAAACGCCTCTGCAATGTCATATCATACCTACTATTTATCACTGTGGGAATAGTGTCCATATTTTGTAGTATACATATACAGCACGACCGGCTCAGTTGGTATTGTCATGTTCAAAGGACAAAAAAGAAAAGGCAGGCCAAAACACACCTGGTACAAGCAAATGCAAAAACAGCAGCATTTGGTTGGCCTCAGACATAGAACAACCCAAAACTGTGAGTCTTGCCGACGCTTTCTGGGGTCAACGCGGCGTACCCCACAGGCGGATCACTAGTGTGAAGCGGAAAAGTGGGAGAGTTGTGATCGCTTCAAGATCACTACTCGTAACGCCGGAAATGAAAAAGAAGAAGAAGATACATATATGTATACAACAAAATAAATACAAACAAGAAGATATTTCATTGTGTTCTTATGCATAAGCAGTCCGCTACGGGAAAATATTACTAATCAAAGTCACAACATCTTTTTGACGATAAAATATTTATAGAAAAATTTAGTGCTTCGTCCTCAAAAGTTTGATAATGGTCTCGCTACTACCCCGGTTTTCCAAATCTTCTTTAAAAACGAAATGTAAATTTGTTTTCATACAGGCTTAAACGTCTGCGAAAAAGTTCCAGACAGAATAGCTTAAGTCCCTGCTGAGCACTGCTCTACCATTGGCCAAATCATTGGCTGACTATTGAATAAAATCATTATTTAAACAGTTTTGGGTTGGTCACTGGTCAGGCAAATCTGAAGACCTAGATTCTGTTAGGCTTGTATTGGCAACCTCCAAAATGACAGTGACAAGCAACAATTTTTGTTTAAAGTAGGAGAGGTACAGTTTGTAGACTCCTAAAATATTTTAAACTAGCTGTGCCCGCGACTTCGTCCGCGTGGAATAGTGACTTTCGGTAGCATTCTTAATTTTTTAGGCTACTTATTTTGCAAATAAGACACATTCATGCGTTTTAGTAATTTATTGTTATTTTATTTTATTTTAGTATATGTTTGCACACGACGTTCTTATTTTTTCCATCTTTTGCGAAATAAAAAGGTTTTTTGGGATTGATATACGTGATTCTGCCACATAAAGTTGCCATGGGATTTTTTTCTAAACGAACACCTGCAACTTAAAGCGTCTGAGCCTTATTTATGATGTCCAATCAGTGGGAATTAAAGGAAAACGGGGAATCGAAACGTTTTCTCCTTTTTTCGTTCCAGTCATTATTAATGCCGCATCACAGATGTGTAATTTGTAGCTGTGTACAATTCTGGATTACTCATTTTTGGCACTGGAACACCAACTTGCTGCCACTCCTAATAATCCTAAGAAATTGAGAAACTCTGTAGGGTATGAGGTGACTTGCTCAGTGTCCATAATATTTTCTATTGATAGGCATTCGCCAACGTCCCCCAATACGTCAAACATATTTTATTAGTTTATATGGTTAACTATCTCATAAGTCGGCGCCGAAATCGCCTTTCAAACAGCCATTCCCGATTGCCAATATTATTTGAAGATCAAGATAGACATTTCTTCTCAGGTCTAATGTATTTTCGACAGTTTGACAGAAATCACCCCGCAGTGAAAGAACTTTTATCGACCCAGCAGTCTTAAGGTTCCCGTTAACGGTGTCGATCCCGTAGAAATATAGGGATTACTTATTAAGCCTATGTCTCTTAATTAAATTCCATTTAAATCGGATCAGTTTTCTGGGCGGGAGATGGTAACAAAGAAACACGAACAGACAGAGTTAATTTTGGATTTGTAATATTAGTAAGGATGTCCATCTTCGGGTTCTAGACTATCTCTGTACCAAAATTCATATAAATCGGTTCAATAGTTTGGGTGGTAAATATAAACAAAGAAAAACAGACAGACAGAGTTAAATTCGGATTTATAATGTTAATAAAGTCTTCCATTCCCGTGGGAACATGAGGGCGTTTCCGGAGGATGACTTGAAGTTTACATTACTCGGGAATAGTGCAGTATTCTAACGGTGGACATTTTTTGAAATGGGTGCTGTATTTTCCAAGTTCCCGTTCCCAAGGGAATACAGGGATAAAACAAATTGCATAACATATATGTCCATCCTCAGGTTCTTGACTGTCTCTGTACCAAAATTCATATAAATAGGTTCAATAGTTTGGGCAGTTAATGGTAACAAAGAGAAATAGACAGACAGATTTAACTTCGGACTTATAATATTAGTAAAGACTCCCGTTCCCGTGGAAACATGGTGACCGTTCCCGTGAGGGATATGGGGATGAATAAAAGTTTATGTTGCTCGGGGATTATGGAGCATTCCAACGGTGGAAGAGTTTTTGAAATCGGTGCAATAGTGTCAAAGTTCCCGTATACGTTCCTGCTCCCCTGGGAATATAGGGAATAAATATATAGCGTATGTCCTTCCTCAGGTTCTGAATAATCTTTGTAAAAAATTTAATTTAAATCAGTTTATTAGTTTGAGCGGAAGATGGTTACATAGATCGACGGACAGACAGAGCTACTTTCACACTTATTATATTAGTAAGGACTCCCGTTCCCGTAGGAATATGTGGATGAATTAAAGCTTATGTTACTCAGGAATAGTGTAGCATTCTAACGGTGGAAAAATTTTTGAGATCGGTGTTGGAGTTTCTAAGCTCCCGTATACGTTTTCGTTCCCGTGGGAATATAGGGATAAAATATATAGCCTTTGTCCTTCCTAAGGTTCTGATCAATCTTTGTACAAAATTTCATGTAAATCGGTTCATTAGTTTGGGCGGGAGATGGTAACATAGAAAGGTGATCAGACAGAGCTACTTTTGCATTTATAATAATAGTGAGGACCGGTTCCCGAGGAAATATTCGAATGAAATACAGCCTATGTCCGTCCTTAAGTTCAGTCCAATCTTTGTACAAAATTTCAATTAAATCGGTTTATTAGTTTGAGCGGGAGATGGTAACATAGAATGGTGAACAAACAGAGCCACTTTTGCACTTATAATAATAGTGTGGACCGGTTCCCGAGGGAATATTCGAATGAAATACAGCCTATGTCCGTCCTTAAGTTCAGTCCAATCTTTGTACAAAATTTCAATTAAATCGGTTTATTAGTTTGGGCGGGAGATGGTAACATAGAACGACGGACAGACAGAGCTTCATTCGCACTTATTATATTAGTAAAGACTCCCGTTCCCGCAGGAATATAAGGATGAATTAAAGTTTATGTTACTTTGGGATAGTAAAGCATTCTATCGGTGGAAAATTTTTTGAAATCGGTGTTGTAGTTTCTAAATTCCCGTATTCGTTCCCGTTCCCGTGGGAATTTAGGGATAAAATATAAAGCCTATGTCCTTCCTCTGGTTCTAGACTATCTCTGTACAAAATTTCATATCAATCAGTTTGGTAGTTTGGGCGGGAAGTGGTAACATAGAAAGCCGGACAGACAGAGGGACTTTCACATTTATAATATTAGTTAGGATAATATCGTACCTTATTGAAACTGCATTCCCAAAACGATCACTTTAGCTCCATTTGAAGGAAACTAAACTGATTGATAGCAAAGTATATCAAAGTTTTTTTGAATTTTTCATCCAAATATGCGTGTAATCTAACGCCACAATAACTCCGATACATGCTTCAAATAGTGCGTGTTTCAACATCTAAATATCTTTAACGGACATCGAACGTAATTATTTTGTTTTTGTGACTTTACAATATGTCACTTGTAAGAGTTCTGCCTCAAAGTACTCAAAGTCACTTTCAACATTTAGCATCATTATCTGTTCGAAAAACACGAGTAAGCTATAAAATCTCAATCGTATGGCTGTCAATCACGCAAATTTACAACCTCGTTGGGTACACCTAAGGGGCAGCCATATAAAACGACAACATATGACACATAAGTGTCAACATTGGGACCAACTCACAATGCAATACACAAACTGACTGTGTGCGCATTAATGAACGAATAAATATTTAACAAATGCATAGAACGTGCGAGTAAAGAACGAGGACCTGGCCGTGCAGTTGAAATTGTCTCAAACAAAAAACTCAAGAATTTCAATTGGCCACCCAAATCCATACTGATTGCAAAACAGAAACGAAAAAAAAGGAAAAAAAGCAGCAATAATGAAATCGACAAACTCTACTCGACAGATGAATATTAAATCAATTTTATTACTAGACTAATTGACGGGCAATTTGTTGGCTTCTGGTTGATTGAAAGCGAATGGTGGTGGTCAATGGCAAAATGTTGCGAATTTATTGGTTAAATGAAGATCGTTATTAAATAATGGCTCGATTGCTAGCTATGTTGCTGTTCAATCGAACAGATTAGATTTAAGCTTGGACACTGTCTTTTAATTGAACAATCTAAGAGGTATGTTTAAAAATCATAATTTATAATTTATGCTAACACTAGTACGCGAGGAGTGTAGCGTAGAATGTTTTTCAAGTCAAATAATCGCTTTGGTGTGTTTTTCTTAGTTAACTTAAAATTATGTATATCTAGCCGTACAGGCCTTAAGAAATTGTAAACAATTACAATTGCTGAGTGCGATGGTTATAAAAAAGGCTCGTTCGCAAAGTTTCTTACGGTACAAAGAGTAAAAAACAAATGTATTAAGAATTCCTAACTGTTTTTCAATTTGGTCTTCGTTAAATTGAAAATTGAAAAAATTGATTTATATTCAAATGAGCTAATTTTAGTTTAACTTTGACCGTCTATTTTACGGCATAACGGTGTGTTTATGTTTGAATAAATAAATAGGGTGGTGCAATAGAGCGGAGAGCCCCGGGTCCGAGCACATTTCTCTCAACCACACCTTGTGAGAGTATGGGATACAATTTTCGCCGATTCCGAAAAACTAATTGAGAAAGCGCTTATCATGGCATGAAATAACTCTCGGAAAAATTTACAATTCCTGACGAAATACGACACCCATTGAATAAAGACTTGTTTTTTGATGTCTTCTCACGCAACAGGAAGACACGCTAACCATTACGCCACCAATACAACGGTGCACCATATGCGAAAAGTAAAAATTTCAAGGTAATTAAAATTGTTCTTTCTTAATGCAGTTATTATCTATGATAATGGGACAGTTAAGTGACAGAAAGCTTTTTCATTTAAAATTAGTTTTTAATTGATAGCCGCGTCACCAAGTTAAGAGCTGTTTCTTCCAGTTATATTAAAAACGTAGATCGAATTAAAAAAACAAACATTATTGCATTATTGCATTAACCAATTTTAGTTTGTTGTTTTCAGGTCATTATAGAAAAAGGTAATGTGAATATTTAAATAGTTTTCACGAGAAAAAAACTTTTTCACTCCAACCGATGAATAATATAGTTTTATTTTTTTTTATTTTTTGTGTTTTTCTGAAGAATCAAAACAGTGAATGCCGAAATAAACGGTTGTAAATAATAGGTACATAAAAATATAGAATTATTTATCTTCTTTCAGAACATAAATGGCTTTCTGAGCGCAGATTAGCCCAAATCTTAAAATTTGGACCCGAAGTAAAACACTGATTTCGAATTTTTCTTTTAGTTTGAGCAACATGATCAAAGTGGTGGTACCCGTGGTGTGATGGATAGCATGTCCGCCTGTTAATCCAGAGGTTCGTGGTTCGAATCCCAACAGAGACAAAAATGTTTTTTTCCACGGGTATCGCCTTTCGCGAGGAATTGGCAAGTCATCCGTTAGTATGCATTGCCATGAAAAGCGCTTTCTCGATTAGCCATTCGGAACCAGCAGAAAATTGTAGGTCCCTTCCACTCCCTCACAAGGAATGGTTGTGAGAAATGCTCTAGGCCCAGGGGCTCCTCGCTCTGTTGCGCCACCCTATGTATGTATGATATGTAATATGATCAAAGGATTTGATATTTTTAACATTTGTAATTCGGTGAAGAAATGTCGCAGTATTACAAGAGCTAGTGAAACAGAAGCAAAAAAGAAGATATGTAATCTATGTAAATTCTTTCAAAGAAGCTGGGAGACTTGCTCAATAAAAGAACCTACATCTACATATATATCTAAAAAAGTAGGTACTTGCTACTTGGCCTGATTTCGAGGAAGATTTTAGTTCTGTATTAGACAGAGAGATGTGAATAGTTAGCAAAAACCTCATGGCAGATCAAAAAAGCCATTTTTGAAAGCTCGTCTAGAACTTGTTGTTCAAGTAAAACAACTTAATACGAATTTTGCTTTGAAGTTTAAGATTGAAGCAAAATTGTCTAAACATCAATATCAATTCATCATTAACTTAATATACCAAAAAACTGAAGTCAATGTTTTTCCAAGCAATGTAAAAGTTCTTAAAGCGAAGCAAAAATGTTACCCAGCACTTCAAACAATAAAAATAGTATCAACAATGTTTGTTGATGAGAAATGGTGAGCTGAACCCAAGATACACCAAAAAGACCTTTAGGCATGGCGGCAATTCTATAATGGTTTGGGCGTGCTTCACAAGCCATGGTGTGTTGGTCCGCTGTGTCAAATAAACGGTTAAATGACAGGTATTGACTACCGGGACATACTGGAGACAAATCTTCTCGGCGACTCCCAGAACCAATTACCCCAATGATGGATCTTTCAGCCCGACAATGACCCCAAACACAAGTAAAGAGTTGTGAAATCTTTCCTTGAAGAGCGTAAAGTGAATGTTTTGGGGTGGCCAGCAATGTCACCGGACTTAAACCCTATTGAAAATTTGGGGACATTCTAAAAAAAAAGTTGCGGAAAAAAACCAACCAGCAAGACTACTCTCTGGAGTATTTTGCAGAAAAAGTGGAAAAATAGTAGCGTAGAGCAATGGAAAGGTTTGGTGGACTCCATGCCAAGGAGAATATCCGCCGTATCGAAACAGAAAGGCTATCCTACGAAATATCAACTGTGCGGTTAAAAAAACTATGTTTTTTATCATATTTTGCTTGTTTTTTTCATGTGACTTAATTATATGGCCACACTTATTTTATATATTATTGATTTTTTGTTAAAGAAATGACTATTGTTATAGTGGAATTTATTTTCTTTGGTTTTTTTTAATGATTGTGATTGTAAATATTTAGAATTTGAACAAATTTTGCATTCGTTGTAATTTGTGCTTAATGCATGGATATGTAAACCTAATTTTATAAAAATGACTTAATTGTGTGACCATGAGTGTGCCTACATATCCATATTAGCTGAGAACCTCCTTGCATAAAAACGAAACGAGCTTCAAATCAACAACTCTCGCAAAATACAAAAAGGCAAACACTTCCGACCATATGTTCAAAATGCTATACGAAGAACTAATCGATAGTGTAAGAGCAGCTAGGATTTATTACACCGAAGGTTCACAAAAAGAAAATCACTGGTGCACCTATGCTGTAGTAGAACTCTAACACAATGCACAATTCTCTATTTTCGTCAGGCCGAACTTCCAGAAAATGCGGATTGTTACATTGCTGAACATTCTAAGAAACTGCTTGATCCACCACAGAAATATTATTATTGCTTGGATACTCGGACACTGTGGAATTAAAGGTAATTTAAAATAAGCTTCTGACTTGGTAGCAAAAAAAACGCTTTTCCATATCCACTTATCACTGACTATCCGATATAACACCAACTTTCGAAAAGACCTTTTACTCATATTCAAAAGAAAGAAGTCATGGAAAAATGGAAATGGAGAAACGTTTCTTCGAAAGCATAATCCCGTGAATACCCGTATTCGGTACAACTAATCCTTAGAGAAGAATTCATACAAATATTACGAGCAAAAGTAGAAAAACTCTGCTTACAAGCAAACACTACTACACTCGCGAGGCCCCAGAACAATGCTCAAATTGTGGGATAGCTCTTATACATATTTGGCATATTTTCTTGGAGTGTCCTTTATCTCGCCAAATAAATACAACCGGAGACAATATACACGACACTCTGCATCAAAGCTGCCATCTCCGCACATCCGAAGTTTGAAGAGATTTAACTTAGTTTCATTTGCCCAACATAATTTTTATTTTGCCTTTAACATTCTTTTAAAATGTACAAAATTATCATTATTCTTAAATTCTTGCTGAATTCTGGTAAAGGTAAGAAACGGTATCATATGGCTTTATAAATGAATTTTATAGTTTATTTCAATAAATAAAATAAAATAAAAAAAATCGAAAATCGAATTTGTTCACAGAAATTTTAAACTTAATTATATGATTCTTTGCAAAATAAAATCATATTAAAAATAAATCACTTTTCAATTACTTAATTTATTTTCCATTAGTTAAAACTAAGTTTATAGTTTTGACACCAATTACTAATAAATGATACCACTGTGCGCTGTGCTTAGGTTCATCTTTGAAAACCAACTTCTTTTTTCTTTATTCGCCTCAAAGACATTATTTCCCTATAGGCGCATTTGCAAAAGCTCATCTTAACGCAATCAAATAAAATAAGAGGCGAATGTTTGTATACAATTTCGGCATAAATTATGTGCAAATGTTTGGGCATCCAAACAATAATTAGCCATGTATTTGAATTAAATTTTAATTTTAAAATCATTTTCTAGTCGATCATCTCATCCATCACCACAATCGAAACATTTTCGGTTAGGCATAATCACCGTAAATAAAAAACCCCAATAAATCAAAACAGCCATTGTCAAAATGTTTCTTTTTTTTTTTGCATAAAAAAGTCTGCTTGAACTTATTTGATTATCAGCTCATCAAACGATAACAATGCCATTAACAACAGAAAATGTTTGCTATTATGATTAAAATAATGGCCTTAATAGTGTGCGCTTAAAATAATGGGATGGGAAGATCGGCATAATATATAAGTGTTAATAATTGGTGGGGCCTGGTTTTAAAGCTATGATGACATAAACAAATGTCATAAGAAGCGAGCGGGAGTATGTTTATTGTTTGATTAGTGGAACATATTTAGAAAGCATTTTACGCGTTAATTGCGTTGAAGTGTAATAAAATTGTAAAAACCCTAACAATGGACTTGGCTTGTTTTCAATGTATACCTAGACATAGACTTGCGTTAAGATGACTTTCAAAAGAAAATGTAGTTTGTTTGAGTCATGCTGGCCCTTCACAGACTTTCAGTCGTATTTATAAAATTTGCTTAGAACACCCTTAGACAACTGTCCAACTAGACGGTGTCTAAAGAGTTGGACAACCCTTAGCCAATTTCGTATTTATAAATGCATTCCAACAGTTGTCTAAACATCCTCTCAAACTGTCAACTCCGAATGAAAAACTAAATGGTGGCGTTCATGATGTATCCGTGCAGTACCATTTTTTGTGTTTTGATATACGAGTGCAACAACAAAATGGCTCTGAAAGAGTGTGGCGTAGCACTTGAACCAGACCAAAAAAGCAGCTGATATGACTTTGAGTTACAGCTTTTCCAAGTCTCATAAAACGATGAAATTTGTGCAATTTATAAATTAAAATGTTGAAAGTAGTATTTTTGCACCTCAAACTACTTATTTTTTTCGATCTTAGAGCTCTCAACAGTGTTTTATAACATGTTCGACAAAATTGTTTTTTGCTGTAGCAAATGCCACTTTAGCCATAGTTTAGACAACCAATTTCGGTGTCTAAAGTTAGGCGTTCCTTAGGCAACGATGAAAGTGTTTATAAATACGATTTGGAGTTGGACACTGTTCTAAGAGCTGTCCAAAGTTAGACATACTTTGGAATGGGATTATAAATACGACTGTTTGTTTTCACTTCTATTTTATTGTTTCCTGTGGCAATAAAGTTTGGGTGCTCTTTTTTTGTAATGATAACGTGAAATCAATGAGTTTGTTTTTTTTTTTTTGGAAAGTCGTGAAACCATATTTTGTACTATTGTTGTCGGATAATAGCAGTTAATTGATCGTGGGAATTACATATTTGGTGTCGTAATTGTTGCGCTTTTGAAGATATTTTCAATTAAGGGTTGATTATAATTCCCTCACTTTTAAACACATACAGTCGTATTTATAATCCCATTCCAAAGTATGTCTAACTTTGGACAGCTCTTAGAACAGTGTCCAAGTCCAAATCGTATTTATAAACACTTTCATCGCTGTCTAAGAAATGTCTAACTTTAGACACCGAAATTGGTTGTCTAAACTGTGGCTAAAGTGACCATTGATACAGCAAAAAACAATTTTGTTGAACATGTTATAAAACACTGTTGAGAGTGTTAAGATCGAAAAAATTAAGTAGTTTGAGGTGTAAAAATACTACTTTCAACAATTCCATTTATTAATTGCACAAATTTCATCATTTTTTGAGACTTGGAAAAGCTGTAACACAAAGTCAAATCAGCTGTTTTTTCGGTCTAGTTCAAGTCCTAAGCCACTCTCTTTCAGAGCCTTATAGTTGTTGTACTCGTATACCAAAACACAGACAATGGTACTGCACGGATACATCATGAACGCTGCCATTTAGTTTTTCATTCGAAGTTGACAGTTTTAGGGGTTGTTTAGACAATTGTTGGAATGTGTTTATAAATACAAAATTGGCTAAGGCTTGTCCAACTCCTTAGACACCGTCTAGCTGGACAACTGTCTAAGGATGTTCTAAGGAAATTTTATAAATACGACTGATACTATTTAATTGGTATGCTGCCACCAACCTTTGATTTGATAGAACCCATATGGGATGGCCTTGTGCCACTAATATAATCAATTTTGATGGAATTATGACTTTCCAACACGCTGTTTAATTTTTTTTTGTCAGGAAGAAATCCTCAAAAGACACTTGGCTGTTTTCGATACAAAGTATTGAGGGATAATTACCTCACTAAAAACTCCTCGCTATCAGAGCCAATCTATGAATGATCGACAATAGATTCGTCTTTTTCAATTATTATAAAATCGCTTTGGGGGAAATTTAAACAATTAATACTTTCCCATGTCTTTTAGACCATTAGCTCATGTGGCTTGGTTCTTCTTAATCTCCGAACATTTCTTCTCGTATTTTATACGGACTCCATTTCAGCTGATATGACACTGTGCAGTTGCTGATTGTGTGATAGAGTGTGTTTTTTATTTCTTATATACCAGGGTTAACTATTCCACAAATGACTTAGTTTAATACAAACTTATATGAGTTTTCCAATAAGAGGGCTCGTTCGGTCACAAAACAAGAACATTTTTGGGTTATCGGCGGCGGCATCTGTTTCTCGACAATCTTTGGAATTGGGCTTCAAAAAAACGATACTATACGGAATTTAGCAGTGAGATCTATGACTTAAGGTTTTTAAAGGCCATTAACATGAGAACTCAAACCGACATACCATCAACATAGTCCTGTCTTTGCTGATTGGGCTGATTGGTCGATAAGGAATTTTATAGAAAATCATGTAGAGCGAAGAGGGCCATTTTGACCTCGAAGGCTAGTTAATAAGCTGAATTGTCGAATTTGTGGGAAAACCCAAGAATTAGTGTCGACAAGTACCTCTATCCCCAAAGGTGTGAGTTTTGCTCCGGCGCGGTCCATGGACCTTAATTTTTGCAACATAAGACTGAAGCAACGGCTACGGGAATCGGATATCGAACGATGATTAATGATTTTGTATGCCTTAAATTGAAAGATATTGATGTTGGTGACTTTCATTTTCAACAAATTTTTCACTTGTAACAACGATATAATATTTGCTTTACTTTTCCCTATCATGTGATTTTAGGATGAGGCGATCACAATCAAAGTGCTTTTGTGAGTATTGAAACAGAAGCAGCAAAAATGGGTTTGATATTTAATGAGGGCAAAACGAAGTATATGTCGTCATCAAACAAGGACATAGAACATCTACGAATTGGACAAAACGTCAGAATAGATAGACACAACTTCTAGGTAGTACAGGACCTCGTCTACCTAGGATCCGCTGTAGACACGGACAACAACATCAGTGCGGAGATCAAACGGAGAATAACTCTTGCCAACCGTTGCTTCTTTGGGTCAAGAAGGCAATTGAGAAACAAAAACCTCTCCAGAAAAACCAAGGTAACCCTGTATAAGAACTTGATCATCCCAATCCTGCTTTACGGCACGGAAAAATGAACCTTATCGAAAGCGGATGAGGAAACCCTTGGTCGTTTCGAAAGAAAAATTCTCCGAATGATCTTTGGTCCCATATGCGAAGGCAATGTTTGGAGAAGAACATACAACAACGAGCTGAATGAGCTGTACTGCGACATGGGCATACCCAGAAGAGTACGCATCGCGAGGCTACGATGGTTGGGTCATGTAGAGCGGATGGACCCAACCGGGAAGGGAAAAGGGAAAGGAAGTCGTGGAAGGTGAAGACCTCATCTTAGGTGGCGCAATCAAGTGGAAGAAGACTTAAACTGATTTGGAGTGCAAAACGTGAGAGAGCTCGTCCGAAATCGAAGTCGTTACAGAAGGATGTTGATTGAGACCCAGGTTCACCCCGAACTTTAATGCCCACCTTAGTTGAAGCAGTAGTGACCATAAGAAACTTAGCGTTAAATTAGATCAATTTAAAAATCTTTCAAAGTGCCACACTTTTTCACTATTGATCGGTGATCGGTGAATAGTTTTTTATTTTGGTCGAGGTGAGCTGTTTTGATCGTTTTTTGATTGGTATTTTGGTAATTCTAATCGTTAAGTACCAAGAAACTGCAGAGGCTTTTAGCTGTTGATTAAATCAATGACAATCTACTATCATCATCGTTACCAATCAAAACAATCCTATTTGTACGACTTGTTTGACATTTGTATCACCGCTGTAATTTACACATATAGCGAAAAAAGCAATAAGAATGATACTTAGACAGCGGGCTCTTTAAGTATCTATACATGAGAAATGGTGAACTATGTTAACATTATCATGTACTAAAACAGTTAACGGATCCAATGTACATTAAAATTGAATTTCTAAACCGTTTTTATGATATCAAATCAGCAGTGAATCCGTACGGAAAAAACAAGCTTTTCCAGTCTGTACGGATTCAACTTCAATTTTCGTTTTTGATACGATCGAAAATTAGAATAGCCATGAACAAAGAAATTATTTCCTATAATCGGATATCTCTCAGATCGTTCGTTTCTCCGACCCGTTACAATAATTTTTAGAGCAGAATATTAGTATAGCTTTTATTCGGATTGTTCAGATCAAAAAAATAGTTAGAAAATATTAGTGGATTCTTTTACTATAGCTGTTACAATTTCACTGAAATAGAACGACGAAACTGAGAGGATTGGGGAAAATAACATACCCGGCGGCGTCGGATTCGAGTTCACGCGTCCCACTAAACCATTTACCATTGCTTCAGTGCCGAGGTAACTGTAAGAGGTTTTGTTTAGATAATTTTAAACAAAATTAAAGAAGAAGAGAAATGCAGTCAAGGGCGCTTAAAAAGAAAACTGGTTCAAAAACAGCTTAAACGTAAAAAATACAATAAGTCATGTAATATTTAGGTATATGGTGATAATTCTGATGTCAATTAGCATTATGCTCCCAATTTTCCTTGTAATCATTTATGAACTGTCAAATAATTCGAGACCATAAAATCTTTTCCACAACACAGAAAAAATATAACAAAATCATCAAAAGAATAATAGACTTGAAATCAATTTGCTATATTGCCACAACGCAATCCAGCAATTGCTGATGACTAGAACATCCGCCCCTTTTCTTACTTTTTCTTAAAATCACACAAAATTGTTGGAAAAAGAGAAATTTTTTGGAAATTGTTGACTTTAAATTGATACGAAATATAATGAGCGCAATACCATTGTGCCCGTCGTAGTGGTAAGTAGTCTGCCTATTGCGTAAGACTTCGAGGTTCATATCCCAAAAGATTCAATTGTTTTTCGACATCATCGAAAGGAATTGGGAGACATCGGGTTAAGATGGCTCACGATTCTCATCTCCAAACTTATAAGAGGTGACAGTTTGCCTAATCAATGGAGGGAAAGTTTTCTTCTTCCAATGTACAAGGGAAAGGGAGATACCAGAAGCTGTGACACCTATCGTTCGATCAAGTTGATGTCCCACACTATGAAGATCGTTGAGCGGGTTTTGGATAGCCGACTGCGGAAAATAATAAGGCTATCTGATGACCAATGCGGGTTTGTCGCGGGTAAGTCAACTACAGACGCAATCTAAAGTGTAAGGATCATTATGGAAAAACACCGAGATACCTTAGAGGATTTGCATATTGTGTTGGTTGACTTCGAAAAGGCATTCGATCGACAACCACGAGATCTGATATGGGTGACCCTCAGACACCGAGGAGTTCCTGAAGCCTATGTGCGAATAATTATGGACATGTACGAATTAGCAGATGACCAGCTGGAGTCACCGAAGAATTCCAAATAACAGTAGGTGTACATCAGTGAAGTGTCTTGAGTCCACTGCTCTTTATTGCTGTTCTGGATTATTTGCTCGAAGGAAAAGTAACGGACAATAAAGTACAACAATTATTCTTTGCTGACGATGGAGTCATCATAAGCGAGGATCCTACATCCCTGCAACGAGCACTTGACGTTTGGATTGATGTTCTGGAAGGAAATGGGTACCGTATTAGCGCTAAAAAGACTGAATACCTGTGCTGCCCTTTTTCTGATCCAGACAAGCCTATTCCAGACATTTATTTGAATGGAAATGTGCTTCCCAAGTGTGAAAAGCTTAAATATCTGGGATCTATGATCAATAGTGAAGCATCTTGTGATGACGATATCAATCATCGAGTAAGCGTAGGGTGGATGAAGTGGCGAGAAAACTCCGCTATCTTCTGTGATCGAAAAATGCCCCCTAAGCTGAAGGGAAGACGCTACACAGCAGTTGTCCGTCCAGCTCTGACATACGGTTCACAATGTTGGACAATGTACAAAAAGTATGAGAGCAAATTGACGGCTGCCGAAATGAAGATGCTTCGGATGACAGCAGGAGTAACAAAGCTTGATCGAATTAGAAGTACTAAGATCCGTGGAAGCCTTCATGTCAAAAGTACCATCTTGGACAAAATTCAGCACGACCGGCTCAGTTGGTATTGTCATGTTCAAAGGAGAGATCCGCAGAACCCCGTCAAAAAGGCAATATCGTACAACGTTTCAACAAATTCGCGACGAAAAAGAAAAAGCAGGCCAAAACACTCCTGGTACAAGCAAATGCAAAAACAGCAGCATTTGGTTGGCCTCAGACATGGAACAATCCAAAACCGGGAGGCTTGCCGACGATTTCTGAGGTCAACGCGGCGTGCCCCACAGGCGGATCACTAGTGTGAAGCAGAAAAGTGGGAGAGTTGTGATCGCTTCAAGATCACTACTCGTAACGCCGAAAATGAAAAAGAAGAAGAAGAAGAAGAAGAAGAAGATCGAAAGGAGTTGTCAAGTCTTCTAAGAGTAAGTTGAACTATCACGAAAAGCGCTTTCTCATTTTGTCGATATCTAACGGTCTGAAGGCTTGTAGGTACCTTTCGTTCTCAAGGTTTGGTTGAGAGAAATGTGCTATTCTACGAGCTCTGTGGTGCCACTCCTTGAATGTAAAGATTCATTAAAATACTAGGTGACTTTAATTTGCCATACGTCCAATGGTTTCCCTCTGACGATGGATCATTCCAAATACCCTCTCTAACTTCACCGCAGCGTGAGCTTTCTTGTTTAGATAATGTTATATCTACTGACTTACAGCAAGTAAGCTGTATTAGAAATTTCCAAAACCGTATGTTAGACCTTGTTTTCTCTTCCGAAGCTATTAGCACGGTTGTTCTTCAATCTAATTCAGGCATTACCAGAATTGATGATCTTCATCCCCCCTTAGATATTTTTATTGAACTAAGCAACGTATCTCACGTTATTAATAATTCAAATGACTGTTTATATACTTTTGACTTTCGAAAGGCGAATTTCGATTTGCTTTCGATCGAATTAAGCAGGGCTGGTATTGAAAATATATCAACCCTTACAAATATTGACGAAGCAGTCGCTTGCTTTTACTCCGTTTTAGAAAGCAGCATGAAAAAAACCGTTCCCCAAAAGACGCTCAGAAATGCTAGTTTTTGTCAACCGTGGTTTACCAAGGAACTAAAGGCTCTGAGGAATAAAAGAAACAAGGCTTGGAAGACCTATTTAATTACTCTTTCTCCAACTGACCACCAAATATTTATAAGTTTTTTTGAAGACTTCAAAACGCTTTCTCAGAATCTGTACTCTAGCTACGTCACCCAAATGGGCTGTTCTCTGAAAATCGATCCAAAAAGCTTTTGGTCCTTTGTAAATTCTAAAAAAAAATCAGACGGCTATCCAGCCAACTTTATTTATAACGCCATTTCTTTAAAAAATACTCCCGACATTTGCAATTTTTTTTGCAGACCATTTTAAGGGGTCTCTTTGTAATACAAATCTTGAAATCGATGAAAAATATTTTGAATATTTAACTCACTGCTCGCAAGTGAATTTTCATAATATCCCTATTCAAAGAGAAAGAATTACTTACTCTTACTACCTCTCTTCTCTTAATGACGACGTTTCTTATGGTCCGGACAGGATTCCGCCAATTGTTTTAAAGAAGTGTTCCTCACGTTTATGCTCTCCACTTGAACATCTTTTCAAACTTTCTTTAAAATCTGGAATATTCCCCACTCTTTGGAAAAAATCTTTTATCAAACCTGTTTTCAAAAAGGGTGAAAAAACCGATATAAAAAACTACAGACCTATTTCAAAGCTCTCATGTATACCTAAGGTATTTGAACAAGTAGTTTGCGAAAGCGTTTCCTTTTTTTCAAGGAATGTTGTCTGCCACCAGCAGCACGGATTTATGCAAAGAAGATCGACTGCTACCTCCTATCCTTTCATCATAAGTGTTGCAGTGCCCTTGAATGTGGAAACGAGCTTGATTGCATTTACACTGACTTCTCTAAGGCGTTTGACCAACTGTCTCATAACATCATACTTTATAAACTAAAAGCCTTTGGATTTCCCACAGTATTTATTGCTTGTTTAAGTTCCTACTTAAAAAATAGGTCTTATGAAGTCAAATTTCGTAACATTTTGTCAAAACCTTTTAATGCTATGTCTGGCGTGCCACAAGGTAGTCATCTTGGTCCCTTGCTTTTTATTATTGCAATAAATGATGTAATTTCTTGCATCTCCTATAGCGACATTTTAATCTTTGCTGATGATATGAAGATTTTTAAAATCATCAAAAATGCTTCAGATCGCGACTTCTTACAAAAAGATATTGATAGTTTTGTTGTATGGTGTTCAATGAACGGACTAATTTTAAACACTTCCAAGTGCCAAAGTATGACCTTTTCCCGCAAAAGATCTCCTAGCATTGGAGAATATTCGACATCGCAACAATCTTTATCTCAAGTTTCTAGATTCCGTGACCTTGGTGTTCTTTTTAGTACCAACCTCGAATTTAATGAACACATCAACCTCATTATTAACAAAGCTAATTCAATGCTTGGCTTTATTAAGCGAAGGGCAAAGGAATTTAATGACCCTTATGTTACCCTCTCTTTATACATACAACTGTTATGTTCGTCCCCATCTAGAGTATGCTTCTCAGGTGTGGTCACCATTTTATGATATTCATAAATCACGAATCGAAGCAATACAGCACAGATTCATACGCTTCGCTCTCAAAGGTCTTCCTTGGGAAGATCCTTTCAATCTCCCTCCTTATGAAAATCGTATTCGCTTATTAAATCTTCAAACCCTCTCACAGAGGAGAATCAACAATGATTTAGTATTTTTTCATCAATTAATACCGGTATAATTGATGCTCCCGACTTGCTCTCCCACGTAGGATTCAACTATCGCGGAGGAACTCACCAACTACGTAATTTAGAGTTTATACATCGCTCCCACCACCGTACTAACTATGGAATGCATGAGCCATTAGCACGCATGAGTAGGTTATTCAACTCAAATCCTTTTATTGCCGATTTCAACATCAGTAAAAGTAGTTTAAAATTAATATTAAGAACCAGTGTACCATCTGCATGATTCATGTTTAGTAGATTTTTTATTACTGTAGTTTAATTTCATTTTTTATTCATAACCTTGTTTAGTAATGTTTAACGATTTTAGTTTGTTAGCTTTATGTTAATTTAATTTAAGTTATACTTTGTTATATTTTTGTAATGTTTTTTTTTTTATTTTCCCTCGTATACGTTCTTTTGTGCTTGTGTTGGCGTTATTTACTAACCACTAACACTTGCATTAATGATGAACAGCGTAGATAAGTGTGCACAGACGAGCTTGCTCTAAGTTCAATGCCACTTAAGTCTCTGAGATGCAAAAAAAAAAAAAAATAGTGGCATGGTCTTTTTTCTAGAGAAAAAAGAGAGCCTATTCAGACAAAAGTTTTAAGAAGGTCATGGTATGTTGCCACAAATTCGTTACACGGATCCATCATGTTTCTTCGCTTTGATTGAAATATTCTGGCGACCCCCTCTCGTCAAAGAAAGCCAAATAAAAATTTTACTAAATACAACTTTGGTACATTTTTCTATTATTCCCGCTGGCTTAACTGCGTCCGCGACGACGACGTTGCCACACCGCATTGTGGTTGCCACGGCAAAAAGCACCACGCGTGTGCCACCCACTTACTTGAACATGTACAAATGTTCATGAACAGGCAATGTGTTCACGCAGAACAAGCAGTCGAAAAATTAAAGAACAGCCAAGATTTTCCTTTGCAGATTGACGAATCTACAGATGTTTCTGACTGTACACAGTTTGTGGTATTTGTGCGCTTTGAAGCAGATGACAGTATTACGGAAAAAATCCTATTTTTCCTGCAAACACTACTGGGGCCAGTGTTTGTACGATATATTTTTGCAACTACGATATTGACAGAAAAAATGTATCGTAGTTTGTAGCGATGGTGCTAAAGTTATGACTGGCAAAAGTAGTGGACTGTATGCTAAATTGAAAGCGATAGTGCCAAACATATTCTGGTCACACTGTTTTCTCCATCGACAGCCTCTAGCTGCTAAGGTAGTGCAGCATGGAGGTAATAAAAATTTTGAGTTCTATAAAAGGCAAAGCTTTGCAAACCCGGCTATTTTGAATCGTTTGTGATGATATGGGCTCGCTTCATCGCAAAATATCCTTTATCATACGGAGGCGAGGTGGCTATCCAAAGGAAAGGTATAAACAAAAGTTCTGGAACTGAGAGCCGAGTTGTTAATGTTCTTAAGAAATGCAAAATCTGGTTCTTGAAATTAGCATTTTTGACAGATCATTTAAGCCACCTTAACAATTTCAACAAGAACCTTCAAGGAAGAGAAGAAAATACTTTAACTGCCAAATATAAAGTAAAAGCAATTCTTGTAATACTTCGTTTGTGGTCAACCTATCAGCAAGACAATATGTTGGAGTCTTTTCCAAGTGTTCAGAAGATTGTTGAAGATAATGCAACAGACCAAAGTTTTGCACTATCAGCACACATTCCTTGTATGATACAGAGCTTGCACAATAACTTACAATCGAAACTTTCAACATACTTTCCGGATTTGCACTCTGAAGATGAAAATGGGCGTCGATGGATTTTTAACCCTTTTTTGGACAAATCAATTTGACTAATGTCACCACAAAATCGAAAGAATGTCTTCTCGATTTGGCTGCAGATGGCATGCTTATGGAATTTTATTCTCAAAGTGTCGACGTATTTTGGATGAAAAGAAAACACGAATATCCAGAGCTGGCAAGGGAAGCTCTTAAATTATTGGTGCCTTTCGCCACTTCATAGTTCATACCTGTGTGAACTGACATTTTCTTCAATGGTAGGCATTAAAACTGAGAAGAGATACAGGCTGCAACTTGAAAATGATTTAATTACTAACCACAATTGGATAAACTTTTGAAAAATAATCCAGCGCATCCTTCTCACTGAAATTGTGTTTTTGTTGTGTAAGAACCTCTAGATTGAAAGATTGAAATACACTGGATTAAACGATAGCTTTTCAACTATTGAGCGACAGTGACTTTTTTGATTTTTCAATTCTTTAACTTTGCACGTCTTTGATCGTCCATAAAGTGATTAGAACAAGGACTATTTTTGAAGTTAATTATTATTTATAATTGACAGGTCTTTTGAGACGCAATTTGCTTTTGATGTTTTTTAATAATTATTTTCCTTTCCCTCATCTGCCATTGCATTTTAAATTTAAATTTTCAAAATCTCTGGTCGCTTTTCAATTTTTGTCTTCAATTTCCTGCTTATGTTAAAAAAAGATGATATAAAATAAGTCCCCTTGGCTTTGCTTTCTCAATTAAATGAACCAAAACGAACACCTGATTTTAAGCAAGGAAATTCAATTCCATGAATCTAAGTTGATCCAAACTAAGGCTTGCGCGCACTCAAGGGGTTGTGACTACCCTTAACATGTTAACACAGTACGAGCGTAAGAAAAAAGGTAGAGAGTTTAATAGGAGATACCGATGCACATTAGTTTTAAATTTCTGACTCAATTGGACTCAAATGTCAAAAGCCTCAGACTAGCAAACAATACACATTTATAAAGAACTGACAGCTTTCTATCCTTAAATCTTATTGAAATTATTTTTTACCTATGCTCAACCCTTTTGATGAGTACAGCGAGTTAGAATTATTTAATTTAAAGCACATGAGAAGTAAAAAACCATCGTTGTATGGATTGGTTGTAGACTACGTTGCGAAGATAAGGTGAAAGATTCCCTTGTGTAACTCGCCCGCAGTAAAAGTAGTTTCTACATTTACCCTTTTTTAAAACATAATTACGTTTTTTACTCAGGTGTGCTGATGAATATTGATAAAAACAAACCATCACATTTCAATGCATTTCCATCTTTCCGCAATAGAATCAACTCTCTTTTCGCAACGAACAATTTCTATATTATTCTAGCGGTAAACTTAATGTCTTCACACCGGAAAAGATCAAAAGTCGTGTTTGAAGTAAAAAGACACCGCGCGTAATAACCCTTAACCGAAAAAGTGAAAAGTCTCGTGTATAGCCGATGAGACTTTTTGACACCATTTGTTTCGCTTTCTTACTGTTGCGCTTGAGTCTCTACGATATCGACAATTTCACAGGGTGGTAGGTGGCAGAGGTGCTGTCGTTACGCAATGACGACAATATTCGACCATAAGTATTAATTCCAACTACAACGATCTTTTAACTTTTTTTTTCTTAAGTTTAAACGATTTACATTTGACAATTAAGTGATGTAATTTAAAGAAATGCCACTCGAAACAGTGATTCTATTTTCTTAAATCGAACAAATATGAACCGAATGAGTTTCCTTTGAAAGTAATACTTCCTTACCAAAGGTTGCAAATTGGAAAATAATTCAATTTTTTATTGTTTCACAACGGTCAACGGACACTACACGATGGCGACACGAGCCAAACTAAAATGTTGGACGCCTCAAACGCCAACCTTAAGCTGTTGCTTCTGATCCACACTGTATGATCACCGATCATAGCAAGAAACGGTGTACAGATGAAATGAAAACAAAACAAAAATTTAAGACACGAACATGACGAGAAAACACAGAAGACGTCTGCGAATGTATCTTTAACTCACATATTTCTCTCATCGAATGTCCAGTACCTCTAAATACTCTGCCTCTGCAATGAGAGAAGAAAAAACAAGCCGGCAGCGTTGAACATACGTTCCACAAAGTCCACAGGCAAACAATAGACTAACTGCATGCCGGGGAGACTTGGTTTAGACTTTAGAGTGTGGGTATAAGTTTAAACAATCCTCTGACATGTGCCAGATGCAAGCGTTGAGATAAATAACTTCAGGCACTCTCCAAGAGCAACACTAGATAATTTAAATAATACATTTGATTGCGGTGTACTCTGAGGCCCCCAGGGACAGCTGATGCGTGGAGAAGTGGATAACGCAATATGCGTATAGTGCACTGTGAATGTGCTTGTTGTGTTTTTGTCCTTTGTGTTTGAATGAGAGTTTTGTAATAGCCGATAAGTAATGGCTGCAGCATGTTGGATGTTGGGTGCAGTTTTATTATGTGTTTGAAACAGCACGTGCTGTGCTATGGGGAGTTTATTTCACGTACATCCGAAAGGTGGGTCAGATGTTATCGCTGTGGACTAGACTGGTTCGGTTCGGACTATTGCAAGCACTTCACTTACCTTTTATGACCATTTATCGGATATCTCTTAAATGATTTCATTTGGCTAATGTCACAAGATTTGTAAACTTTAGATTTTAGAGGGAGAAACGAATGATTAGTTCCTGCTCGGTCTCGTGAAGGAGCAGTGAATGAGTCGCATCTTAAGAAGCATAGACTTGCTATTGAAAAAAAGCATTACTTCCCTGAAATGAGATGTGCACTTAGTTTAAATGTGTCTAAATACTACTACCACTCTCAATTAAACCGTTGCAACTTGCTCTTATCCCGGACTAAGACCCTGGGGTAAAGTGATGCCAACATTCCTGACTAGGCCAAATACTTACTGGTTGGTATACGAGTAGTTGTTATGAAATTCAAATCAAATCAATCGCAAAGCTATTTGTTAATTTTGATTGGGAAACAACAATAGCCACCAATCACACGAATTACCAAATTAGTGTTTTCAAAAACAGAATTTTATTAATACCCTGCCATTGCTATATACTTAGGCAATTATCAGCAGTTCACAATAAAGTCCAAAATGCCAGAGATAATAAAAACCAAATTGCATTTCATCGTTGGTCCCTACCAACCAACCAACCAACCGACTTGCAATGACTGCTCCCAAAAATACAAGTAACTACTTTTGTTGATGGCCGTAATTTTTGATTGAGCTCAATGGTTCTTGGTATCCTTGGGGTAATTCAAAGTTGATCAGCTGCTGTGATAACAATCTGTTTCATTCATCTCGTAAATTTCAAATTCAATAGTTGAAGACTGGCTTTGGCTCATTCACTCATCACTTTTGTTGATATGACTTTGAAACATAATCCGATTTTGCTCGCCTCTCACACCTTCACTGCTGCGCCACACAATAAAACATTTATTTGTTTTACGATCATTAAATCATCACCTACAGAATTAAGCTAACTGTGCAGAGAGAACATACCCGTGTTTTTTTTGCATTGCATGCAGGTGATGTATGATGGATTAGTGGAAATAGCTTTTTCATTATCTGACTCGTGCCAAAGCCGTTTCACATCATTAAGAGGAACGCTCGCACTTAGTCGGTCGCAACTAATGATGTAAATAAATTGTTTGACAATTGAGTGATGTTTATTTTTTTCGTCGCGTTTCTGAATGACAAATATGGCTTTGCAGTGTCATACCTTGACTTCAATTACATAAGGTTAATGTAAGGTGCTATTTGGTTAAAATTTGTTTAAAAAAAGAGTTTTGTGTTCAGCTCTTTTGTATCCATAAACATTGGTGACTTTTCAACGGTTGCCATTCACAACGAAAATTAAAGCAAAAAATATACTTTTTTTGAAAATCAAACAAACCAAATCGCACTTAAAAAAGATTGAGTTACAAATGTATGCCAAAAGGTATTGAATTTCTGACTCATTATCGAGAAAAGAGGTATTTCGTTGACTCGTATGTCAAATGATCTGTGTTTGTATTCAAAGCTTCCGTCTTTAAATTTGGGTATTAATCATAAGTATTATGCAGGAAATTATAATGAATATAGATGTTTATGACGCCTGACACATAGAAATAATGAGCCAATTAATTATTGTTTTGTTATTTTTGGCGTTCGAACTCGAAGAAAAATTATAATTCGTTTAAAAGGTGGCGTGTTTGCGCTTAACAAACATTATTTTTAAAATGTGTCTTTGTTTTGTTTTTGTGATCTGAATAAGATGTTTATATTTCTAATTGTATTGTACTTCATATTCAAGGTTGTGTTATGGTTTCGGTGGGAGTGATTTAAGGTTCGGCTGAATAAACAGGTCATTCAAAAATAAGTTTGATAGAAAATTTAGTACAATTCGTTGGTCTGATATTGCTATATTAAAATCATGTGACAATTACGATTTCAAGACTTGGTGACTTTTTTTTTTTTTTTTTTTAAGTGTTATATTCATTATGCCTCAATATTTTTACTTGCGATTATTTTTTTTATCCAATTGCAACAATGCAATCGTTGGCTAAGTGTGGAGTCAGCCGAAGAAAGTTCAAATTACTTTGTATTGTAATGCTGAAATCATTTGGAGCGCATTCTCACAACCATATAACTTTATGCCGGTTGTAACGAAGTTACAAATGTACACCCTTCCGCCAGCCAATACACATACCAGGGTTGTCACATGATATTTTTCACTCACGCCATAGAACTCACACGCACTAGGTGTATATAATTTCATAAAACATCCTGAATAATACGAGAAGGGCGAAGTCCACAACAACATCATCCCAAGTATGCAGTTCGGGTTCCGGGAGAACCACTCCACCCTTCATCCGATCTTGAGGTTCCAAAAGGACGTCGTAAGGACTCTTAACAGCTACCAGGTTGCTGTGGGATGCTTCCTTGATATCGAGAAAGCATTTGATAGCATCTGGATCCAAGGGCTAATTCACAAACTAACTCTTCTTAATTTTCCAGGTACATTAATCAAAATAATTTTCAGTTTTCTTAATTGCAGGTCATTCTTCGTCCAAATTGAAAACAGCCAATCAGCAACCAAAGGTATCAGAGCAGGAGTAGCTCAAGGATCAAAGCTCGGGCACTTTCTCAACAACATCTTTACCTCAGATCAGCCTCAACCAAACAATGCCAAGAACTTGCTGTATGCAGACGACTCCCTCGCTTATGCAACCTCGATGTCACCAGCAATTGCAGCCCGAAGAGTCGAGGATCACGTTAGACGTCTCTGGGAATACTACACCAAATGGGGCATCAAAGTTAATTCGTCCAAATCCGAATTAGCCTGCTTCAAGAGACCCACAAGACGTCGAAACACAAGATAAGCCGCAAATTTTCACAAAACAACCATAAAAACTACCCGATGGAACACAGCTGAAGACGAAAAAAAGCATCAAGTACCTTGGCATAAACTTAAAGAAAGATTACGCTTCAACCCACATGCAACAGCAGTTCTTAAAAAGGCAAACTAAGCCTTCCACCTCATACACCCTCTAGTGCGAAGAAGGAACGGACTCAGCCAGAAGACAAAGTTGCTGTTCTACAAACAGCTCCTCAGACTAATCATCACTTACTGCTTCCCTGCTTGGTTTAGTATATCCAAAACCAGCATGAAAAAAATCGGAGCATTTAAAAGGAAAATTGTGAGGACTTGCACAGGACTCAACTTTGACCGTCAACGACAGAGGTACTTCAGCAACAAAGAGCTATACGAAGCATCAGGAGTCCTTCCCATCGACAGATTCCTTTTGAACGCTGCAAGGAAAATAACCAACAACCTGAGCAACCACCCCAATCCACTGGTGAGAAGCATGACAAGCGAAGAGAGACATACCGTGCCGCGATACTTAGATATGATGGCATTACTGGACGAAGAAATCATTTCAATCAGTGACGAAGAGGCAATACCCTTTTACGAGGTAGCAGCCTCAGCTTACCACCGTGGCTAGAGGCCACATAAAGCCCCTTCAACATAAAGACAACCGGATCTGAACAACCCGAGATTTTTTTAATAACCTTATAAATATATATTTTTTTTCTTATCATAGGCAATAATTATAATTATTTTAGCAAACAACACATTATTTAAAGTTAGGCGTCTTCTGTGCCAACAAAACAAAATATATCTAAATGTAATGTAATCTTAGAATTAAGAACCAATTGTATATATATACCTGTTCAATAAAAATAGTTACACACAGTAAACAGAGAAAGGCGAAGTCAGGTGTTGGAAAAGTACCAATCTAAAGTACAAACTACTTCCAGGGGTACGTAGTGTGTCAGAAATTCCCAATTTTAAGCAAGGTCTCCTTGGAGTACCTATAGCCCAAATGCTCCACTAGCCTCTTAAATACTTTTGTATTTTATCTTGCCGGCTATTAAGCCGTTGATGCCAGGATTTGCCTGTTGATGTCAGTGTTTGACTGTTGATGCCAGTATTTGACTGTTGATGCCAGGATTTGCCTGTTGATGCCAGTGTTTGACTGTTGATGCCAGTATTTGACTGTTTATATGCCAGTACATATTTGACTATTGATGCAAGGATTTGTCTGTTGATGCCAATATATGACTGTATATGACCAGCGATTAAAAACTCGTACTTGATGACCGTTTTGCCAGCATAGGACTAAGGACCTACCAGCGTTGGATTCACCGATCACCTTCATTAGTGATAAGAACTAATAGATATTATATTAGACTAGCTTTAAGACAATTAAAAGGATTGGACCTTCTTCGTAACCGAAGTTTTACGTGTTTTCTTTGGTCGACCCTGAAACCCGTCGCAAAACATTTTTTTTGGTTTCTGTTGGCATGGGAACCACGAGCCTCCCACGTAATAGACAGAATAGCTAGCTTTTACGCCACGGGCACCACCAAGATAAACAATTCTTGACTTATAACTTTCATGCATGGTATGAAGTCAGACTTCCAAGATAAGAGTTTACTGCTTTCAAGTACTTCAAAATTTTATTGGTGAATTTAGGGTTGGGTTATGCCATGATCTTACAGTTAATGGAGTCGGTGCTTTTCCACAGAAATTTTTCTTAAGCTTAAAGAATGGATTGGTAGCTCTAAATTTAATTAAATGGGGGCCGCTAATGTGAGATTTTGAAAAAAACTATCTTTGAGTTGAGTTTTGGGTTCGTGAGCGCCAAACACATGTTTTGTAGTTGCTAGACTCGAACATCTACATTAAAAAAATAAACTTATCTAAACTCTTTTGAAAAGAGTTTAGATAAGTTTATTTTTTCTTCAAAGATCACTTGTCAAATCAGCTGCAATTGCAACTTGAATGAAATTCATCCAATCGATTTAATTTCGCTGCCGCTTCTTTATATATGTTCTCCGTACCGAAGTATGTTTGGCTGTCCTAACGTATTTTGTGGTGCGGGCCTTCCTAAGTTGCTCTTTACGTTTTTTTCCTATCGGGGAAATAACGATTTTTTTTTATAATATGGCATGCAACCAAGGTATGCTAAATCTAAGATTGTGTTTCTTTACAGATAGATTGAAGCCTTCACTGAGGATCCAAGTAGACCAAGTGCTGGTTCTGGTAGTGAGAAAACATTCTAAAACTTTCTTTCGGTTATGGCGTGATTTCCTAGAGCCCAAACAAGACTCACAGAATTCAGATTTTTAAAGAGTTACAGCCGTATTTATTAGATTTCGCTATAACACGCTTAAAACGCATAATAGTTATTCAACGAATAAGAACTTATTAAGACTTTATTCAGTGAATAAAAAATCCTTATTTATAATAATTTTCACCACCCATAATAGTTATTCATACTTTATGTCAAAATCATAAAGAAACTCTCTAGTTTTGTTTCTCAACGGTTAAAACTGACAACAGAAATTTGTTTTTGCTTATATCATTGACGTAATAGAAATTAAATGCATTTATATTTATAACAAAAACCCCAGAGCAGAGATAGCAATGAAAGCTGCTAAAGCTGCAAATGAACATTTCTCTAGGCAAATGGATGATTTAATCTCGCTGCTCATAGGTGTACCAGTTGGCATCAAAGATCTATTCTGTACAAAAGGAATAAAAACAACAACATGCTCAAAAATGGTGGAAAATTTGCTTCCGACTTACTAATAAAAGCGCTGGAGCGTTGAGGTTCGACACCCTTGGATCTGTACACCAACCAGCAGCTTATTGTAGTGTAGTTGATGGAATAAAGCCAATTTATGGAAGAAGCTCACGTTTTGGTATGATTGCATTTACGAGTTCTCTGGATCAAGCAAGCGGAAGTCATTACTCGTTGTCTCTGATTCAGCATGAATGCTGGAAGCAATTTGTGGCTATGATACAAAAGATTCAATTCTATTACGTTAATGGAATGGCAGAAAGCATGCCCGATGAATGGAACCTCAGTATCGTATGCCCGATCCTAAAGAAGGGAGACCCTCACAGTTGCGCAAATTACAGAGGGATAAGCTTCCTTAACGTCGCTTATAAGATCTTGTCTGCTGTAATACGTGAACGTCTGAAACCCCACGTCAACAACTTGATAAGTCCTTATCAATCTGGTTTTAGACCGGAGAAGTCCACAATAGACCAAATTTTCACATTACGGCTTGGAAAAAACCCGAGAACGTAACATCGATATTCACCATCTTTTTATCGATTTCAAGGCCGCGTATGACAGTATCTACAGAGACGAGCTGTACAGAGCCATGTCTAGTTTCGGCATCCGATCCCTGCAAAACTCGTACGACTATGCAGGATGACTTTGGAGAATTCACGCTGCTCCATCAAGGTCGGTAAAGAACTCACCGAGACCTTTGATGTAAAAAAATTCTTTAGGCAAACCGACAAACTGTCATGTGATTTCTTCAACATCATACTTGAACAGATTGTAAGAAACTCAAACGTCAACACCAGAGGAACAATCTTTCAAAAGTCTGTACAATTACTCGCCTATGGAGACGGTATTAACGGAATGAGAGGAAAAAAGCGTGATAAGCAGTTAAAATGGGTGCGATGGTTAATGAGGGCACAACAAAGTATATGCTGTCATCAAACACAGAACATCGAGGAGTTGGACAAAACGTCACAATAGACAGACATAACTTCGAGGTAGTACAGGAAGTCGTCTACCTAGGATCCGCTGTAAACACGGACAACAACATCAGTGCGGTGATCAAACGGAGAATAACTCTTGCCAACCGTTGCTTCTTTGGGTTAAGAAGACAATTGAGAAACAAAACCCTCTCCAAAAAAACCAAGGTAACCTTGCATAAGACCTTAATCATGGACCCAAACGCTCCGGCTCGTCGGGTGTTCGAAAGCACATTGCAAGGAAATCGCGGAAGGGGAAGACCTCGTCTTAGGTGGCGCAATCAAGTGGATGAAGACTTCAACCGACTTGGAGTGCGAAACTGGAGAGAGCTCGCCGAAATCGAAGTCGTTATAGAAGGATGTTAGTTTAGGCCCAGGTTCACCCCGAACTGTAATGCCCATCTAAGTAAGTAAGTAAGTTTCTGGCATTGCTATTGTTAATCGATAATTCTATAGATTTCATATGCAATGTCGAAAGCAACAACCTTCCAGTCTCCAATGGTTTTCCTGTAAGCTCGGGTGTGCTGAAAACCAGCTTCTATTCGGCATTAAAGCTCTTGTGGTGAATGAGTTTGGTGAACTTTTTAGCCAAGTATATAAAAAGACGATAGTAAAAATAGCTATCGATAGTTTTTCTTAAACTATCAAATCATTCGATAGTTTTTTAATATTGATAGTATCGATAGCCTATCGATGTTTAAGAACCACTACTTGATGTGCGCGCTAATTATAAATATAAACAAAAAATTCATCCCACCATATAATCTAAGTTCTCGCAAGTCTGCTATTGTTTCGATGCTTTCATAGAAATCTTTTAAGGACACATTCTTTGATGAGTACAGGTCCCAGTCAGCCTTTACATGAAAATGAATGTATCTGAATTCCGACACTGACGCACGTCCGGCAGAACTTTCTCTCTTCGGCATATCAGTTATATTAATGTCAAGTCAATCATTTAATGTCGTAACAAATGTTGTTTTGCCAACATTGTAAATGTGCAAATCGAAGGACAAGATTAAGTTAAGAAGATGGTTGCTTGCCTAAAATTTTCTTCAAGTTGATTTGGTTGTTGAGGAATTTAAAATGGCTGGCGTATATTGAAGCATCGAGTTTTATGTTTTGAATAAGACAAGAGTCATTAAATGGAAGTGCCAAGTGTAAAACACAAAACGAACTACTGACATTCATGCTCAAGATCTTTCGCTGATCTCTCAGAACAATGTTTTTCGCTTTTGGGTGCAATTCTTTTCAAAATGTTTTTTGAAGAAGTACATACGATTTTTGCCTGAGTTTTTAGGTCAACTTTAAGATCACACAGCAGGTCGGCATGCGTGTAGTCTGTTCACAATTTCCTTTTATTCCATTTGGCCGAGCTTATGGCTTAGATTTCTCCATTTTTTTAAGTTTTGGCAAAAATCTTCCAAGTTTGCCATATTTCCAGTGTGTATCAGAATCGACGCTGGCTTGTCAGCCCTATACAATGATGGGCCAGAATTATTCGAACCATTTCTTCGTAGATGTCATCGCGAATTCCTGAGGTATTTTTGCTTCTAGTCACGTAGTCAAATATAAAATAAAAAAACCGCCTTCAGAAAATACTTCCTCACAAAAGCTAAAAATTTCATCTGGTAGTTGGTTTCTTGACCCACTTTACTCAAAATGCGGTAATACCATCTCTCTTACCATTCCCATGCGATACATTTTCAAACTGCAATTAATGTTTGCGCTCTTGTTATAAGTTCAATTTGAGATCAAAGTACTTCTTCATGTCTATTTATGAGTCCAATGGGTTTCAATTTCCACAACATCATCATCGTCGATTGAAATATGTTTCATGAAAATTGCTTCAGGGCATGGGGGTGCCACCAGCGCAGCGGCCGGCGCACCACGCATCTCGTGCACTTAGTGAATTAATTGAATGATCGATGATCGCAGCATGGTACCTTTTCATAATTGATTGCTTAAAAACAACAACGTCCATCGTTGTATGGTCGGCAGATTGTTTGAATGCAAAAATTAATTTCTAAAATCGACTCACTCTGGGTACAAAGCTTAAACCAGATACTCATATTTCCTTCCAATGCCTGTAGATTTACATTAAATATTTGATTGAATAATCACTAAGCTGATGAAAATGCATTCCATCAACCGCAACTTCCTCTAACGATGAACTTGTTAAAACCTACGCCATTGTCGATAATAATCACATCTTCATGGGAACGTCAGTGTTGGATGAGTTTGCCCTGAAGAGGAAACTCAATCATAGAATCTCATCTGACATAGTTAATCATGATTCTTGACGTTGTCAATCCTTCAAAAATCAAAAGTGAGAACCGAGTCCATTCACTTTCAAATCGGGTTTAAAGTAAACGTGTTAAGACAAAAAGAGGCTAAAGATGCGGGTAGCCTTGAAAGTTTGGATACACTTTGTGAGGCTAACATACTTTTTATTTTCTTTAAACGAAGATGCAAAACGCAGTTGCACGCTCAAGTGAGTGTGGTCGTGGTAAGTAGCCTTGGAGCAATGAATCGCATTCGAACGTACCACGGATGTTATTGATGATGAGCATTATCGACCTGTCCTTCTGGTTTCTTGGTGTTCGTATTTCAGTGGCAAAACACTCTGGTGTATGTTTTGAAGTTTGTAAGAGCCATTTACTTAATCATATCAAGAGCTGTCTATAAGGTTCGTAGAAGTTTTTGCTTTTAAACAAATCAATCTGATGAGGGCTTTTGAGTTGAATGACATGTTAATTGGAGTTGTTGCACGTGATTGATTGTGGTATTACCTTTTCAAGGCTTATTGTTGATTTGAGTTAGTTACACCCATAGCTCATGAATGTAGATTAAACGGTGTTGATTGGTACAATTGGCAGTGTCTAATTAGTCTAATTATATTATTTGAGTTGTGTGTACTAATTAATGGTAAAAGAAAACTGTTGAGTGGACAGCAATAGAGTGGTAAGCCTTATATGTACCGAATTTACAATTCATTCCACGTTAGTGTTTAGTGTTCACTACCACAGTTTTATGAGGTAATAGTGTTCAACAACAAAAATGAAATATAAAAGAGTAGCGAATTATTCAAGACTTTTGATACTATTGGTTTAGAAAAAAGCAGATCGGCAGAGGTCTTCACGTCAAAATACGATTATTTTAGCATGAAGAACAAAAAGCCACTCGTGCTCTGACTGGCTTCATGTTCTTCTTCTATCCTTTGCAGCGTAGCGAGCATTGTGATTTGGAAGAGATAACAGGTTTCCCAGTGAACTGCTTAACACTATTGATATATGTATATATTTGTATTTCAGAATGCGTCGGCAAACCTTACTGTTTAAGATTATTTCATGTCCGATTTCGTTGCATTTGTCTCTACCAGGAGTGTTTTGGTCTTCTTAACTTTTTTATTTTTCGCGATCGTGTCTGGACGTTGCATGACATTGCCTTTTTGACGGGGTTTTTTGGATCTTTTTTTTGCACGTGGCATTATAAAATGAGTCGGTTGTGCTAAATTTTTTCCAAAATATTATTTTCGAGATGAAGGCTGCGATCAAGCTGTTTTACGGAGCATCTGAATCTCAGTCATTGTAAAATTATGTATATACAAAAATAGGGTGGCGCAACAGAGTGGGGAGGCCCCGAGCCAAGCGTAATTGTAAACCCCCTCCATGCCTTGATAGGAATTGGAGGGGTTTTACACATTTGAGGTACCTGTCTAGTTGTACTATTTTCGCTTCATCGTAGAGTCTCCTGTTGCTGACGTGCTTCCTTCGTATCCTGTCATAATGTAGTCCAGTGCAGATCCGCAGAATCTTCCGCTCGAGAACTGCCAGCTTGTTCATGTGGGTCTTTGTTGCCGTGTACCAAGTAGGGAAACAGTATGTGATCACAGGCCGAATGAGCTGCTTGTAGAGAAGTAGTTTCGTCTTCTGGCTTAGCCCGTTGTTTTTTCGCATTAGTGGATGGATGAGGTGAAAGGCGAAGTTGGCTTTCCTTAGTACAGCAGCTGCATGGGGGTTGAACCTGTGTAATTCGTTGAACTGTACTTCCATGTACTTCACATTGTTTTTGGCCGTTAGTTGCGTTCCATCGAGTAAGGAGATCTTGGTACTTCTACACTTGTTGGCTGAGCGTCCTCTTGCGTACCCGGATCTGGTGGATGGTCGTCTAAAGCAAATTAGCTCGGATTTGGCTGAGTTTACTTTAAAGCCCCAGTGCTGGTAGTACTCGCAAAGCTGTCTAACGTGGGCTTCAACTCTTCTGGCGGCTAATACCGGGGACATGAACTTGGCGTATGTGAGGGAGTCATCGGCAAACAGGAGGGTTTGTGCGTCTTCTGGCTGTGGTTGGTCCGATGTGTAGATGTTGAACAAGAACATTTCTGGATCATCTAATGTCATACCATGAATTTTTTGACGACTTTTTTGGCCGACCAGGACATTCGGCATCACTTGATCTGATACGACCACAACGGAACTCCGTAAACCATGGATATTGATGTTGGAGAGGTCCCATAGTAATAATCAAGTCTTTCTTTGGTTTCGGCAATGTTTTTTTTTTGCGTAGCAAACAATGCTTAACCAGCACAAGAAATTTACTTTCCTCTTTATTTTCATTAATTTACATGAGATTACTTCTTTGAATGGCTGTAAGACACAAACTAAGATGTATGATTAAATGGCAGTTGCTGGAGGAGTGTCACCTTTTAAATAATTATGCAGGAAAATAAAAAAGTCAAAGACGAGTTGTATCAAACCACCCTCGTATCGTCGCGTCGCCATCAGGATTAATCTAATACCACCACAATTAAATCTCAAAACCTTAAAAAAAAAAAAAAACACATAAAACCAATAGTAATTATTTGTTTTGTTTGAAAATAAAGCTAAATAGTTGTTGCTTACTGTTGAGATCTAATCACAGATCAATTCAATTCAATTTTCTTTATTTTTTTCAAATCATAAATTACAATATAGTTAAAGTAAAGAAATATAATTTATTAGGAAGCATGGCAATATGCCGTCTGACGTAAGGAAATTACAATTTCTTTTGCAATGAGAAAGTTTTAAGAAACATGTGCTAAGTTTATAAGTTAATTTGTTTAAAAAGAAAGAAAACTAGTTACAATCAAACAGTGTCTTTTAGTTGAGTCAAAACAAAAAATAAATAATTTGATTTAGGTTGAAATCTATTGCTGTATAAGATACACGTTTAGAACATTCTTAATGTATATAAAAATATAATGTTTCTAATGTACATAATAATTTAATTTCTGGACTTTTAGTTTAGTCAGAACAAAATAGATCATAGAGCTTTTGGTTTAGCCAACATGAAAATAACTTGCTTTTTCCCTATATATATTGTTCAAAAAGTGGTGTAGACTTATTGTTTCTGTTATATCTTAGTAAAATAATGTTCACACTGTTAGTTAATTAATTCACTTTATATTATTTTTTCACTTTAAGTTATATGGAGTAAAATATAAATGGTATCAACTGTCTATCCTGAGTATCAAGTTACAAGTGAGTCTTAAAAAATAAGAGATGATTTATATACGAGAGTATGTACATGTACATTTGCTGTTAGGATGCAAGATAAGATAGCGGGAAGGCATATACATATATGTCATACGATTGATAATTCTCATTAACGTTTAATTCATGCATATACTTCTCAACTGAACTTGCATACTTTACATGAGCATAAATCTACTTATACTACAGTTTCAAAACATGTTCAAATAATCATCTCGATATTTTTTTGCGTGAGAAACGTATCGTATAAGAGACTTCCAACCACGGCTACCATTCAGGATATTACATTTGTTCTAACGAAAGAAAACTTGTGGAAAAAAAGAGTCTACGTATTTTCTGTAAAATTGGACAGAATGCTATAAAATGTAAGACGTTTTCGTTCTGACCGAGATTGCAAAGCGAGCAGATAGGATTTAAGTCAGATCTATGAAGTCTGCAATTCAATTCCAGCATTTCAGTTCTGACTTTGAAAACTAAGCTCATTTGAAAAACTGAAAACTGATCTCTGAAATAGTTTTTCTCACCTAAAGAGAAAGTTAGTTGTCGATAAACACTTCCTGATGCCGAAGAAGTACCTCGGACTATGCATTGATGAAATAGCGTGTCATCTTTATGAGCTAAGCAGTCGTATAAGGAATCTCTTAACGCAACGAAATTGTCAGTTGGTAATGAAATTGCAAAATTATGCGTAACAGCCAGATCGTATCAGTTTTTGATTGGACTATAACCATTTTGAAAACAAATCTTAAGGATCCGTTTTTGGATATTTTGGTCTGATCGACTCATTACTTTGACAATGTAGTCCGCACTAGCCTTCAAGTTTTTTAAAAATATATGTGGTAGTCCAGATTCCACATGTATGTCATAGTTTGGGGTGTTTTTAGGCAGCTTGAAAACTCGTTTGAAAAAGTATCTTTGAAGTTTTCTAATTCTTCTAACTGTTTATATCCATATACTTAATTTCCAGCAAAAGCAAAAATTTACTGTAGCGTTGAAGACTTTAAATTTTGATGCTGGATCAAGGGTATGGTTACAAAAAATATTTTTTTCCACATGCTATTCAAAGCTACTTTAGCATCTTTCGTTTTTTCTTTAACATGCGCATGTGAATTCAGGCTATTTATGAGAATATATTCAAGATACTTAAATCTATCCACTATTTCGATGATATCATCCCCAAGAGTCCAGTTGCGACTATAACCTATAGATCTGTTGCGTGATCTAAAGACCATAATTTTAGATTTCGAGCTGTTAATTTTCAAATCCCAACTATCACAATATTGCTGTAGCCTATTGATTTGTAGCTGTAGAGTAAGCGGGCTATCAGACAGAATAACAAAATCGTCAGCGTAAAGAAGGACTTTAATATTAACAATACCTATAGTGATACCTCCTGGGATGTGATTTTCAACATCATTAATAAAAATTGAGAATAGTAAAGGGCTTAAGACACAGCTTTGAGGAACACCGGATTGGCATTTAAAATCTCTAGATTTCTTTTGACCATTCTGAACAAAAGCATAATTTTTTTCAAGCATTTTCTTATAGAATTTGATGAACTTGGTTGATAAACCTATTACAGAAAGTTTGTATATTATTGGCTTTCTATTGACCGTGTCAAATGCAGCCTTCAGATCGACAAAAAAGGCTTGCAAACATTTTTTTAATCAATAAATCGTTTACCTACAGTACATAGAACAAAAATTTGATCTATAGTCGAAAGATATGCGCGAAAGTCTGCTTGGTAGCAACTGATCATATTGTTTTGTTAAACCCAATTTGAAAGCATTAAGTATAGTAGTTGTAAGAACAGTTTTCTCAGAGAATTTAGGACTGCAATACACCTATAGTTTTAAGGTTGTTCACGATCACCGTTCCTAAAAACGGCTGATATTTTGCAGTACCTAAAATTTCAGGAACAATTTCCTCACTATCTAAATATATTGAATAAAACTCTGATTAAGAAGATCTGACACTATCAGCTGTTAGATATAGAAAACGCGGCGAATAATATATATCTATATCTTCTAATTTACTTTATTCTTCATCCAGTTTTTTTTTTCACTTACAAATGCCATTCTCGTCACTGGACACCTGCTTATAATGAAAAAGTCAAAGGAAATATCTTTTAATTGAATCGCGATACATTAGAACCTGGGACACTCTCACTGCAGATACACTGGCACATTTTGAAATGCTTCCTTCTTATTTTGCATAAACCACTTCACTTTGCTTACAATACGCTTAATTAAGCCTGAGCCAAGTCACTTTATTTCAGCATTACATTCTTGTATTAGATTTTATATGTATATAATGTCAATCGAGGTGTCACCCAATGACAATTAATGTCACTACAAGTGCCTTAAGCGTTATTACATTGTTATGACCTCCACCATAGGCCTGGAATAATAAATGAGTCGAAGCCTCCAAGACCATTAATCCCGACGTCCCACGCTTCGGTGTTCAGTAAACATCTGACGCAGTCCTCAGAATCGATATAACTTGACAACTTGAGTAAATTTGAATATTTTTTTTTAAGATCATGGCCTTATACCAGGTATGAATGTGAGGACAGTCAATTTAATCAAAAATACAGTAAGTTTCTGGATAAAAATCAAATTCCTCTACTAGCGATGCTTAAGCTGACAGCAAGCGTGTCAATGCCAAAGAGTATGCGTGAAATTCCTGCCAAGCACCTTTAATGACTCTGTTATGGCTGACTGGTAAGCTAGGCTGTCATTGGAGCCGGATCGGTTTCAAGAACCCGATATACATTGGTAAGCATCTGATTTCAGTCTCCCTTTCCTAGTTGCCATAGAACCAGTTTGGGACAGTTCTCGTATAACACTGGGCAAGCAGCGCAAATGCATTTAAAATGTAGTGATCCTTGAACGGATGAGTGCATCTAACACCGTGCACACTGCAAAGCCATCGGATATGTGAACTACTGAGATTCTTTCCAATCTAATTATTTCAAATCGGAATGACAGAAGCCTAGGCTTCATTCGGTTACCACTGTTGCCAATCAAATCAAGTAGTGTGCGCACCGATTGCTTTACTTGGCACCTATGGTCAAGTGCTCCAGGTATGCAGGTGCGATCGTGGAACTATTTGAAGAAATTTGAATATATGGTATTATGGTTAACCTGATCTGCATATATTGATTAATTAATTCATCTCCCGTAGTGTTGGGTGAGTATACTTTTGATTGACTGTTTTGTATGTAGTAATTTTCCTTGAGGCGGCTTTTTCTCACACTGACAGGCTAAATTTCATTGATATCATGATTTGCAAAGAGCTAATCAGATTCTTTCACTACCCCTTTAACACTTTCCACTGCAAGGCCTGCTCTGTGGTAATTGTTTGCTAATAGCTGAAAAATGTGTTTCATAATGTTACAGAGTCTTTCTGACGTAGACGTTGATGGATAAATTAATGACTTTCTGAAGATCTCAACCTTTTTAGCAAAATTGACAGATGGAAAAGTGAAATAACAACAGATGTTGAGTGAAAGAATGACTCATTTTAATGTAGCCGTATTCCCTAAGGCTATATCTTTGCAAATCTGGTAAGCAATCCAACGCAATTTAAATATTAAAGCAGTGCTTGGTGGGTAATGAATTTACTATTTCAACCGCATTTGCATAGCTTATGAAAATTGAGCAAGCACCTAACGAAGAGTGTAATTGCAGCTTCATAGTTGTAGATAAAATGTTAAGTTTATAAACAAGTTGTGTGGGCGATTTAAATACGTTTATTAAAAATCAAATATATGTTTGTTGTCTTGATCGAAGAATTAAAGATAATAAAGTGTAGTTTCTGTTATTTTATTTAGATGTACAAACGAAAGGGCAGAACAAGTTTAATTTCTCTGGCATTGACATCGGCTGTGTTGAACGAGCACTGGCGATAATTATCAAGACACAGAGTACAGAAGTAGGAAATGGCAGAAGGGTTTCATCGCGTAACCACCTAATTGATGAGAAAAAAACTGGTTTGTTCTATTCTGAACCGGAAATAATAAAAGGAAACTTTTTTACTGAGCATTTACACATATAAAAGGCGATTTCCCAGACGTGTGGTTTTCAAGAAGTAATAAAACATACAATTTAATGTTATGACCTAAGAACTCAGAATTAAGCTAAGGATTTGTCATGTTATATAAATGATTTCGGTCAAGAGGCCGCTGCGGTTGGCTTGAATATATTTCAGCCGAGTAGCTGAATTTTCGACCACTTATTGCAGCATTTGGAAACGCATTGTGACGTCTTTTTGCGCAAGTACTTACACAATTCAATTTTCTTGTGTTCTTAAAATCCAAAACTAGAAAATAGTGAAACCTTTAAAAGCCGAAACAAATATCAAAATCGGTCTAAGGTTTGGAAAGTTACAGGTAGTCAAAGTGTCTGTATTTTTAGTTTAAAAAGGTATAATATTTGTTTTATGAACATTTTCCGAGTTTCGGGGTTTCGTGTATAAAAATTGTAGCTTTTTTTCTTAAGCTTGCGAAAATGGTCATTATTTTTCGTATCATCAATTTTCAGGGTTTTCGAAAAGCTGTCCATGGCTATCAATTTTTGTGACTTTGAGTCAATTTTATTCAAAGCAACCTTTACTCATCTTTTTTTTTCAAGGCGTTATGAATACCCTTATAATGTTGTAAAACACAGTGCGAGTATTTATGAAAATAGGAGGGGATTTAAAAGGAGACACCGCTGCAAGTTGCTTTTAAGCCTTTGTGATTCGTATTGTACCCGAATCAGGTAGAGCATTCTACATTCGGGTGGTTCGACTAAGAAATGAATCTCTATACTGTGAGACCGAAGTTGGGCTCAAGGTAAGACTGATGAGCATTCCTAGCGAGGCGGGTGTTGCGGCTAAATTGCTTCAGGGGAGGAATGGAGCTGGCTATTCCACTAGGGCACTGTTTGTAAAAAAAGCGATAAAAGAGACTGAGACAGGTAACGTTTCGACGATGTTCAAGAGATTCAATCGATTCTGCTATTGAACTATCACCTAACAATCTTACCGCTCTGTTTTGTAGGCTATCAAGTAGGCGTAAAGATGTTAGTGGAGCACCTGACCAGATATGGGAGTTATACTCCAGTTTAGGGCGGATGAAGGCCTTATAAATTGTAGCCAGATCAGAAGGGATGAAGAACTTCCTACATCGTCTCAAGAAGCCTAAGCTTCTAAGCAGCAGCAGCGTTTTTGGCGACTTCAAATATGTGGTCGTTCCAACGAAGATCATCGTTTACACACATACCAAGTACTGACAGCTCTTTGGTTTCTTGGATGCAGGTACCATTCATGGATAATGGTAATGGGGGAATGTTAAGCTTCAACGACAAGAGACAACATTGAGTTTTCGAAGCCTTGAATCCTACTTGGTTTTAATCCTAACTAATATTATAAATGTGAAAGTCGCTCTGTCTGTCCGGCTTTCTATGTTACCATCTCCCGCCCAAACTACCAAACTGATTGATATGAAATTTTGTACAGAGATAGTCTAGAACCAGAGGAAGGACATACGCTATATATTTTATCCCTAAATTCCCACGGGAACGGGAACGTATTCGGGAATTTAGAAACTACAACACCGATTTCAAAAATTTTTCCACCGATAGAATGCTTTACTATCCCAAAGTAACATAAACTTTAATTCATCCTTATATTTCTGCGGGAACGGGAGTCCTTACTAATATAATAAGTGCGATTGAAGCTCTGTCTGTCCGTCGTTCTATGTTACCATATCCCGCCCAAACTAATAAACCGATTTAAATGAAATTTTGTACAAAGATTGCTCAGAACCTTAGGAAGGTCATAGGCTATATATTTTATCCCTATATTCCCACGGGAACGAAAACGTATACGGGAACTTAGAAACTACAACACCGATTTCAAAAATTTTTCCACCGTTAGAATGCTACACCATACCTGAGTAACATAAACTTTAATTCATCCACATATTCCTACGGGAACGGGAGTCCTTACTAATATAATAAGTGTGAAAGTAGCTCTGTCTGTCCGTCATTCTATGTTACCATCTTCCGCTCTAACTAATAAACTGATTTAAATTAAATTTTTTACAAAGATTATTCAGAACCTGAGGAAGGACATACGCCATATATTTATTCCCTTTATTCCCAGGAGAGCAGGAACGTTTACGGGAACTTTGACACTATGGCACCGATTTCAAAAACTCTTCCACCGTTGGAATGCTCCATAATCCCTGAGCAACATAAACTTTTATTCATCCCCATATCCCTCACGGGAACGGTCACCATGTTTCCACGGGAACGGGAGTCTTAACTAATATTATAAGTCCGAAGTAAAATCTGTCTGTCTATTTCTCTTTGTTACCATTAACTACCCAAACTATTGAACCTATTTATATGAATTTCGGTACAGAGACAGTCTAGAACCTGAGGATGGACATATATTATGTTATGAAACATGTTTTATCCCTGTATTCCCATGGGAACGGGAACATGGAAAATACAGCACCCATTTCAAAATATGTCCACCGTTAGAATACTGCACTATTCCCGAGTAATGTAAACTTCAAGTCATCCTCCGGAAACGCCCTCATGTTCCCACGGGAATGGAAGACTTTATTAACATTATAAATCCGAATTTAACTCTGTCTGTCTGTTTTTCTTTGTTTATATTTACCACCCAAACTATGGAACCGATTTATATGAATTTTGGTACAGAGATAGTCTAGAACCCGAAGGTGGACATTCTTACTAATATTACAAATCCAAAATTAACTCTGTCTGTTCGTGTTTCTTTGTTACCATCTCCCGCCCAGAAAACTGATCCGATTTAAATGGAATTTAATTAAGAGATAGCCTAGAGCCTGAGGAAAGACATAGGCTTAATAAGTAATCCCTATATTTCTACGGGATCGACACCGTAAACGGGAACCTTAAGACTGCTGGGTCGATAAAAGTTCTTTCACTGCGGGGTGATTTCTGTCAATCTGTCGAAAATACATTAGACCTGAGAAGAAATGTCTATCTTGATCTTCAAATAATAATTGGCAATCGGGAATGGCTGTTTGAAAGGCGATTTCGGCGCCGACTAATGAGATAGTTAACCATATAAACTAATAAAATATGTTTGACGTATTGGGGGACGTTGGCGAATGTCTATCAATAGAAAATATTAAAAATGACTGGATCGAAAAAAGGAGAAAACGTTTCGATTCCCCGTTTCCTTTAATTCCCACTGATTTGAGTTGCAGGTGTTCGTTTAGAAAAAAATCCCATGGCAACTTTATGTGGCAGAATCACGTATATCAATCCCACAAAACCTTTTTATTTCGCAAAAGATGGAAAAAATAAGAACGTCGTGTGCAAACATATACTAAAATAAAATAATATAACAATGGTTTACTAAAACGCATGAATGTGTCTTATTTGCAAAATAAGTAGCCTAAAAAATTAAGAATGCTGCCGAAAGTCACTATTCCACGCGGACGAAGTCGCGGGCACAGCTAGTGACCCCATATATGGTCAGAATTCAATGAGCTTATCATACGCAGACGTTCCAGTTCCACATCCGAAGAGCAGGGACGTGAATTTGGAAACGAATATGAAAAACTGAAGGAAGAGTCGTAAGTAAAACAATATAGAGGAGTAGGAGTTTCAGACAGGAGATCATTAATGAAAATGAGGAAGAGAGGCGGACACAAAACGGAGCCCTGGAGCACACTAGCATTTATGAGACGGGTATCAGACTTGAGGCCATCGAATACAACTTGTATTGAACGGTCAGAAAGGTAGTTTCTAATCCAACGAAGAAGAGACTCATCAATACCGGCGTGTTTTTTTTTATTTGATATTAAAAGTCAACAATTGAATTTTGTTTTTTCCAAATTCGCACAAAAACGCGAAAAATGTTTGTTAAAAACCTAAAGCAATTGTATAAAGTGGAAAATGAAAATGTTGCGTAGTGAAGTTAATGTTGGTAAACAATTTTTCTATCTGTTTTTTTGTTAGCTTAGGAACATCAAAAATAGGTCCGTTCACTTAGGTCTTTTTGACTCTTTTTACATGCTGGGGTTGAATTCATATGAGACTTGTGATGTATATATGTGAGCTGGAAAAATTATTTTGTTACTTGTTTCAAACGAATTAAACTATTAATAATAAAAAAATAAAACCATTTTTATGGAATACTTAACAATTACCGTGTCAACATCAATCACTAAAAAGACCTTTTTTAATTGCTTTTGCGTTGTTTTATGTATCTTTATATAAATCTACAAATCTTACCCTTGAAATCAATGAAATTCTAAAAATCAAAGGATTTGTCATTTGAATCAAAGGATTTGTCATTATGTAAAAATAATTCCGGTCAAGAGGCCGCCACGGTTGGCTCGAATAAATTTCAGCAAAGAAGCTTAATTTTTGACCACTTTTTGCAGCATATGGAGCCGCACTGCGGCGTCTTTTTGCGCAAGTACTTGCACAATTCAACCTTTTTTGTATTATTAAAATCTAAAAATAAAATAAAATAAAAAATAAATAAATGGGGTGGCGAGGAGGAGCCCCTGGGCCTAGCGCATTTCTCACCACCATGCCTTGTGAGGGATGGAAGGGACCTACAATTTTCTTCCGGTTCCGAACGGCTAATTGAGAAAGCGCTTTTCATAGCAATGAATACTAACGGGGGACTTGCCAATTCCTCGCGAAAGACGCTACCCGTGGAAAAAACATTTTTGCCTCTGTTGGGATTCGAACTTGAACCTCTGGATTAACAGGCGAACATGCTATCCATCACACCACGGGTACTACTATTCTTAAAATCTAAAACTAATTTATGCTCTGGAATAAAAAATATTGGAACCTTCAAAAGCCGAAAAAAATATTAAAATCGGTGGAAGGTTTATACAGGTTGTCAAAATGTCTGTATTTTTAGTTAGGTAATACTTATTTCTTGTTTGTTCTTAGCTTCGCTGCTGTTTGAGTTTGCAACCGTGCACTAGCTCTGCGAATGTGTACCTATTTGGGTTGGTTTCCCAAATGCCTTGGAGTACACTACCAGCTGAAATACTAGGATAATAATAATAATAATTATTTTATTGAACGTTATATATATACAATTGATACTTCTTGTACTAGATAATTTTAGAATTTAAAAAATGATAATGTAAGAATGTTGGCACATAGGGGGCCTAACCAAATACTTTGTCTAGAATTGAAATAATAACTTAATATTATATAGCTGAAAAGATAAGAAAAATCTTAATTATAAGTCGGTTGACTTGGGAGACCTCGGGATGTTCCGTCCCGGTTGTCGCTGGCGTCCCTCTGCATGGGAAGGTCGTAGGGGGAAATACTAGGGTTGCTTTGTATTCTACCAACACTTTGAAGACGTACCGCAGCAAAAGGAGAGGTAGAAAGAGGAAAAAGAAAGAAAAGAAAAGGTTTAACTCATTGTAAGATCTATCGCAACACACGAGTTACGTCTCCTACAAGGAATTGGAAATCCCACCACCAACGAAATGGCTTCCTAGATTAGCCGTTCAGAATCGGTATGAAATTTTAGGTTCTTGAAATGCCTTATTCCCTGCGGTTTTCAATAACTTTGTTGCGTCATGACATTTTTACATAAATACAAAGCAATAAAGAATGTTAGACACGAAACTTATTCCCCATTCTCCTCGATTGTGACAGCAGAATGACGTCCGACCAGGTTCAATAAAAATAAAACAAGTAATATTCATTTCTAAAGCGCCCTACAGACGATCAATGTTACTTGACAATATTACTTGAAGGAACTTCTGTTCAAGTAAAATTGATCGTTTGTAGGCTCTTCAATGTTACTGTCAAGTAAAATTGAAGCATTGACGAAAATCAAATGTGATTTGGTTTTCATCAAGTTTCACTGTCACTAGTGTCGTTGTGTACTGCGGTTAGGAAACTATAGAAGGAAAAAGTTGTCAATTTTAACTGAACGTGTGGTGGCGATTGTTCTTCAATTTTACTTGACAAGAAAAAACGTCAATAATACTTGTCAAGTAACATTGATCGTCTGTAGAGCGCTTAAGCCATTTTACTTTATTTTCAGATCAATCAAATGCTCGTATTATTTCTAATACATAAAGGTTTAAATAATCTGTCATTCATTTGACTACATCTCTGAACATACCTATGAAAAGCAAAGTGTAATAAGAAACTCATTACAGCATGCAACTTCGTATAAATGGTAATTGAAGGCAATGGCGTGCAAATGCAAATCTAAATGCAAAACCTATGCAATGGAAAAATACTACTGCTCTGCCAAGGTGGCAGCATCCGAGACATCAGCTACGGCATAGAGACTTAAAGCGTGGTTTTAGGTCGCGATGCCATTGATCACACAAGTTGAACAATTGATCGTACTTTGCATAAGTCAAGGCCAAACACATTCATAATCGACACCACACCTTTTGACAATATTTTCACGGGTACTTAGCCCGATTGGCCAGTCATTGTTGTTAATTTATCTATCAAATTAATATATTTTTCAATAATATTACTAAAAAGTCTCGGGAAGCTAAAAGCTGACAGATGCTACACTTTAGCAACACGTACAGGTACAACCTGAAATTGTTTGACATTGTGATGGATTACAGGAGCGTTGATAATCAACGAACAAAGTTGAAAATAATAATGCCTGTCAAGATGAGGTAAGCAATCAAAGAAATCAAACACATCTAGATTGACACTGACTAATAATTGCGGATATTATGTTTTTTTTAATTGAACGCTCTTATGTGATACAATTTAGCTTTGATAGTTCTTTGAAATTTGTAGAATAGCCTAGGGAGCACAAGCCGCAAAAAATACAATGAAAACAGTGCACAATAGATCATCAGTGCCATAAACAAGATTTGATTGGTGAACAACATAAAACTCAATATGACGTCCAAGGTGTTCATGGTGGCTTTATCGATTACAGAATCATTGAAGAGTGGAACTGAAATCGATAAGTATTGCTTATGGTTTTGAAATGAATATGATTATGAATACCAACCAGTTAAGTCGCTCAACTCGACTGTGGCTTCCTGATCGATTTTGAGACAAGAGAAAACGTCTTCCCATCTACCGCTGGCAGATAACTCATTAATATGATCACAAAAATGCTGCTTCATCGCTTTGCTTGATTAAATAAAATGACAGCTTAGAAAAAACGAAAATAAACTGATAGTTTTGATATTTTAAATTCTTACAGGTTGTTTTATTGGACATGGCCTTAATAGTTTCCCACAAGAGACAAGACAGTCATGATAGAAAGAAGTTTTCAGCTATTTATGAAAATTGATCACTTGACGAAGCTACATCATAATACAAAGTGTCTCTTAAAAAGCTGGCAGATGTTAAGAAACTCATGAAGCTCTTTACTGTTCCAAAAGATACCCAGGCCTTATATAACAAAGTACTCTCAAGAATTACCGAAGAATGTACTGACGATAGGGAGAATCTAGAAAGAAAATCTGAAGAACTGAATGATGGATGTTTACTATCAGTCATTTAGTAAATATCTTTCGCATGATCAACAGTCAACTTGCAGCTGCAGGGTGGCGATCTTAACTTGACCAAAACAATATCAATTACATCGAAGTTTGTGGGAAAACTTATTCTTTATTAGCGAAAAAGAAAACTTACAGTTTCCACATTTGTCAAAATCATCAGAAATCCTTAAAGAAGACACATGGAAGAAGCCAATGTGGTTATGCAAGAAGAGTCGATCACCCTCAAAACGGACGAAGAGCTCAAGGAATAGTTAATGAAGTCTATCAGAAGTTATGGTTGCAGCGCAGCATTGAAACTCGATATACTGCATTGAAGAAATATTGCTGAAAAAAATCTCATTGATGCTATTCCATCATCATATTTGTTTGAAAAAGGCTTCAGTGTGGTTGCAAATTAAGAGCACTTTTTTAAAAAACTTTCAATTATAATAAAGCTTTCTCACTTAATAATTGCAAATTTTTAAAGTTGGTATATCAAAGTTTTATATATATCAATATGAAAAACAAATCCCTCACACAAAATTTTACTGAAATCGTTGGAGCCGCTTTTGAGAAAAATAAATACCTATTATCATATTGGTTACTCTAAATATACAAGCCGACTATATTCTAATAGTGCTTGATTTCCTCTCATCGATACTTGTAAGCAAAATGTAAAATCAGAAATAATGACTGGTGGATGATGAAATGGCGAAATATTGGCGAATTATATGGAGAAGATACGAACATAGTCGCAGCTTAATTATGAAGACACTCAGAGGGAGTTGCTTGTAGCGGAAGCCCAGCACTCGGAGAGCAGATTTTTGTATTCAAAACTCAACTTTAATTTAGAAGCTGAAAACTATTTTAATCACTTGTATAGTTACAAACAAATATCGCTAATATTCAAAACCAGATGCGAGGTCATTGGGTTAAACGGAGACCCCTATAATGGAAGTCTTAATCAGTTCTGCACTTTGTGTGACCTTAAGTCAAAAGAAGACTGCTTTCACCTTAGTATGGAGTGTGCCCTATTTATGCAGCACAAAGGAGATATTTAGGAGTAAGTTCTTTGACAGTGCAGAAAACAGTACATTTGCTTAATGGCCCGAATTGGAAAAATCTTCATTTATTCATAAAAATATTTATAAATATCGAATTCTATTGATAACTGAACTTGATTAAAACAAAATTGTTAATTTAATTTCTTTACCAAAATTTTAAATTGTTAAAATACTTATTGCCAACTGAGCTGACGGTATTGCCATTGCTTTTAATTTATTTCTAATTATATTAATGTGTTTACTTTATAAAGTCAATAAATGGATTACTTACTTACTTACTTACTTACTTCATATTGTTTAGCAGGTAACGCTATTTCAAAATATAGAAACGCAATTCTAACACAACTGTTAATTTAATTTGGAAAGATAGCCAGACAGAATTGGAGTCTCCACTTTTTTGGTATTCTTTATCATATTAATGTCATGTTATATTGCTATCCTAAACTTTTCTTTCTGCAGGAATGCAAAACTTGCCTTATAACAAGTACATATAAGAGCAAGCATAAAAGTTGAGATATGATTTTCAAAGTAATTTGGCTATGGGGGTCTAGGCTGTAGGGTATCAATTCGTTTTGGAAAAGGGGTCTCTGGGTAAAAATAGCTTGGGATTCAATGGTCTAAAGTCTAGACCATCTTTTCTACAAATATTATTCATTTATTTCTGTAGTTTTGGAGCCTATTCAATACAAACCTTAAGTTCTCCTTAATGATCCTCAGCAGTAAGGGGCCTACTGAATACAAGTAAACAAATCTTTCCTTTCTCTAATAGTGTAAAGATAAAATACTTTGGTTCGTTTGAGAAAGTTAGTGGAATTCTATTTATTGATAGAGTACTTATTTATGGAATTTTTCACTTCCTTGTGAAGAGGACAAGTTCAGTTTTGAAGGGACTTACACCTAGTCCACATTTTTTTATCCATTTAAGTAGTTTATTGAGGGAGAATTTAATCAAGTTTTACAGATACAGCAATAGCTACGTCATCAGCCTGTGCGATAATCTTAAATCCCTCAGCTTCCAGGTCCATAAGAAGTTCGTTGACAACTATGTTCCAAAGAAGTGGGAAGAGGACGCCACCTTGTGGTATGCCTTAACTGACAGTTTTTTAGGTAAAGAAACCTTCTAAGGTTAAATATAATTTCCTGCTATTTAGCATAGGAGTACTGAGTAAGCTAATTGAGATTTATCAGTGCAGTTATTGTATGGTTACTGACGATGTTGAGGCATGAAGCTAAATTGTATTCTCTGAAATGAAAGGAGTATTCGATAGCATGTACCACAAAACCAATTTGGATTTAAAAAGGCGCATTTAATAGATCACGCACTGTTAGTTCTTGTTATGTTTATCATGTTAAAGTTGTACAGAACCAAGGGGGAAAAAGACAACAATAGCTTTGGACATAGATTTGGAAAAAGCTTTCGACAACATACGGTATAAGGGACTGATTTTCAAGTTTCTACGATTTTATCAAGTGACATGAAGCCAAGCACAGCACTTCAGAAAAAATTCCAGTCTTAGAAAGCTATTATAAAAAATGGGGATTGAAAATTAACACGGAAAAGAGCTCTGTCATATGCTTTAGAAACTTTAGCGGTAAAGGCCATTATCTTACCGTTAAGGAAAGTAAAAGGCTGAAGTCACAAATCAATGGAATCAATGTCCCACTTAAAACCGAAATTAAAATACTTGGAGTAAATCATCATAACCGATTCATTTTTAACAAACATGCCAGAAGCACACTTTCAAAAGCTAAAATGGTAATAGCTAGCTTAAAACCTATTTTACACTTAAGCATATGCCACAGTCAACAAAATTGCTCATTTATAAAACACTCGTAAGGCCCATCCTAACATATGGTTTCTGCACCTGGTTTACTATTTCTCCTACCGTAGCAAGAGAACTAGAGAGTTTCGAAAGAAAAATTTTAAGATTTTGCAGTGGAAAGTTCCGAAGACCAAACAAAAAATGGTTTTCAAACCAAACTTTATACGACGCAACGAAACTGAAACCATTGATGGTTTATCAAATCGAAACAGTATTGAAAAGACTTGAGTCTCTGGGATCCCACCCTAATAGCTTAGTAAGTTCCTTATATGATCGTAATTGCAATAACTGCATCAATGATCATTATTACCTTTCGCCTTTTAACCTTCTGCATAGTTCATCGTCTCCCCAATTAAGACCAGATACAAATAGAAATCTTGTTGTACCCTATTACGACAAGGCTCAACCGGGAAACCTAAGAGGATAAATAGATCCGACTTCAAGTACATACATAGACTAACGTTGAAAGTGCTCTTATATTCCATTGTATGTTTATGCTTCATAGTTATACATTTCAATATGGTCTTTAAGAGCTCCGTTTATGTACTAAATAGTTTAACTAATCAATAAGATATTAGACTTCCGCAGGATAACTTTAGTATTTCTTTCTTTTCTTGATGAATAAAATCTATCAGGTTTCTTCTCTGTGTTTGTACGTAAGTTAGTTTTAAGTATTTAAAAAAAAAAATGAAAAAAAAATAAAAAAAAATTATGTATGTCGGGAGCAAGCATACAATATATTTTAGAGTTCATAAAGTTAGTGACATTTTATTCAAACTGAAATTATATCTATTGAATTTTGCATATAAATCGGGAATAGTCAGACATACACTTAAAAGTCGACAAATATTGTTAAATCTGTTATGTTACCAAATCAAACATGTATTTTCTAATTAGTCTCAATAAATGAATTGAATTGAATTGAATAAAGAATTGACTTCTTAAAATGTAGAGGGTACAAGTCTTTTATTGCAAATCAATGTACTCATCGCGCTGAACAATGATGATATAAATCTTATGCAAAATACGCAAGGGTTGCTCTTTGCACTTTCTTTTGGAGATTATTTGTTTTTTAAACTGATGTTTCTAAAAAAAGACGAAAAGTGGTCAAACAAAACTGGTGGTAACGTAATCAAATTACGTTTTCGTCCTGGTGGGCTATCAGCTTCATGGAAACAACATGGCCTGTCATATGAAATAATCACGCTGATTTGGTGTCACTAAAATAAATCCAAGCCCGTTATTTGTTCAAACCGGACACCATTACTGTGTATTTATTATAGCTCACATATTCCTCTCGATTTAAAAGTATCTATACAAAATACAGTATTAACCTGGTACTAAGTGAAGTGAATCTACTGCCTTATTTTGGTGATGGTCAGTGTGAACCACGTGTGAACGCAGCCCATGAAGATGTGATCCATTACTTATTTTGAACGTAGCCACCTGCATTAGTTTATCGGATTCCGTTTCAATTCTATCAATTCCGCTTATGTAAATCGGAGCAAGGTACTTTCCGGTATTCAATCATCAAAAACAGTTTACCTTTGTCCGAAAGAATAATTTCAATTAATTTCTTTTTATTATCGATATGTTCGGGAATTGCTGTCGAAATGATTAGAAAATTAAAATTAAATGGTGGTGAAATGAAAGAAGTGAATGAAATAATTATAAAAATGTACTTTGCTGCATGTATAGGTGGTGCAAATTTATAATGGCGTACATTATATTCGAAGTAAGCAATAAATTATAATCTTTCTATCTATTATTATTATAGTCTTTCTATTTCACCAAAACAAAAAGCCTATTTCGTCCATGATTCTCATTCCCCTTAAGCCAATAAATCTAAAAAACAATCTCTTTATTAGTTTCTATTTGTAGAAGATTTTTTTTTATATTTATGAGCTGAAGTGTTTATGTTTAAATTTTTACTGTTAGTGGTGTCTGAACTCTATTTCCTTCACAGTTCGCGAAGAATGTGCTCGTCTTTGTTTGCCAAAAAGCGTTTTGTTCTGTAGTAAGTGCCTTAGTTTTTTTTTTTTTTCTAAAAAATCAAAATCAGCTCTCTCTTTGCATTGCTTTTGTCTTTAATTAGTGCTCCTCAAATTGCTTTGCCCAAATTGGTTCCTGTGCCTGAAAAATTTTATAATTCAATTAATCTTATAATTCATTCCATTCCAAATCAACAGGTTTATTTTTAAAAAAATCCACGTTCGTTATTGGTTAAAAATTTTTTTTTTAATGCAATGGATAGATAGCAATGTGGAACAGTATCACAACTTGTGTGGCAATAAAACAGGTATGACCAGAACTAGATACGCACAAGACATTTGTTATCCATAGCCAGAAAGAACGTTAGCTCCATAATCAATGTCATCACAGTACATTGTCTGATGGGAAGACACGTCATAAGACTCGGCTTTTCCTAATGACTTCTGCAGAAGTTGCTTAGATGAGGAGGAGGAGAAGACCATTCCACACCCTCTCTGCTCATGCCTTTAGAAGAAAAGCGATCTGGTGAACACAGATACTCTGCATCTCTTTCGCCTTATCAAAAACTCCAAATGGTTTTGTAAAGTGAGGAACTCCCTCGCATAGTTCTTATGGTATCATAATAGACCTTATATTGGTCCAAGTGAGTCAGTTGTTTTCCTGACAGCCATTTTAACCTAACATAACCTAACGTTTCGGCATCTCAAAAACTGTACTTTAGTTTTACTGCATTCGGGCTCATATACCCCAAAGATGTTTCGTTTTTTTTGCATTTTCTATCTTTCATGTATGTTATGTTATGCATGTCAAATATTTAACATGAAAGAATAAATTTTTGTACAGCCTGAATCACTCGCGAAACAAGTCTGCTTGCACCCACTTATATCGTCAGTTAAAGTGCAAGACCACTTAAGTCACAAAATTCCAAAAAGATCCTTGAGCTGTGTCCAGAAAATTTCAAGAAGCTGTTGGTAACATAACTGCAATTAAATTTAAAAATATTTTTTTTTCCCTTTTTTTTTAGGCTTTTCTGTAAGCAATTTTTTATTTTTAAGGTTAGCAAAATCCTTTCAAATCTTTTCCTAAAAAATTTGTGAAGAATTTATGGTAAGGTAGGTACTTAAAATTAAAATTTCTGGATTTATTTGTCGTTCGTTGGTCGTGCTCATGTGAATAGTCCTTACGTTATCTTTTTACGTTCATTTTAACATGTGAACAATTTTTGAAGTCGATCTAGCAGTGTCCAGCTTCATCGTATGTTGCCGTTATCGTTCGCGGGGAGGAAGCACACATTATAATCCTTTCTCTTTGATCACTCTATCTATAAAAAATAATACCACCTTAAAATACGTTGCGTATATCTATAAGCAAGGCCGTCTTTAACCTTTTGGGGGCCCTGGGCACTTTTTGAAAATGGGGCCCCTGTATGATTCTTTAAAAATGTTGTGTAGTAATGGTATGCAGAAAAAAACACATAACTTTGAATCGATATTTCATCAATCATTATAAATCATTTTAAAAGTAAATAATTATTGAAGCATGTTTATGTTTTAACATAAACGTTAACATAAACATATATAATGTAAAAATTAAAACAAAATAATAAATTTTTCATATAAGAATTCAAAAATAAGCAAAATTTAAATAACAGCAAAATTCAGATATAGTTTAAGGAATGTAGTTTAAGTTACAAAATATTGATATGCAAAAAGATGGAAAGAGGAATGTTTATTGAAGGAGTCTTTTTCTTGATTTAATATTAGTAAAATCATTGATTATATCTACGAAATCGATACCGCTTTCGATTGACATCGACAAACTTGCCAATCTTTCCTGAACCATTGTAGTTCTGAGTTAGTTTTTATTCATTTTAACTTAGAGAAGGAACGTTCACCACTGCAGTTGGTCACCATCATACTTAAGAAAATTCTAAATGCAATGTCAACACTTGGAAGTTCATCTTCAACTGTACTTGTTTTTAAGAAATTATAAAGTTCTAGAATATTGCCAGTTTTTTCATTGTCGTGTCGAATAGTTTTTCAGTATTCTTTTCAATTCAGGCATTCAGCATGTAGTTCATCTCCGTTAATATATTCAGTGTAAAAATTTATCAAAATTAATGAGGTTCGGAGCCGTCAAAAAAAGTCCTAGTCACCTAGTCCTTTCAGAAAGGTTTTTATATTCGGAATCCGCTTTTTTTGATGATGAATCAAAGCTATCAAAATTGTCCTTGAGCCCAATTATAAATTCATCGATTGCACTCAACAAATTTAACATTGTTTTTGCAAAGCCTAAGAGCTTCCTGTCTGGCATTTCGTGCCTGTCTTAAATCGTTAGCGACATGCATCAAAGCCTCTTCAATTTCTTGATGATCATTATATAAGGCGCTTATTGCATCAACTCGCGCTGATCATCTTGTTTGAGAAAAACTTTTTACAACTTTTTTTTGAACCTTAATGAGCAGTCAACACACTCCATCTTTGAAATTTTAAAACTTGAGTGCCGTTCATCTTAGAGTATATCTAATAATGAGTAGGGACACTTGGACACACTTCACGCAAATGCGACGCCTACATTAACAATAGACAGCAAATAGAAACTCTCAATTAGTGAAAACTAAGCAAAAATTATTAATAGTAACCCTTTCAGACCATCACATCGCAAATGTCAGAAGAATACACAAGAAGTTTTCCCATCCTCACAACACCATTTAGCCTCGATCGTTAGATACACGTATGGATGTTTATACTGACTGGATTTTTAAAAATGCTCTGAAACGAACACAGGGGAGTGTATGGTTTCGTTGTCCTGATCATTACTAGAGTGGCTTCTTTTTTTTGTTGAATTCGAATATAATTTTGTTCAGAAAAAAAAAAATGTATTGGAATTTTTTTTTTCTTGAAAATAGACTAATACAGTTCCAGTGTTGTTTCAGCAATTTGGGGGCCCCTGGTGACTGCGGGGCCCTGGGCCTGGGCCCAGCGGGCCCAGTGGTAAAGAGGGGTCTGTCTATAAGCATACAGACGGACAGCTCGATTTTGTTTTTTTACTACGTAATGATAAGGATAAGGAAGTCAAAACACAGAACTATTTAACTCACGGCACCACAAACTTCCTCAAAATCTTCAGATGAGATTTCTGTTCAATCCGTTTAAACGCCTTTAAGAATAACTCACCAGTTTAATGGTCTTATAGAATTATATTTGATATGGGAAAAGTTAGTGGCTAGTGCAGCCTTAAGAAGCCATAAAGTGGCCGACGTTGATTTAAATTCAACGTGCCAGCCTGTACCAAACCCTTATTTTAGCCTATTTGAGGTGAGTTTCTACATTATGGAATGAATTCAGTTTCATGAACATTTAAACTCGAATATTGGAAAATTTCAGGCGAATGAAAAATTTACTAAGAACTATATAGGTACAAATATTTTCTACGGCTCTTTTACAATAAATTTTTGTCATACACATTTCAATTTTGCTGCCCAGTCAAATATGTTGTTAAATGACTTTGAAAATTTCAATCCAAACTTCGTGTCTATAAAAGTCTCAGTTTGTAAAAGAGCAAATGTTTTGAATTCATCTTAATATGTGATTAACAAATAGCTTGCGAATGAATGTTAATTGAAAATTCATTTCTTGGATATATTCAAAGTTGCGATGAAAATCACTTGCTTGATTTAAAGAATCATTGCCTCATTGGTGACCAAGCTAGCAACATTGTAGGTATATAGAAACTTTTCTATATAAAATGCTAGCAGATTGAAAATGAGTCAAGCTCATTCAATATTGCAACCAAGTAGCTTTAAAGCTTAACAATGGTTCTTATGCATGAACCAGTATAAACACTGCCTCTAAATGTATGCAACATAAAAACAAAACATGTACTCCAAACTGAGTGTAGACTTGTTGACCATTGTGGTGTAGATATGGTAGGAGTTACCATACATTTGAAATGATACCAAGTTAAAAGTAAAATTAAATCGGATACACAAGAAATTCAATCACATTGGAACTTTTTGATTATAAGTTGAATTGAATTTTGTTGGCGTTGATTAGTTGCACATTGAGTGCATTCAACGCATTAAGATTTTTGATAATCTAATCTTTCGGACTCTGATTGGCCAGAATTTCAGTTTTTCTTTTGATATGTGACTTCTGACCTATTAGAAGTCGAAAAAAGTTAGATTATCTGAAAAACTTAATTGCGTTGAACCCGAGTATTTTCTCAAACAATTTATTTAAATATAAGCTTTCTTATAAGGCCTCAAAAAAAAAAAAAAAAAATTTAAATAAATGGGTGCAAAGCGTTTGTCATACAATAGTTTTCGTTCCCGGTTCCCTTAACAACAGAGTAGGTGATTCAAAGAGGCAGCTCGTACCGTTCTTTATCGAATAACAACCTTATACTCACTCATTCTAAATAGAAGTTTTGCATAGTGTCAAATTTATAGGATGCTCTGCATTCGTTTACTTTTGCTTTTGAATTTTATTGTTAAACTCTAATGTTAAATATAACAAAAATTAAAGTGGTCTTGCGATAAGGGGCCGCGGCCGTCCATAAAACATCATCATTTCGCATACAGGGAGAAGGGAGGTGTCTCACTGAGTGTGACAAGATCAGACAAAGGGGGAGGGGGTCTACGCTACGGCAACTTTTTTTTAAATCTTTGTCATGATAAAAGTCATTCATCTCGAATTATTATACAGACATTAAAATGCATATTGTAACGTGCGCTTAGTTCGCAAAATAAAACTTTACCTTTCACTTTAAGTCTACCACTTTTACTAGCTGAGTCGCCCGGCTTTGCTCGGGTCTGTAGTCTTAAGGTTTTCGTTCTCGTTTTTATTTCTTCCGTGGGAACTTGGGGATGAAATATAATCTTTCTTACTGTGGGACTATACGGCATCCTAATGCTTTTTTTTTGTCAGGAGGAAATCTTCAAAAAACACTTGGCAGTATTCGACACCAAGTAGTGTGGGATTCTTACCTCACTAAAAACTTCTCGTAATCAGAATCAATCCATGAACGATCGACAACAGATTTTTCTTTCTCAATAGTATAATCGCTTCAAGGAAAGCTTAAACTTTTAATGCTTCCCATGACTTTTAGACCATTAGCTCGTGTGGCTTGGTTCTTCTTAATCTCCGAACATTACGTCTCGTATTTAATACGGACTCCATTTTAGAGTTGATATGACTATGCAGTCGCTGATTGTGTGATACAGCATGTTTTCTAACAACTTCTGTAACCATTTATATTATTTGTAGGTAACGATGTAAATCGCTATTCTGAAAGAATTTTTGAAATCTATCCAGTAGCTCCTAAGTTTCCGTTCCCGTGGAAATATGTGAATGAAATATTAATCTATGGAACAATGCTACATCCTAGAGTTGAAAAAATGTTTGAGATCGGTCAAGTAACTTAAGGTGCCCGTTCTCGTTCCCGGTTCTCTTCCCGTGGGATAATAGGGATGAAATACACGCCAAGTTACTGAGGGAATATGTGGCATCCCAGTGTTGAAAGAATTATTTGAAATCTGTCCAGTAGTTTCTAAGTTTCCGTTTCCAACCCCGTTCCTGTGGTAATCTTCCGTTCCCATGGAAATATGTGAATGAAATGTAAGTCAACGTCACTGACGGGTAGTGTAACATCCTAGAGTTGAAAGAATTTTTGAAATCGGTCAAGTAAATTTATGGTTCCCGTTCTCGTTCCCGTTTCTGTTCCTGTGGGATTATAAGGATGAAATATAGTTTAAGTTACTGATGAAGGGAGATAATGTAGCACCCCAAGTGCTGAAATTTTTTTTGAAATCTGTGGAGTAGTTTCTAATTTTCCGTTCCCAACCCCGTTCCTGTGGGAATATGGGGATCAAACCTTGACAGGAACCTTCTCTGGACTAAACTATGTCTACCCTGAAAATTTAATAAAAATCCGTTGGGTGGCTTAGGAGATTACCCCGGACATACATACATACATACAAACATCCTATTTTATATATATAGATCTACTTTCGATATACACTTTATTCGAACTCGACTAAATCACATTAACTCACTCTTCTTAACATTATCACTCTATAATCAAAACTGACATCTGGTTGCCTCGGTCGGCCTATTTATATCGAATGACATTTCATCTAGAACTCTCCAGTAATTTCCACATGGTCTCCCCTCTCCACTCCTGTCAAATATTTTTCCTCCTGGTATATTTCTACACTTATACTAGTGTTGCCACTTGTCTTTTCGGTTGAATGTTTTCGATTAGGAAACTGGTATTATATGTTGGGTTCGCGTTACAATATTTATATAATATTTTTAATGCAATAAATTATAACTCAATATATTTACTAATGTTTATTTGGCACGAGTACGATAACTATGGCGACAAAAAATAATAACGGTTTTTGGTGGAGGGGTTCAATACAAGCATTTTTTACTATGGGAGGGGGGGGGGGTCTATCTCCCCCCGTTTAGGCGGTAGGGGCAATTTTATAAAAATTGACTTAAAATCTAAAAAAAAATATTGTAGAACAACGGAAAAACTTACAGATACAATTTATACTTTTTATGAAAGCCAGAAACTTGCACTTTATAACAAATTTTAAATGAAGTGGTTTCAATTTATAGTTTTTGAAATAACTGACTTCAAAGTCAAAATTTACGAAAAAAAATTTTAAAAAATCACTTTGAGTACTATGTTTCTCGTGATTACAAATGCCAATAAAAAAAATTAGATGTAGTTAGTTGCTTCAATAAATTTTTTATCAAACGATATAAATTACTTTTTTATATGTCTTATAGTTTTTGAGATAATTGAAAAATAGTAAAACTATTGAAGTATGCATTATTTTCAAAAAATTATGGAAATACGTACGAATTTACAATAATGTTAGGAAATAGACTAGTGAAAGTATAAAAATTCATAAGACAGGTACTTATGTGCAATTAATTTCCGTATGCAACAGCTTTCCGCATGGACCGCTTCGCGGGGCTCATTATTTCAACCCTTTTTCCGCAGGGTTAAGCTGCTCATGCTAAATATGAAAATAGCAATTAATTTCCGTATGCAACAGCTTTCCGCATGGCCCGCTTCGCGGGGACTCATTATTTTAACCCTTTTTTCCGCAGGGTTAAGCTGCTCATGCTAAACATGAAAGTAGCAATTAATTTCCGTATGCAACAGCTTTCCGCATGGCCCGCTTCGCGGGGCTCATTATTTTAACCCTTTTTCCGCAGGGTTAAGCTGCTCATGCTAAATATGAAAATAGCAATTAATTTCCGTATGCAACAGCTTTCCGCATGGCCCGCTTCGCGGGGACTCATTATTTTAACCCTTTTTTCCGCAGGGTTAAGCTGCTCATGCTTAATATGAAAATAGCAATTAATTTTCGTATGCAACAGCTTTCCGCATGGCCCGCTTCGCGGGGCTCATTATTTTAACCCTTTTTCCGCAGGGTTAAGCTGCTCATGCTAAATATGAAAATAGCAATTAATTTCCGTATGCAACAGCTTTCCGCATGGCCCGCTTCGCGGGGACTCATTATTTTAACCCTTTTTTCCGCAGGGTTAAGCTGCTCATGCTTAATATGAAAATAGCAATTAATTTTCGTATGCAACAGCTTTCCGCATGGCCCGCTTCGCGGGGCTCATTATTTCAACCCTTTTTCCGCAGGGTTAAGCTGCTCATGCTAAATATGAAAATAGCAATTAATTTCCGTATGCAACAGCTTTCCGCATGGCCCGCTTCGCGGGGACTCATTATTTTAGCCCTTTTTTCCGCAGGGTTAAGCTGCTCATGCTAAATATGAAAATAGCAATTAATTTTCGTATGCAACAGCTTTCCGCATGGCCCGCTTCGCGGGGCTCATTATTTTAACCCTTTTTCCGCAGGGTTAAGCTGCTCATGCTAAATATGAAAATAGCAATTAATTTCCGTATGCAAAAGCTTTCCGCATGGCCCGCTTCGCGGGGACTCATTATTTTAGCCCTTTTTTCCGCAGGGTTAAGCTGCTCATGCTAAATATGAAAGTAGCAATTAATTTCCGTATGCAACAGCTTTCCGCATGGCCCGCTTCGCGGGGCTCATTATTTTAACCCTTTTTCCGCAGGGTTAAGCTGCTCATGCTAAATATGAAAGTAGCAATTAATTTCCGTATGCAACAGCTTTCCGCATGGCCCGCTTCGCGGGGACTCATTATTTTAGCCCTTTTTTCCGCAGGGTTAAGCTGCTCATGCTAAATATGAAAATAGCAATTAATTTTCGTATGCAACAGCTTTCCGCATGGCCCGCTTCGCGGGGAATCATTATTTTAACCCTTTTTTCCGCAGGGTTAAGCTGCTCATGCTAAATATGAAAGTAGCAATTAATTTCCGTATGCAACAGCTTTCCGCATGGCCCGCTTCGCGGGGCTCATTATTTTAACCCTTTTTCCGCAGGGTTAAGCTGCTCATAAGCTTTGGGGTGCAAATTTTTTATATGAAAAGTTTCTTTTAAAATTAGAAAATTTTTTGATTTTAAAAAAGAAATATAGTTTTACTATTTTTCAATTATCTCAAAAACTATAAGACATAGAAAAAAGTAATTTATATCGTTTGATAAAAAATTTATTGAAGCAGCTAACTGCATCTAATTTTTTTTTATTGGCATTTGTAATCAGGAGAAACATAGTACTCAAAGTGATTTTTAAAAATTTTTTTTTCATAAATTTTGACTTTGAAGTCAGTTATTTCAAAAACTATATATTGAAACCACTTCATTTAAATTTTATTATAAAGTGCAAGTTTCTGGCTTTCATAAAAAGTATAAATTGTATCTGTAAGTTTTTCCGTTGTTCTACAATATTTTTTTTTAGATTTTAAGTCAATTTTTATAAAATTGCCCCTACCGCCTAAACGGGAGGAGATAGACCCCCCCTCCCATAGTAAAAAATGCTTGTATTGAACCCCTCTATCAGAAACCGTTATTATTTTTTGTCGCCATAGTTATCGTACTCTCCCCGTTTATTTTTTTTTTACATGAGCGCTAGCTTTTCGGTGCGGCTCTAGCGTTTTGACTTGGTTCTAGCAGCATTGGCATCCGTAAAATATATTTGTTAATTTAGGGAGCGTATTGAAATCACAATTTTCAAAATCCCGTTTTTCAAAAACACCGAAAAAAAAGTTTCAAAATCCCGTTTACTAAAATACTGCTTTTTTTACAATCCCGAAATCTCGCTCGATCAAAATCCTTATTTATTCTAATTCCGCTTTTTAAGATCCCGCCAATCCCGTTTTTATCCATTTTAATATTTTACAAACTACGAAAAAATAGACAAAAAATGCGGTATTTTAAGAAACCGAGTTTAAAAAAAAAAAACGTTATACTAGAAAGCGGGATTTAAAACCGGGATTTTTTTAAGCGATAATATAAAAACTGGGATTTTGAACCCAAACCGTTAATTTATTGTAAAAAAAAAATAAGACTTAAGGCGGTATTACACTATCATATACTTCATGGAAATATTGCTAGTGATATTACACTATATGCCACATATATATGGACAGGGTTGGGTTCGAAATCCCAGTTTTTATATTCCCGCTTATAAAAATCCTGAGCTAGAGTAACAATACTATTAGCTTTTCTTGAGCGACGTGAACGTGTTTTTCCACCAATTTTTTTAGGTACTGTGGTCCGACAAGGTACTTAACGACGACCTAATAATTTTTTAGTCTTACATTTCTGTCTCTGTATTTTGTATTTTAAAAATAAATTTCTTTTGTTGTTAAATAATTTTTAATGATGTAATGATAATGTAATGATAAGTACGAGTATTTGTTTATTTCTTATGTAACCATTTTATCTGTTATTTAATTATCCAAATATTGCTATTTTCTAGTAATCACTAACGTATTGTATCATTGCTGTGTTTGATGAAATATATACACTAAACTATTCAAAATAAGTGACAATTCCAATTTTCTTTCCGATCAGATACGACTGTTACCTCATCAATTGGATGCTGCCGTACTGTTCTAAGATGCAATATTTGTGCTAATTGCATCGACAACTATAAAAATTACACCATATTCATATAAGGTTAAACGATTCTAGATTAACAGAAAATAAAACCTAAGCTAAAAATTCAAACATTAAAGAGACTGTGCTGAAAAAAAAACACATCAGAATGGAGCTTTTCTTAATCCGAACTAAATTTTATTGAAAGTAGGAACTGAGTTTGTTAGTGAAAAAAAGCGAAAAGTGTCGAAAGCTATAACAAGTCATAAAAATACTAATAGCTGTGGAAACGATGGTATTTCTAGACTTCTATTAAAAAACATTAAGCCTAGGTGGACTTTTTTTTAGCGAAGTCAGAACTAATGTAAAAGTGTTTGCTTTTATTAGTAAATCATTTTATTATTTTATTCTCTAAAAAGAAGTCCCTCTTGCCATCGTCGTGGAAAGTGTTAAGTTGTAAGTGGTAAGTGGAAATGGGTAAGTGGTAAGTGGTAGGTGGTAGGTGGTAGGTGGTAGGTGGTAGGTGGTAAGTGCTAAGTGGTAAGTGGTAAGTGGTAAGTGGTAGGTGGTAAGTGGTAAGTGGTAAGTGGTAAGTGGTAAGTGGTAAGTGGTAAGTGGTAAGTGGTAAGTGGTTAGTGGTAAGTGGTATGTGGTTAGTGGTAAGTGGTAAGTGGTAAGTAGTAAGTGGTTAGTGGTGAGTGGTAAGTGGTAAGTGGTAAGTGGTAAGTGGTATGTGGTAATTGGTAAGCATTAATTGGTAACGTTAAGTGGTAAGTGGTAAGTTGTAATTATTAATTGGTAAGTGGTAAGTGGTAGTAAATTTCTCAACCGAACATATAAGAATAGTCATTATCAGAGTTTTTGCCAACATAATTCGAGTCCTTATAGGAGTAAGATATTGAGATTCCTGAAGGACACGATGGGATCCGTAGACTTTACCAACGATTGAATTAATATGATTTTCCCAAGCTAAGGACCTGTTAAAAATCACTCACATATTCTTGGCTGTTTCTGCAAAGTCAATCACTGTATTATTGAGATATAAGCGGGGGAATACGAGAGATCAAGCGGTTTTCTAGAAACAACAAAGTATTTGGTCTTTGAAGGATTTAAGTACAGGCCATTTTGCGGGGACCAAATATGGATGTTTTGAAGATCTTGATTAATTTTGTGGACGCAGTTTTCAATGAGACCAAGCGGGCTACTCAAATACAGTTGGACATCATAAGCATACATATGAATTAGTGTGCAGTACATATGTATCTTGTGTCTCCCTATTTTGCGTTAGTATTGTTAATAAAACATTCTACTCTGCGGTCTGGCAAATAACGCAATAATAAATAAAAGTCACGAAAGCTATGTCGACATCTTTTGACCTTTCTGCAAAAAAATTTTAGCTCAAATGTTTATTACTACCAATTCATGACTGTTTACAGTTATACCTACCGTTACTCAATTGAACTTATTTACCACTTTTGTGAAATGTTCGTTGCAGTTGTGCTTTTTTACTGTTGATCTTGGCTACACAGTAGAACCAAAGAGTTAACTTCGGCGAGGTAGTGCCATTTTCTCTACATGCTAAATTAGACATGGAACCGTCGACAGGGAACTCCCTTCGCCATTTTTTTATCGGTTGGTTTGAAATGAATTCAAAACGTGAACGTGTTTTCATTCAATGCAGCAGCAATAAACATTATTTGCCATCAAAGTGAAAATTGCAATTAAATGAGTGGAATTGATGAAACTCAATTGTAGCCGGATAAAATAAAATAAATAAATAGGGTGCCGCAACAGGGTCTCAGGACCTTGCGCATTTCTCACAAACTTGCCTTGTGAGGGAATGGAAGGAACCTACAATCGAGGAAACGCTTTTCATGGCAATGAATTTACTAATGGAGGACTTGCCAATTTCTCGCAAAAGGCGATACCTGTGGAAAAACATTTTTGCCCCTGTTGGGATTCGAACCAAGAACCTCTGGGTCAAGAGGCAGTCATGCCACCCATCACGCTGGATATAGCCTTAAATTCAAATAAGAATTTGGGTGTGCTTCAGGCAAAAGGGGTACGAATTAACTTTAAGGATTATCTATACTCAGTGATTTTCGCACTTACTGAGATAAAGAGCTTAATTTCACATCACACAGATCAAATTAGTAAAGAAACCTTCCCTTTCCAAGGCTTTAGAAAGCACTGGTCAAAAAGAATTAACAAACCATTGTGTCACAAAATCACTCAACACAGCAATTGTTAAGCCTATTCTTGAGTTCGCTTTTCATGTTTAGTTTTCTTACTAAATAACCCTGTTGTCTCCCTTGTCCCTATATTTTTATCTTACCCGCCTTTATTTATTAATTAATTGATTAAAAACCTTCGCCAAGAGTCGCCTAGCTCCTGACATATTCCTTAAGAAAGAATTTTTGGAAGTATTTTTATTTGATCCCTCTCTACGGCCTCCCTACTCACCTCACCAACTTTTATAGTCACTCGAATGCTACGTTTAGTTAACAGTAATCAACATACCTTTGATTATAACCTTCTCTTCCTTTACATAAATAATCGTAATACTCTACCTCAATACACTAGTTTTCTAAGATACGAGTAGACTTAAAGCTACTTAACTTTGTTTGAGTAAAAATGCTTGAATTATACCAGTAGTAAAAATAATAACAATAGAGACTCCAAACTCCTTGGTGTACTAACATGCTTTGATTTGAATACTTTCAAGGGCTCGGATGTGAACCCGAATTTACCACTCGTTATTAAAAATGACAACCTTTTAAATACAATGGTTTAGATGTAGTCCGTCAAAAAATATAACAACAGATGTTTATAAGATCTTTTTATTGTTATCTTCAGGTATTTAAAAATAATCCAAGGTTCAGTTTGATAAAAAATATCTAACGACCTTGACGCGTGTTGATACAAAGCGTAAAGACATTATCTTGAGATTATACTGATACTAGGTCAGTAAAAATTTTCATAACTTTATTGTCATCATAAGCATATGAAAAGATGCCCAGCAACTCATTATTTTCTATTGTTCCAAATCGGTCACAGTCTTACACTAATGTAGTCAATACATCTCTGCCTCTCAATAATTTATTTCTTATTTGCATTCGAATGCTAAACTAAGTAGCAAAATACCTGTTGTTTTTCACCATCTAGCGGAAGAAATTAATTTACTCTCAACTTGCAGTTCCACACAAAAAATACAAACAAACACTGAGCAAGTTAACTATAGTTGAAAGGCAAACCTCTAAATGTAAATGCAGAAACGGGCTTCTCAATCGTTGTTGTCAGCAACGTACTCAGCGATTGACTAATCCGTCACTGATAGATTTTCAGAGACAGGAATCGGGTACGTATGCGAACGCACTTCATTGCTTGAACTGATTCATAGTCGACTGTTGGCCATTTGCATACCTTCATGGAGAATAGGTGGGCAACTCAGCTCAGATATAATCATGAGGTTGCATCTGCATTTGAGCTAAAAGAAAACCTACCACATAGCTACTTTTACAGCAATAGGTGTAGAGGTACGCCTGCTCTGAAGTGGATGATGAGAATCTAAAAACCTACGCTTAGCCTCGTTATTTATTGACAAGTGCGTTTTTGTGCTGCAGGAAACAAAACAAATTCCAACTGAAATGTGTGCAAATTCACAGTTTTCTCTACGAAGAAACACAGACGCTGTCGATAGAAGAGAGAGAAACGCTTGAGTTATTCTTCCTATGAGAATGCAGTACATTATTAATAAATAAGATCAGCGCATTCAAAAAGGCTCGGATGTGAATAGGCAAATTTGTTTTGATCATAAATAATTAAATTGACAACTTCAAAAATGCATTTTCATACCAATCCAAAAAAACAATTACGGAACTAAACGAATATTGAAAAATTTATTCGTATTTTACAACGAGAAGATTAGTCTGATAAAGGAGTAATAGTGTGGATCAGAATCAAAATCCATTTAATCCACTTTTAGAGATTTCGAGAAAATCGAGAAAAACTTGTATGTATCTTCTAAACGAAACATTGTTTGAGCACTTTTTTGTTTGCAGGACTGTTCAAATTGGGACTCTTCACAGCTTGATTATAGAAACTGTGATCTGTGGGTTCTGGTTTTTAAGTGTTCCTAAAAAGAAATATGGATATAACGGGTTTTGAAAATTACCTCTAGATTTCAGATTAAAATAAAAAAGTGTAACTTGAAAAACTTAATTTTAAGAAGGCAAAAGTTCAGTTTTATTTTTTTTTTATTTTAAAGTAACAAGTAAAACAATTTATGTTTTTTTTTTATAATTAACGCCCCCATTAAGGGGTTATGACTACTCATATAATGTTATAGTACACAGTGCGAGCATTTAGGAAAATAGGAGAGGATTTGAAAAGAGACACCGATGCACGTTGCTCTTGAATCCCTTTGAATCGTAATGCAGGGGAAAAACAGGGCCAGGTAAAGCATTCCCCATTCGGGTGGTGCAACTAGAATATGAATCTCTATACTTAACTCTACGCCCGAAGTTGGGCTCAAGACAATACTGATTAGCATTCTTAGGGTGTTCCGAGGCGGGTGTTGCGGCTAAATCGTTTCAGGGGAGGAATACAGCTGGCTCTATGTGAAAAAAGCGATAAAAGAGAAAGAGAGACAGGTGACGTTTCTATGATGCCCAAAAGAATCAATCGATTCTACGATTGAACTATCACCTATCAATTTTAACGCTCTGCTTTGTACCCTATCAAGTAGGCGGAGAGATGTAAGTGGAGCACCAGATATGGAAGCTATACTTCAGTTTTGGGCGGATGAAGGCCCTATCAGAAGGGGTGAAGAACTTCGTGCATCGTCTTAAGAGACCTAAGCATTTAGCAGCGTTTTTTCGACTTCAAATATGTGGTCGTTCCAATGAAGATCATCGTTTACAGACATACCAAGTACTGACAGCCTTTCGGTTTCTTGGATGCAGGTACCATTCATGGATAATGGCAATGGGGGAATGTTGAACTTTAACGACAAAAGACAGCATTGAGTTTTCGAAGCATTGAATTCTACTCGGTTCATAAGACCCCATGAAACAATGCTGTCAAGGTCAGAATTCAATGAGCTTATCCTACGCAACCGTTCCAGTTCCACATCCGAAGAGCAGGGACGTGAATTTGGAAGCGAATATGAAAAGCTGAGGGTAAGAGGCACTGCGTGTTGGAATTAGAAATAAAAAATTTGATCAAACACGAATTTCATCAAAAACTGGCTGATGTTCACATAAATGATCGTCATTTTCCAGTACATGCATAAACCACTGCCTTCCTCGATATTTTTTTTTAAATTTAAGTTCTTCGATGGACCTCCAATCTTCCCCACAGTGCTTGGTTAGGAAATTAAACACATCCCTAAGCTTTTCCTCTTTAAGTTGCACTCCCCTATTATTAATGGATCCATCCTTGAAATTTGTTTTTGTTTTCTTTTTTTTCCGATCTAGAAGCTCGTATGCCGCATAAGTAGTATTTTTCACCACGGACTTAAATAATTCCACTTTTGTCGCTAGATAAAATGAATCTCTTAGATTCATTAAATTTTAAATACCTGGTACCAGTGGGCCAAAAAAACTCCATCCTAGAATATTTCCAGTCCAATAAGGTTCAACTTTCATCTCCTAAATGAACAACAGTGGTACATTTTTGGTGAATTTCCCAGTATGACAATAACTATGAGTTTCCCTCATAAAAACTACTCATACACGGATGGGTCACAACTCACAACGCCTACTCTGATAAAAGAAAAGTAAAGAAAGTTTAATACGGAGTCGTTCTTTCAATATTCCTTCGTGAATATAATATAGAAGGGTTTTTGAATTTCAAGTTTATAATTAAAGATATATTTTGCATGGATTTTGAAGAGAAAAAAAATATTTGGATATAATGGATTTTGAAACAAAAACCTTAGTGGATAAAATGGGGTTTGAAATTAACTACACTTTTTTTGGTCTGATTTCTATGGCATAAAATGAGATTTGTGATTGAAACTTGGGTCCTTCGTTTGTGTTTGAATGATACCAACAAAACCTCATACCAAAGTAATTTTTTTTTGAAAGTGGATATAAGGGGTTTTGATTTTGATCAACACTAATACTCAACGGTTTTTTGTTAGAAGTAAGCAGGCTTGAGAGGGATCGATTGAACAAAAACACTAAACAATACATTCGAAAAGTATATAGTACCTACTACCTAAATCTGTTCTCAAAAATCTAGTCGGTGAAAATTTTTTATTTTTTTCTTCTGGTATATGTGCAAATAGTACGATTTAAAAAAAAACTTTACACGTTTTTTGTTGATTTCAAGGCAGTTTTCGACTCTATTGACAGAAATGCGTTGCTTTGTAAGCTGCACTTGAAGGGAGTATCACTTAAGTTTAGAACAGTCTTACAAAACCTATACACAGGGAACCATGCTGCTATTTGGAATGGTGAAGAGACGTCAGACTGGTTCGAGACAAAATCAGGTGTGAAACAGGGATGCGCCCTGAGCCCAACATTGTTTTCCTTAATTATATACGATCTGCTGGACGGACTTCCGGGGGGTGTTCTTTATGCAAATACATGCATTAAGGGACTGATGTTTGCCGATGATGTGGTGTTGTTAGCTAGCTCCCCTAAGAGTCAACTGTCAGATCTGAAATTTGACAGTGAACCAAGATAAATCCAAAGCAATGATTTTTAAAAAAGGAGGTGGTAGAAGAAGTCGAAGGGACAATTGGAACTACAATGGCGGAGAATTAGAACTGTTGAATGAGTTCAAGTACTTTCGTATGCTTCTTTCGTCAAACCTCAATTTGAGTAAACATATCAACGAAAAACTAGCAAAGGCAAAGCTGCAATCAATCTTCTTCTTCTTTATCTTCTTCATTTTCGGCGTTACGAGTAGTGATCTTGAAGCGATCACAACTCTCCCACTTTGCTGCTTCACACTAGTGATCCGCCTGTGGGGTACGCCGCGTTGACCTCAGAAATCGTCGGCAAGCCTCCCGGTTTTGGATTGTTCCATGTCTGAGGCCAACCAAATGCTGCTGTTTTTGCATTTGCTTGTACCAGGAGTGTTTTGGCCTGCCTTTTCTTTTTCGTCGCGAATTTGTTGAAACGTTGTACGATATTGCCTTTTTGACGGGGTTCTGCGGATCTCTCCTTTGAACATGACAATACCAACTGAGCCGGTCGTGCTGAATTTTGTCCAAGATGGTACTTTTGACATGAAGGCTTCCACGGATCTTAGTATTTCTAATTCGATCAAGCTTTGTTACTCCTGCTGTCATCCGAAGCATCTTCATTTCGGCTGCCGTCAATTTGCTCTCATACTTTTTGTACATTGTCCAACATTGTGAACCGTATGTCAGAGCTGGACGGACAACTGCTGTGTAGAGTCTTCCCTTCAGCTTAGGGGGCATTTTTCGATCACAGAAGATAGCGGAGTTTTCTCGCCACTTCATCCACCCTACGCTTACTCGATGATTGATGTCGTCATCACAAGATGCTTCACTATTGATCATAGATCCCAGATATTTAAACTTTTCACACTTGGGAAGCACATTTCCATTCAAATAAATGTCTGGAATAGGCTTGTCTGGATCAGAAAAAGGGCAGCACAGGTATTCAGTCTTTTTAGCGCTAATACGGTACCCATTTCCGTCCAGAACATCAATCCAAACGTCAAGTGCTCGTTGCAGGGATGTAGGATCCTCGCTTATGATGGCTCCATCGTCAGCAAAGAATAATTGTTGTACTTTATTGTCCGTTACTTTTCCTTCGAGCAAATAATCCAGAACAGCAATAAAGAGCAGTGGACTCAAGACACTTCCCTGATGTACACCTACTGTTATTTGGAATTCTTCGTTGACTCCAGCTGGGCATCTCACTTTTGTAACTGCTCCCTCGTACATGTCCATAATTATTCGCACATAGGCTTCAGGAACTCCTCGGTGTCTGAGGGCCACCCATATCAGATCTCGTGGTTGTCGATCGAATGCCTTTTCGAAGTCAACCAACACAATATGCAAATCATGCCTTAGAGGTGTTTTTCCATAATGATCCTTATGCTTTGGATTGCGTCTGTAGTTGACTTACCCGCGACAAACCCGCATTGGTCATCAGACAGCCTTATTATTTTCCGCAGTCGGCTATCCAAAACCCGCTCAACGATCTTCATAGTGTGGGACATCAACTTGATCGAACGATAGTTGTCACAGCTTCTGGTATCTCCCTTTCCCTTGTACATTGGAAGAAGAAAACTTTCCCTCCATTGATTAGGCAAACTGTCACCTCTTACAAGTTTGGAGATGATGAAAGCTGCAATCAATGCGACGTGTAAAGGATGTTTTTTAAATGGAGCAATTGCTCATAGCAGTAAATAGTCTTTGAAGCAGTGGCTGAATGAGTTTTGTTCTATGGGGCACAGGTGTGGGGATATAAAGAACATGAGGCAGTAGTGAAGCGCCTATATGGTTCTATATAAAACGAACTTTCCATATTCCTGCTAATGCGCGAAATTATCTGTTGATGATCGAAGCAGGACTTTCACTCTTGTTTATAAAAACATTAAAGTTGCAGATAGACTACATACTGAATGTAATGAAAATGGCGGATATAAGGCTTCCAAAAACAGTGGCGTTAAAAGCGGTGGAAAACAAGTCAAGCTGGTATGCGGAATGGATGGATCTAGCGCTTCAATGCAAAATGGAGGTTTATCTTAGCGTTGGAAATGTAGATAACTGGGGTTCAATCTTATATTAGCTGTTGGAGAAAGTTGATGAACTGAAGCTACTGGGAAGAAGCAAAAGCTTCGGTACATAGAGCAGTGTACAGTCGCTTGGACCACGATTTGATAGGAAAAAACTAATTCCATGATAAAAACAGTGTTTAGGTTTTATCAATGATGATGGAGTTGAGAGGTGAAATTATAAACCTGAATTACGTACCTCATAGTGAAGATCTACCATTTCTTTGTAATCTATACAACAGAAGAGAACGAGAAGATGTCTTACATTTCATTGGGAAATGTCCAACACTAAGTGAAGTGAGGTGTCAGGTATTTGGAGAAAACTAACTTTCAGACGAAGAGAGTATAACGTAGTTAAACGAGCTGAATGTGGAAATCTTTTAGATATAGATAGAAATTTCTTTATTTCGTATAAATTTTACATAAATGGTTTGCCAACGCACATAATATAATACAGAGATTTGATTCCTATGACCTTTCTACTGAAATATTATCTTTATATTACAATGTATAGGTTTATTATTAGAAAAAGAGATATTTTGTTGGAAGAAACTACGATCGAAAAACTTCCATTTCAATTTAGAGATAAAAAAATGGCTAGAAATTGCTTTAAATTAAATAAATAAATAAATAAATAATTAAATAAATAAATAAATAAATAAATAAATAAATAAATAAATAAATAAATAAATAAATAAATAAATAAATAAATAAATAATAAATAAATAAATAAATAAATGTATAAATAAATAAATAAATAAATAAATAAATATATCTATATATATAAAAGATAGTCGTGTTAGTTACACCACTCATAACTCAAGAACGGCTGAACAGATTTGTCTGAAAATTGGTGAGGAGGGAGCTTAGGACCCGGAGACGGACAAAGGATACTTTTTATCCCTATATCCCTATGGGAATGACATCAATGCAATGCGTTAGTTTTCCTTATATACAAAACACTGTACTGTAAAAAAAACCAAAAAAAAATTGACTTATAGTGAGAAATAAATTTGATTTTTGTATGAAATCCATATCAAATAAATATAAAAGCATCTTCTGTAGAAAGCACATCCGGATACCCAGGAACTGCATCGCCTTGCTTCCTTCTTTAAAAATTCTTCGATATAGCATTAAAAGTATAATAACTTGCCATCTCCGAGTAAAGCAAAGTTCGTGCAAACGGATCGATCTGCCATCGCAAAGAAATTTGTCAATGTAGTTGCTAAAAGTGTTTCAGCACATTGCATAGCATTCGAAGCCGTGAAATACATACTTCTTGACCATTCTCCAGATGCACCGCCAAATGCACAACAGTAGGATCCGTCGTGAATGTGGAATGCGAATATACGCCAAATCGCTTCATTACAGTTAACATAACGACCAACTTGATAGCGTGATATTTCATCGTTGGTATTTGAGGATTGCAATCCAAAAGCCGCCATATCGCTGCCTTTTGTTACATATTTACTGAATTGCAGTACTCAACGTTGCAATGCGTCTTAAACGCTTTAGAAATAAGTGGCGAATATGGAACAATCTTACTGTAGTTGTCGACAACGGATAACAAAATCCATTCTTTTCACTTTTGAGTTCGACCGTTGTCATCTGGTGATCGACGCCGATACAGCGGATAACCATCGTTGCCAGTGAGGGTAGGCCGTAAATTCCCCTGAATACCGTCCATGAATCATATTTGTAATAACATCATGTAAATCTGGATCGGCTTCCTGATCAGGAATCTCGGCACATATGATATCATCTATTTGGTCAGGCTGAATTCTTTCCGTTACACAAATAAAAATGTGTGCGTGCGACAGGCTTCGCTTTTGGAATTTCATTGAATACATCCAGCATCGAGTATCTTCAAAGACGCGTTGTTCAAAAATGAAGTTCATCAGGGGCCGAATTTTTTGCCTGAATATACGTGCTGTGATGTCGTGTCTATCACTTGATGCTTGACTGGGAAGCAGCAATTGAATAATTTCTATCCATTTTGGATTACAGGTAAAAGTAATAAAGTGATCTGGCCGACCGTAATGACGAACATATGTCATTGCATCTTGCACATATATTCATGCATCTGACGTGTACCACCAATGAACATCGCCGTCGCCGGCAAAATTGTTGATCGACCAATGTTAGCTGCATATCCTTCAGTAATCAGTACTAACTGCATCACGTAAATGGATGCACTCCTCAGAACGCAGTTTAGCTTGGTTCAACCTTATGAACGTTAAACGTTCCGTTTCTATTTAGACATACTCTAACTCATATACCCCTTATGCCTCAACATTCACGGCGTTGCATAGGTCTGTATTTTTATTTTTACATCTGCGTTATTTGTTCTCGTGCCTGATAAGCCAAAAAATATCGTCTATCACAAGGTGCTTCTGCGAAAAGTACAACACATGTACCAAAATAAATAGCTAATAAAGAATCATTAAAATGCTAGATTTTTTTTAAGTATATATACAGTGATGGTCATTAAAATAGAAACGGCACCCATATAGTAATATAAGTATGCATAACTTTCTTAAAAGACATTTCTTCAGGTTGAAAAGAGGTTTAATTTGTAGCCCATGAATAAGAGTACACATTAAAATATTAATACAAGAAAAAAGCTAGACAATATCAAATACAAAAAAATAAACATGAATTTAATTAAAATTTTGTTTGGCCATAAAATTAGAAACAGAACATATAAAATGGTATTTCATTAAAAATCTTCAGCTGAAGATAGAGTAAATATTAATATTTTGTAGGGAATCCATTTCTTTGTACAAAAACAGCCAATCTTCTTTCCATAATTTCAACCAAAGCGCGGCATCTTGATGGTGCTATACCGTCCTAGACTTCCTTAATGTTTTTGAAAAGCTCGTCCGAATTTTTAGATTTTTTGGACTTTAATGCTCTCTCGACGTCTGCCCATAAGTTCTCAATCGGATTCAGGTCCGGACTTTGCGCGGGTCCATCCAAAACACTGGTTTTTGTATCCGCAAACCACAGCTCTACAAGTATGCAGTATGTTTTGGGTCGCTGTCCTGCTGAAAAACATGACTGATGGGCATGTGTGGGAATGAGAAAGGCTCTATGACATTCTCCAGTATGCCTTTATAAACGTGTTGATCCATTCCACCGTTTATCCTTACTACCCAACACCAACCAAAACCAACACCACTCCAAGAAAATGCACCCCAAACCATTATGTATGGAGTGAAGAATCTAAATTCAATTTGTTTGGGTCAGACGTTAAAGTGTACGTTAGAAGTCCTCAGAAAAAAGAATTAAACCCAAAATACACGCTGAAGACCTTGAAACATGGAGGAGGAAACATAATGGTTTGGGGTGCATTTTCTTGGAGTGGTGTTGGTTTTGGTTGGTGTTGGGTAGTAAGGATAAACGGTGGAATGGATCAACACGTTTATAAAGGCATACTGGAGAATGTCATAGAGCCTTTCTCATTCCCACACATGCCCATCAGTCATGTTTTTCAGCAGGACAGCGACCCAAAACATACTGCATACTTGTAGAGCTGTGGTTTGCGGATACAAAAACCAGTGTTTTGGATGGACCCGCGCAAAGTCCGGACCTGAATCCGATTGAGAACTTATGGGCAGACGTCGAGAGAGCATTAAAGTCCAAAAAATCTAAAAATTCGGACGAGCTTTTCAAAAACATTAAGGAAGTCTAGGACGGTATAGCACCATCAAGATGCCGCGCTTTGGTTGAAATTATGGAAAGAAGATTGGCTGTTTTTGTACAAAGAAATGGATTCCCTACAAAATATTAATATTTACTCTATCTTCAGCTGAAGATTTTTAATGAAATACCATTTTATATGTTCTGTTTCTAATTTTATGGCCAAACAAAATTTTAATTAAATTCATGTTTATTTTTTTGTATTTGATATTGTCTAGCTTTTTTCTTGTATTAATATTTTAATGTGTACTCTTATTCATGGGCTACAAATTAAACCTCTTTTCAACCTGAAGAAATGTCTTTTAAGAAAGGTATGCATACTTATATTACTATATGGGTGCCGTTTCTATTTTAATGACCATCACACTATCCTAAAAATTGAATTTAATAAAACCCAAACTCTGCTCATATATTGCCTCTAAGGCAGTAGGCAGAACAAAGTTTGCCGGGTCAGCTAGTAAATGAATAAATAATAAATTAATAAATAAATAAATATATAAATAAACAAATAGTAAATTAATAAATAAATAAATAAATAATTTTGCCAAAAATGCGATAGCTTATACGAATAAAATAGGGAGTGGAAACTTTTGATATACCTTCTTTATTGTAATTTTTAAATGATCAACGGCGATCATGAATAATAGTCGATCGGGCAGACGGGAGACGGTATAATGCCATGGATATATGTTTTTGTATTATATTAAAGTAGTAGTATAATACTACGATTTTATTTTTTAAATTGAGTATGTGAACTTTTACTTTTACAACTGTTCGATGAAAAAGATTACTTTCAAAAAATTCTGGTATGCACTCAAAGTTTAAAAGTATCGAATAACATCGTAAGCCTTGCCGTTGCAATGCAATATTTGTATTCCAAACGACTTGCCTCTTAACTATCCCCTCACGCCTAAATTGGCAAAGCAAAATAACCCTCCAATTGACTTTATTTTTTTTTGGCCCACTTTGAACGCCATGTTATTTTCTTTCGATCATTTAAAAACCACTCTTTTCAAATTGAATTTTGTATTAGTATCTAAATTAATGTTACTTCTTCTGAAAGCACCACGTTGGTATGCAGATTTTCTGAGATCTTTCTTAATTTAATTTAGGTTTTAATCACTGCAATGGATGTTCAAAAATCTGTCAATTGATAATGAAATATAAAACAAAACTAAAATTAAATCACATGGCATATATATGAAAAAGTGCCTGCCGAGAAAAAAAGTGATTGAAGTCAATTCTCAATTGAAAAACTATACTTCCTACCATTCAGAGGCCAAATCAAGTTGGTTTTTCCCAGAAACTCAATAAGTATTTAGGTGTACTTAGTAAGGTGCTTATTATAGTTTGGAGTGAACTTGAGCATCAACCAACAGCTTTTGATTACGAATTTTATTTCGGGAGAGCTCTTTCCAACTTTGCTCTGTAACTCGGTTGAATTCTTTTTCCGCTTGATTGCACCACCCAGAGATAGGGGTTTCCCTTCCGCGATTTCCCAGCAATGTGATTTCGAAAACCCATCGGCCTGGAGCGTTGATGTCTATCCGCTATACATGTCCCAGCCATCGTAGCCTCGCGATGCGTACTGTTATAGCTAAGCTAATGTCGCGGTGCAGCTCATACAGCTCGTTGCATCTTCTTATACACACATTGTTTTCAAATACGGGACCAAAGTATTTTTCTTTCGAAACGACCAAAGGTTTCCTCATCCGCTTTCGGTAGAGTCCATGCTTCCGCGCCATATAGTAGAACTAGCGTGATCAGGGTCTTATATAGGGCTTCCTCGGATTTCTGGAGAGGGTTTTGTTTCTCAGTTGCCTTCTCAACCCAAAGAAGCAACGGTTGCCAAGAGTAATTCTTCATTTGATCTCCACACTGACGTTATTTTCCTTATCTTCAGCGGGTTCTAGGTAGATGAAGTCCTCAAAGATTATCCTCTATAATTGGTGCAATTGTGAGTTTCCCCCTTTTTTAGGATCGGGCATACGATACTGAGGTTCCATTCGTCAGTCATACTTTCTTCCGACAATATTATGTAGATCACCTTTCAGCTGGTGCATGCTCCTTTCCAACAGATTTCTGCTGCAATGAAAAATCCGGTACCAAGGCCATCTGCACCCGCTGATTATTATTTGATTTAAGTCATCGTCCAAGTTAAATGGGTTATTCTGCCTGATAGCGGAATCAGTGTCTTCATCACCGTAAAGCAGTCTGCAGAAGTGGTGTTTCCAGATCCTCAGTAGCGACTGCTGTTCTATTGATTTGATTCCCTGCTGGCCTTTATAGGCTTGAGTTCGGTGTTTGCCATCCTGGCAAGATCTTTTTATCTTTTGGTTAAACTTCCGAACCTCATTTCTGTCATGGCATCTCTCAATTTCGTCAAACGAGGAAATGGCATGGCATCTTCTCCGTGCCTGTTCCATTCCATCTCACTTGTAAGGTGATATTTATGTCTGCTTGCAGCAGTCTAGAACGTTCGCTAGTTTTCCGGTAGGATGTTCCACCCCGTGCAGATAAGGAGGTCTTTGCGCTTTTTCGTTTGCTTGGGTCGTCAACGTTTAAATCATAGTTGTTATGCGAGGCTGTTGATTGTTTCGGAGCTGTGTGGATTTTACTTCGTTGGGTCGACCTTGGGATCGTTTTTGTTATTAAGAAACGGATGTTCAGGTGTTCAGTATTCTGCTGCAGGAGTATTCGAGTTCCTGTTAGCTCAATAGCTTGTCATAGTATTGACCAGAAAAATCTTCAAACCTTCTGCCTTTTTGACATTCGTTGGCACGTAGGTAGATTTCAAATGAACACATAAAATTCATTGAAAATAAGGTTTGGAATTGGAAAAAATCTGTTTTAAAACTTACCACACAGTGTGGATGACGTTACATTGAGGTCAATCAAAATTCAAATACTGTTTGGCTAAAGTCAATACATATATTTTTTTATATTTACAGTGACAGTTTCACTTCAAAAAAAGTAAAAATCAATGCCGAGTAATGAACACTTTCAAAAATGAAACAAATTTTTCATCATTTACTTTTTTCGTATATTTTCTTTAACGTTATCGTGATGAATTGCATTGCATCGTTGTAATAGACTTTGCAGAATATGTAATAATTTATAATTTAAAAAATCGTTGAATTCTTCACTTTCTCGAAAAATTAAGTTAATGTCATTCAAGTCAGTCAAAATGATAAGCTCTACAAAAATGGAACACAAAAGGATTGAAAGACTTAAAACTAAAGACAGAGATAAATGTGAAACTATAACTTTTAGATTTGATACAAAAAGCGTTAAGACTATTTACATACAAACATTTTACAATACATCAAAACAAGATTTGCACATTTGGTAGGTTGTTTTTTGTTTTTGTCTTTAAAAATTCATTGGTTTGCTTAAAACAAAAAAAAAAAAGTTAAGAATCACTTAATAGTGGTCATAGTGTCCGTATTGGCTTTCATAGTGTCCACCATTGTAACCATCGTCGTATTGTCCTCCATTGTAATATTGTCCATCGCCGTAGTTATCATAGTCGTAGTGGATTGGAGCTGGTGCTGCGTAGTGAGGTTTTGACACAACTGCAAATAAATAATTGAATTGACCTTTCAAACAGAGTGAACCACATTGATCAGAGTGCATTATTCAAATGCATGTAATTATTGTCTGCTAAAGATCAGATTTTACTGTCACAACAGAACTATTGTACTTATATCACTCAACGCAAAAAGTAGCAAACATAAGAAAGAAAAACAAAAGAGTTGAGGTACAAACTGAACAGCAGTTTACAATAACAACATAATAAAAGTGAGAATTCAAATAACACAGCACAATCATCACAAAAAAAAACAGTCTCAAAACCAACATAAAAAAATCAGGTCAATTGCATTCAGTTTGTTCGTTTTCTGTAAAAACTGCTGATTGTCTACCAAAGAGCTTATAATCATTTCGACATTGAGGAACTACAGAATGACTGAACTAAGCTCCCACCAATGAGAAACTGGAAGATTACCAACAAAGTGTTGTATCACATAAGCCTGGGAAAATAAACACATATTTTCATTGTAAGTCCAAGCACAAGTGGGTGGCTGTATAAGAAATTAATAAAAGACTTATTTGTTAAGGCGGCAAAACAATTGCCCTTTTACAAAACTGTTTCCCATAAAGGATATAAAAAATAGATATTAAGATTGAATTATTGTATTGAGGTTCAGTTTCTCTCTGTTTGAATACACAATGTAATGTAATGACTCTGAAATCAAGATTCACGACTAGGAGTGGTTTATTAGCTACCAGGGTCATTTAGTTTACAAAATTCAGCTCCTATGAGCGAAGATCTAAAGCTCTGTCGTTGATAACATTTCATATAAGTCACTTGTTCTAAGCGAAATCATTTCTTAAGTTTATGTGAACTTCAAATTTGGTGTGGTATCAGAATTGTCATCTGAAATGTTTTCAAGCCTACTGATTTTTCCTTATTTCTTGCTGTTTGTCAAGGGGAATCAATGCAAAACAACTCTACAAACGGTTTGGAGTTTTCAAAATGATTACAAATAGAAGTAAGCTTATATGTCTTGAAAATAACTTGAGCCTCCGGTGTTACTAGTATCAAAGATTCAGTTTTTGTTTAGCGATTTTTATCAGGCATTCATTTCAATCAACCCTAAGAGTAAAGTCAAACGCCACAATTGTCTTATAAGTGGAGGAAATCCCTTCCTTTTTTCAATACAATGAAGTCATTATATACTGAACAGGAGCGTTAACCTCATTAAAAGAGGGAGCATAACAGAAAAAAATATGTTAACTCACTTATTACAGCTTGCGGTTTTTATGAACCACTAATGAACTTACAAGACAGAAAACAATCCGATGTTACATCAATAGTTGTGGATTTGTTGAGAAAAGAGACGGACTCATGACTATCTCATATGTGGTAACAAGATGCTCATCAAATTCATCAATCCCATCCAAACCAGGAGAAAATTGGATCATTGCATTACGAATTATGGTGAATTATGATGGCTCTTCACCAAATCAATAACTTTTTCTGCGGCGAGAGTGAATAGAATACTTTCGCATTGCGTACACAGAGTCGCATCCGACATGATAAAAGTAAAACTGTGCGCTTGCGTAATACTTGGAGTAGAGACGGTGCAATAATGCAAAAGTGCTCTACGCGGATTGAATACTAATTGCGTCTCTACACGCAATAGATGCTGCGGCGCCACACACTCATGATGTGTGGTACGATGACGATTGAAACTACAAACTGCGACTCTGAAGTGGCTAAAATAAGAATACTACGGAAGCGAATTGTTTTTGTCCATCAAAAGGTGCTGAAGAAGATGTCTCCGAATCGAGTGCTTAGATAACGGCAAGGAAGTTGGAAGAAAATGTCATGTGTGTAGTGTTTTTCTTTTTGAAACCAAATTTTATTGTAATAAATACGTTACTTAATCTCTAGATAATACTTTAAAACTGTTTTTGTGTAGGAAAAAGAAATAAATAAACCGGGCTTGAATTGTGTGGAGCTACTAATCCGATCGATATTTCAAATGCTGGTTGTAAAAGTTGGCGTGCCTTCTGTGAAGTTTCACCATACGGTAAGTGTCAATGCCTGCGCGGAAAAAAATACAAAAGGAAAACCAAATTGTGGTTAAGAGTCTTGTATTCTGTTCAAAAAATGTTGTGATCACGATCAGGCGGGGGAACTATTGTCTACATAGCGAAGGAGTCAGGATCATGTTACGGTGTAGTACCTCGAAAATGAGAAACATGAAATTATTGACCTCAACAAATTACAAAATGATAAAAAATAGAGACAATGGAGAAGCATGAAAGTAGTGAAATGTTTAAGAAGAGAGATAAGAAAAGCAGAGTTTATACGGAAAGATAATCAAGCCAGTAGACTTTCAGCCTGGTTTTCAATAAGCAGAAGATTTTAGATGCATAGTTTGTAGGAGTACCAAAAACAGTTTAGTTTGAATATTTGTGTTGAAGCGATACAACTCCCAGTTCTAATATATTTTACCCCAAGTCTAAGAAATAAATTTTTAAAATGACAGAAACTGTATTTATACTTCTTTTAGGTTTTCAAATAAACAATTTATGGTTTTGAAAGAGTCGATGCGAAACTTCGAAATCAGATAGGCTGTCGGGAAAGCAACTGACACACTTAACCAATATTAGGTTCATTTTGATAAAGGTTAGGTTTAAATGGCTGTTTAAGTCGCGGTAGTAAGAAATTCCACAAAATCCTTACATTCACTGCCACAACCACTACTTCAAAAAAAGGCCAAGTTGGATTTGCTCAAGGACTCTGTTCAAACTTGTAGTTGCCTTCCGCTTTTTTTTTTAGTATGTTTTAAGTTTCTACCAAAATCAGTTCTCAGAACGCACTTAACTGCTAGCTGATAAGTTTCATTATCTGTTAATTATGATACAAAAAACCCAAAAAATTCTTCTTTTGATGTGGCCTCGAATTTGGGAGTGCTATATGAGTTTCTTTCTTTGCTAAGAATACAATCATACTCGTATTAATCATTACTTCTTGCCAAATTTGATTGTTCAAATTCCACGGGAATCAGGCTCAGGCTTTGATATTCTTGATAGGACTAGACAGATAGGCTGAAAATGAACTAATCCTATGACGCAGGAAACCTTTAAAGGGAAAAGCTACTTGTGGGTGTAACACTTTTTTTATGTGTAGCATCTCTTCTTATGATGGTCTTTTGGTAAACGATTTGGACCCGTCTAAAGGTCTAACAAAATTCAAAGTTAGTTTACAAATGTAAATTGCTACATCTTCCAAATTCTGATCTTTTCTAATTAAGGAAGTCGTTTCTATTTGAACGACTTATGTATGTTGGTATGCCACCTCTGTTCTTATGATAGCGATAGTAGAACCTACATCGTTCCAAACTAGGGTGTTTTTTTTTAACTCAAACGTGTGGTTTTAAATCTAGCAATCCTTTTTTCGGAGTAAGTCTTCCTGACAGCTGTTACTTGACTTAATGCTCAATTTGGTTTGCCATTTAATCGCTTTATTTCAAAAATTAAGTCACACAACCAATGGGCACTGCGAAATTTTGGTAAATTGTTTTGAAACGAAATCACTGTTGACGCCGATTGTGACATGACTTGACGAGTTTTAAGCCTGTGAGTTACCTCCAAAGCCGGGCAGTTGTTGGATTATTTTTTTTAGGTTTATGTGAAGTAGCTTGTCTACGCCCGATTAGTCCGAAGCAATGGACGCATTAGAAGAGAATTTTCGAATGTTCAAAAAGTGGTACAAAATATGGCTTTTGGTCTGGAATTTATTCCGACCAGTCGTGACAGCCATTTGCCCGAATATATTTTAGAAATATAATGGTAAGACCTTGTCTCTATAAAGAAGCTAAAATATTTGTCAATAACATTAAACTGTATGCGTTTTATCTCTTCTTAAGAACCCAACGCTTAAAAAAACACCCTTTACTATGTTTTCCGAGTGATGGAAAAATCTTGTATGTTTCAATGTACTTTCTATTTTTTCAAGAACTAAGCTGATATGGAAAAAAAAGAAAAGTAGTTGAGCCGCTTGAATGCAAAACTCTTGGATTAGGTTCGAGCTCGATTTTCAATGCTGTACTCTATTTTAGAGACTTCGAAAGCATAAGTAAAATATATTTTTGAGATTTATCTCTTCTATTTATGAAGCATGAAAGAAATGCAATGATACATCTTTTGCAACGAAACCACAAACAATTGATTTTCAATTTTAATTTCACTTACCATATGGCGCAGGAGAGGCAAGAAGAATTGGCTGTTGGATATGCTTCACAATTGGTTGAATTGTTTTATGTATCACAGGTTTGGCAACGAGAGCGTGGGCATGAACAGTTGGTCCTGATTTCGAAACAACGGCATTAAAGCCATTGACGGAATCAGCGGTATAGTCGACTGTGCGTATAGAACCATCGGGTTCAACAAGTGAGTATTGACCTAAAATGAAATAATTGAAAAAAATAAAATCAATTCGTGGCAATCACGAATAAATACGGAAAGATGAGCTCAAGTTTTTCATTATAACAGTTTGACATGCTTACCTTTGACAACATCACCATCGCGGGTTTCGTGTTGTGATTTCACATCACCAGTAGTATGGTCAGCCACACCGTAATTGAAAGCATACTTGGGATGATCCTGAAAGTCAATACGAAAAATGTCAAAAAATTTCTAAGTTCAAAGAACCAACTGAACGAAACACGAAGAAATTCAATATATTTGTTGCATTAAAGCATTCAAGTGAAAATACATATTTCAAACTAATTTCTAAATTATATGATCTCAGATACATAAATTCAGTAGAAATAGTTACGTTTAAAGGCGTTAAACGCATGAATTTTAAAACTTTACAATTGCCCGTTAACTCTTCCTGATGTTATATGTCATCTCAGTGCTTCCTCTTTGACTTCAAGTGAGATAGCCATCCGATCAACAAATAATTTCAAAAAACCGAAGTCTATACAAACGTTAAGTAAGCTTAGTTGTTTCTTACAACAAATTTTAAACAATTGATTTTCAACAGGACTCTTCAGTTCAACATCGACTAAAACAAAAGAGCTGAGAAGCAAACTCGATTTCTATTAGCAAGTCCATTTGCAAATAAAATGTAAGGCGAGTACTTGTGGTCTAATTTGAACTTTCAAAAACACACTGACTATCACGAATTTGCACATTTAAACTCACATAATAATCCACAGCGTATCCAGGATGAGCCATGATCGTTGTCGCGCACATCACCAGGGACATAGCCACAATTGTTGAAAAATTTTCCATTTTATTTAGAGTTAAATTTATAAAAAGTATTTCTATCACTGAGTAAGTCCTTTTGCGTTTGAGTATTTTTTTTTTTCTTATTCAACACTTTCGATTTAATCGCTTGCAAGATGCCCGGTATACTATGCCAATTCTAAGATCAAGTTTGTGTTATATACTCACCCGCCGGCTTTAGGGCGCATTAAGAAAATGAAACACAACTTGCCCCCTTAAGAAAATCCACCACACACTGATGTGAATGACAAAGAAGAGGAAAAGAAGAAGAAGAAGAATAGAGGAAAATAGTAATAGTAAACTTTGATACAAGACACGAGGAGGGGTTGGCTTCATGCAGCAGTTGGAGCGATGTGTGTAGCTTGTGATATTTTTTTTTCTTTTATTTTTATTAAATGATTAACCGAGTACGAAAATGTGAAGATATGCGTTGGCTGCAGGTCAATCAGAATACAATAAGGTTGGAGCTCACGGGCAATTTAAGCATTTTGTTTACTTATACGTGTGCTGTCATGATTTGTGTTGTTGCTTGCTAAATGAGAACTAAATTAAAAACGAATGAGAAGGTTGCGGCTGCCTGGTTGTCTGCGGTGATCTGATTTTCATGTGAACTATGACGGATTTGATATATGTATTCTATCTAGCGCATCAGTCAATGTTCTTTTCATTAACGACGGGCAAAGTAATAAGAGTGGGGTTAACTTTCTGGACATGATTTTCGTGCCTGTTTTTTGGTTTAACTATTGAAATTTCATGTCAAGTTTATTTTCTTTTAGTGTAGAAAAAACTGTTAAAAAGCTTATTGAAGGCGTTATTTGCTACTCTCAACGTGCAGAACTTAGCTTGACCCCTAAACGTCACTATGGCGACAAAAAATTGTAAAGCTGCTAATTTCTAGAGAGGCCTACTTAGCTTTCTTAAAAAAAAAACATTTCAGAAATAATTCTTGAGAAATATAATTCCTAAATAAATAATTAATTGGAAAACTGATTACCAACTTTTTACCTACAGCTCCTAAGCCCATTGTAATAAATCGAAATAAAGCTCGCCAACGCACTTGAACACACATATTTGACCTATCTGTATTCGATCGCGTTTACTTAATTCAACACGTGTATCTGATGTTACATGTGTAGTTTTTTTGGAAACTTTTTATGACCATAATTATAGCCAATGGACATTGAAAAGCGAATACATTATAACTTTAAACAATCCGGTCATCTACAGCCGATTACGAATCTGCACTGAAATTGATTATTACATTGTTCATTCTTTGTTGAGCATTCAGATGCCCACACTTTATGTTTTTAACGTCACTTCCAAGCTTCCAGACTTCTTAAGAGATATTTACAAATGGACTCCGTCACTTTCTTTTATTTTTTGAAGAATTCTGAATTTCAAACGTAAACAAAGTGTGTAGCTTGTTTTTGTTGCCTTTTAAGAAACGAATTGTGATGTAAGAACGAATTAAAGTTGTCTAAGCAGGAGTGTTATGTATAATTAGTTATAGAAAGTAAATATTTTCACATTATACGTATAATGAATATAAATAAATAAAAGAAAAGTTATTGAGTTTCAATGTTTCCAAAAAATATAACCAAGGCCGCTCACAGGTAAAGCATTGGGAGGCAACGATTTCCCCCCCCATCTTGTTCTGTCGTTCCAAAATCCAATATGTTTTTTTTCACTGAGTAAGCTTCATTTCCATGTCATCTTTGGTCGACCTGTTTTTCTGATGTTGCCGGGTGGATTGTATTCAAATGCCTTTTAGCAATGTTGCTGTCGGGCTTTTCCAGCGTGTGTCCGATCCAGAGCCAATTCCGTTATAGAACATCTTGCGCTATCGGCTTACTCTCAGTCAGCACCCAAAGCTGTTCGTTTGACATGGTGACAAATACTTGAAGTTTTATCGATACAGCCTCTGTTGTTGTCCTCGTCTCGGAGCCTTACATTAAAACAGGCTAGGTATTTTAATCTTTTTTGTGATGTTGCTGGATCGGAAGGTTCTTCCTAATTATTGAAAGCTGCATTTGCTCCATACCATACTACTACCAACAGAAATTACTTTCCAAAGCGCCCAAAAAAGTAGAAAAATAAACACCAAATGAACCCTTAGCACAGAAAAAACTCCATTTGTCAATCTAAAGTTTGCCCTTTGAGGCTTGAAGCTTACACTATTTGTAAACAACTTTGCATTAAAAAAAAAAACAACAAATCCCAATTTTTGAAGTGAAAACTTCTTTAGGCGCGTTTGGCACTTTTGCGATGGGGGTAAGGCAATGATTTCGCGACCGACACTATTTTTTGGCTCATCGTATTTCGTATGTAAAGTGGTCATAGCCCAGCGTCTCAGGTTCAATTCCCAGCCATGACTTACATTTTTTTATTTATTTAAAGTGAAAACATAAATAAAAATTGTCGCCACGGCTGGGATTCGAACCTGAGACCTTGAGTTTAATAGCCAACGACTCTGCCTTTGAGCCAAGAAACACCCTAATTTAGATGCTGCTAAATGACTTAAAACAATGTAATAGCAACATTACCTAGTAATATTATTTACCGACTCGGAGATATACAGAGAAGAAAGAAAGGAATTGAAGGACAGAGAAAAATTTATGCAACGCAGAAAAAATAATGATATATTTAAATAGATTCGAGACAAATTTGTTCGATTCCTATTTAAGTTACTAAAGACCTATTATTTCAGTATTAGAATAGGATGTTTGTAGCGATGATAATAGAAGAGATGAAATTGTGAATGAAAACTCATAAGTTTCATTGATGTTCTTCTATATGTACATCTACTCTACATAATTATAAAAGATGTTCCTGTACATTAAAATATTTACTGAAAATTCAATTCTGTTTTCACTTCTGTCGGCACTCCCGGAGTGCTTCTTTTTTTTTTTGTAGTTATGGCCTTGTTTTTGGGAAAATTTACCTGTGTGTGCCGGCTAATTTTTACGAATATAATGCTTGCAATCTTGTCAATTGTGATAAAGAACGTAATGCCATGCCACTTAATGCATCTGCTGAGGTCACATTTCATTAGCAGTCTGATAAAAATTACATTCACGCCGGTGGAGTTTTGATATTGTTCCAGCAGTCCTTTTTGCAGTCCACTTTGAAGATTTCTGGAGGCAGATTGACTTCACCCACTGCCTTGTTGTTTTTCATCAGGCTTATATCTTCTTCTATTTCTACTTGTACTTGAAGTTCTGGGGATTTAATTTTGCCGTTTGTTGGAAATTGTGATACTGTCATCTTCTTTGTCTCCATCATTGGGTTGATCGCTACTAAAGATGTTTGCCTGCACATTTGCAGTTATGCGTCGACGAATGACAAAACATTTACCTGGCAGGGGGAATATGTAGGTTATTATTTATTTGTCATCCTTCGGACTGCATCACATAAGCCTCTTTAATAATTGGGGGGTGACGTAGAATCGGCGGAAACAGCAGTGTTTTTTTGTTCTTTTTAACTTTGTGTTCGACGTCGTTGTGCCGTATAATTTTTGGTAAAATAAGTGCACAAACAGTCAATATTGTTACAAACTAAACTTTTTGATTTAAGTTAAAAATAAAAATAAATAGGGTGGCGCAACAGAGCGAGGAGCCTATCTAGCGCTTTTCTCACAACCATTCCTTGTGAGGGAATGGAAGGGACTTACAATTTTCTGCCGGCTCCGAACGGCTAATCGAAAAAGCGTTTTTCATGGCAATGAATACTCACGGAGGACTTGCCAGTTCCTCGCGAAAGGCGATACCCATAGAAAAAACATCCATCCATCACACCACGGGTACCACTTGATTTAAGTTATCAAGCTGTAATTTAGTACTTTACTCAACCTCCTTGATTTTCAAAAGCTTGTTCTCTCTTTGACATTAAATTTACCTAGTTTTGTTTGATTTCTTCTTTGTTCTCAGAACACGTCGGTGCTCTTCCAGACCTCAGTACTGCTTCTGATATTGGAATAAGTCTTTGTCATAATACTCTTCAAATTTTTAATTGGGTAAAACTGGAAATAAACGCTGACTTCGAGCCATTCGTGGACCGTACTGGCATTATGGACAACATTATCTTGTCGAAAACTAAAATTTTAAATAGCTGGAATTTTTTCAAATGTATGCAAGGCATGTTTACCATTTATTCCAGGTTGAACGATCGAGTGGATTTTACCATGAAAACCAAAGGCAGCTTAAATTATTGTTGTTATTCCTCCGAGTAACGATTCTTTTATTGCTTTTTCTACTTGGCGCTATTTCAATGCAAAATTAAAAACGTCGGACTGTTCATTTTCCTGTCAATTACTCGGCAGGATAAGCTGTCTTTCTTTTGTGTCACAAAAATTATTTTTTTTTTTGTCTTGAACAGAGTTTCACAGCTTATAATTGATGATGACAAAAGTTAAATTTTAGAGCTAACTAGTTAAAAATATACTTTTTATAACCCTTAGAGGGGGAAGGGGTCGAAAGCTGATTCGACTAATGAAAGGCCCAAACTGAGAAACTATTTCGAAGCATACATGGAATACCCAGGGGTAAGCTTTTACATAGTTAAATAATGTAAAGTAAATGTTTGTGTATTGAAAAAAAAAAAAAGATTTGTATTGCAATTATAATAAAGTCAAACCTGGATAAGTGAGAACTGGATAAGTGAGAAAACTCTATAAGTGAGAGTAATAGCCAGGACCCGACATTTTAAGCTCCCAAAACCTCTATTAGCGAGAAACAGAAACCTCTGTAAGAGAGAGTCGTTTTTCCCTCATTGACCTCCGTAAGTGAGACTGCTACTTAACTATACCTCTCTAAGCGACAGTTGAGCAAACAAATTTAACATCTGCTATTTTATGGCTCGTTCTTAACTTTCGTGGAACTTTCTACCATTGTTTTTGTATTGTTTTCTCGTCAATATTGTACCCATTCTACTTCGTGGAACTAAAATTTTTTTGTTATTTTATCGCATTCTTTTCGAATGGACACGTGTCCCTGTGTTTATGTAATTTTATCATTATTACATATTTACTACACTCTCGTTCTTGCTGTCACTTGTTATTGCTGCGTACCTCTATAAGTGAGAAACGCTAACCATGTACCTTAATTAGCGAGAAACTTAGGTTAGTAAGAAACCTCTATAAGCGAGAGTGAGATTGTGCTCCCTTGAACTCTCGCTTATCGCTTTGACTGTATTACCGAGGCAAAGGTCGTTGCGACCAAAAAATGGCAATAAGAAAAACCATAACGATGGTCCGTCGTGTCAGATGTGCCAGACAGCAGTGTTTGCTGCCGACGCTGACGCGGAGACAACAAGAAATCGTAGCAACAGCAACCAACGATATAAAAGGCGAGGCAATTGTTGGCCGTTTGCCGCCCCCGACGACCATATCTCGAGAAGCTAATATTGAATATCGTCAAAAGACAGCTTCGAAGACTTCAACGCTGCTACCAGAAAAGGAACGCAGCAGCACAACGCAGGCTGAAGACACCAAGAGACTCATCGAACTGCACGAATTCACAACAGGTTTAATGATCGAAACCACTATCGAACTAGCCTCCCTCCCCTCCACAAATACGACCGTCAGCACTGCTATAGTCCATGAGAACAAGTCAATTATCTATATTTATGAAAAAGTATGTGTTAGCCAAAGGGACGTTTTATTTAAACGTAGATCCGTCAAGTTAACGAAGTAGATTTGAAAACAAAAAAAAAAGTTAGTCTAAGAAATTAATAAAACTACAATTTTTAGAAAACTAGTAAGATAAATAAGAGGTGTACACTGTACAGAACTTGATCAGAGTGACGAACGATTGAATAACTTGTTAATCTGGGTTCGAGCTGTTGAAGCCAATAAAAATAAAAAGTATCTCAGAACCTTACTCCCCACACCCCTTGTCCTTTAGAATTCAAAAAAGAAACAAATTCAATTATTTAAAAAAAGGACCTTTTTACAAATATTTAATATAATATTAAATATTTGCAAATTCAATTATTTAAAAAAAGTACCTTTTTACAAATATTTAATAATATTAAATATTTGTAAAAAGGTCCTTTTTTTAAATAATTGAATTTGTTTCTTTTTTGAATTTTTATGTATTGTCACTTTTGAATTTCATAACTTCGCTTCCATATGTGTTACTAGTTTCTTGGTAGGATGTGTTAATAATTTCATCGAGAGCTTCTATTTCTACTTTCAACATTCAGTCGAAGTAAAAATTTTCCAATTCAGCAAACTCTTCCAGTGAGCAAATTCTCAAATAAAAATCCTTCTATTCTACCCAAATGGTTGCGTAAGAATGATTTTAAACAGGAACACTTAAAAGTTAACTGCTGTGTGACTATTTATTGGACTTATTCTGATTCTCATATGATCACGAATCACTTAATTTTTCTTTTTTGATCTCTTGTCTTTCACAGAAAGCTGTGAAAATTTGAATAACAAAAGATACTTCTATTTAAATGACCGTAACGTTCGCCCTTATAAAATCAAACAATGAACCACACCAAATTTAGATCGCAGTTATGGTTACATATTTCAAATTTTAAACGACCGCTATTTGTTGAATTCCAAAGACCAACTTCTTACTGTGTGTATACTAACAACATCTAGGCTTGTTGATTTTGCCAATTTAGATTTGCAACTCCCACTGGCTGCCTGGAGCGCTTAACGCCGCCATTGCAGATTGTTAATCTTATCGGAAAGTGTTACACTGCCTCGACTTATTATGATGACGACAGCAAAAGATATTTTCCTATCCATTGTTTCATTCAGATGGACGTGACGAAATGTTTGTTTGTTTTTTTTTTCCCCTGCTTTGCATATCACAATTGGTGCCATTACTTCCTCCTCCGAGATGGGTGTTTCTTCGAATAGCAAGCATTTGCATGGAAATTTGTCATAAGTATCGCATGTCGAAAACATATGTATATGGCTGCGATGGAAAATCCTTCGCGGTGAGGGTCTTTTGTGCATTTGAGTGAGAGCTGCCGCCATTATTTCCCATGTGGTGCGTGACGGTCGTAAGTGATAAAGTGGCAATAAATTTCACAGCCATCTCGCGAGACGTATGAGTTCAGCCTTGGTGGTTATGAAAACCCGATGGTATTAGTTGAATTTGATTTGAAGACCAAAGTGTTTCAATAATGAAAAACGGAAGAGTCACTACATTGACCCAATTCAGTGAACCAGAAATGCTATTGCAAATTGAGTGTCATTGGCTTTCAGTCAAAAGCGGCAATGACTTTCTTGATTATCAGCTCAAGTTTGATTAGACAGTTGAAATGAATATGTTATTTCCTTTTGTGTATGGGTATAACAAAAAAACAAAAAGAAGAAAGAAATAAAGTAATGAAGAAAATGATATCAAACCATCATTTGGACGCCCAACTCGGAAGCATATCGGATACGAGTTGGATGATTTCCAGACATGAACATGCGAGACACGCCTAAAGATGCCGCAGATAATCATGTAACAGTGTCAGTCTGGTTAATTGACAGGCTAGTTTTTGCCATGTAGTGGGAAAAATCGAAAGTATGAGCAGAAGTACGCATAGAAATTGTCTGTCATTTGTTTTGTGAACTTTTCGTGTCTAGTGTTTGGAATGATAATTGATTTTTAATGCAGAAAATTCATTATGTCATTCAATCAAAATGCAGCTCTAGACAAAGTTGCATTCAAATTAACTGGCATCGCTTTTAACACTTTTGGAATTTCAGTAAAAATTATTTGACTTTTCCATAGTGGTCCTAGTTTTATGTGCCGGAAAGCATGGATTCCACTGTAGCCAAAATCAGCAACTAATAAAACAGTCTGACTAAATTATATTACCACAATTTTATTGACTTTTCAACAGCCATATAGTATTTTTATCATTTTCAGCAAAAATGTGTAAGACGATGAACTACAAAGGTTTTATAGGCAGACAACTCAAATTTTTTAAAATGTCGGTTTCTCAAAAAAAAAAAAAAAATCGGTATTTTCTCGTCGGCTTGAACAGTGCTGGCGGTCGTTAGCTGTAATGGTGGTGGATAGGAAGATTACAGTTCGATGGTGGTTGGTTCGAGGTGGCCTGGATCCTGGAAGCAGTTGTGGGCTTGATTTGCTGGATGGGTCTCTTGCTGGCTTCAACCTCTGTTATAAGGCGTTTCTCTTCCTGCAGCAATGTAAGTCTCTGGAATATAACTCTGGAATGCTGGATCCATTACATCCATGGTCAGGTCGCTTGGAGATATCGGTCGTCGGGGGCTGAATGGGATTTAATTTTCCCCAACATTTTAGTTCTGTGGTTGAGTATAGGTATTTAGACTTAGATTTAGATTTATTCATTGATTACATACGCAGTAAGAAAGATATCTTATAAGATAGTGTTAAGCTAAAGAGAATACATTATAAAAACAGTGAGACAAATTATTTACAAACATTTCTTCCAATTTTTATCTAAATACTCGTAAAATATAAACAAATATGTACATTACTTTAAGCATTTCAGTTCTTTATTTTATATTACCTACATCTCATCTAATGTTTAGTGCTTTACTTTTAAAAGCCAATGCATTTTGTATTAATTTATTTTAGTCCTTTTGAAAAAATTTCCGAAGTTCAATGCTTAGCTTGGCCACGTTTCATTTTCAAGTTTCTTGGAAGAAGATTCCACAGACGGATAGCGTTGTCGAAGAATTGTTGTTCTGAGGTCCGACAAGAATACCGAGGGAGTATTAGCATTAAGGATCTGTTTGAGGAGCTGAAACGTGCTCTATTGCATAAGCTGCAGGGTTGTTGTGTGAGAATAATATTGCAGATAAATAGTAAAGTTCTGTACCGCAAAAGATGGTCAAGACATATTATAAATTTGATTCAAGAAACTAAATATCCGATCAAACCGATGTAGGCCAAATAGTATGTAACGCGCTGTGTTATTAAAAGCAACGTTCGGTTTTCTCCTACTACTAGCGTCACAATCGCAAAAGACCTCACAGCCATAAGTTAAAATAGGAATCACTACAGTTTTGGCTAGCATCATCCGAATATTCAAAGGTGGGAATTGTAGCGATGAACATAGCATTCTAAGAGGTCCATAGACCTTTCCGACCGCCGCATTTATGTGAGTGTCCCAGGTTAGCGTCCTATAAAATAACATGCCTAAGTTCTTCGCACTAGATGTATATTTGATTATGGTGAACCATTCAAGAAGATGCTAGGAAAATAATAGGTCTAGCACTGTCCTACTGATTACAATACATTTGGGGACAATTTTTGAAGTTTTGTAGAGCCTTTCATTACTGTAGTAGCGGACTGAATTCATTTCGAGCCTTACGCTCGAAAAATTGCACTTTCTTCATGTATATGTTGGACTTGTTTTGTCCCATATGGGGATGCAATAAGTTTGTATATGGGAAGTGGAATCTACTCAGAAAAACTGAACCTCAGTCTTTTCTTCTGCCTACCCGATCAGTGTAGTGTGTTCCAAGCGGAAATTCTGGCGATTAAGGAGGTGCTGTCTTGGCTCAAAGAAAACGTCATATCCTCCACGGATATTCGAATCTTTTCAGACAGCCAAGCTGCCCTAAAATCTCTTGCCTCTGTCTCTACAAAATCCATCACGTTCCAAAATTGCCTGATGTCTCTGAGGGAGATGTCAAATCAGTTTAACATTCACCTCTCATGGGTGCAAGGGCACAGGGACATACCAAGACGAACTAGCCAAAAAGGGCACGACCGCTTCCCTGTGCTCAGAATGGAACAACATAGGTGTACCTATCGCTACAAGTAAACTCCTACTTAGACAAGACGCTTCAAGGATAACTCGTTAATCTTACGACGGGTTTCTGAGATCAGTAGGTGATTAACTTGCTGATCTCTGTGGTATCACAATGGGCCCTTGTGGCCTAAGTGTGACAGGCAATGTACTCATTGGCTGGCAGCCACTTCCACCAACCTAACCTAGGGCAAAACTTATTCATATCGCCGATTTAGACGGAAGATTGTTGAGCATAATCGATCTGTGGATCGTATCTAAAAGCCGATCTGTTACTGTGAGCTACAACTCGATTATGAACTCTAGCTCTTGAAGTCTGTTGTCGTTCTTTTTGGTCTTGTGCTCGTTTCGGTGCTCGACTCTCTGGCATGCGATAGCGCCACATATTCTCTCTGACTTAAAAGACGATTTTCTGTTTCAGATGAAGATTCTTTATTTCGACATATTTTTTTGGCCCTGGCCTGGGAATTGTTTCTAGAAAGTTGAGATCTTGATCTTTTGGGCATTATTAAATAATAACAGAAAAAAAACGTTTGAACGAAATAATTACCTGTCATATCTTTGAGCTACTTACAACTGCCCTAACTGAACAGCTTCAAAGACTCAAAAAAATAAAAATAAATAAATAGGGTGGCGCAACAGAGCGAGGAGCCCCTGGGCCTAGTGCATTTCTCACAACCATGCCTTGTAAGGGAATGGAAGGGACCTAATATTTTCTGCCGGTTCCGAACGGCTAATTGAGAAAACGCTTTTCATGGCAATGAATACTTACGGAGGACTTGCCAATTCCTCGCGAAAGGCGCTACCCGTGGAAAAAACATTTTTGCCTCTGTTGGGATTCGAACTCGAACCTCTGGATTAACAGGCGGACATGCTATCCATCACACCACGGGTACCAGCAGCTTCAAAGATTCATTTTTTTGAGTTTACTAAAAGCACAAAGTGGTTTTAATAGGTCTCTTAAGCTCAAAGCTGAGCACCTGTTCAATGTAGATACCTGAGCTAATTTCAAACTCAATACATAGTGGAGGGCCGTAGGCTTTTTACCTAGGAATCTAGGTCCAGTCTATGGATTTTCATGAAATTTTTGGAAAAGTGTTTTGAATAGCATATAGAAAAAAGTTAAAAACAAAAATTTGACCGCTCTCAATTTTTTAAATATTTTCTTAAAATTAATTATTAACTTTTAGAATTTTCTTTTATTTATGTATACGCTTTTCTTAAGGCTTAGGATGAAAAGGTTTGGTCAAGACAAAAAAAAGTTGTATGGGATGGGGGTGGGGGGAGGGGGGACTCTATATCCCTAAGTGTAGGCTCGAGGGACAATTTGATTTGAAATTTACTAAATTTTTTAAAAAAATATTAAAAATCAACTAAGCCACTTACTTTCTCATACTTTAGTGTTTTTGAAAGTTATTGTTTTGTTCTTTAATAAAAATTTTAATTTAAGTTCACTTAATGAGTTTTTGAGAGATCAAGCCTCAAAGTCAAAAATTTTGAACAAAGAAAATATTTTTTTCTTAATTAATATTTTTTAACAAAATGTTGCCCTTTTAAGTGCCATTTCTTCTTTCCATATTCAATGCTTGTATTAATTTTTACTCTAAAGCAAGAAACCGAACATAAAAATTTTTCTTGCGCCTACACGGGGGGCTATAGATCCCCACCTCCCATACAACTTTTCTTTTGTCTTAACTAAACCTATCCATCCTGAGACTTTGAAAAACCGTATCTGAAACACCCTACACAAATAAAATAAAACTCTTAAAGTTATTAATTAATTTTAAAATTAATTAAAAAATTGAGAGCGGTGAAATTTTTGTTTTTAACTTTTTTCTATATGCTATTCAAAACACGTTTCCGAAAATTTCATGAAAATCCATGAACTGGCCCAGAGTTCCTAGGTTTTGCCTTTTTTATGTCTAACGGCCCTCCACTAACAATGTGGTTTCAAGATCAAAGAATTTCTTTTTTCAATAATCTCAAACTCAGTTTTTTAGTCTTTGTTATTCCTTTCAGAAAAAAAATTTCCAAAATAAGGGACACTCTAATGGTCAGTTCTCATTTTTCAGGAGCAATAAGTGAAACCCACTAGGGTGTTTCTAACAAATTCTAAATACTCACCACCGCAAATCATTCACAATGCGAGAAACTAAGACAGTGTCGTCCGTTCAAATTGGACTTAAGACTCCTCGCTTTAAAAGAAGTTCGTAATGGTAAGCATATTTGCTTAGTATTTGATAGTTCGAGCCTTCTTGAATTACCATGATAAGCGATTTTAATTTAAACGGTTAACATTCGACTAAGAATTGAAGGTCCCCTCCATTCTTTATAAGTTATGGTTGTGAGAAATGCGCTAGGCCCGGTCCCTTCTCGAGTCATGTCACTTGCTTTTTTTATTTCAAAGCCAATCTAGTTTTTTCCCTATATTCTACATTTTTACGAGCTAAGTTTGTTTTTTCTATGAAGGCTTTTATCTAAATACAATGCAAGCTAAATAAACACACATTTAGAAAGTCACGTGGCCAATTCAACATGAGGTTGAATGTGAACTGTGATTTATATATGACTTCTCAATAGTCATGTCTGATTTTAATTTCGAGGTAAGAGTAGATGTTCTTTTAATTTAAAGAATGCATGATACGGATTTAATGGGTCGCGGCACCATAGCTGGTGCTTATTTTACCACACCAGCTACAATTACATCCACTGAACCTTTAAAGGTCGATACGCAAGAACACAAGAGCAAAAGTGCCAACTTTGAACCTTACTACTCACACAAAGCAAAGACCGACACAAAAAAAGTAATTCAATACAATTTGCGGTGAGATAATTTTCTAACAACCAAGTATAAGGCGTAAGAGTGGGGTGCTTATTTATCACTTGGAAATATTTTGCAGAAAACGCACGATGACATGAGAAGGTGATGGATATACATGTCCACAAGCACATTGTCTAATTAAGATAACGTAATTAGACCACCTGGTTGTTATTTGCTGACCTCAAAAGTCTGAAATCCGGAACATTTTTCGTGTTACTTGTAGGTACTGCGCGCTTATCAAAAAGAGATCAGAGCGGAAACGGAAATCAAAAGAGTTAATCTCAACTAAAGGTACATTTATTTTTGTTGTTTGTTTTAAATTTGTTCAAATTAAACAAATTCGTGTAGGAAGGAGTTCGTTATATTTTGAGAGGTAAGTGTATACATGTATGTGGGTTTGTTTTGTACCTGAGATCTATTAGACAATTTCAATTTAGCTCTAAATTTCATCCTTAACAATTCCTGACCCTTAATGCATAGGTGTTACAACGAAGTCAGTGAGCTTTCGACTTAAGATTGGCAATCTTCCTCGTGAAAGTTGAAAGCAGTCTGCCCTATCACAGATTCCATCGTCATCGAAAAAGGTCTAAGTTTCACGATGGAAGTGGAACGAATTTCGAAATTCGTATATTCGGTATCATGTAAAATCGTTGTCTTTATATACGAAAGAAGTCGTGTTTTGCAGGAAAATGTGAATGATCTTGTACATTTGGCGTAAAAGAGCTGATTTCTATAACCAGCATGGCGGTATTTAGTGTTGCAACTGGAAATGCTTTCTTCGATTCCATTCGGATTTTGTGATCACAAATTTTCGTAGTTCGTAACTTAGCTTTCCGTGTGGAAAGCTGTGACGATGCTACGATGGAATCTTCGATGGAATCTGTGATAGGGCTGACTATTTCTACTACGCTGGTGACAGTCAACCACTCATCCAGATTATGCAAAACAAAAATGATGCGCTCAAACGTAAACAAATTTTCAGTGCGTAGGACTTTCCGGTTTCTCATCCATAGTGTATTCAAAAATTTGTTTTCCTGTTCTGAAAACATTCTGAAACTTAAGTAGACATTTAGTTCTCAAAAGATTTATCTAAAAGAGCTCTCATATCCAAAACCAAAACAATTGAACTTTCTGTCAACGATGAATTCTGGGTTCTGATAACAATAAATGTGCCCAACGAACCAACGAAGTCTGCTTCCTTCCGAAGAACTTCCTCAGACTCCTATTTCTTTTAGTTTCTAACAACAACTTGAGTTCCCTTGGCGTGATGATTAGCCTATTACGTGGGAGTTCATGGCTTGAATCTCGGAAACATACAACGTCATTTTATATGCACCGTGTTCCGCGTGGAAATGACAGGGCTTAAAAGTATGTAATAACGATGATACTGTAACATATTTTGAATTGCCAACAAACTGACTATCTATTTTTGAAAATTTGATATCCTTTGTCATGGACTATTGATTGTCTGGCGTGTACTTTCTGCGCGTGTGGTCTGATTTGGTATGATGGTGGTATGGCCAGAAGAAATTATGCCTGAATGAGGGAACCACAGTGTCGTATGTCCGTTCCTAAAAAACAAAACCATGGCAATGAGAACGCACATAAGAACGGGTCTGTTGTAACTTGTGAATACCTGAAGACCTTTTTCAAGAACTTTAAAAACGCAAGACGAAGAATTCTTGAGAGATGATTCAATTCATTTCTATACAGATGGTTAAAAAACCGAAGAAGGGGTCGGCTGGGTGTACTCAAACCGACTTAACGTAAGTCCACCTTCCTAACCACTGTAGCGTGTTCCAAGCAGAAATTCTGGCGATCAAAGAGGTCATATCATGGCTAAGGGAAAACATGATATCCTCAGCGAATATCCGGATTTTCTCAAGCAGTCAAGCGGTTCTCAGATCATTCGGCGCTGTTTCAACGAACTCAGTAACCGTCCTTAACTGTCACATTTCTCTTAAAGAGATGGCTGAACTGATCAATATTCACCTTATTTGGGTGCAGGGGCACAGATATATCGTGGGTAACATCAAAGCCGATGAACTCGCCAGAAAAGGAACCGTTCTACCGATCTCAACCAGCAGGTTGAATATTGGTGGTATACCAATCGCTACATGCAAAATTATGCTAAAGTAAGAGGCAATGGAACAAATTATAGGTGGAACGGATATGGCCAGGACTCAGTGGCGGATTTAGCTATAGGCTGAGTAGGCTGCAGCCTAGGGCGGCAACTCCAGAGGGGGCGGCAAATATTTTGAAAATAAGAATTTTTTTCTCGAACAAAAAAAATTTTCAATAGAAATGTTATTTTTTTTATTTTTTATGTCAACTTGATTTTTATTATTAATTTTACAATCTTATGTTATCGACGTTCATGGTCGAGTTTCATATGACTGTGGTAAGTATAAATAATATGTAAAAAAATTTTTGGGGCGGTTTTTTTTTCACAGCCTAAGGGCGCCATTAGTCTAGATCCGCCACTGCCAGGACTAGATCCAAAACACACAAGACATTTGTTATCAATAACCAGATTGCAGTCTGATAGGAAGACACGCAATAAGACTCGACGTTCCCTCTAATGACTTCTGCAGAAGTTGCTTAAATGAGAAGGAGGAAGAGACTATTCCACACCTACTCCGCTCATGTCCTGTACTCTCCTTTAAAAGAAAACGGCGTCTAGGAAAATATTTCCTTGGTGATCTAAACGATCTGGCGAACACAGAGATATCCTGCATCTCTTTCGCTTTATCTAGGGCTCCAAATGCTTTTGTTAAGTGTGGTTCTTCCTCGCTTAGTTCTCATGGTATCACAATGGACCAAATACTGGTCTAAGTGTGTCAGTTGTTTCCTTGTCAGCCATTTTTAACCTAACCTAACCTAACTTCAAAAGCCTTTAGCAATTTGCTTTAACACTGTCGCCTAATTCGACCCAAAATTACGCAGATCTTGAGAAAAACAGGGATGTAATATCGATATACTCATACATCATCTTTTTATCGATTTTAAGACCGCGTATGACAGTGTTTATAGAGACAAGTTATACAGAGCCATGCCTTGTTTGAGTATCTCTGCAAAACTCGTACGAGTATGCAGGATGGCTTTGGAGAACTCACGCTGCACCACCAGGGTTGGTAATGCACTTACAGAGACCTTTGATCTCGAAAAAGCTTTTGACAAAGCCGAAACATCATACTTAAAGAAAAAAAAACTGAAACATTAACACAAGAGGAATAATTTTTCAAAATTCTGTTCTATTATGACCAAACAAATTTGGCCACATGTATACTCGAAACGCTTAAAGAGCTTATTGACTACACCATAGGTGTGTTAACAGGACACTGCCTAATAGGAAAACACGCCAAAAGACTTGGTCTCTACTCAAATGACTTTTGCAGAAGCTGCATGGACCAAGAGTAGAAGGAAACAGTCCAAAATATTCTTCGTTTACGCCCTGTGCTTGCTTATAGACGGAAAACTCACCATGGTGAATATTTTTTTGACGATATCAGCGATCTAGCTACCAAAGACCCTAAAAATCTGTTCCATTTCATACGAAGTTCTGAATGGTTTGACCAACAGGTGATTAACTTGTTAGTCTAGGTTCGATAAGAGGGTGATCATTTCTCTTATCCCCAAAAGGGGGCCAGAGGGTGAACAATCTTCTGGTATCAATTGTATTCAATGGACCCTTTGTGTTCTAAGTGTTTCGGTCACGGTATCCTGTCAGGCACATAAACAACAAAACATAACCTTTTCAATTATTCGAATTCGAAAAACAGATTATATTGACGAAATGGGTATAGGGGCAAGCGTGATGTCAAATGAAGTATGCGCTTTCATTAAACAAGAACTTAGAATACATCGACCAATTGGACAAAACGTCACAATTGGCAGACATAACTTCAACGTAGTACAGGACTTCACTCGCTAAATTAAGCTACGGAAATCAATATCAGTGCGGAGATCAATTGGAGAATTATTCTTGCCGATCAATGCTAAGAAGGTAATTGAGAAATAAAATCCTGTCTAGAAGTACCAAAGTGACCCTTTATAAGACCTTGATCATCTCTGTCCTGCTAAACGGCGCAGAGGCATGTTTCTTATCTTAAGCGGATGAGGAGACCCCTGGTCATTTCAAAAGAGAAGTACTCCGAATGAACGAAGCTCGAATAGAACTCTTTGATGACGGCTGTGACATGTAAGGCGGAGGAATATGAACACTCCGGCCCTGAGAGTTTTCGAAAGCACATTGCAGGAAAGTCGTGGAAGTGGAAGACTTCGTCTTAAATGGCGCAATTATGTAAAAGGGTACCTCAACTCCTTAAAATCAACTCCTTAATCCATAGATAGGAAAAAAAGTTTTTCAATCGTAATGAAAACAGTTTGCAAATTGTATTGAAATTGTGTGAATTGTATTGAAAACAAGTTAACTATCAATCAATCAACGAACAATAACTCAACTTAGAAGCTCTTAATGTAGATTAAGTCTGAGGACAGGTAGCTGATGGCTTCAGCTGTGGCTGTATGATTGTGAGTTGATCACAGCGTGCGTCGCGTCGGTGGTTTAAGTGGGTGCCTCGTAGAAGTCATCCGACTGTACTAGCACTTAGATGAAAATCGTCTCTAGTTTCAAATTCATATTTTATGTTAAAGTAACGGGTGATTTTTTAGCTGGTTTGGTTTTGGCAACACTGGTTTTGACAGCTGACGTGTGTTAAGTACCTTGTGTCACTGTCAAACAGCTTCAGTTTGGTTTGCAATTTAACCATGGATCGTCTTACAAATGAACAACGCTTGCAAATTATTGAATTTTACTATCAAAATTCGTGCTCGGTTCGAAATGTTCATCGCTCGCTGCTTCCATTTTATGGTCGGCGAATCGCAGCGTTACTGTCAATGGTGAACGCTACCGAGCGATGATAACAAACTTTTTTTTGCCCGAAATGGAAGTTCTTGACTTGCATGATATGTGGTTTCAACAAGACGGTGCCACATGCCACACAGCACGCGAAACAATGGCGCAATTGCGAGGCGAGTTTGGTGAACAGTTAATTTCACGTTTCGGGCCGGTCAATTGGCCGCCTAGATCGTGCGATTTGACACTATTAGACTATTTTTTGTGGGGGTATGTCAAAGCTAATGTCTATAGGGACAAGCCCGCTTCGATTGACGCACTGGAAGCCAACATCCATGCATTCATTCGTGAGATACCGGCCGATATGTGTGAAAGAGTATGCCAAAATTGGACTCAGCGGATGGGCTACCTGAGACGCAGCCGCGGTCAACATTTGCATGAAATTATGTTTAAACATTAAATTGCAAGGTTCAAACTATCGATATTTCATTCATTTTTTCGAATTTTTTGTGTTTAAAAAAAAAAAAAAAGTTCTAAACCTCTTAAAAAATCACCCGTTACAGCCAAAGTTGATTCCATGTATAACTCGGACACACTAGAACGTGGCTACTGTAGCAAAGAGTGTCGGTAAACGGTCTTTGTTACAGAGGTATACTTACCGACTTTACCGAAATTGATGGCATTAATTTCAACGAGAAATTGTCCTCCGATAGTAAATGCATTTCCATGCAAGGAACTTTCTCTATTAGCCATTCGGGATCAGCAGAAAATTATAGGTCCCCTCCAATCCCCCACAAGGATCGGTTGTGAGAAATGCGCTTAACCCCAGGGTTCCACCACCCAATGTACTTATGCATGATGGCATGGATTTGTATGACCCTTGGTGAGTGGAGGACAGGACGCCATGCCACACACCTCATGTCTCAATTGATCCTTTTTAAATTCCGTCATCGTGTTATCTGCCGTCTTGGAAATGTCATTTGGTCATTTACGAGCTACGATTTAGCACCATTTCACTTTTCGTTAGGAATCGAGAAAAACCGACTTCACACCAACAATCCAGAAGCAATTCAAGTACTTAAGGCCAATATCATCTAAGCAATCCATGACATAGGTACAGCCCAAAACTAACTAGGATTGTGACAGCTAGATAGATAAGATATAATTATGCAGCTATAACGTTTGTGGCAGAGCAAGCAGATTGAGAGAAGCTAGTCATGGCGAGTGTTCGATGAGTCTATTCTTCGTTGGATTAGAAACTACCTTTTCGACCGTTCAATACAAATTGTATTGGATGGCTTCAAGTCTGATACCCACTTCATAAATGCTGGTGTGCCCCAGGGCTCCGTTTTGTCTCCGACTCTATTCCTCAATTTCATAAACTATCTCTTGTCAGAAACTTCTAATTCTCTATATTGTTTTACTTGCGACTTTTCCCTCAGTTTTTCGTATTGATTTCGAAATTCACATCTCTGCTCTTCGGATGTGGAACTGGAACGGTTGCGTATGATAAGCTCAATATATTCTGACCTTGACAGCATTGTTACATGGGTTCATAAGAACCGAGTAGAATTCAATGCTTCGATAACTCAATGCTGTCTCTTGTCGTTGCAGCTTAACATTCCCCCATTGCCAATATCCATGAACGGTGCCTGCATCCAGAAATCGAAAAGCTGTCAGTACTTGGTATGTGTGTAAGCGATGATCTTTGTTGGAATAACCACATATTTGAAGTCGCCAAAAATGCTGCCCAATGCTTAGGCTTCTTGAAACGATGCAGGAAGCTCTTCACCTCTTCTGATCTGACTATCAGGCCTTATAAGGCCTTCATCATCCCAAAACTGGAGTATAACTCCAATACATTGTAAGGAGCCCTTCAAGCATCATTGCGCCTAATTTGATAAACTACAAAATAGAGCGTAAAGATTAACAGGTGATAGTTCAATCGTAGAATCGATTGGTTCTCTTGAACATCGTCGAAACGTTGCCTGTCTCACTCTCTTTTATCGCTTTTTTCAGAAGCCAGTTGCACTCCTCCCCTGAAACAATTTAGTCGCAACACCCGCCACGCTAGGAATGGTCATCAGTTCTGAGCCTGACTTCGGGCATACAGTCAAGCATATAGATTCTTATTTTAGTCGCACCACCCGAATGTGGAATGCTTTACCTGGCTCTGTATTTCCCCTGCATTACCATTCACAAAAGTTCAAAAGCAACGTGCATCGGTATCTCGTTTCAAATCCTCTCCCATTTTCCAAAATGCTCTTAATGTGTTTTAAACATTATGAGGATAGTCATAGCCCCATGATGCGCGTTAATTATAGAAAAAAATTCAAGGTTTGTAAATCAAAAGGATTTCTTTCGATCGATTTATCGGTACTTGTACCTTGAGTACGGTTGGGAGCATGAGTGCTATATGCACTAGGATGTTTGTCTCAAGAACTCTTTGCAAAAAATTGAGTTTTGAGTTCCTACAGCAAGATGTCGTAGTTAGCCAATGATTTAGAAAAAAAAACCACTGGCCTTTATATGAGTTTGCTTTGTTTTAATTGGTTAGAAATAAAAAAAAAAATAAAAAAAATAGGGTGGCGCAACAGAGCGAGGAGCCCCTGGGCCTAGCGCTTTTTTCACAACCATGCCTTGTGAAGGAATGGAGGGGACCTACAATTTTCTGCCAGTTCCGAACGGCTAATTCGAGAATGCGCTTTTCATGACAATGAATTTACTAACGGAGGACTTGCCAATTCCTCGCGAAAGGCGATACCCGTGGAAAAACATTTTTGCATTTTTCCTCTGCTGGGATTCGAACCTTGAACCTCTGGGCTAGCAGGTGGACATGTTAACCATGTTATGAAAACGAATGCTTTTAGATTATAACTTCATTTCATTTTCCTGACTAATTGAATTTCCTTTCTTAAATTTTTCTTTTCATGAGATACATAAAAACGCAAATCTGCAAATGGTAATGAATTCTAATAAATTGTACTTTTGTTCAAGCTTACAAATTTGTACAAATTTACAGTTTTACCGAATCTGAAAAGCTGTGGAAGGTGGTTTACAAACGCTTTTTCATGAGTGAACAACAAGCTCTTCTTTTTCAAATAATGCAGCTCCATTTCTAGCAAGAACCTTTTCAAATAGTTACGAACACTCAACACGCCGAAATCAACTGCAATCTGCCACAACATAAAAAAAATTAAATAAAATTTCACATTGCGGCTTGCGCCAATTCGTGCGTCAATAGACCCCAAAGTCCAAGATCAAATTCCGTTTGCAAACAATCAACCGATAGCACTGTCTTTGTGCGCCTTTTGTCTCTCAGTTCTCATAGATTTTTAATTTGAGCGGCATAAATTGTGGCAGTTGTGGTTTTGCAAACATTGAACTGATTTTCTTTTTTCTGTGTTTTAAGTTCATGATGCAGTGGCAAATTATTACTTTTCTAAACCAGGACATTGCAATTAAGCTAATAAGCCCTGCAAGTTGTGTTCAATTAATTTGAGAACAAGTTCTGGAAAATCTGTAGGAAGAGCGATCTGATTTAATTAAGCTCACGGAAAAGAATGATTATGATTGATCTTATACCTTTTACACCCTAGTCAGGCTTCAGACAATAATGCTTCAAAATATATCATGGTACGTTTATTGCAAATTACCAATAGATCTACTTGGATACATGTTAAGATATCAGTGTGAAGCAATCGTCACCATAGCATCACTAACATCACACTCAGACATGCAGACGATGCGAAGCATCTTTTTGTTCAGTAATTGTTATTGTTTTACAATTCAAACGTGGAGCCATCATTCATGTAGATTGTGGACTATACCAACTCTCCCCCGTCACATGTTGTACAAGTTTGAGGAGTGTTTCAATAGGTTACTGGATGAAGAAGCATTGTTTTTGCTTCAGAATTGTGAAAACCTGAAACACACAGCTTCATTCTGTTTTTGTTTTCCAGTGCAAACAAGATGAGCAGAGCAGTAGGTAATATTTTATTTGCGTAATTCAAAGGGAGTACTTTTTTCTCACAGAGCAGCATAAAGTTTCCTCAATTTGACGTCATCCAAACCGAAGCCCATTACAATGTTGTCTGAGTCCGATCAAAGGCAATGAATTGCTGGCCATTAAATCAGATAAGACCGATTAAGGTTTTTTATAAACTAAACAGAAACCAACAATTAAGATAGCGCAACTAAGTAAATTGGAATGACCACCGCTTACAACGTGAGTGGAATTTTGCTTTGCATAATTCACAATTAGTTTCGTTTCGATGTTCAGATTAAAGTGAAAATAGTGAGAACGAGAATCAACGGTTAGCTCTTCCGGATCACTGGAATGAACTTGAAAAGTGCTATTTTTCAAAACACAGCAGACACATTAGTTATAATTTATTTTTCGAATAAATTTTGAGCTCACAACCGAGAGTGGCTCGGAGTTCATTTACATTTGTGGCTCTTAATCATTTTATGGTTTACTTTATATTAAAACAGTTACTTATTATAATTCGGTTTAATTTTTTAATGGTTTATTTTAGAATAGTAATGAACTAAACCGTAGAATGAGTTCGGTTTAGTTTTGATTAATGAATGCTTTGGTTTTTTGTTTTGATTTAATGGCATTTTGATAAATGAACAACTTAAGTTTCTACCAATGGTTCTAATGAATGTAAAATGTTCTTTGCTTACTCAAAAGCTTATTTGCACAAAGTAAAAAACTAAACTTCTTTCAAGCAAAGCATGACCATTGAAGATCTTAACTTCTCTGGTCGCAAGTTAAAATTTATGTTTTTATATCTTTGGAATAAGTGATATTAATATTGTAGTAAGGAGCAATCACATTAAGGGGCAGATTGCGAACTTGCTTATTTGATTTTTATTCATTCGCAAATTTATTTTCTGCAACAAAGTGTTTTAGTAAAAATGTAAATTGTTCAAATTTGTATTGTCTTCGAGCTGTTGCTTACTTAGGTGGGCAATATACAGTTCGAAGTGAACCTGAGCCACAACTAACATCTTTCACCAACAATTTCGATTTTGGGGCGAGCTCTCTCTAGTTCTGCACTCTAAATCGGTAGAGGTCTTCATCCACTTGATTGCACCACCTAAGACGAGGTCTTCCTATTCCGCGATTTCCCTGTAATGTGCTTTCGAATACCCGATGAGCCGGAGTGTTCATTCCCACCCGCTACATGGCCCCGCCATAGTAGTCTTGCGATGCGTACTCTTCTAGCTTTACCCATGTCGCGATACAACTCATACAACTCGTTGTTATATCTTCTTCTCCACACATCGTTATTGCCTGCGAAGCCAAAGATCATTCGGAGTACTTTTCTTTCGAAATGATAAAGGGGGTCCTTAACAGATTTCGATAAGTTCCACTTATCCGCACCGTAAAGCAAGACTGGGATGATCAAGGTCTTATACAGGGTTACCTTAGTGGTTTTTCTGGAGAGGGTTTTGTTTCTAAACTGTCTTCTTGAAGCAACGGTTGGCAAGAGTTATTCTCCGTTTGATCTTTGCACTGCTGTTGTTTTCCGTGTCTATAGCGGATCCTAGGTAGACGAAATCCTGTACTACCTCGAAGCTATGTCTGTCTATTGTGACGTTCTGTCCAATCCGTCGATGTTCTGTGTCCTTGTTTGATAACAACATATACTTCGTTCCCTCATTAACCGTCAAACAAATGTGTGCCGCTTCTGTTTGAATGCTCGCAAAAGCACCTATGACATCACGCTTTTTTCTTCCCATTACCTCAATATCGTCACGCTTTTTTCCTCCCATTACCTCAATATCGTCTGCATAGACGAGTAATTGTACAGACTTTTGAAAGATTGTTCCTCTTGTGTTAACGTTTGAGTTTCTTACAATCTTTTCAAATATGATGTTGAAGAAATCGCATAACAATTTGTCGCTTGGCCTAAGGCCTTTTTCGACATCAGAAGTCTCGGTGAGTTCTTTACCGACTTAGATGAAGCAGCGTGAATTCTCCAAAGTCATCTTGCAGAGTCGTACATTGGATGTCGAAACTAGACATGGCATTGCTCATATGTTTCTTTTAGCAGCTTTGGAGTTCTCGTTTTTTTTTTCTGTGAGGCGTGGTAGCATATTAGGCTAATGTTGGCAAACTAGGCCCTGCTGCGGATGGTCATTGAACGATCCTTAACTGGATTTTGGCTGATAACCTCATTGAGTCTACCTCTATCGACGAATTCTTACCCAGGTATTTTTTTTCTTGTTGTCTATAGCAGTCGCCATAGTAGATGTTGCTGCTTTTCATCTCAGATGATGATGTTTTTCATCTCATTTATGCCCGGCCCATTCCATCGCACTTCTTCGATGGCGGTTATTTCTGCTGTGGCGTTCGCTAATTATCCGGTAGCACGTTAGCTGTGGATCTGAAGTTCCACTTCCAGATCCAGGGCTCTGGGAGCTGCCGTTGGCTCACCAGGAGCTCATCCGAATTTCTCAGAACACAATTCAATGCTTAAGATCAGGATCTACGCTCGCAACCACGAACGGAAAATTACTTTACTTTACAGGGTGCAAACATAATAAACATTTTTTTATTCCTCTGACTCACCAACATATTTTTCAGGCTGTGGTCAAAGTAAAGTTTCTTATGTTGACTTGGTTGATATTTTCGTTTCAAAAAAATAGGCTCGAATGGGTCGAACGAACTTGCGATTGTGTGCTCAGCACAACATCAAAATCTCAACTCTAAGGACAGGGTTTGAGTAGACACCCTAAATAATATATTTGATGGCACAGGATTGCCAACTACATATCAATTATGAAAATTGAATAAAATCACTTAAAGTATTGAAAAAATTAATATTTTTTAACGAAAATATAAAAATGCCATTTTCTAATTTGCCAAAAGCCTAAAAGCTCTGAAAATTTAATCAAAATCATTTGACTGTTTTTTTTTAAGACCGATTTTTTACGTAAGCTAATAAATTTTCTTTAGAAGACCTTTAAATAATTTTTTAAATTCAAGTGAGCGATTTTAAGTCTTGTTTTAAGCTTTAACATGAAAGAAGAAATCTAGCAAGTTTAACACTCCCAATGCAATCACTACTCCAAATATGTCACTTCGCTTAAAACGAATTTCAAAATAACCGAAAAAGGAGTAAAAGAGTGAAAATGATTCTGGAAAACGACATTATTTTCCCTTTTTCTCAAAACTAGTTTCTTAAAAGCTAAGTATGAGAGTTTATAAATCTTGCCAGATGACAATTTGACAAAAAATCTATGTAAGGAAATCAAAGAAACAGTTTGAAAACTTTAAAATATCAAATTTTTCAAATGTGTATATACAGAACTTCTACGCCGTCCAAAATATACAATTTCGTTCAGATAGAAATTAACCTCAAAGTCGGTTTTGAAAAAGAAGATACTTTCCAAGCAAATGCAAACACAGATAGCGAACAGTTTGATGAATGAAATTCACCTAGCCAAGCTCGTTGGAGAAAAACACCATGTGCGAACGTGAGTCATAAAACAAAGAATCACCGAGGAACGCCCTAATTACTGCTCAGGCTTTCAAAAAAAATATGTCATCAGTAACCGAAAGAAAACTTCGATACTTGCATATAGTGATTAATGAAAACTACATCTTGAAAGGGGAAAGGATAAGAATAGACGAAAGAAATACAAACTCAGACAACAAGTTGGGATCAAGAAATAAGCACTCCACCATAGTCCTAGTACAACGAATTACGGTTGTTGAAAAAGGAGGTGAAAAGGAGCAAAAAAGTATGTTAGGTTTAAACCAAAGGAGAAATTAACAAAACATTATGAACGAAAACACAAGTGATTTATTCTTTACAATTTTTTAGATGCTGGCCAAGCTACATTAATAGCATTAGCATTTGGGGTTCAAACTGCAGAAAGACTTAACCAGACAGAACTATAAGTAACTGAAGTTCTACAGGGTGTTTTGCATCAAGGTCAGTACTATAAAAAATGATATCGGAGGGTGGAGGGTATCATCCACTTTTTTTTCCAGAAAATCGAATTTTGTAGGTTTCTCGCTGATTGGACTTTATTCTGTGAACAAAAAAGGAATTTTATGTACAAGGTAGGGTAGTGGCACCTATTTCCGACCAACCCCAGTTTTCGAACACTTTAAACGAAAATGGCTATATTTGTTGTTGTTGTTGTTGTTTTCGGTGTTTCAATCTTGAAAGGACTATATATGTGTGCCCTCATATTCCCTTTTCACTTACATACAATACAGTACAGGATCTTACAAAAATTCAGTTTGCCAGTCCGTGCGGTTCGACGTTTGGTAGAAGTAAAAAAAATTGCGGTGCACGTATTGGAAACTTCTGTTAAAAAGCAAACAGTGTACGTACATACTTGAACCTGTGGTTTTTTATTTTATTAGAGGAATTGTTTGTGATACAAAGAGAAATTTTGAGAATAAAAAGTTAAGTTCGAGAATAGGAAACTCATTCTTACCTATAGTTGCTTATTTTCGAACAGTTGTGTTCGGAATAGGCAACTAGGTAAAAAAGAGTTTCCTATTTTCGTACAGGGCAAAAACACATACTAGCTTACCTTTTTCAGCAGTAACAATATAAGTGATCTCGCCAGTAGAAAGAGAGTTTTTTTGTACAAACGTAGTTACCACTAAGGTAATTGATTTTGAAAGTTTATTCAAAATTAGTCTTGAATCCTCTGAAGTACATGTATCGTTTGAGTTGTAACTTGTGAGTTATCAAAGTAAAGTGTATTCAAAGAAGATCATGGAACTGGTAAGATTAGTAAATTTCCTTGCCAGTGGGTACACGTAAATAAAGCCAATTTTTTTTCATCATTGACAATATAATTAAAACATCGGTAAAACATTGGAAAACGTCATTGACAATATAATTAAAACATCGGTAAAACATTGGAAAACGTCGATATATCGCTGTTGTGACCGATGTTTTTGTGACATCGATGTTTGTCGAAGATCATCGATACTTTCCAACATCGATGTTTTTTTAACGATGTTGCAACCCTGATTGGGAGATGCCGTGAACCCAATTTTAGACTGTGAAGATATGCTAGACTGTAGGTTTGGATAGAATTCTTCTAATTTCTAAATGCTAATAACCTTATGATACATTTTTTTTAAATTTAAACATTCCAAGCTCTTCTGCAATTAGGGAAAGCTCTCCAGATACAAGAATAGCCACTTCAAACACAACTAATTTTTTATTTTTTATTTTTATTTATCTATAAAAAATTAAGAATAAATTTAAATCTATTATTAACAAAGTTTTAAGAGCACTAGCATCAAAGAACTTTCGGCTCTTACATAAAAGAATAAAGGCTGTATATAAAAGAGAAAAAAAATAATAAACATATTATGTCATATTATTATGATTTGTTTAAGCTTGTTAATTATTTGTTGCATATGTATGTATTTATATTTTTACATGTATTACAGTTTACATTTTAGATGACTATACTCTAATTTTGTGTTTCTGAAGGAGTTTGTTAATTAATTCAATATTGTTTTTGTTTGGATTTTGTAGAAGTTCTATGATGTTGTGATGGCGTTGGTTGGATTGTTGAAGAAGATTTTGGGCGAGGTAACATGGGCCTTATAAATGGGATATGTCGATCACATTGTTGCATTTAGTACATACTGGAGGCATTTCTCTTCTTAAAATATGTTGGTGTGTTAATTGGGTGTGCCCGATCCGCAAACGGATAAAGTTGATGATGTTGTACTTGGGCATATTGTACTGGTTTATTTCTGCTGGGGTTAATTGCATGGTAATGGTGTGCATAGTTTAACCACTTCTGTTGTTGAGCGTACTTGAGCTTATCAATTATTAATCCTTTAAAGTCTCTCCTTGTGAAGGATTCGTGCAAAATTGTTGGTGATATATGGGCCGAGTTTGCAGCTTGGTCTGCGAGTTCGTTACCCATAATATCCACATGACCGGGTGTCCACATAAGTTTGATTTTGGAGGGTGTTTTGATTATTTTATCTCGTATTTTGCCAACAATGATACAGTCATGTTCTGGGTTGCATATTGCTTTAAAGACAGATAGACTATCTGAACAGATAATCCATTTAACCCGAGTATGTGAATATTTGTTGACCGCTTCGTAAATAGCTTGAGCCTCAGCTGTGAATACCGACGAAAGGCTTGGGAGTATCCCTTTGCATATTATTGATCCATCGTGCGATGTAACTGCAAAAGAGGTACTATCAGCAGTTTTTGAACCATCAGTATAAACGAAATTCCATCCTTTGGAGCTAAGGTCACAAAATGTTTCTTGAAACATCTTTTTATAAATAGTTTTGCTGGTGTTATCTTTTCGGAACTGATGAAGATGTAACAGAATTGAAGATTTTTCCAGTTGCCAAGGTGGTGATGATGGCGTGTATTTTGTGAAACGCTTTAAAGGTATTTCAAAACTGATTGCCATGTTTATGGTATTGTGGTGGCTAGAGCTACATCCTTGTCAATTATTGAGCCATTTTGGAAACATAATTTAACTGTAAGTTTTGAGTGCCATTTCGGAAAATCTTTCTTCAACTGTAGGTAGACCGGCTTCGGCAAGGATATTCTTGATAGGGCTTGTGGTAAAAGCTCCAATGCTCCTTGCAGCTTGATGATATGTTGGCTTAAATATATTTTTTGTCGGTTTAGGGCAGGTACCATAAATAGCTAAGGCATAGTCTATCTTGCTAAGTATTAAAGTTTTAGTTAAATAACAAAGTGCATTTACGTGTACTTTACTGTTTTTGGAAGACAAATACTTAATAATATTGAGCCTTGATGCTAGCGATTTCTTTTAAGCAATACAGTGTGAATTCCATTTATATCTACTATTAAAGATAAGACCTAGAATTTTTAGATTAACCACATTTTCAATGACAATATTATTGATGGCTAAATTTAAGCTTTGACAGTTTATTTTACGGCAAACATGAAGTGTTTTGCATTTGTCTAAAGATAATTTTGAACCAGAGATTGTTGACCATTCTTTTATCTCTTTCAATAAATTTGAATAAATTAATTGAGTTTGCTTCAGGTCATTGTGTTTACACAAGATGTATGCATCATCAGCATACACACAATGATCTAAATCCTTATATTTAGAAATTACCATGTTAAGTTCATCGAAAGCGATCGCAAACAGGATTACAGACAAAGGAGATCCTTGCGGAATTCCATTGTCGAGGGGTACAGTTTTTGAAAAAGAACTGCCGACTTTGACACAAAATTTTCTGTTGGTAAGGAACGATTTGATGTAGTTGAACAATTTGGGGCCAAGTCCCAATCATAAATTTTTTTTTAAACTAAGTGAATACCAATGTGATCAAAAGCTTTTTCAAAATCGAGAGCTAAAATAGTAACATGGTTCGCGCCGTTAAAGTGTTCGATATAACGTAATCTAAGTGTAAGAGAGCGTCTATACAACCTCTTTTAGGTTTGAAAGCTACTTGATTTAAACTAATCAACTTTCTAGTTTCAGCTAACCAAAGAATCCGTTTGGCTATAATTTTTTCTAAAATTTTCGACAAGCATGGAAGTAAAGATATTGGGCGGTATCCGTCAACTTGGTTGATTTCTTTATTTGGTTTTGGTATTGGTACTACACACGCTGTTTTCCAGTTTTGAGGAATTATGCCTCTGTCTAATTTGTTATTATATAATGCTATGAGTCTAACTTTCGCAGCGTTTGGTAGATTTTTGATTATAGGATAGGAAATCTTATCTCGACCAGGTGTTTTACCACATATGAGATTTCTTTTTCAATATGTTTCGCAGATGTGTTTGTTGGGGGTCTTGAGGTCAAAACTAATGATTCTCTTTTTTTCTGTCCGAAACTATGAGAAAAATGAGTGTCTTTAGAATTTTCTGACCAAGTGCTAGCAAATATATCATCACTTATCTCATCTTCAGAACAAACTGGACCGTTTGGGGTTACAATAGATGTTATGTTTTTAGCTGTTGTGTTTCCTGTTATACACCTTATACTTTGCCAAACTTTGCCTAGGGGAGTATTTGTATTAATTTGTGCTGTGAATTTTTCAAAACTATGTAATTTACAGATTTTTAGCTGTTTTCTAAAAATTGCATTGGATTTCTTGTATTCTATCTGGCTAGCTTGTGTGCGATTTTTTTTAAAAACCCTCCAAGCTAAAACTTTTATGTTTCTAAGCCTAGCAAGTTCCGCATTCCACCATGGAACTTTTCGTTTGGGTATAAATGGTGAGGTTTGCGGTATCGAATCGTTTGCAGCACGACGTATACATTTAAGTAATATTGCAGCTTCTCTATTAACACAAGAAATAGGTTCTGGTGCAAGGATTAAATTAATTTTACTTCTGCCCAGTTTGCCTGATCAGTTTTATATTTGGCAATGTGTGGATTTCTTGCATTTGATTTTAAAAGTATTTGAAAAATCAAATAAATTTTTTCCATTCAATTTTATTATTTTTTTTTTTTTTGTTTTGACCCAACCCTTCCGCCCTAAGATTTTGTCTCATCTAACAATGCAAATGTGACAGGGTAAGATATAACCAAGAGTATTCGGAATTCAAACAAACTGCTGTCAGAGCTAAACATTGAAGTGTCCTTGGACCAACTCTGTAATTTTTATATGCTAACAATATTTTAGTCTACAACAAAGCTACCCTATCACTTTTATAATCGTATTTACAGACGATACTGCAATATTAGCAATTGATAAAAAAGTTGAAAAAGTTGCAGAGGCTACGAGGAAATTTTTCAGGTAATATTTGACACAGCCGAACTGAATAACGCCTTTTGTCGCAGCCAGGGGAGCTATGAAGTCCCTGTTGATGACTATTATAGCTGATCTATAGTGACCTTCCGGCTCTTCCAGCTTCGCGACTTTCCAGTCATGAGTAGGTAGGGTAGGATTGCCAAATTGAATCTTTTTCATGATCGTGTCATTGCAGGAGAGTTCTGCTCGCACGAGCCCTAGTCCTGCAAGGGATATCCTCCCTTGACACGACTTCGAGCTTAGCACCAGGCCACTCTAACCTGCTAATCGCGAGCTTGTACAGATCACGCGATCTCTCTCCATTAAAAGCGAATAAGCTGACGCGTCCCTGATACCATCCTGCGTCCTCAAAGATGGCAGGTTCCCCTGGGTTTTCCATCATAAGAGTCCAGTAGGATGCCTGGAGCTTGTTCATGATAATCGCCCACTGATCAAAAGAGATCGCACCATCTGCGTTACTCCTGTCGATGACAGCGAATATGGTTTTGTACTTCAGTGCGTCACTGTACGACATGTCCTTTTTTGAGCTGAGGTTGCTTGATTTTTGCCACTTAGGCCTTTTGGCGTTCGGGGTTGACTGCTCGAACGAACGTTGGGGCTTGGACCTTGAGTCTGCGCAGTTTCTTTAGTTTATGGCAATGATTTTCATTGCCCATTCAAGCTTGGCAGATTGCGTTGAGTCGAGCTTAGGTTTAGGTACCTCACCTAACACCTGTAGTGTAAGTCACAGTTTCACCTCCAACTTTGGGGTTAAGGCGATTGGACACCCTTTCGTTGTTCTTTCTACTGTTAATCACAGTTTGACCTACAACTTGGGGGAGGGAAGGAGTGTTTCTGGAGCTCGAAGGAGGTCCTCCCCTTTCAGCCACGGAGCCGATAGTATCGGCACTCGTACCGTCTGGGTTGGTCGACGATCACAAGTCCTTTGACATTGGACGGGATGAGGTGGGAGGTTCGAGCAGTGGAGTTTTTGATGAGGGCAGCCCCTTTGTCAACACATCACAGTTCGCGTTAGAACCGAAAGTCTCCGCCCCTCTATTTGCTGCATTGGTCTTCTCCGGGGTCTTTTCAATACGAGCAGTATAAGTGGAAGTGCTGCAGAGCGTCACTGCAACCGTAGGAGAGGCGTTAGAACCAGAGGGCTCTCTACATTTCTTGGTTAGTTTGTGAGGCCTTCCTCGAACTGCAGTTGGCTACCCAGCCTTTTCGCAAATCACAAGTTCAACTCATAGGGCGTGTGAAATACGCATTGGAACAAAACGAAAAAATACTGAAATACTCAATCCTTTTGAATGAATAATTATATAAATTTATTTTGTAAGTTATTTTTGGTGTTATTTTTGATGTTTAAAATAAAAAAATAAATAGTCTTTGTTAATAGGGAATGATGAAGCACTCTAACGGTAAAGGATTTCTTGATCTTGATCGGTCGAGTCGAGTAATTTTTAAGTTGCTAGTCATGTTTCTGTTTCCGTTTGAGTTTTGCAGGAAATATGGGGATACAATGTATACTATGTCTTTTCCAGACCATCTCTGTTCCAAGTTTCATTCAAATCGGCTTTTTAGTTTTGGAGCCTATTCGATACAAACATAATTCGTCGCTTTTCCGGCAGAGTGGCACAAGTCGAAATTTGTCGTTAAAAAAAAAAATAGTTTTTCTGTCTAATCGGCATTAACCTACTTCTTCTAGTTTGCGCGTTGTGAAAAAGTGCCCCTGTCAATTTTCACAAAAATCCCTATCATTTTGTATGCAGTAATGGCATTTTTTTAGTTCTGCTGTTTAACTAAGAAAATGCCAAATAGGGCAGCAACCGGAAATTATTTTTTTCATTATTTGGACATTTTTTAGATTGGTACATTTTTCAGCAAAAAAAGCTGTGAGATTCTTCAAACTAAATTTTGAGAAAAGTGACACCTTTCGTCTTATGCCAATAAGCTTAAAAATAATTAAATGGTGATATAAACATTTTATCAGGCTAATATGACATTTGTTTTCTTATGTCAAAATGTTAAATAAATTTATGTGAACACAAATATTTTTTTTTTTTCGAATTATGCCAATTTTCTGCATAAGATAATGTCTTATTTCGTCTGTTCTTTTTGCCAAAAGAGCACAAAAATGCCAGTTTTACAAAACAATTATTATTTTTTTTTTATATTTTTAAGTATTGCGTTATCTGCAAATCTCAGTAAGCCATTTCATATAGCAAAAGAAAAATGCAATTTTTTCATGTATTCAACTTAATAGTTTTATTTTTTGTTAACAACAATTTTTTTGTTTTTAATATGACAAAAACTTTAAAGGGCTCTCCTGAAAAATTGCTAATTTTGACTTATGCCACTCTGCCGGAAAAGCGACGATATAATAATAGCAAACAAGCAAAAAAACCTTTTCTTTTTATAATAGTGTATAAGCTTTCCGCTTAAGATACATAAGTTTGATTTACACTTATTTTTAGCGGTCAGCACACTTTAAACAAAGTATTTAAATCCACAGACACCAAACAAAACACTTATTTGAACAAATAAGCTTTAAAACTTAATCACACACGAGTATGCAATACCTTTGGCATTAGCTTTTAAAACCGTTGGACAAGTTTCTGTTTGGTTTTTAAGTCTGCTTTAAATGCCTAAGAGTATACAAAATTTATTTGAAAAGCTTTTCTGTCAAATCTTTTAGCCTAGTAAATGTGCAAATCATTTGTTAGAAATTTGTATGGCTCCTCAACGTCGGTAACAACTTTCTTGCTTGATCATTCATAATTGAAGAATTTTTTTCTACTGTAATAATGCTACACCATCCCCGAATAACATTGACTACTTTGTCCACGTATTGCCACGGGAACGTGAATTTAAAAACAACTGGACGGATTTCAAAAATTCGGTTAACAATGCGGGATCCTACATTATCGCACAATAACAAAGACTGGTTCTCTTCGTCATATTTGCACAAGAAAGGGAACCTAGAATTTAGAAACTTTCAGGCACGTGAGGGTAAGTTTGGCTTAGCTGCTGAATTGACTTAAATGAAATTTGGTATACGAACGAGATCATCTTTACCGGGATGAATTTTTGTGTCTCTACACATTATTTAGAGATTTTGATTGCAACAAGATCATTGACTTTTTGTTGCCATTTTGGACAATTCTGAAAAAATTCTAATCGTGCTAAAAGTGGGTAAACTTGTTTGAAAGTAAGAGTGTCTGATGCGGTGATATCGATTCATCGACTTAACTACGCCTCCCAAAAATCTCCGAAGTTTGGTAAATAATTAGGTTTGAAATGCCGCGATATGTCATCTTGGGTCAAGGGCTCAACAAAGATTGAACTATGGTGTTCAATAATTATAAGAATGAAGTTACATATTTTCAATAAAAGTTGCATAGGAGATTTTTAGGTCTATATAACCAAAATCCCATTACACACACACACAAGAAAAAACATACAAAAAGGAAAAACCAAATGGGAACTCTTAAGGCAGAAACACTTAGCTGGCCGAACGTAATAGACAGACGACGCGACGACATCTTTCTTCGACTTTATTTTACTAAAACAAAAAAAATACAGACGTGAAAATTCTCAAAATTGCCCTAAACAAAAAATCAGTGGCCTTCAGAATTTTTCAATAGTAGACAAATTTGAGAAAATTTGATTATATTAAGGATCCGATTAATCTAAATGCACTTTTAGGTGATGTTTACGTAGATTTCTTAGCCCCTCGATATGACGACTTTTTGTTAAGAAAAAAACTTTAAACGCGTTTTTCTTGGAATGACGTTTTTCAACAGAATCTCCGATACAACTCAACCGATCCTTACCAAATTTTAACCACGTGTTTTTTAGTTATGGTGTATATTACACGATTATTGGTATCAACAATTGTAGTAATTTTTTTTTTGGCAAAAATCAAAGCAAAACGACTTGTTTTTTCGTACTTTTTGAAAAATAGCAGCCACTTTGTCATTAAAAAAATATATAGTATATAGATTATATATGCGCTATAGCTTTTTCTAGAGAACATGTTGTTAAAAATTGATAAGGTTCAAATAATCCATTCCAGATATTTCAACAGCGCACACCCAATTTTTTTTTCTATCAGTTTTCTCCCCCTTTTTTTTCTTCAAAAACCGAATAAAATAAATTAAAAAAAATGTTTTGTATTTTTTAAGAGTTCAGTTTTCTGCATTTAAACTTTTTATATTCATATTTATGACTCATATCGGCAAAAATTAACTTTTTTGCCTGTCCGAAGAGGATAGAAACCTTAAGTTTGCGGAACGATTTAGCTCTCAGCAAACTACTTTAGAAAATCGTCTTCCTTTTCTTGTTGTATTTTGAGTTGCCGTTTAGTAACGGAGTACCCAGAGGTTCGTGGTTCGAATGCCAGCTGTGGCAAAAATCTTTTTCACGGATATCGCCATTCGCGAGGAATTAGCAAGTCCTCCGTTAATAAATACATTGCTAATAAAAACAGTCACTGGATTAGGCGTCCAGAACCGACAGAAATATTAAATTCCCCTCCATTCCCTCACATGACATGGTTGTGAGAAATGTGCTAGGCCCTGGTTCTTGGCACACTGTTGCGCCACCCTATTTATTTATTTTACTTAGTGCCCCTGGTTGAAACATGTATAACATGATTTTGGATAGTTGGTGTTGTTAGTCAAAGTGTTTCTCTTCCAATTGCCAGATTAACTTCTTCCTGAGCATATAAAGTGTTCTATTCTATGATCATTAAAATTAAAATTTATAACCAGAAGACTACGATATTACCCCTTTAAGCACGGGTCACACAAGACTTGTATGAAGCGGCTGGCAGTATCAGCAGCCAGCAGCGGGTAGCAACCAGAAAATACCATCCGCTCATACTTGGAAACTTCTATCAACGATCAGTGACAGAAAACCAAAATTTAATGTAATTCTTTTTGTTATTTTTATGAACCCAATAAAATACAGATAAAATTAAAAAGAGACTTACCAACCGATAATTTATAAAAAGAGTCCAATTATATAAATAAAAATAAATAAAATAAATAGGGTGGCGCAACAGAGCGAGGAGCCCCTGGGCCTAGCACATTTCTCACAACCATGCCTTGTGAGGGAATGGAGGGGACCTACAATTTTTCGCCGGTTCCGAACGGCTAATTGAGAATGCGCTTTTCATGGCAATGAATTTACTAACGGAGGTTTTGCCAATTCCTCGCGAAAGGCGATACCCGTGGAAAAACATTTTTGCATTTTGCCTCTGCTGAGATTCGAACTTCGAACCTCTGGGTTAGCAGGTGGACATGCTAACCATCCACGGGTACCACGTCCAATTATATAGACTAGAAAATTCCAAAATCTCAGTTCTGTCCCTAATAAATTAGCCACCTACTGTAACAGTCACTGCTAACGGCGAAAACTTGAACATGTTCTGCTGCCAAATACTCGCTATCAGCGATTGTTGGCTGGCAGTAACACAAAATAAAATGTCCAAACAAATTTAATAATAAAAGAACTTTTAAGGAGGGAGTATATTTGAAAGGCTAAGGAACTTCGTTTTACACAAGATGTCCTATGACCACAACTTCCCTTTTTATCTCCTGAGAATCTCTACAATTGAAACTCTCGGGCATTCCATTCAAAATGTGATACTGTAGCGAATATGTGAATTTCATACTGAAATTATCACCCATTTTAATTTTCAAAAATTGATCTTACTTCCTTTGACATACTTGTATTACACACACCACATGAGTTATTGCGACCAAATCTCGCACATTTTTATCATAATTCCTCATAGTCTCCTTATAACATCGAAATAAAAAAGAAATATTTGTTTAAGTGTTCAAGTAAGGCTTGGGTTGAGATTTAAATTTTTTTTAGGATTGTTGTTGTTGTTTCCTAGTCTTGAACTAATTTTATGTCATTATGCTCCATCAAACATAAATGCAAACACTTTCAATAAAATACCAAAAAGTTCAGCGGCAAACTCAATAAAGAGTTCATTGTATAACCTAATCTTAACGAAGTCTCTTGAAGCTTATGATAAACAGGCAGCGGTGGAGGTCATTCCATATTCATTTTAAATAATAAGCTCATGCTATTGTCACATTTCTATTACCCACATCTTGAACTCCTACAGATCGAAATCGAAATGACAATAGGCAAACGCATTTCCATAATGAAACTGAAAAGTGATTGATTGCAAAAGCTTGCTCATATGACAAAGTGGTTGCCAATTAACCACATCCGCTTGACTAATCTACTTTAGAAATCATTAATTTTTGCAATAGACGCACAGTCTTTGAAAATATTTAACCATGATGTGAAATGCCATTGCGTCAATTAACTATAACAACTGCAAATCGATTAACTTGAAATTCTCATGTCAAAATGTGAGCAATGGTGGTGGAACTGATATTGTTAAATAAATAAATCATTCTCGATACAATTATTATTCGCTATATTTGTTTATTATACACAAATTTAAATATAAATATAAAAATAATTAAATACTTTTAAGCATCAAACACAAAATTCGTTAACATTGGCAATGAGGGTCGTTATAATGTTTTGTCTACATGGTTGAAATGAGAGAACAATGAGAGATAGTGGGGTTGGAGTTGGCAGTGTCATCTTTAGTTTTAAGCAGCGACACTCTTAGAGTATGCATATAGGTATATAGGTCAAGTTCCGAACCGTCATGAGGCAAGTAAAATAAAGGTTGACATTTGAAATAGGACAAGAGATCTAAAGCTATTTACAAGAGCATAGTTCAAAGTATATCGACATTAAAGCTTACAAATTATTTTATATGAGTAGAGCAATTAAAGGGGATTGACTAAGAGATTGAGTATAAGAGAGTCTTTGAAGGGTCGGGTTTCTTGATTCTGGTCCTTTTTCCATCCACGAGTCAAAGCTGCTTTCCCTTGTTACTAAACTTAGTAATGGGCAACAGATCCATGACCATGACCACCATAGGCAGCGTGTCCGTAGGCATTTGGAACATGATGGGCTACTGAGCCGTAGACAGCTGGAGCAGCAACGATGTGTTGTGGGGCGTGATAAACAGCTGGAGCGGCATGAGCAATGACTGGAGCAGCATGATGTACACTAGGTCCTGTCTTGGTGACAACTGCGTTGAATCCATTGTGGTCATCAGCGGTGTAGTCAACAGTGCGCACTGAACCATCAGGTTCAACCAAGGAGTATTGTCCCTTAACTACATCACCGTCGCGTACTTCATGCTGGGACTTCACATCACCGGTATGGGCATCAGACACTCCATAGTTGTACGAGTATTTTGGGTGTGACTGTGAATGAAAATCAAAAGTGTTTCGGATTAATTGAGAGGGCCTTGGGTTATATATGGCACACCTTAACAAAGGTGCTGCTAAGTATGAATGAATGAAATGAGTACCTATGGTACTGCGGTACTCCAATTATTTATTATTCGTGTTTTACTGTAATTTGATGGCGGTTCACATGGCGCTGCCTGAGAACCAAAACAAAGACGGCTAAATCTGAGTCACAAAGTGGTTCTCACGAGTGAACACAGAACTAAGCAATGCCTGAGGCTGTGGCAAGGACGTTCACTTTTTTTTAACCCGACATGTCCGGAGTTTCTGTTTTTTTATTCATTTTCTTGCTCTGATTTGAAATGTCTGTTAAATAGCTAAGACTGTTGAAAGTGATTCTGACGTGAATATGCAATTGCTGTGATGACGGTAATTAACTCTTTGTGAACGGGGGGCAAAGAACAGCTTTGCGTGTGTGATGTGTGACTACTAATTTAACGAGAAAGAAAATTATTGGCTTGAGAAATCGATGTTGTAAGCCAATTGTGAACTTTTCAAAAAGAAGTTTTCTCTGTGAAGTGTCTTCGGTAATATGCTGTTGGCATTTATGATCTCGATATCTAATTTATTATACATGCTTCACCAAATGGCATTTTACTTATTGAAGTAGTAGCGAAGGAAGTCAATCATTGCAGAAAGAGTGGGCTGGTGGAATTTTTCTTTACATTTCCATGTTATGAAACAGAATTGTTTCTATCGTTACACAAGGAAAAAGAAAAGCTTTTTTGTTTTGTTTTCATAGCAATGATTAAGGAAAGTTTGAATTACACTATTGGTATAAACTAAGTGCAGGTGACTGTTAGCACAAACATATCTAATGCAGCTCTTTTTTGGCAATGTTCTTGAATTGGTCTTGGAACAACTTTTGATTAATGTTGATGGTTGTGTTTTGTCATAACTTTCTATCAGACTCTTCTATTCGAATTGAGAGAGATTGGTACCCCTTTATATTCAATGATCAAGGCATTGCGATTCGCTTTCTCATTATTTCACAAATGACACACGCCCAAAACAAAAGTGGTGGGAATTATTTATGTTTGGATAGAGAAAAACGACTTGAAAGTGAGTGTAATTCCTTGACATTTTCAAAACAAGATTATAATTCTCAATAAATGGGTGCTTTTGATAAATCTGAAGAGCTGATTAATGGAAGCACTTTCTTTCCGAATCTTAAGCGCCCTACAGACGATCAATGTAACTTGACTAGTGTTGTGGAGGATTTTTCTTGTCAAGCCACCACACGTTCAATGAAAATAGACAATTTTTTTTCATTCTGTAGTTTCCTAATCGCACTACACAACGACACGATCATTGACAGTGAAACTTGATGAAAACCAAATCAGATTTGATTTTGGTCAATGTATTGATTTTACTTTACAGTAACATTGAAGAGCATACAAACGATCAATTTTACTTGAACAGAAGCTCCTTCAAGTAGTACTGTCAAGTAACATTGATCAAGTAACATTAGGGCGCTTTAAAGAAACACTTAAGTTGAAAAGTCAGCCATCGTCCAATTCGATTTTTGTATTTTGAGTTTGAACCTCAGCTCTTTCGTTTTTTATCACACGATGTTGCACAGCTTGAAGTGCTACAATTTTTTCATTTTGATAACATCAAAATAATAGAATATCAATTATCGTTATGGCATTACTGTCTTCGCTGAACAGTATGCACATAGAAAACAGAGTGCCTTGAAACCAAAAAATATTCTTAATTTGTGTGTTTAAAGGGAGCCATACTCAATGAAAGGTACGAAGTTATTGGCTTTTCATGCTATTCGTGCTATGTTAGTCCTAAAAAAGGATTCCATTGAAAGACTTGAGGGCCTTGCAATAGCTTCTCACAAAACTAGCCAATAAGCCTTTGTATTTGTTGGTTTTGTGGCTCAATTTTAAATTTTTAAATTATATCATTCGAAATGGAAAAATCTTAGTCTATATTATCATATACTTACGTAGTAGTCGACGTTGTCGTGATCGTGTCCATCGCCATGATAGGCCACTGGTCCAGCAGCATAGACAGCTGGGGCGCTAGCGTAAACAGCACCACCATGGCCTAATCCATGACCACCGTGCAATAAACCAGCGGATGCAACACCCATGATAGCCAAGCAAACAAAGGACTAAAATCAAAAACAATTTTTTTGTTGTTTTAAATAAATTATTCACTAAAACACCACCACCGTCCACTGCGCTAGGCGAACAACACTCACTTTGAAGAAAGCCATTTTAATATTTGAATGAGAGGGAACTTGAAAGTTAGTTTTTGTTAACGAATTAACCGCGTCGATTGACTCTGTTTAACTGATAACTAGAACCCAGAAGGAAGCCTCTTATATAGTTGACTCCACCCGACCATACTGATATTAGTGTGTGGCGTACCAATTGTGTTAACTTGTGCACGCTGCTGCTAGAGGCAAAAGAAAAAAAAACACAATTTGTTATTAAATTGTAGCCGTTGTTGTTGTTGTTGTTGCTGTTGTAGGTTGTGTGTTTTTGCAACAATACAACACTCACTCAGTTTGTTCACTCTCGCTCTCTTTGGGTCAGCCTAACCTGCCGTTGCTAACTAATACAAGTGCGAACGCGTGCCATTCAACATTCAAGTTGCCCATTCTCTAACGTGTATGCTCTGACTACTCCGTCTCTGTTTCTTTCTTATGATTTGGTTTATTTGTCTATTGAACTCTATATAGTTGGACGCGAGACATTTGCTTAAACTTTTTTTTTCGTGAAATTACCTTTCTGGAGGGACAGACGAAGCACGGCGACGTTGTGCATATTATAAATGTATGTTTTGGTCGTTTCAATTCATTCAGACATACATGCTTCACAGGACAAGGAGGTCGGGGGAAATCAACCAACTGCGCAAAGCAAAGTACTTATAGGACAGGAAAAAAAAATTAAACACGGGATGCAATAGTCCAAGGTTGCATCGTCATAACTACATACATGCATGGCCAATCGAGCTTGAGCACTGACATAATGACCGAATTGAAAGACATATTTCTGTCGCAAGTCAGAAATGGCTGGGCCGAGGAAATGTGGCGCGACCGAAATGAAAAACATTTTTATAGATAGTTCCAGATGTGGACAGGAGTCTAACGGATCAACAGACCACGGGATGAAGTAATTGTAATGAATGTGTCTTTGTGATTTGCATAAGAGATGTAGTTCTCTGATTTTATTTGCTAAATAAAATTAATTTCAATGATTTATCGCACCAACATCAAATCAACAAGGTGGTACTATAAAATTGTTCCAATTTAAATTCCGTCCGTCCAAAGTGATGCAAAGAAAATGGTTTCGGGCTTAAATGGTAGGTCATTAAATTGTCATTAAGACGGTTGAGTGAGTGATATTTGACTTTTTTTTTGTCTGTTATAGTTGTCCCAGGAAGTGGCCAAAAAATTAGAGGCTGCGTTTGCTGCGAACGGTGTGAATTTAGCCAAATTGATTTTTTTTTTTTAATATTTATGACATTTGAATGATTTCGAGCAATTGCGAGCATTTAGTGTGCCACGAATGATTAAAAATCATGAAAACTTTATAAAGTGTTGGAAAATATGTCATGCAATTCAACATACAAAAATTTAATAAATAGGGTGGGTCACCATAGCAGCGTTAGAGACCTTCGAAACACAACTCCTTCATAGGAACCCAATTTAGACTTTTAAATAAAATTAAGTTCAAACTGTGAAAACTCAAACTTTTGCTTCGATTTTTTTTCGCTTTTTTGGTTATCGTTTAGTAGGCTGCCAGGAAAATGACTAACACAATTAGGCTAATAATAGTCCATTGGGATATCAAATAAGAATAACTTTGGTATGGCAGAGTCGATCGAAAGACGCGGATGGCTACAAACCTAGGGGTTCAAAGGCTGCTTGGCTGTCCGAAAACGAAAGAAATTTTACTAGTATCGTTTATGTTAAGCGACTTCACTTTACCGTGAAAGACTTCATGACTCAACGATACGGAAATGTCGATTAACAAACTTTCAAAAATGCAACTAATCAAATATTCTTTTCCAATATGGTTGAAGCTTTTTGAATCAACTCTTTGGTCTAAAGATTGGTACTTCTATTCTTCCTTCATCAAAATTGGATTATCAATTCTTATTTTTCATTATTTTAATTTCAAGTTTTACACAAACTCATTCAGTACCTATAAAGAAGACTTTAGAAATGGTTAGTCTACAGATGACCACTTCGTCGTTCTTACACAAATAGCTTTAATGAAAGATAATGATAAGAAGCTGATAACGTGTCTTATCAGATCGACATCATCTTTTGATGTGATAAATCAAATTCTTTGTTTTACAGACTCAATAATTCAGACTTATTTCAAAGTTCGAACGGATTTCAGTAAAATTGCATCGAGAACTCTCGGTAAAGATATTCTATGTCGATATTCTGTTTAACAAGTAAAAGATGGGGAGATGAAAGAAATAAAGCGCCTACTAATGTTGGCGAACATTCAATGGCATACCATTGTCGAAAGAGCTAATGAGATGGACGAGCGGCATTAGCATTGGAAGGAATGCGATTATAGTGACTTGAAATGTTAGACGATTGGAAGTTTTTTTTTTTTTTTTTTAAATCAGAAGAGTTTATGAAACAACAGCAATAGGATACAGCAATAAACGACAAGAAAAGCACAGCTGCAGAGCCTTTAATTTAGTTTCTAATCAATGGCATTAAACCGAAAATAAAATTTGTTATTTTTGGCCCCGGAAATTTTTTTTTTTATAATCACACATTTTGCTATCATAATTGTTTTTAGCCCTTAAAATCGGTTGAGAGCAGACAATGGAATCTGAGTGTGATAGTTATTTTGAGTTAAAGTCGGCCAAACAAACATACCAACAATATATTGATATAATTTTTAAGAGAGAATGAGAGTAAATATATGAATTCTACCGCGATTACACTCTGATGATGTGACGCTTGTCTAAACGGGAAGCAAGAAGCAAGCAACAACCCAGCAAAAATCATCAGGCATTGCGTGGATGTCTCGTCTTTCGATTGCTTTTGAAGTTACATGTATTTATATCGCTCTTGAATTTAAATTGAGTCATTGATTTTGTGAGGGAACATAGTGTGCTAAATTGTTTCACTCGCTGCTTTTTATATAAGCAAAATTATAAGAATACGAAAGCTTAATGTCAGACTATTACGACCTAAAATTAAGATCACGTATTCTTAAATATACCAGGGATAAGAAAAAACAAACTTAAATAAAGTTTTTTTTTGTTCCTAAACTAAGCATTAACAAACTTGAAACAAGAACGAAATCTGGTTTGTTTTAGGTGCTTTCGGATCGCTTCTAGATCTTTTAATCTTGAATTTAGAACAAACTCTTTTACTCAATACCCTTCGGATACCTTCTAGCTCATTAAATCATGATTCAAGATTTGTAAGCTCTTACCTTCAGAATCAATCCACTCACCCTCACCCTTTGTCCCCATCCCTAGTCCCCGCCCCCTCTCCTCGAAAATGAAATTAAAAGCACTTTTAATTTCAATGTGTTCATATTTTTGTAATTTTTATTTTATAAATTGTTCAAATATACTTAATTCTAAAATAGGTTCTTCCTTTATTTTTAATGGATACAAATGGAGTGGTGGACCTTAAATTTCCGTAATAATTTTTACTTCAATGGTTCTTATTAAACAACCAATTTAAAATCATTGGAAATGATGGTCAAATCAAAGGTTCTCAATTCGTTGGCGTAGAACACAAATTGTTTGGTTCTGAAATGTAAAATTTTTTAATTTATAGAGGTCAAAATTATTAGTAACATCACTACGTAAAGCTAATTGGTGCCATGGTGATAGAAATAGCGTCGGCTTCAGCTGAGAAGCCCATGTCTACTCCATTTCTTACATTGTTATCACCTTGTCACTCACTAGAACAAAGTTTCCGTTAATGTTTTTAAGCACATAGACATCACTAGATACTGTTTTCAATGCCATTTTCGTCCGAAGTAAATTTTTTAACGGTAAAAATATCACTTAATCACTCAATAAGATATCACGTCCAAACCAGAATAAAGGATCAGCCTCAAAATGAAACAACGATCTAGCTTTTTTGTAATCAAACTACAACATACCTACAAGTTTGCGATCGCATCGACTTAATTTGAGAATATCAATCTTAGCTTAAGAACGTATCGGATTGATTAAGATTGTATCGGGATCGGCTCGTTTAAGACCGTATCGGCTCGTTTTAACGTTCAATAATTATAAATTAAGCATATTTTGTTCTTAATAAGAAAACGAAACTAAATCAAGATACTGAAGAACTTAATTTAAGAACGTACGGGTATATCTTACTGGAACTTTACAAAAATCATATATTAAGAATGTCGTACTCGAATCAAATTTTGTGTTCCTATTTTCGGAATAAAAACTTGTTTTTAGAATAAAATTCTTGAATTAGGAATAAAACGGGTCGTTTTTGAGATAACAAAACTAAGAATGCAAAAAAATATAACTAAGCTTGCTCATACTTCATTTTAAGCCTGCCTTTTTTCTCTGAATGAGTGGTTCGAGCTCATGGCACATGATCACTTGTTCTTGTATAAGCCACTATTTCCAGCTCTCCTCCACCTCTGACCTATGTATTTGTTTAGGCTTAACTTTGAATCTTCATATATCCTAGAAACATCTTTTTTATTGCTTGATCTGATTTTTAAAGTTACCGGTCTTAGAATTTTTGAAAAATTGAACTAATTGATCGAAGTTAAGTAGTTTGAAACAAGGATAACGATTCATCCCCTTGGTTCAATCAAAGCCTAACGGGCTGGCATACCTTCCGAATAATTAAAAACCTTATGTGAAGTGTCTTCATTTTCTGTAGGAACTTTTGGTACCAGACCTAATAGGTGCATTTGTTTCAACTAGACACATATATTTTGATCTACCAACACCCACCACTTGAAGCATATTTGACTTCCATTTAAATTGAGGGCTGGAATGAAATAATTTTATTATCACGTGAAGCAGCTATTCTTGACGCTAGCTGATATTTTTAAATCTTTGTCTTTGAAGTAACATAAGCCATATTTCATTCAGATATTCTTTCAAGAACGGAAACGGGAACATAAACGAGAACTTATAGTTTGTATTGAATTGGCTTTGAGTATACTGAGCCAAATTGAATAATATTTGGACAGCGATGGTCTTAAGCCTGAGTACTGACATCTTCTTAATATATATAAATCACGTGTCACAAATCACAATGTTTGTCTGCGATGGACTCCTAAACTACTTAACCGATTGTAATCAAATTTGTACACCGTGTGCAGTTTGATCCAACTTGGTAGATAGGATAGCTTGCATCTCAATTTATGATCGACCACCATACGTGTCACAATGTTTGTCCGCGATGGACTCCTAAACTAATTAACCGATTTTAATAAAATTTGGATACCGTGTGCAGTTTGATCCAACTTGGAAGATAGGATAGCTTATATCTCTATTTACGATCGACAACCATATGTTGTTATAATAAGTATAATTTAAATTTATTTTAAAATAAACGAAATACAGTGAATTTTTTTTTTTTTTTTTGGAGTAAGTATAGCCGGCTAAGTGTAGCTTGACTTAAGTATAAATCAAATACAAATTAAATTCATATTATAGTGAACATAATCAGGCGAAATTACTCCTGCTTTTTGATAATTGGTGGCTAAGGTAAGATTTATTATATACAGCTATTCAATGCGCTATAATAGCATGTTTTTCAGTTTATTTTGTAACGATAAAATTGTTATTTTCAGTTGAATGCCACCCAAAAAATCTAACCTCAACAACAAGAGGAGCAAAGAGACACGAAGCAAACGCGTTGAAAGAGCTCATCAGTCGGCAGAACAAATCACCACAAGAAATGGAGCTCAAAGAGTCAGGATAGCAGAGCTTCGTGCACAAAAGTGTCAAGAACAACGTGACGAACGTATGCGACAGAATAATGCAAGAATAAGAGTAGCACGAGAACGAAACATAGCTGCAACAGTACAAGAACAACAGAGGCAGCGGATCAGCCGCTCATTAACACGTACATCATTTATTCGCCTTGCTTTCGAATATGCACCAAATATTAACTACTCTGCGCATTCAAAAAATTGCTATCGGTGCAATGGATAAAGTATGTCAATATTGTCAGGCAGAATTTCTATTTATAAGAGGATATAAAATTCTTATATATTTGTTAATTTTATTGATAGTAGTCGATATTTGCTTCTGAAAACTTAATTTTGTATCTATCATAATGCCAATTGCCAAGATATCTGCAGTGTTCAGACCAATCAATACTAAAACCGCCCATTTAAAGTTGAATATTATTTGGTAAGAAACACTCTTCGATTGACCATAAACATGCGCGTGAGATTGCAAAATGATCCATCAGCACAAATATTTTCCAAACAGTTACTAGATGTTGGGAACGGTGAAATAAAGCTGCAACCAAATACTCAATGCATTAAACTGCCAGACAATTTCTGCACTGTTCTTCAGGAAAAAAATGAATTGATTCAGAGTATTTTTCCGGATATACAGAGTAATTACTTGAATCATAACTGGCTCAGTCACCGGGCTATTTTGGCAGCTAAAAATGTAGATGTTTATGAAATTAACTTCCAGATACAACAGTTGTTACCAGGCGATCTGATGTATTTCGATACTGTTGATGCCACCATATAATCTTCGATTAAAGATGGGTTCAACTATTATTCTCCTGCGTAATTTAAATCCACCTCAATTATGCAACGGTACACGCTTGGTCATTAAAAAGATAACCGGAAATATTCTGGAAGCAATCATTTTAACTGGAAAATTTAAAGGAAAAGTGGTCATGTTGTCAAGAATTCCAATGATACCATCAGATTCTACCATACCCTTCAGAAGGTTACAGTTTCCAATTCGTTTGGCTTTTGCCATGACTATAAAGAAGTCTCAAGGCCAAACAATGTCCATTTGTGGATCAGATTTGGAAAACCCATGTTTTTCTCATGGGCAGCTATATGTTGCATGTTCACGTGTAGGAACGCCGTCGAACATATTTGTCTTAGCAAAAGACAGGTTAACCAAAAATATTGTGTACCGATTAGTGCTAAATTAAATTGAAATTAAAAGTATTTTTAAAGAAGATTTTAAACTATCCAACTTACCAACCTCATTTATAATATTAATTATCACATGTTATTTATGTAATTCACTCATTTGTTACAAACTTGAATAAAAATAATAAACAATTTTTAATTTTATTCTTTTGTTGTGATTATTGCTTTATATCAACTGTAAGAAAATTTTGATCAATTATGTTCAAAGTCCTTCCCCTTCAAATCCCAAACCAAAAAATTTTTATACCAGCTTTAACGTTTCCGTCTTCTTTCATAAATAATAATTTCATTTTAGTAAGAGGTAACGGTAGTAGAGAATTAGTAATGAAGGTCCCTATGATTTTTTTACAAATAGCATCTATATGAAAAAGCATTGTGGTACCCAGGTCTGATGTTCTCCTACCATTCCAATTAAATACTTAATAACAACATCATATGAAAAAAATGCTAGCTACAGCAACGCGTGGCCGGGTCAGCTAGTAGACTATATTTCATCAACATATTCCTGCAGGAAAGGTACGGGAACCGGAACATAACCGGGAACATTGAAAATACTGGACCGATTTCAAAAATGCTGTCACTGTAGACTGCTTCAATATCCCCGAGTAGCATGGACTATATTTCTTTACCATATTCCCATAGGAACTGAACAGATTTCCAAAAATCTTTCAACTTAAGAATGTTTCAATTATCTCAGTATATATATAGATTTTATTTCGACTGAATTTTGCGAGCAGACTCAATGCTATACAAAAGATCATCCTAGGACCCAAACGACAATGGGCGTGATGGGGGGTGGGGGGGGGCAGCTAGTAGTCTATAAACGGAGAAGAGGAGCTTTTTCACTTGTGGAATACTCAATTTCACGTCGTTAAGAGAATTTCATTTAATCATATTCCGTTTTCAAAACCACAAAGCAGTTCGCAATCATTTAGCACAGAAAATTCTTCCAAAACCTTATTCATGTCTTCGTTTACAGTCACAGAGAACGTCCTCCGTGGTGTCATTAACGACTCAATAGGATTGAAAGAGTATGGTTTCGTCATGCGTTCAAAATCTTGGTGAAAGCGAAGTTCCCCGTAGACACGCCTACTAGTTTCCTGCAAAGAGGAAGCGAAAAGGTTGCAGTTATTTTATTAAAGATGGAGTATGCACTTGACAGCTCCAGTTTTTGAAGGAGGCCTTCACTGAAAATGCCTCACTGGCCAACCAACCAGTTAGGACAATACAAGCTTACTGAATGAAATTTAAAAAAGCTGTTCAATTAAAGTGAAGCCATCACCCATCATTTACCATCAACAAAAAAAGCTTCACCTAGCTGCGTACCTACCTCATGGACTATAATTACAAGTGTAAAATAAAAGGTCCGTCAAATAACTTTTTTTTACAAATAGGGCGCAAAACATCGAGTGAAGCTTTGGCTGTGTGGCACGTAGCGCCGTCCTGTTGAAACCAAATTGGCAATATTCTCCTCTTCAATTTTTGTGAACAAAAATGCGTTCAACATGGCCCAATAACGATCGCCATTGACTGTAATGGCCACTTCTTGCTCATTTTCGAAGAATGTCTCTGGACCAAAATTCGCACCAAGCAGTGACTCGTTTTGGGTGTATTGGTTTTTCAAAGTACGCGTACGGGTTTTCTGTGTCCCATATGCGACAATTTTGCTTGTTTAATACCCGCCAAGATCAAAATGAGCTTCATCTGAAAAGATGATTTTTTTTTGGAAAAACCGGCATCTTCTCTAAGTCTATCGCAGGCCTACTCAGCGAAGCGAAAACGCAACGTATTCGTTCAGCGGAATGGTAAAACTAATAATCTGTCAAATCATACATGAGCTAAGTGTTACCTACCATTCACGAAATAAGTCCTATAGTTGAAAAAAAAAAACGTTAGATGGCTGACCCTTTAGAAAGGTGGGAAAGATTGTGATCCCTTCAACAACACAATATTCTTACGACTATAAGTAAAAAAGAAAGCGAGGAATAAAACTTAACTCCAAGAATTGGAAGTTCAGTAACTTTTTCATATATGCAGTCCACTTAGCTTCAAAACACACCCATTACCTTTCAAACATATGAAAACAAGATGATGTTTCTATAGACGTTTGTGTTGATATCATACTCGTAATTGCATACTACAAATCATTCATTTGTCGTCGCAGTAGTATAATGTCTTGATTAAAGAGCACTATTAAAAATTAATTCATCCTCATATTGACCTTGACTAGGTCAATACTATGTGCATAAAAGAGTAGAGTTGCAGTTCCATCATCTTCGCTATGTGTGAAGAGATTTTAAATTAAAACAAGCTAATGTAATCCTCTTTACAATAATGACTTCATAATTAACTTATGTAGCGTAAAATGCAAAACTCATTTAACGGTCCGCTCGGCAAGAGATTAAATGCGATGACGAAGACGATGCCGAGATGCCGATGGAAGAGTTTAATTTCGTGGTGTTGACTTTTAGGTTATAACAAATATAACAAATCATCTCCGCTAATGATTTATGCTTTACATATTAATAATCAGCTCTTAACAGGTTCGATCGTTTGTGTCATTCCAGGTAATTAATTTTTTCCTAATTTGTTACAAAATTTGAATTTTATGCACATGTGCGTGAATCGTTGAATACGGACATTTCAATTTATTAATCAGTGTTATTTCTTCTCAGCTAAGCTTTTAAAAACAAAGTTGCCTAATGCGCGTCTACTGACACAGATTTCAATATTTAATCAAGGACAAATCAAATTGGCAACCTCAGACGCCAGGTTCTAATGGTTTTTTTTTAACTGTCTCATTGAAATACCAATTGATGTTGAGTAATCTCAAGTGCTCGTGGCACTTAAAAAAAATTCAACAACAACAACAAAATAGACCTTGAACAAACCTTAATTTGAACACTAAAACTGATTCGAATTACTCTTGTCGGCTCCCTTCTTTTGCCAGAGTATCTGATGTGGAATTTCGGGGTATTTATTGCTTTAAATTGGACAAATAAAAATTTCTTTCAGTTTCACACCATTATCCAAAGATTATAATAACAGTTAAAAAACCAATCCCGAAATCCAATTAAAAATGTTACTAGACCAATTGACATGCATCAGTTGAACTCAAGTCGATCGCATCGAAGCTTTGCATCAGTCTGACTGCTAGCACACAGAATGGCTTACTTTTTAACCTGCACGTAGAGCCGATAAACTTGATTAATGAAAAAAGTGCTTATTCAATGATTAACCTTTGTCGGTTATTCCGATATGTAATTGAAACAGTTATGCAAGGAAGATAGTTGTGAAACTGAATAAATAAAAAAATATTAAAATGAATGGAAAGTTACAATTTATTTATTTGACACTTGATTAATTAGTTCTGTTTTATTAAACTGCGGAAAATTTATCTGGAGCAGATAAAATTAAACTTCTTGGTGTTTAATGACTAAATGACAGCTACGAGCAGGGATGTTTATGTTTATTGAGTCACTCTAGATATCTAGTGATGGTCCTTACCCATAGAATCTCTTGTGTGCGTTTCGTCAGCGAAGGCGGTGAATTAAGCCGTGCGCAACGGATAGGGATAGGGTTAACCCATATAATTCGTTACTGTGCCGTGTTTTGACAGGCATTTGATAGAAATTGGCATCAAGATCTCTTTTGTTATCAATGAGTCTCTTATCAGTTCGATTAAAGATTTCCTTTATGATCGTTTGATACATAAGTTGTTTTTGACGGTTTTTAGTCGGATACTCACTTTATAAATGCTGATGGAGTGCCCCAGGGCTCCGTTTGGACTCCGGCTTTCTTTCTTATTTCCATGAATGATCTAAAAATTCTAATCAACTCAATTGTTTTTCTGACGACTTAACTCTCAGCTTTTCATATTGATCTCTGGGAATGGGAACTACCTAATTGAATTCTGACCTTGACAGCATTGTTGCATAGGGTAATAAGAACCGAGTAGAATTCAATGCTGCGACAACTCAGTGCTGTCATCTCCCATTGCCATTATCAATGAATGGAACCGCTCGCACTGTGATAAATAACATAATAAGGGTTAAAAAGACATGAATTTGAATAAGTCAAAACGAATTAGAGAAACTAGAGATGAGTTGATGAGTCAACTCGAACCATGCATAACATATATGTCCATCCTCAGGTTCTAGACTGTCTCTGTACCAAATTTCATAGTTCAATAATTTGGGCGGTTAATGGTACCAAAGAGAAAAAGACAGACAGATTTAACTTCGTACTTATAGTATTAGTAAAAACTCCCGTTTCCGTAGAAACATGGTGACCGTTCCCGTGAGGGATATGGGGATGAATAACAGTTTATGTTGCTCAGGGATTATGGAGCATTCCAACGATGGAAGAGTTTTTGAAATCGGTGCCATAGTGTCAAAGTTCCCGTAAACGTTCCTGCTCCCGTGGGAATATAGGAAAAAAATATATAGCCTATGTCCTTCCTCAGGTTCTGAATAATCTTTGTAAAAAATTTCATTTAAATCGGTTTATTAGTTTGGGCGGGAGATGGTAACATAGAACGACGGAAAGACAGAGCTACTTTCACACTTATTATATAAGTAAGGACTCCCTTTCCCGTTGGAATATGTGGATGAATTAAAGTTCATGTTACTCAGGTAAAGTGTAGCATTCTAACGGTGGAAAAATTTTTGAAATCGGTGTTGTATTTTCTAGGTTCACGTATACATTCCCGTTCCCGTGGGAATAGGGATAAAATATAAAGCCTATGTCCTTCTTCAGATTCTGAACAATCTTTGTACAAAAATTTATTCTAATCAGTATATTAGTTTGAGCGGGAGATGATAACATAGAATGGTGAACAAACAGAGCTACTTTTACACTTATAATAATAGTGTGGACCGGTTCCCGTGGGAATATTCGAATGAAATACAGCCTATATCCGCCTTTAAGTTTAGAACAATCTTTGTACAAAATTTCATTTAAATCGGTTTGTTAGTTTGGGCGGGAGCTGGTAACATAGAACGAAGGAAAGACAGAGCTTCTTTCACACTTATTATATTAGTAAGGACTCCCGTTCCCGTAGGAATATGTGAATGAATTAAAGTTTATGTTACTCTGGGATAGTGAAGCATTCTATCGGTGGAAAAATTTTTGAAATCGGTGTTGTAGTTTCTAAGTTCCCGTATACGTTTCCGTTCCATTGGGAATATAGGGATAAAATGTACAGCCTATGTCCTTCTTCAGGTTCTAGACTATCTCTGTACAAAATTTCATTGAAATCAGTTCTGGAGTTTGGGCAGGAGACGGTAACATAGAAATCCGGACAGACAGAGTGACTTTCACATTTATAATATTAGTTAGGATTTGGTAGGCATCTCAATGAAATAATTTGAAAATATAAAAGTGAAGAAATATCGACTAAAAGGTTAAACAACAAACCATTATATACAGAGGATAATGATGAAACAAAAAGACATGAGGTGTCATAGGACTCCTAATAGGAAGGATTATAGGAATATATCGAGTTTTTCAATTAGAGCGACATTCGCTGTGTGGCTTGTGGCACCGTCCTGTTGGAACCACATGTCCTCCAAGTCGATATCATCCAATTGGGGCCAAAAATATTCGGTTATAATTGAGCGGCAGCGATCCCCATTCACAGTAACGTGACGGTCTTGATCATCACGGAAGAAGTACGGCTCAATGACGCCGCTGGCCCATAAACCACACCAAACTGTAATTCTTTCGGGATGCAAAGAGTTACATAGAGTACAAGTGGATTGCTGCCTGACCATTACCGCATATTTTCTTTATTGACGAAGCCATTCAGCCAGAAATGAGCCTCATCGCTGAAGATGATTTTCGATGAAAATCCGAATCATTTTCAAGTTGTTGCTCAGCCCAATTCACGAACATACGACGCTTCTGATGGTCAAGCGGCTTCAGTTCTTGCGTCAATTTATTCTTGTAAGGATAAAGGCCAAGATGTTTTTGCAAAATTCGCCACAACGACGTCACAGAGATACCCAACGCTGGAGAACGACGTGTAAGAGACACATTTGGGCTTTCTGTAACTGAAGCCTCAGCGGCAGCAATATTCTCGACACTACGGGCACTTCTTTGTCTAACTGGCACGGGAACATTTTGTACTATGCCTGTAGATTAAAATTTTTCCATTAGACGCTCAATTTTTGATCTGCTAGGACTATTATGACGACCATAAATTGGACGTAGCGCTCTTAACGTTGAGGCCACTGACTCTGAATTTCGGAAGTAAATTTTAATAATTTTGACTCGTTGTTTTCTCGTATATTTTTCCATTATGAAATGGCAAACCTTATTGAAGAGAAATGTCAAAAGAGCGGTAATTGCGTCGTTTGCTGTCCCTGTTGTTCACTTTTGAAGCGTTTTTGTTAAGAAACCCTTTATAAGACTCCGGCAGCGAAAAATAGCTTATCAATTGTGTTTTTGGATGGAAACTTCCTTGGACGACTATGGAGATGATGGATGTGACTAAAATCAAGGTGAAGTATTATAAGGTTAAACTATTAATAACTTTCGACACCAAATCTTTCGCAGATATGGTAAATGTTTTCCGCATGGTGGAGAGTTTCATAAATAATCGGTAAACAGTGACCTAGAGAACTCACCTGCGACCCTTTCAACCTCCACGTCAAAGTGCCGCTTTGGAGCTGGTCGCTTAAGTGAAAGAAGAGAAGGACCATCGTTTTCCCAACATCGAATCGTAAAAAAAAATTAAGTAATAAAAAAAAAAGTTTTGTGTGAAGAATTAAGTTTAGGTTGTCTTTCTTATGATGTAAGAAAAAATTTGGAAAAAATCTGAAAGCGGCTGCAATTGTACCGTTGTTCTTTTCATTACTGACTTTCTGGTTAATGGCCCGCACTATATTGACGAAATTTTGTATTTTAGAAGTCGTGGGTTGTTTCAAAAAATTACATATCATCATTTGAAAAATTCTAAATTTTGAAATTATTATAGATTTAAAAAAAAAATTGATTTTTTGAAATAACCTCAAAACCATTTCGTTGATTTTTTTTCCAATTTTTTGTCAAAACAAATTCTAGCAAGATCCTTAACTTTGCATACTTGGCTTTTAGAAAACTTGTTTTTAAAAAAAGTGAAAAATAAAAACTGTTTTTATTTTTGCAACAAAATTCTCCACACGAGCAAGTTCACGAGTGAACGAAAAAGTCAAAAATATGTATAGATTCACGACGTGGTTCGCAAGTGAGTACTAGGCTTCAGGAACGACGATTGTAACACATGGTAACATCGGTTAACATAAGCATTAAAAAGAACAGGGTATTGAAACGTTTCACACTACTTAAACATTTTACTTGTCAACTATTTCCTCTAGCTTCATCGATGATCTAGAATGTGCTTTTCATCTTAATCAAAATCGGTCAGAGTAAGAGGTGATTTGTGGAAAAACAATCAAGTTGATTACGAGTACCTTTTTTAAAAGGAGGATCAATGAAAAAGGTGTTGCTATGAGGTTTTAGGTCTTCACACACAGAGTCTGCCCGTCAGCAGAGCTAAACTAACCAAAAATGTATTCTTGTTCCTGTTAATGAATGTTCCAAAAAAAGAGGAAAATGTTATGGCTGCATTTTCCACAACATCGAAACGGAGTATCTGACAACTGTACCGTGCTTTATCGACGGAAAAGTTGACGCTTGAGCTGATATGATATCTAACGTAATTCTCATCCTCAAAGATAATAACTGGTTTGATTAAGGCAGTGAAGAGGTGATCAGGGACAGAGAAGAATGTTTTTGTAAACACAAAAATTACCTTTCAGTAGAAAACCGAAATATATTCAAATTGGCCAGGAATAATTGTAATGCTCACATAAAAAAAACCAAATTTTTTCATAGCCAAAGAGTGAGGCAAAAAGTTCTATTGTGTCCAAAAGGAAGTAAATATTTTTTGTCCGTTGTGAAGTTCATTAAGAGCTCCACCACGTCATCCATCCCAATGCTTATCGTCAATGACTGTTCGTTTGTCAGGCCCATCGACAAAGCTAATTTACTGGCATCCCAGTAAATCAAGCTGACAAGTACTCCACGAGTCCTCAAATATCATAATAAACATAAATCCGTTGTTCCTTTGTTCAGATTGTTTTCCGGCTGGCAAAATCATTGCGTAAGCTTTTCCATCTTTAAAATTCTTCCTATTATCTTCCTGAGCAGATGGAAAACTGCTAAAGGCTAAGGCTTCTTAAGACGATGCAGAGAATGCTTCACGCTTTTGATTTAGTTACAAAGCCTACATCCGTCCAAAACTAAAGCATAATTACCGTATTTGTTCAGGTGCTCCCCAAACATCTTTGCGCCTACTTGATAGGGTACAAAACAGAGTGTAAAGACTGATAGGAGATAGTTAAATTATAGGATCGATCGATTCTCTCGTACATCGTCGAAATGCTACCTGTCTCACTATCTTTTATCGCTATTTTCACAAACAGTGCTCCAGTGAAAAAGCCAGTTGTATATTGTATTCCTTCCCTGAAACAGCGTTACCTAAGCTGTTCGAAAAAATTGTGTGTGATAAACTATCCTTTAAATAAAAGGAAAGGATTTCAGAACATCAACATGGTTTTATGTCTGGTAGATCTACTACGACTAGTCTCTCCTTGATGACTAATTTCATAGTTAAATTTTTGAAAGTAATTCCCAGAATGATATTATATTTACGGATTTTGCTAAAGCCTTTGACTTTGTTAATCATCAGGTTCTAGTTAGTAACTGAAGCAATTCGGATTTCATTCAAGATTTCTTGATCGGTTGCAATCGTATTTAAGCTCCAGAGCTCAGAGAGTTAAAATCAAAAACCACTTTTCACACCTAGTTCACTCCGGTGTCCCTCAAGGAAGCCACCTGGGTCCAATATTTTTCTAGTTTTCATAAATGATATTCCCACAATATTCAGCAATTCCCTTTGTCTTCTTTTTGCTGACGACCTTAAGCTGTACCGCACTATTAGGAGTGTTGAAGATTGTGTTTTGTTTTGATGACTCAGGAAAACTGGCTGATTGGTGTTGTAAAAATGATCTGCATTTGAATGTTTCAAAATGCCCAGTTATGTCCTATTTCCGTAAAACTCTAACTGTTCAGTATATAAATAAATCTAACCTGGAATGTGACTCAAAAAAAAAAAAAAAAAGATTTGGGTGTAATCTTAGATTCTAAGCTTTCATTTTTACCTTATATTAGTTTTATAATATTTAAATCTAGCCAAATGCTTGGGTTTATTATTATTAGAAATGCACTCAAATCTCTCCTTAACTCTTTGATTCGATCTAGACTAGAGTATTGCTGTACGGTTTGGAACCCTTGCTACAAAAACTCGAGTGTGATAATCGAAAAAATCCAAAGAAAATTTACTAGATATACCTTCTATAAGCTAAATTGGAGAATCGATACTCCCTCATATAAAAAAAGTGTTTGTTATTTGGCATACAAAGTCTAGAAAATCGACGAACTTATTTTGGGATAATGCTTGTCAGAGATTTACCAGTATACGGTATACCTCACAAAATGCTATCCTTCACTTTTGTTTTGACTAAACTAATTGCCTTTTTTATGAAACATAAATGATTTTCATTTAGCTAAACTGAAAGCCCACCTCTATTTGTTTAAACTGAACTAAAAGTTGTAAATACGCTTTTATTGTTTTTTAAGCAAATTTACCACCCAAATCTATTGCTATTGAATTGAATTCAACTACAGAGTTACGGATAGAGATAGATAGATAGATATATTCTTTATTTCATCAAAGAGTTTACAAATAGAAAACTTAAGATTAAGGACATGGCAATTTAGCCGTCTGCCTGATATGACACATCATGATGACTTAGATAAATTTTTGTGTAAAAAGTATTAGGATTATAAAATAACAATTTTAATGATTTGAAACATAAACAAGTAAATATAAAAGTAAGAGCTTACAATTCAAAAATTTAAGCTTAATAATGATATTGTTATAAATTATAATTTGACGTTTTTATCTTCGTGAAAAATACCAATTTTAAGTGATTTGACACAAGAAAATTAATTGAATTAAATTAAATTGCAATAACTGACTCGTTTAAGAAAAACTAATGCGATAAGAGAGCTGGCAATACTGATAGGGACTAAGCCAAACTGTTGCCCCATTGAGTACCTCATGTAGATGTTGTAACGTGAGAGTATTTTGTTGGAAATAAAGTCGTCGAATCTCTTGCAAGATAGGGCATATCGCAGTGAAGTGATAGACATTTTCCGGATCCCTTTTATTACATAATTCGCAGATTTGTGGCAGGTCTTCTCTGTGTGGCATGTAGTTCAAATTTAAAATTTCGACTCTCGCTCGGAAAATGACACTGATGACTTCGACGGAAAAATCTCTTCTGAAGTAGTTTTCATCAGACCTCAAGTGGTGATTTAAGTTCTTGTATACACTTCTAGATAAAGACGAAGCTGCTACATTCAAATATTGCATATTCATTTTTTCATCCACTTTGGCGATCACATCTACGAGATTATTCTGCCAAACATCCGTGTTGTTCTCATTTAACGAAAGAACGGCATCATGCGACAACGCGAGTTCATTCCAATCTTTGAATGGCGTAGCATTTGTATGAAGAAGTCGAATCAAAATGGTCTTGTGAAGACTCTCATCACCTCGGCTCATAACTTTAGAAATATAGTCTGCATTTGCTTTGAGGGTTTGAATATAAACAGGCGGTATTCCTGACTCGACATATATCGCATAGCTCGGAGTTGAGTTTGGCAATCGAAATAAACGTTTGAAGAAAAGCCTTTGAATCGCCCCGAAAGCATCGAGAGGTATATATCCGAACACCTGAGCTCCATAGCACAAACATGTATTGACTGTAGCATTAAAAACACGGTACTTGAAGGCCACATCAATATTCCGGTTGGCAAAGAATTTTGACCACATCATATTTAAAGCAAGCTTGGCTTCGTTGCTCTTCATTTGGGCGTGCTTAATCATATTGAGGTTGTGAGTAAGCAAAACACCTAGATATTTAAACTCTCGAACAACTTCAATACGGATGTTGTTTAAAAACCAGCTCTCTTCGGGTCGTCTGTTTCTCTGACGTTGTTCAACGTTGTTTTTTTGACAGTTTATTTGTAGGCCCCAAGTTTACCAGAAAGTGTTAAGTTTATTAATTTTTCACTGCAACGTGAAAGGGTTATCCGCTATCAGTACCAGGTCATCTGCATATAGTAAGACTTTTACTAAAACACTTCCAAATACTACTCAACCAGGAAGGATGTTTTGGATTTCATCAATAAATAATGCAAATAAAATCGGGCTCAGGATACAACCTTGAGGCACACCAAAGAGTTACGGTTCTTATTTTTCAATATAAAATGAAACCTTTGCAGGGATTTTCCCCTGCTATGATGTTGTTAGATAATAACGGGATCATGAAGAAGGCTACACTCAAAAAATTATAAACTTACTTCATCGACTCCATTTTGGGACAATGGGCCATAAAATGAAAGACAACAACGGCAACACATACCCGAAAAGAGTTAAGACGCTTTCACAAGGCCAAGAGTCTGTGTACCTTTTATTGGTATAATAACACGGTTTAAGAAAATTAAGAAATTAAACTCTCTTCAAAGTTAAAAAAAAAAAAAAAATTATATTATTAAAATATTTTGACAGTGGACAGGCAAAACATCAACATCAGCATCATTATAGATCTGTCTATAATCAAAGCTTATATTAAAAAGTGTAGCTCAAGCATTTCTTTATCTTTATTTTTGTGTGTCATTGAATACTGACCAACAATAATTGCATTCAAAACAGACTTGATGGAGTTTCCTGAAGACGCTCAATTACCAATATGGAACGAAACGACTGCTGCAATGGCCACAAAAGCTTTGTGAATTTCCAATCCTTATACTACATACCACTTGAATAATTGCTACTTATATAGCATTTTTTCACAATAAATATGATCACCTCCTTCATTTGTTCTTCTACTCCCTGGCAGTTGCAAACCAAAAATTAATTACAATCCAACACCAAATACAATCTTCGGTTTATATACATCATAAGTCATTCAAGCAGACATAACTTGATTAAAATACGACGTCTTGACATCAAATTCTGTGGGTAGAAAACATCAATTTCGCACTTCATTATGTTGCTACACACCATGTACTCAGATTTGTGAAAAACAACAAAAAGAGTTCACCACAGCAGTGTTTGCAATCGAGCTGCGGCGCCAAAAAGAGTTACCTTCACACCATCTCTACCATCGGGTTGGTAATTTTAATTTTGCTTTTGGGAGGCGTGATTCAAATCACGAAAACTCAATACTTTGACTTTACTTACGACGAAATTATAAAATACTTGTAGTTTTAATAAAAAGTTCGTTTATTTAACAAAAATGAAAATATTTTCGTAAGAAAAACTTCTTGTTTCATTAATCTTAAGAAACCTTCAGGGAAGTTTTCTATTTCTTTTTTTATGTTATTTTTGTCTTGCTTTGCTATTTTTGCGCAAGCCCACAAGCCACAAGTTAACTAAAACACCTTACACTATAAAGATAAACATCATTACCAACCGTACATATTTTAGACCGGGTAATAAACAAATGAGTTACAATTAATCGAGTCACTTAACCAGATGGAATTGCTGCAATTAACCTTGCAGCAACAAAAAAAAGCGTAATGTACAAATAAAACTTACGAGTGAATCATTTTCTCTTTCTGTAGAAACAAAAGAGCTGAACAGCAAACTGTTTTACTTAATTTCATTCACTTGGGCTTGCATTTTCCTGGTTATAAGGAACTAACTTTTTTCATAAGTTGAAAGAAGGTATGTTTTGCAAGAAAAATTACTTACTTTTGACTATTTCGTGGTCAAAATAACCATTTAAGACCCATAAGAGGAAACACGCCGGTTAGTTACTAATAAGACCACAAGATAAACGACTTCTGACGATACTTGACCTTGGTAAATCCAATCAGTTAGATTCCGTAAACATAAAATTAAATGTGCGCACGCACATGGTAAAAGGTCATCGATCCAGTAAGACAAAAAAAAAAAATAAGTTGCGAGGCAAGCCCATAACAACCTACCTGCAATAGCCAGGCTATTGCTTTAACGCAGCTGTTATGCTTTCATGAAGTATAGTTGCGTAGACAAACTCCTTGGCCAGATATAGTATGGTTTTGGTTTAAACCACTTCATTGAGTAATTTAGGAATCTCATGCACCCTGAGGCTATGCGTTCAAGTGTAAAGAGATTAACAAAAATAAGCTTGTTAGCCACAACCACCTTTGGCTGCAGCCTGATATTTTCTATTAATAGGAAATTCAACAATGAACTTGACACGCATTTCGTGATCTAATGTAATGTAAGTTTGAGTTTTACGGTCTGTTTGTACTTAGGTATCGTGAAAATTATTCGAAAGGATAGTTGTGTTAGGAAACTTGATCAGTTTGATTTAAATTTTGACGAAAAATGAATATACTCTTCAAAAATAACAAGAGAATTTGGACAATTACTATGCAAAACACAAAATACGAACATAGTTTTAAATTTAAATTAATGAGCGCATTTAGTGTAACCAATTTAGATGAATTTTATTTATATTCAGCGCAGTGCAAATCAATTTGTGTAAGAAATGGGGGCGAATATTTAAATACAGCAGCTGTTGCCGTTTTGGAACAATTGGTTAATTTAAAAAATGAACACGTTGTATCGTGTTACCACTGATTAATGTAAAAATGAAAAACTTCTGATTGTGCGGAGCTTTGTTTTTTTTTTTTTTTTTGTGAGAAGCAGCTCATTTGCATATACGAACTATTTCTCAGTTTTGTGTTGAAAATGTGACAAAGCCTCCAACCGTAAGTAGTAGCCAGAGCCATTTAAGGTGGGTATAAGACCAAGATGGAAAGGTCACCCAACGTTGTTCCTCAGCTACCAAGGAGGTTGTAGAGGAGAAAACCGAAATTAATTCTAATAACGTGATGTTGGGCGTCGAAAATATTATCAAAAAATCAGTTGAATCTAATAAATCTGCAATTCGATTCAGTTTTTACTTTACTCTTATTAAACAAATCAAAATTCACAATAATAAAATGGTTAAATGAGGTTTTAAGTGATGAGATTTGTCGGTTAGAGGGTTACAGCGTTTTACGTTTTAATAGAATAAATCGTGTTGGGGGAGGTGTGGCAATTTATGCCAAAGCCAATATTAAATGCAAACTGAAGCTGTTATCTAATGCGGTTAGTAGTATCGAGTACGTTTTCGTTGAAATTTTGCGCAATGAGGGTTATCTAATTCTAGGTGCAATCTATATGCCTAACAAGAACATAGACTTGTCACCCCTGTTCACTCTCTTGGATGAAATTTCGCTAAGCTCCCCGAACATTGTTTTATGTGGAGACTTCAATAGCAACCTCTTGAAAACCAATATTCTTACATCTAACAAGCTTACGCTTAATCTCCGACCTGTAAAAACAAGTACACACTCATTTCTTTGGAGGAGATGCAACTCTTTCGGATCTATTTCTATCAATGTTCAACGTTTAGACGAACATGCAAGAGCAACTAACTGGGATAATATTTTTTATATGCAGTCATCGAATGAGCAGCTGGAGTTCTTAACTGAAAATATAAAAATTCTTTTTGACACTTACGTTCCAGTAAAGACCAAAATTCTTAAGTCTAACTATAAAACCATGGTTTACTTCTAATATACGATTCCTAACACAACAAAGGGATGAGGCATATTCTAGATGGAAGCGTTACCGATTGACAGAGCTGAGGCGTACTTTCTGTTCACTCCGCAACAAAGTTGTTACTGGAGGCAAGTCGAGAAGTGGGCTCCTAATGAACGTTGATGGTAATACCCTTAACAAAACACTTGTTGCCGTGCAATCAACACTGGCTCAATTGCCTATCGAAGGGAACGTGCCATTGTTTAACGACCAGTCAGACTATCCAGGCTTTGGTTTCCGTGCTGCAGATAATGCTGATGTAGTTGAAGTTTGCTTTCTATAAAGTCAAATGCTGTTGATTGAAATCCATCCAAAATTTCTGTACCGGATTATACCAATTATACTGCCTTATCTTACCTATTTGTTCAACAGTATTCTCGTCTATCTTTTACCTTACGGCAAACTTGATGCTTACACCGAAGCAGTACGGTCTTCGTTAAAAACACAGCTGTATTAACGCTCTTTTAAACGTAACCGAAGATATAAGGCAAGCCTTGGATAGAGATGAGGTTACTTTTTTTGGTTCTGCTCGATTTTTTAAAGGCTTTCGACACAGTCAACCACGTTAATTTATGTCAAAAGCTTAAAAATCAATTAAATTTTTCATTAAGTAACACTAAGCTTATGTAGCTGATAGAAAACAAGCAGCCCAATTTGATGGTAGATTGTCTAGTTTCCTCCCGAACATTTCAGGTGCCCCACAGGGTTCTATACTTGGTCCAATACTGTTTTCGATGTACGTTAATAAGCTCCCATCTTTATATGATAATTGCTATTCTCATATGTTCGCAGATGGCGTCCAATTGTATTTTAGCTGTACCCTTGGGCTCATAGAGCATGGAGCTTTTTGTGTCAACAAAGATCTCGAGAAAATTCAAAGTTGTATTGAATAATTACCCAATAAATTATGTATACTGCAAATAACCTCGGCGTGACGTTTAACCGCGTCTTGACTTTGGATGACCATATAAACACACTTGCTGGCAAAGTGTATGGAGTACTTCATACATTATGAGTAACTCAGACTTTTAGACCTTTTAAAACACGTTTACTACTTGCAAAGGCTTTAGTAATTCCATCTGCCTATTTTACCACAGTGGAAAGTCCTAAAATTGGTAATTTCCTTAAATCTGCCGCTAATATCGTGTATAGTAAGTAACTTTAGCAGCCCACTTTAAAACTCTTTTGTTGGCCGATTTGAATCATCAAAGCATTTCCTACGCTTCACCCAACTTTATTGTCGAGGAACTGGATAACCCTATAAGCATGTGCGAGCTGGAGACAACATGCATAAAATGAATAACAACAAGGAACCAGGGATAGATGGTATACCTATTAAGTTCTTTAAAAATAGTACAGAACAACTAAAAAATTATTACATTCTGCAATATTTTAACAATTTGTTCAGAGATTCTTTCGTACCTAATACCTCTAACAAAGGCAATTATATTTGCCATTTTTAAGAGGTGACTCAAATCGACCTGAAAACTTCCAAGGAATATCGATTTTTAACTCTCTGAAAAAGATCTTAACGTCAATTCTGTACGCCAGGCTCACCAAATGGATAGATGACAATAATCGCATGAGTATGTTCCAAGCCGGTTTCCGTGCAGGCTTTTCTTCAATGGATCATATCTTTGCACTAACAAGTATTGCTAGAAAATGTTTGAAAGAAATGAAGAAGTTATGAACATGTTTTATAGACTTCAAAGCAGCATTTGACAAGGTAAATAAGCAGGCTCTGATATATAAGCTCTCAACGGTAGGTATATCCCGGAAATTTCTGTTGATGTACTGCAATTTTCTAGCTTCGTCTAGTGCTATGGTTTGGGATGGATCAGACTTCTGTGGCAGTGAAACGATGGCAGGTGTTCCTCAAGGCTGTATTTTAAGCCCATTACTATTCGCATTATTCATTGACGATGTGTGGGATGTACTTCCAGGAGGAATTTTTATCACCGACATCCAAGTGAAAGTTTTCCTTTACGCTGACGACTTAGTTTTACTGGCAGACAACCCCTTCACCCTATACAGCTGCAGATAAACAAACTGAACACTTTTTGTGATTTACGTACAACATTTATCCAAAGCAACCTCAACAATATCAAGAAAAATCTCTACCATCAATTGTCATTTTAACAACAAACTTTCAAGCGAAGCTATAAGCTACATTTTTCAAGCCTATGCCTCATCCAGATGACTTGCCTCAAATCTGTAATTTGTGTAACAGGAGAGAAAACGGAGAAATGTACCACTTTATAGCAAAGAAATCCGACGATTATACTTCGAAAAAAGCACTCTCTTTCGAATTGAGCTGTACGAAATTTTGAATGGATTACTAGGATGGTATAACCTTTCCAAATACTGCAAACATGCCACAAAATAACCGAAATAGCTGCTCAACTTAACACCTAAGTTCGACCAGTTACTACAGTTAAAATTTATTTTTTGTGTTTCAAATCACTTTAAAATTTATTGATTAAAGTTCTTTTCCCGTTGGCTTCATATTTAAACCTTTATATTATTATGAATTATACGAAGAAATCATGGATTCAATTGAATGCTGTTATTTTTCAACTCTTTCCACTCTTTGAAATGATTAAACCTTATGTTCATAAATAAACTTAAACACAAAAGTATTTAATTAATAAATTTTGTAACTTTTAATTTTTTTATTTATTTTTAAAAAAACGAAATGTAATTTCTGGCAAACAGCAGTAAAGCATTGTCATTATTCTTAAGTATCAAATTATTGTCAAGCATTTCTTAGAAAATATATAATTTGTTTAACAAAGCACCTGGCCCGGATAGAATAACTAATGAGTTTTACAAAAACGCGCCAACTGATTTTTTGTATGAAATTCTTCACCTTTTTAATAATATTTTCAATACCGGAATGGTTCCACAAGCCTTTCAAGATTCTCTGGTCTATCCAATTTTTAAAAAGGGCGATGTTAATAATTACAGAGTAATATCGTTTATGAATTCTATTGCGAAGCTTTTTGCATCTGTACTCCTTAGTCGCATCAACATTTGGTTAGCAAATAATGAAGTGCTTAGTGAATTCCAATCTGGTTTTCGTAAAGGCTACTCCACAGTTGAAAACATTTTCACTTTAAACTCAATTGCACAGTATTTCCTTCGAGAAAAAAGAAGTTTGTACATATTTTTCGTGAACTTTAAAGCTGCTTTCGATTCGATAGACCGACAAGCATTGTTTTACAAACTGTCACAAAGGGGATTGTCGACGAAATTTCTTTTGGTCCTGAAAAATATGTACAAAAACACTCGCTCTGCGGTTTGGGATGGGATATGTATGTCGGAATGGTTTGAAACTACATCTGGTGTCAAACAAGGTTGTCTTTTAAGTGCAGCTCTCTTTGCTATATTCATTGATGATATTACAATGTATCTACCCGCTGGAATAAGTTTTGCAGGTCTAAACGTTAAGGTAAAAGGTACTCATGTACGCAGATGACATTGTGCTTTTAGCAGAATCGCCCCAAAGTTTACAACTTATGATAAATAAGCTAGTTGATTTTTGTAGAGTCTGGAAATTAACGGTTAATCTAGAGAAATCAAAAGTAATGATAGTAAGAAATACACAATCAAAACTTAAGTCGAATGAAAAGTGGTTCTTTAATGGTGAGGTCATTGAAATAGTGACAGAATACAAATACCTTGGACTACTTTTAAAACCTAATATGAAGTTAACCCCACATCTTGAAAAAAAGCTGATTGCATCAAAAAGTATGATTAACGCGTCACGGAAAGATGTTATGAATAACAAAGATGTACCAACCTCAGCTAAGTACAAGGTATTTGACGCTGTTATGCGCTCTGTTATGTGCTACGGCTGTCAAACATGGGGATATCAGTCACACGAAGAAGTAGAAAAACTTCAACGTTACTTTCTCAAACGACTTTTCTACTTACCATCCAATATTTCAAACTATGTGCTACAACTAGAAACCGGCCTTCCTGCTCTTTTTATTCATACTCTGAAACTCCATTTTGACTATATTTTGAAAGTACTGGCATATAGACCAAATAGAATTCAATTGTCAATAGGAAAGTACATCATGGATAACAAAGTGGAGTGGAGGAGAATGGAGACAATGGGCAACGAAGTGTGGAATTGAGCTAAATTTCCAATATACTAATTTAACCTACTAAAAGAACAACTCTACGGGTTATTACAGGCTGTCGACATCTACCAGCGGAATGAAAATTTACAAAAAATGTCATCTTCAATCAACAGAGTCATTTACCCCGACTTGAAACATGATCTCATAAATAACTATTTTAGTGATGAATACAGTACAAGGGAAATTTCGTTAATCTGTAAAGCAAGAAGTGAGCAACTTAATTTAAACGGCTCACCATATAAGGGTTCATCCACTACACATTGCACTCTTTGCAATTTGAATTCAAAAGAGGATACTTTTTATTTTTTATCAATATGCCCAGTTTATAAAGAACTTAGAATCCTATACTTTGGGAAGCCTACTCTAACTATGGAGCAAACTGTGACAATTTTAAATGGTGAAAATTGGAAAAATCTATATAGTTATATTGAAAAATCAATCCGTTACTTATTATTATATTATTATTTATTATTATATTATTATTTTTAGTAATTGAAATTTTGTTTTAACTAAACGATAACGCCTCACTTTTAATGGGTTCAAATACCCTTTATTTTTGTTTTAGCGAAACCAAAAGTCCTTCATTTTTTTGATCTTGAATCAATTTTGTACTCAACTTTAATTTTGTTTTTTGCCAAACTAAAAGCTGTTAATTCTTTTACCAAAAAAATTATGTACTAACTATTAAGTAAGTTATTTTTGTTTTAGCTAAACTGACAGCCCTATTTACAACTTTATATAATTTTTGCAATTGTTCATTTACATTTTGTTAAATAGCATACATTTTCCTTGAAAAAATTTGAAAACACATAGTCAATCTGGCAGACGGCATTGTCACCGCCAAAACACTTTTATTACCAAATTTATATTCAAATCAAATGTAACCGAAATATTGTATGTAACAATTTTAAGTAATAAAAATCATCTATCTATCTATCTATCTATCTATCTATAATTTATCTATCTATCTCTATCTAGTAAGTAACCTAGGTTGTTTTTCCAAATGGAAATTACAAGTTGTTTTAAATGATGGTGTACGCTTTGGTTACGGGCTGCGTAGTTATGACCATGCTTTCGCGTTTGTTAGCAATTTGTTATGCTGCAGTCTAGAACAATACATCAATGCGACGAACTTAATGTTTTTACACAAATTGTTTCTGTAAATAGAATGATAAATTAATAAGTAAAGTAGCATTCTAATGTTGAAAGAACTTGAAAGAACTATTAAAACCTCTTCAATAGTATTTGAATTTCTGTTCCCGAGAGAGCGTGGATAAAAAATATTCACTTCCTTTAGAATGTGATGATGAAGTATAGACTTTGCTACTTAGTAGCACCTAAATGGTAAGACTTAATTTAAAATCGTCCAAGTAGTCTCTGAGTTCCCATTCAACTGAAAACATGGAGATAAATCTACATATTTTAATTCTGGTGTTATTCGTGGATGTCGTTAGTTGTTATTGGTTTTCGCTTCCGTTTCTGGAAGATGAGAATAAAATAAAGCCTATTTTACACATGTGTAGTAAGACATTTTAATGTTAAGAAATTTTGGACATCAGTCCAACAAATTTTATGAAGAATCACAGCAATGTTACGTAGGAAAAATAACTTCGATAAATAGGGCGGCCAACAAAGCTCCATGAGCCTCAGAGCTATAAAATTTCAAGGGCCTACAGTTTTTTTTGATTTTGAACGGTTAAGTCAGAAAGTGGTTTCGCGGATATCCGTGGCTGTCTTCGGTTGCAAGTTAAAAATGAAATTCCTTACACTCCTTGTCGACAACGTGAAAAACTCAATGAGCTGCTGATTACCAGTTTAAGAAGAGAAATTATAAATCAAAATCTCGAAAACCATTCTGAAAAAATCATAAAGAATAATTAAAAAAAAAAAAATCAAAAAGAAGACAGTAAAGAAAGAGCAAAATAAGATTGATGATTTTGAAAATATTCGTTCCCAAACGCGGAAAAGTACAATAACTGATGTCGACTATCATAATTAATTGCTTCCAAGCCCAACTTCATCAGTCTCTTCACCCACTATGCAAAATTTGCATTTCCTAGTAGACAAGCAAAAACCTTCCAATTCATTCACATTCCATTATTCTTTTATGCGGTGATATTAACTAATAAAAACACTAAAACAACTTCGATATGCGCCTTTCACTAAAGCGCTCTTAACCCAAAACCACGACAAACATATAAGCGCAGAAAAAACCAAACTCAAAACAAAAACCCCCATCAACCTATAGAATTATGGAACGACATGGACACAACAAACATATTGCATAACCCAATTACCTATAGCGTTGGTGGTAGTGGTGGTGGTGATATAGCAGTATCAGGGGTTCCACTGCACCAGATAGGTTGAACTACAAAAAAATACCTTTTCCAATTCAAATACACGAAGTTTTTGTATTTCTTTTCTTGCAAAACACAACGACTCATGAGGGTAGCTCTAAATAGAAATTCCTTTCGGCAACCCACAACATCACTCCTCCCCCAATCTTGCCGTCCAACACAAAGCGACCACTGATCACTAACCACGTACTAAAAAATTACACTTTTCGCTCGGCTTTCGATACAATTTCGCAATTTTCCTGATAAAATTGCCAAGATAGTGTCCCGCGAGCTCATGAAGGCAACTTTTACAAAAAAATAAAAAAGAAATAGAAGAAAATGGTAAGTCAATGTATTAATTCATGTACGCCATGGTAATAGCGGCTTAGTCTATCAAATTTCATGTGGACAAATGCGATGAGGCTGTGGTTTTTGCCTATCAACGACAGCGACTAAGCCGCCAGCGCCAGCGGCAGTTGTTCGCTTGTTGAAGACAAAGGATCACGTTTTGACAGTGTCCACTCTACGGTCCACCACCACACTCTGCCGAGTCCCGATAATAGACTGTTATTCAATTTGTGGTCACTCGCAAGCCTGTTGAATGATTAATAAGCCCCCTTACAGATCGTTCTAAAGCATTCATTCGTTTGTTTGTGTTTATACACGAACCTTGCCGGAATTGGCCTTGTCAATGCCGTTGGAAGTTGTTGGGTATTGCTTACAACAAACTAATCTGAAGAACAAAAAGACTTTGTTCCGTTTTTAGGCTTCCATTCTTGCACCATCGAAATCATAACTAAATAAAACAAAAAACGACTTGTACTTCGTAGTCTGGCAAGCCGTTCAATTAGTCGTTCGCTGAGGAAAAAACGTTCGTGATCATGGTGTGTAATTGGTCGAAACTATAGCGACCGCAATTTCCATGGAATCGTATTACGATCGATTTATAAGCTTTTTGAGTGCGGTATGAGTTTCCTATGTCCGGTTGAGTGAATCGAATGTGCAGAGGTTCTGCCCAGCAATGTCGCAACAAGAATGGAACGCAAAACAAATTGATTTATTATGGTATTTGGGTGATTTAGGCCACTGCAAGTGATCAATTGAAGAGAAGTTATGGTTTAATGTTGTGGAATTTAATATTAACATAAAAATGCTTTGCAATATAATAAATTTTCTTTTTTTTCAGTCATGGAAGTTGGCTATGCATTTGATTAATGCTCCACATTATTGTTTCATAAATAAATATAATTAATGATTTAATTGATAAACTAGGACTTTCTTTTGAACGCATAATTAAGTCTGAAAAGTTGGTGAAATTTCGAAAAGGTAATAGTTGGCAACGCTTTGGAAGTCTGAACCAAAACAGCATAACATTCTTAGTTTTTTAGACAAAACCTGAAGAACGGACTAAACTACAGCAAGTTAGAAATAAGAAAACTTAGTTTCCGCCCCCACAGAAGAGTAAGACGAGAACTCCAAAGATTGTTCTACGAGCTGCTCGAAAAAAACTTATGAGCGATCCCCTAGACATGACGTGAAAATCGTTCTTGGCGATTGTAATGCAAAACAAGGGAAGGAGGACATATTTGGATATCAAATCGTAAAGCATAGCTTGCATGACAAAACCTCCAAAAACGGACTCAGGCTAATCAGCTTTGCTGCTGGGCTAAATCTTGTTGTTAGTAGTACGCGCTTCTCGCATATCAAAGTTCATAAAGGTGCATGGCGATCGCCAGTTCAATCAACTGTCAAACAAATTTACCATGTTGCGATTGACGCGAGACACTTTTCCAGTGTGTTAGATCCCAGTGTCCAACTATGACTCGAACCACTTAAAAACTTAAATTAAATAAGAATGCAGGTGTAGATGGCCTTGATGCTGATCTTTTCAAGGCAGCTGGAGACCATTTGGAAAGGAGCCTGCACCAGCTGGTCTGCATGATATGGTCGGAAGAAAGCATGCCCGATGAATGGAACCTCAGTATCGTATGCCTGATCCTAAGGAAAGGAGGCTCTCAGAATTTCGCCAATTCCAGAGGGATAAGCCTCCTTAACGTCCCTTATAAGAACATAATATCGATATTCACCATCTCTTTATCGATTTCAAGGCCGCGTATGACAGTATTTACAGAGACGAGCTGTACAGAGCCATGTCTATTTTCGGCATCCCTGCAAAACTCGTACGACTATGCAGGATGACTTTGGAGAACTCACGCTGCTCCATCAAGGTCGGTAAACAACTCACCGATACCTTTGATGTCGAAAAAGATTTTAGGCAAGGCGACAAACAGTCATGCGATTTCTTCAACATCATACTTGAAAAGATTGTAAGAAACTCAAACGTCAACAACAGAGGAACAATCTTTCAAAAGTCTGTACAATTACTCGCCTATGCCTACAATATTGGCGTAATGGGAAGAAAAAAGCGTGATGTCATAGATGCTTTTGCGAGTATTGATTAATTGAATAAATAATATAAATAAATGAATTAAATATAACGAATATTGAAGCGTCAAAAATGGATTTAATGGTTAATGAGGGCAAAACGAAGTATATGCTGTCATCAAACAGGGACACAGAACATCGACGAATTGGACAAAACGCCACAATAGACAGGCATAACTTCGATGTAATACAGGACTTCGTCTATCTAGGATCTACTGTAGACAAGGACAACAACATCAGTGCGGAGATCAAACGGAGAATAACTCTTGCCAACCGTTGCTTCTTTGGGTTAAGAAGGCAATTGAGAAACAAAACCCTCTCCAGAAAAACCAAGGTAACCTTGTATAACCCCTTAATCATCCCAGTCCTGCTTTACGGCGCGGAAGCATGGATCTTATCGAAAGCGGATGAGGAAACCCTTGGTGGTTTCGAAAGAAAAATTCTCCGAATGATCTTTGGTCACGTATGCGAAGACAATGTGTGGAGAAAAAGATACAACAACGAGCTGTATGAGCTGTACCGTGACATGGGCATAGCCAGAAGAGTACGCATCGCGAGGCTACGATGGTTGGGCCATGTAGAAAGGATGAACCCAAACACTCCGGTTCGACGGGTTTTCGAAAGCACATTGCAGTTAAATCGCGTAAGGGGAAGACCTCGTCTTCTATGAAGTGTAAGTTCTTTGGTTATGGTTATTATGTAGACAAGAAGGAATGAGGGAAGTAATAAAGGCCCGAAGAATTTTGGCACAGACCCAAGTATTGTAAAACCACTTGGTGGTCTCTCTGGATGCGGACATGGCACGAGCTCCCGCAACTGGACGGGAACAAGAATATAAGCGGGAACTTGTAAAATATTCGACCAATTCCAAAAAATTTTTTCAACGTTAAAGTGCTTCATTACTCCTGAGTAACAAAGATTATATTTCCTTTCCATATTCTTTCGAGAACGGAAACGGGAACGTTGATATATTTATATTAGGGTGCTTCATTGTCCCAGAGTAATATAGACTACATTTCATTGTCATTTTCCCACAGAAAGTTGAACGGAAATTCAAAAACCAGTGTACCGATTTCAATACGGTTTCCACTTTTACAATACGGTGCTATCCCCAAGTTGCATAGACAATACTTTATCCTCTCTTTCTTACGGGAATGAAACGGCAACTGCAACATATCTGGGAACTTGGCAAATATTGGACCGATTTCAAAAATTCTGTCATCGTTGGAGTGCTCAACTGTCTCTGAGTAACATAAAATGTATTTCATCCCCATTCTTCCACTAGAACAGAGACTTGGAAACTACTTAACCTAACTAACTCAATTCGATCAACTTAGAGCTACGCCGGGCAGGTCAGCTAGTAAAAAAATATTAGTAAACTGCTCGCTAAAAGCACTGGTCAATAAAATTTACGTTTTTTCTTTTTATCGCAGAGAGCTATACTTTTTAGAAACTTTTGAACCTTACTCAAATTAGTTCTACTGCATCAAATTACTGGATTGTTTAACCTTAAAAGCTTTAAATCTCTGCTATTCTTTATTTTGAAGTCTTAATAGAGTCACGAATAGAAGCTTGAATGAGATTACACATTTTTTAAGGTACTGGATGTGCTGAATTCAAATTTAGTCTGTGAATTACTCTATCACGTCAGTTTATTGAGGTAACAGCAGAGTAAGTTCAAAACATCAATGCTTTTTATTTTTTTGAATACCTGATGTTCGTTGTAGCAAAATTTACTAACTGGATTATTCAGCACGTTTAGAAATCACTTGATTCAAATTTCTTTTTGAAACTCTACCTAGGCTTCGAAATAATACATTACCGTTCGTTACAACCTTTGAGGTTAGTATCTCGTTAATTTAAATTATTTTACGAGATATTTTGAATACAGATTTGGATTCAGCGCATAACAAAATATTGAAAGAGAAATGGTTTGTTTTAGGTTATGATTGAAGCATAGAATAGAAAAAACTTGTTTTTCTGATTTTGAAGTTTTAATATCTCGAAAACGTGGTGTGCAACTCATATAAAGGCCATATTTGAAATCAGGGCAAATAAGGCTGTCTGTGACAGAAACACTATTGGCCAATTGTAACAACTGAATCTTGTCAGTTGGATTTAAGTAGACATACGCAATTAAAATCATTTTAATATTATTTTCGAGTGAGGGGCTAGTAGTGTGTGCGGGTTAAAACCACATTAAATCTGTTCGAAAATTAATGCCTTTTTATTGTTGGAGGTTTTAAAATAAACGATCCGTTTTACAACCAGGTACAAAAAACTATTTTTAATGAATTTACTTCTACTTTACTTCCCGAAAAGGTTTAGCTCCACCGTGAACCTACTTTGAATGATTAATTTTTACGGAAACTAAAATTCAACAAGTCTTAAGTGCTGGAAATTAACACCCCATCGATCGACTTTTCTTTCCATCTGAACAATGAACAGATCAAGAAATCAAAACGAGGTTATCACCACCCATCCATCGGTTTAAACCGCCAAAGCATTCAATTACCCAAAAACAAGGTGTTCCCACCGACAAGGCCCTTTACGAAACACGGAAATTTCTCACTGCAGCACAACCTATCGAGTAATAATAGACTTATCAAAAAAAATCTAGCACAGGTTTTTTGCAGACTGCTCTCATTGTACAGACTTTCAATGGGGTTAAATAATAATTTTGATCGGACACAAAGTAATAACGAAATATTTGGCTGATTCAAAGGTCATTCGACCAAACAAAAGGCGGTAAAGTTATTGGTTGTTGGATCTGGAACAATATAAGATTGCAGCCATCGTGTACAATAGCACAGCACGAGTCGCCCTCTGTCAGTCACCCGAATAATACCACGCAGGCCCGCCCATACTTTAAGTCCCCTAAAAAGCAACACTTTTCATAGATAACCGCTGGCAGCCATATATACAACAAAGAGGAGATAAATATGTTGTTCCCGCTCTTTTTTTCCACAAACACATACGCCAATTTATAACTACAACCTCCGCAAGAAGTGTTAACCTTGAACATTTGGACAGCAGGAATACCTAGGTAGGAGTGTTGGTCACGCCATCCCAAGTCTAAGCACTGGGATTAGTGCAAAAAACGGTCTAGTTCCGTTATAGAGAGATCCCAACAGTTTGTTTTATTTGCAGTGCCCATAGTTAAAGCCATGACTCAAGACATTTTCCTTGCCCGCTAATCGGTCACAAATATCCAGAGTGCACCGATTACGGAATAAATCTACCAGCGTATAGTGATTCATGTCTACACCAAGCCGCGCTCGCCGCCAGCTGTGGGTTTTGTTGCTCTGGTGTAAGTCATACTCATGCGCCGCGCCGCGCCGGCCGGACCTATCCAATTATGTACTGAGAACTTTATTGAGCGATGTTTATCTCCTAGGCAGGGAAATAAATACGAAAATAGATTTCATTGAAAAAGCCATGCAGATTTTGTAGCAGATATGAAAAACATGTGAATTTCACGAGTTATACGGTGGGAAATCAAATAATTTCTTAAAAATTGTTATTCGATGGTTTTTAGTATTTCATATCAAAACCGATTCATGCAAGTTTTCATTTGCAACGACTGTAACTCTCGTGGTTGAACATGGTGACTTACTTTATCATGACCGAGAACCGAGTTCCCTTGTAGTTCAAGGGGTAAAATTTTGTTCCAGAAGGGTTATGAAGAATCCGCCAAATAACTTCTTTTTTTTTGAAAATGCTATAAGAAAAAACCAATGAATAATTTCTCAAATTTCTTTTTTTATTTCAAAGGACAATCCTTCCGGTTAATAATATAAATTCAAGTGGCTGCCTCGGCTGACCATGCAGTAGCCTACACGATCTCTCCCACGAGGTTTCACCTTGACGTGGTGGGGGAGCTTACGTTTCGACACTCCAGCAATCCAGTTGCAGGGTCAAACAACCAAGTAAACCTCAAACAGAGATGTCTATCTAAAAAAAAAAAAAATGGAAAAAGTTGAAGAAGAGAAGAAAACTCGAACGGGGATATACGCTCAAAAGTCGGCAGTAGTCACGGCTGTCGGCGATGGCTTGGCTTCGAAAGAAGATAAGTCGCCAGTGACAAAAAGAAATATAGAGATAGACAATGCAGAAGATTGCATTCCTGGCTGCAGCGGGAAAGCCACTGAAACCAATGAGGGACTCTCGGAGAACCTCATGGATTTCACAGACTCCGATGATGGAGAAGGAGGAACAGGTGGACGAGAGATAACGTCGGAAGAGGAACATCGCATCCTTGAGGAAGACGATTATCAATCTTTCGCCAGTTCTGACGACTCTATCGTGGATGTCACGGTGGCCGAAAATCCTGACCCAAGGCGGCCAGAGGCCAAAAGAGGCGAATTCCTGGCGAAAAATGAAAATTCGGCCAAAGTGACCTCAACTCCAAACAAGGGTCCGGAAAAAAGCGCTCATGCTAAAGTCTGTGTGGATAAAGCCCCTACCAAAAGCCATCGCTCATCAGAGCCAGCTAAAGGTAAAGACGCTAATCCGAGGGTACAGAATAGGAAAGATGTCCAAGACCCAGGTCAAAAGAGGCTCGAGAATGCCAGAAGGACCGTACGAAGATTCGGCAAAGGTGACACCTCAACGCTGTGTTTCCGTGATTGGAAACACCTAAGCTGGGCTCGGAAATTCATCAAGAAGATGGAAGCCAAGACCTTGCCCTTGGCAGAGCTCAGAGGTAGAGTCACTAAAGAAGAAAACAAAAAGAAAACTATACTGACCAAGACTGCGGTGTCCAAAAAAACACCAGGGAGACCACCACTGGATGGTCCTAAGCCCGAAAGGTTTAAAAAGCCCCAAGAAAGCAGTCAAAGAAAGAGAGCCAGACAAAATGACTCGACACCCCCTCCAATGTCTGTTGGCGATGTAATCTCCAACCCCCCGCCGGCAGCTGTTGCAGAATTGGTCGCCACAACAAAAAAGAATGGCTGGGACCTCCTCATGGGCTGTGATGCTAATGCCCATCACATACAGTGGGGTAGCACAAACACGAACGAAAGAGGTGAGTCACTTTTTGAATATATTATTGAGAACAACCTGATAATTATGAATAGAGGTAACGAACCAACATTTGTAACAAAGGTAAGATGTTAGACGTTACACTTTCCACCAACTCTGGTACGCTAGTAACCAGTAATTGGAGGGTCTCCAACAACGTAACCTTCTCTGACCATAGAATGATAACATTCGAAAAAGAACACAAATCTGAAAACTGTATCCCTTATAGAAACCCTAGGAAAACTGACTGGGGTCTCTATAACCAAAAACTGGCCCTAACTCTCAGCCAGAACAACAATCAGCCTTTGCTTAACTGCTCAGCCATAGAGACACAGGTAAACAAGCTTACGTCAGACATAATCAATGCCTACGAAAGCTCATGCCCTATCCAAAGGGAAAGGTAGATCCAACCCCATATGGTGGACAAACGAACTATCGATCCTTAGAAGGAACTCTAGGAGGCTCTTCAATAGAGCAAAATTTAGCAACCTTTCGGCTGACTGGGACCTATACAAAATCAGCAAAAATGAATACAAAAATAGAACTACCTATGCAAAAAGAGCAGCCTGGCGCAACTTCTGATCAGATATTGAGTGCACAAATGACGCAGCAAGGCTAAGAAAGGTCATGTCCAAGGTCCAAAATACCCCTAGTTTTCTTAGAAGACCTGATAACACATGGACTGACTCATGCTCTGAAACCCTAGAATCACTCATGAACACCCACTTTCCAGGGTGTTCTCAAATGACATCCCCAGAAAGCGGAAACCCTAACACTTACGTTAGATCCAACATAGGAAGTCTATTAGTAGATAATAGGAAGGTAATGTGGGCCATTGACTCATTCTCAGCATACAAATCTGCAGGTCCGGACGGCATCATTCCAATGATGCTCCAAAGTTCCAAAGACTTGATTGTGCCGATTCTAGTGGAAATATTCAGAGGTTGTCTAAACCTCACCTTTATTCCAACTAGTTGGAGGGAAGTTAAAGTCATATTTATTCCTAAAGCCGGTAAGCCCTCACACACTGAACCCAAAGACTTCAGACCAATAAGCCTATCCTCCTTTCTACTTAAGACTCTAGAAAGACTTATAGAAACGCATATCCGAACAAAACTGAATAACAATGTGATCTCTACAGCCCAACATGCATATATAAAGGGCAAATCAGTGGAGACTGCACTTCATGAAGTTGTCGGAACCATTGAACAGTCAATCCAATGTAAAGAGTATACGTTGGCTGCATTCCTCGATATAGAAGGGGCCTTCAACAACGTTGAATACAGTGCCATTCGCATGGCATTAAGTTCCATAAATATCGAGCCATCGCTTTCAAACTGGATCGACTCCATGCTCCAAATGAGAATAGTAAAAGCAGAAATGGGCGCAAGTACCCTAAAAGTCAAAACTTGTAGAGGTACACCTCAAGGAGGAGTGTTATCCCCGCTACAAAACTTGTTCTGTTTACGAGAAAACGTAACATTCCAGATGTATTTCCTCCCTCCATTAATGGTATACCAATAAACTTATCTGGTACGGCAAAATATCTCGGAATTGTCCTTGATCGTAAACTTAACTGGAAAGAAAATTTAAAAGAAAGAGAAAGGAAAGCTCAAATCGCTTTCTACACTTGTAGTAGAATTTTTGGGAAAAAATGGGGACCTGGTCCCAAAACCATTCACTGGATGTATACATCCATAATAAGACCAATCCTCACATATGCCTGTCTAGTCTGGTGGCCATCATTAGAGAAGGCTTCAAACCTTAAGACCATGACCAAAATCCAAAGGCTTGCATGCATTGGCTCAACTAGTGCCATGAGAACAACACCAACTGCAGCTCTGGAAACTTTCCTGTCGCTAGCCCCCCTAGATCTTTTTACTAATTAGATGGCGGCCAAAAGCGCACTGCGACTCAAACAATGCAACAATTGGAAAACAGGCATATCAGGCCATAGAACCATCATGAACCATACAGATATAGACATTCAAACAGACTATACCCCCTCCCCCCCCCCCCCCCCCCACATATTGACTTCAATCCAGTAGCCCTAACAGTCTTTCCGACAAGAGAAAGCTGGGAGGAAAACAGGGCTATAAAAAGAAATCACATTTCCGTCTTCACAGATGGTTCCAAAACGGACGAAGGGGTAGGGTCAGGTATCTTCTCAGACTACCCCACCATGAATAGATCAATAAAGCTTCCCGACTTCTGCAGTGTCTTTCAGGCAGAAGTACTTGCAGTGTGCGAAGCCGCGAAGCACCTAGCTACGCAAAACCTGATCAACAAAAATATTGACTTCTTTATAGACAGTCAAGCGGCCATCAAAGCTATCTCATCCATTATGACAAAATCCAGACTAGTAGACAACTGTCGCAGTAACCTAAGACTGCTCAGCGAAACAAACACAGTTAGTTTAACCTGGGTTCCAGGACATCGTGACATAATTGGAAATGAAATGGCGGATAGGCTGGCTAAAATCGGGTCAGCACTCGAATCCAGCGAAACGAACACCTCAGTTCTAAGGCCACTTGAGCAAGAAAAAAACAGAATCAGACATAATTTTCTAAAAACCGCCAATGACAGGTGGTCATCGTTAGAAACATGCCGAGTTTCTAGAAACCTTTGGCCAGACATTTCCAAGAAAAAAACAGAATTTCTACTCCAGCTAAGTAGACCTAGGCTCTCTCTGTTGATTGGCATTCTCACGGGACACAATTCGTTGGGTACCCACATGATGAGAATGGGCATTAGCACATTCGACTTATGTAGAGGATGACAAGATGAGGAGGCAGAGGAGGGATCATTCCACTTCCTCTGTGAGTGTCCTAGCTAGGCCCACACTCGGAAAAAAACCCTCGGAGAATACTTTTTCGACCAACTGGGCGACATCTCAAATCTCCCACTGAGCAACGTCCTGAAATTTACTCATGGCTCCAACTGGTTCAGTGGGAGTTCCCTACCACAATAACCATCTACCTCTCCAATCCTCCCATTTCCTCATCCTCTGATTTCCCGGGGAGCACAATGGATCCTTGAGATCCGAGTGAGGTGTTGCCACTTGTGGCTGCACCCCCCATTCAACCTAACCTAACCTAAGCCTACACGATCGGTCCAATTTTTAAGCACATTATCGATTGTGTGCACTGTGCAGCTGTATTTCACCAATGGCTTCACGAATATTGTCCTTTGCCCACTTTGCGAAGCAAAATCGCATAGGATAGTCAGTTGGCTCCAACTCTTGGACCCAATTGGACTTTCTATGGCATCATACACGGTCTTTATGCAAAATTCGTCTCAATGATGACTCCGAAATGTTCAATTCACGCACACTTTCTGCCACAGCAGCAATATTCCCGGGTGTGCGCACGGTTTTTGACTTTTAACGCTTTGGTTTATCGATGAAGATGCCAGTTTCTTCCACTTTTTTCACAAGATATCGAACATACGGAGCTGAAGATGCTTCTCTTCTTCTAAAATCCGTACGCAATTTTCGCACACATTCTGCAACTTTACCATGATTTTCAAAGTAATTTCGCAATATTTCCCAGCGTTGTTCAATTCATTCATTTTATTGAGACTTATGAAACATAGGTTGCTTATGTATATAAGTATATAACTAAAGTAATTATGTAGTCGGCTTAAAAGTATGCCAGACAAAGCAAATATATATCAAATATTTTTTTAACATTTAAACTATTATTTGTAACGATAATGTAAAGCAAATTTTGGGGTACGTTTGCTCCCGACGTACTTCTAAGCGTTGTTCAAGCGTATACACAACCATATTCGGATAAAACAAATTATCTGTCAAATTAGATATGAGCTAAGTGTTACCATTCACGAAATAAGCACAAGTTAAAAACAAAAAAAGGTTAGATGCGAAACCTTTAGTATATTTCCAACTGGCACTTTACCTTATTTAGTTCTAAATTATCCCAAACCGTATGAATCCTTGGCAGGCCTGGATTTACACTAGGTGCTCTCGGTGCTTAAGCACAGGGCGGCAAATTCTGGGGGGGCGGCAAAATTTGAAATGAAAGTCAAAGATTCTTTAAGTCATAAAAATATTTTTCGGGACAAAGGTGTTACATACGCCTGAAACACATCACATTATCACTGTAAATTTCCGAGATTCCGATTATCTTAGCATTATTCATACGCAGTTGATTATTTACATCATCCCGAATTCAACTTGGTAATTGTCTAGTAGTGGTTGATGAAAGTTACAAAACAAAGTATCCAACATTTCACTATTTTGATATCATCTAACCCAATTCAAATTAAAATCACGCGCCTTTGTATACGAAGAATAAAATGCCCTGAGACACTCGTCGTCAACGATACTCGTCTTCGATACATTTTTTTTCCTTGAGCTGGTAAATAAAATTATTCTTAATTCATAAGTCACCTTCCGACTCAAGAATCTTTCTCATTTAATTCATAAGTCTCTTCCTAACTTATGACTTATTGTTTATTTAATTCACAAGTCAAATACTAGCTTATGAATTATATTTTTTTTAAATTCATAAGTCAAATAATATATTTTTATGTTTTGAAATAAATGTATCTAGCATATTATACTTATTATAAATTATATTATTATAAGAAATAAATGAAAAATGAAATGAAATGAAGTTTAAATTATAATAAATTCAATAAATAATATAAACATAAATTCAAGTTAAGAGTTAAGCTAAAAGTGATTTAAGCCTTTGCAGCCCTGGTCTGAACGCTTAAATTGTGAAGAATTAATAGATCAGTTCACGGTAAAGAAAGTAAGGGGTGTTTGCATTTCAAAAGTGTATCAGAAACTCATCAAATCCAGTGTAATTTCTCATACAATTTAAAACTTTGGTTGTCAGATAATTTTATTTCTTCTTTGGATAGCGAGTTTTGTCGAAGATTAGATAAAGCAAAAAGAAACCGTTCAATTAACAATTTAAGCTCATTGTGTAAAACAAGGAATTACAATTATACGCACTTCTGTAACAATAAAAAAAAATTAATTGCACTCCTGTGAATTCAACGAAAACGATTATAAACATCCATAATTATCTTGTATTATCTTGTTATATTTTCTTATAAAAAGCCTTATGTGATTATTCTTTTACCATGAAACAATAAATGAATCTAAATTTTACGTTTTTGATTCAATTCATTCGTTAATTATACATTTTACATATAGTTAACGATCTCACTAACATTTCGTATAATTATAAACAATTATAAAGGCGGTATTTTTTACAGCGCACATCCTTGGTGAGATTTTGCTTATATTTTATGATCTGTATATCCATCAAAACCAAGTCGTTTGTCGCTTTTTATATCTGTAAATGCTTAGATTTTTAAGACTGCGCAACGGATGTTGATGCATTTATTTATAATAGAAAGACATACCCAAGAGAAAGAACTATATATATTAGGGTGTGTCATTTTTGGGCAACTTTTTTTTTCAACGATAAAACAGGCTAAATACTTTCAGGAAGGTATAAAACGAATCCTCTCAAAATTTGAGCTGCCTGTTTTTAAATTTCTATTTTCCATACAAATTACATGGAAAATAAATTAAAATTTTTTCTTATTTTTATAGCTTGACATATGAGCATTGTAGAAATAAATTGACAAATTATTTAAATAGGAAATTGAATGCTCTACAAAAAAGCTCGAAATAATTTTTTTCATAGAGGCAACCGTTCTGAAGATATTCAAACTCAAAGTTGGAAATGTATGAAATTATGACTTTTATTTTATAAAACTCATTCTGATGACTTTTTTTATGACTTAAAAATTATTTTCAAGAGCAAATAACTATTTTTGTGTAGAAAGAAAATAACTGAACTACATCAAAACACAAAGTGAAAAAAAAGTAAGAAAAAAAAAAAAAAAAAAAAATACAGTTAAAAAAAATACATACACACATATTACAGCGTGACACCTGTTAGGCAGCATTAGAAAAACTCTGAAAAACTTTGATCAAAAAATTGATTGAAGGGAAAGCTCCGACATGAGGTAGCATGAGGAGAAGAGATACAAATTTGTTATTGAGAGAGGAGTTCGGAATATCATTTGATTTTTTTAAGAAACTTTTTACTTTGCGCTTCGATGGAGTTCAGGCTTAAGGATTGTTGTATCATTACTTTCTTCTGAATATCATTATAATTTCTATCAAGTTTCAAAATTCTAGTCTACTATTAGTTAAGATTTTTCTTTTAATAATAAATATTTAATAATAAATAATAATTGTACTAAATCTAATTGATAATTTAATTTGTTTAACACTTAATCAAATAATAAAACAATATTTAAAACGTAAATGTTTTTTTTTATTTTAGCTTTCTAAAAAAATTAGCACACAAAGTTTAATTTTCCCATAAAAAATAATTTTTAAGTCATTAAAAAGTCATCAGAATGAGTTTAATAAAATAAAAGTCATAATTTCATACATTTCCAACTTTGAGTTTGAATATCTTCAGAACGGTTGCCTCTATGAAAAAAATTATTTCGAGCTTTTTTGTAGAGCATTCAATTTCCTATTTAAATAATTTGTCAATTTTTTTCTACAATGCTCATATGTCAAGCTATAAAAATAAGAAAAAATTTTAATTTATTTTCCATGTAATTTGTATGGAAAATAGAAATTTAAAAACAGGCAGCTCAAATTTTGAGAGGCTTCGTTTTATACCTTCCTGGAAGTATTTAGCCTGTTTTATCGTTGAAAAAAAAAGTTGCCCAAAAAATGACACACCCTAATATATATATATATATAATCCTTATATTCCCACGGGAACGGGAACATACACGGAAACTAAGAAACTGCTTCAGCCTAAAAACCGTTTAATCGATTTCAATTTTATTTAATTGTTAGAATGGTATTCATTTGCATATTCTCACGGAAACAGGAACGGTAACTTAGAAATTGCTTGACCGATTCAAATTTTTTTTCTTACTATATTCCAACTGAAACGGGAACGTAAACCAAGACAAGAATGTACACGAAAACCTAGAAACTACAGGGCCGATTTCAAAAAATTTTTTCATCGTTAAATGCGAATTTAAGGAATGTGTTAGGCGACCTCTTGAATATTAAAAAATTGGTCTTTGAGCAGGCTCAAGGTCAAGAAAAACAATGTTGTTAAATGGTTAACGAGACGACGTTTCGAGCATGGATACGTTTTTCATCAGGTAATAAATAATAAGACATGAAATTAGTTATCATAATGAATAATAGGTTAGGTAAGGTTAGGTTTAATGGGGGGTGCAGCCACAAGAGGCAACACCTCACTCGGATCTCAAGGATCCATTGTGCTCCCCGGGAAATCAGAGGACGAGGAAATGGGAGGATTGGAGAGGTAGATGGTTATTGTGGTAGGGAACTCCCACTGAATCACTTATATATATGTATATTTCAGGACGTTGCTCAGTTGGAGATTAGAGATGTCGCCAAGTTCGTCGAAAAAGTATTCTCCGAGGGTTTTTTTCCGAGTGTGGGCCAAGCTAGGACACTCACAGAGGAAGTGGAATGATCCTTCCTCTTCCTCCTCATCTTGACATCCTCTACATAAGTCGAATGTACTAATGCCCATTCTCATCATGTGGGTACCCAACGAGTTCTGTCCTGTGAGAATGCCAATCAACAGAGAGAGCCGAGGTCTGCTTAGCTGGAGTAGAAAATCTGTTTTTGGAACGAAGTTCCTTATCGCGCGTTATGAGAGGGGGCTAGATGGAAAAAATTCTTACGAAAAGTTGTCACGACATAAAACGACATAAAAAATTAATACGAAAAGTTGTCACGTTTGCTATAGTAAGCTATTGTAAGCTGTGCGGCGTCGCATGTTTCTTAGAAAGGGGAATGGGAAGGGGAAGGGGAAGGGGAAGGGGAAGGGGAAGGGGAAGGGGAAGGGGAAGGGGAAGGGGAAGGGGAAGGGGAAGGGGAAGGGGAAGGGGAAGGGGAAGGGGAAGGGGAAGGGGAAGGGGAAGGGGAAGGGGAAGGGGAAGGGGAAGGGGAAGGGGAAGGGGAAGGGGAAGGGGAAGGGGAAGGGGAAGGGGAAGGGGAAGGGGAAGGGGAAGGGGAAGGGGAAGGGGAAGGGGAAGGGGAAGGGGAAGGGGAAGGGATACTAATACAAATACTAATACTTATACTTATACAATGCTAATACTAATACTAATACTAATTCTAATACTTATACTAATTCTAATACTAATACTAATACTAACACTAACACTAATACTAACACTAAAACTAATACTAGCACAAATATTAGTACTAATACTAATATAAGTACTAATACTAAAACTTATATTAATACTAATACTAATACTAATACTAATACTATTACTAATACTAATACTTATACTTATACTAATACCAATTCTTTTTTCAATGTAATACTAATACTTATACTAATTCTAATACTTATACTAATTCTAATACTAGTACTAACACTAATACTAATATTTAAACTAATACTAATACTAATATTAGTACTAATACTAATATAAGTACTAATACTAATACTAATACTAATACTAATACTAATACTAATACTAATACTAATACTAATACTTATATTAATACTAATACTAATACTAATATTATACCAATACTTATACTAATACTAATACTAATACTATTACTAATACTAATACTAATACTAATACTAATACTAATACTAATACTAATACTAATACTAATACTAATACTAATACTAATACTAATACTAATACTATTACTAATACTAATACTAATACTAATACTAATACTATTACTAATATTATACAAATACTAATACTAATACTAATACTAATACTAATACTAATACTAATACTAATGCTAATACTTTTTTCAATGTTTTGCGTCATTTAACTCAATTTTCATAATTGACGTGTACTTGGCAATCCTGTACCACCAAATATACAGGGTGTCCCGTACTTCGTGTACCATCCTTTAGGGTGTGATTCTTGGTCATATTCTAAGAAAAAAAATGTATGACAGTAAAGCTCAATTCTCAACTTTGACATCACTTTTTGACAATTTAAGAAAAGGCTAACTTTGGTGTACCCTGACCTATGTTAGATTCAATATCTCTGTCAATACTGGTGATAGAGACCTAATCATAGTTTTAATTTTTTGAAGAAATAACAGCCTTTAAGACTGTATTTAAGTTTAGCTTCCAAAGGTTAAGGGTTGCCAGATTTTCAATTTTAAGTGCTGTTCAAATTTTCTTCCCGAAACAAAGTTTTGACTTTGAGGTCATTTTTTTGCAGAAAATGCCTGATAAACATGGAGTTTCTTTATTTTTTACAGATGAACTAAACAATAATAAAAAAAAAACTTATAAATAAGTGCACTCTAAAACCCATAGATTTTATGATATTTGAAAAAATACAAAATGGGAAAAATTAAAAAAAAAAAATAAAGATTTTTAAATTTGAGGTTTCTTTGAATAAAACAACAATATGGGCGCTTTTAGTAGTTTTTTTATGTATTTTATACAAATACAGTTATAACAAGTGCTCAAAGTGCCCTATTTCGTTTTGAATGCATGCCAAAGCCCGTTTTTGAATTTCATTGTAGGTGTTTGCTCTCGATAACTCTTGTCTTACTTGTAGTCTTGTAATCTTTGAAACTGTATTTAAATTAGATTCCTATAGGCTTAGGGTTGCCAGATGTTCAGTAAGGATAAAGTTCCTGGTATATTCGTTGTGCTCTTCTTGAATTTCCATTGTAAAACTCATATAAGAAAAAAATGTCTGCGTAGGCACTTTGAGCACTTGTTATAACTGTATTTGTATAAAATACATAAAAAAACTACTAAAAGCGCCCATATTGTTGTTTTATTCAAAGAAACCTCAAATTTAAAAATCTTTATTTTTTTTTTTTAATTTTTCCCATTTTGTATTTTTTCAAATATCATAAAATCTATGGGTTTTAGAGTGCACTTATTTATAAGTTTTTTTTTATTATTGTTTAGTTCATCTGTAAAAAATAAAGAAACTCCATGTTTATCAGGCATTTTCTGCAAAAAAATGACCTCAAAGTCAAAACTTTGTTTCGGGAAGAAAATTTGAACAGCACTTAAAATTGAAAATCTGGCAACCCTTAACCTTTGGAAGCTAAACTTAAATACAGTCTTAAAGACTGTTGTTTCTACAAAAAATTAAGTCTAAGATTAGGTCTCTATCACCAGTATTGACAGAGATATTGAATTTAACATAGGTCAGGGTACACCAAAGTTAGCCTTTTCTTAAATTGTCAAAAAGTGATGTCAAAGTTGAGAATTGAGCTTTACTGTCATACATTTTTTTTCTTAGAATATGACCAAGAATCACACCCCAAAGGATGGTACACGAAGTACGGGACACCCTGTATAACGAGCAATCACAAGGTCGAGCGACCCAGTTGTTGCCGCAACTAAGGCAACTACTGAAAATTAACAGCGCTTTATATGAATTCAATTTCTATTTATTGTTTTTTCTAATTTAAAGATTTATAATACAAAGGTAAATTCATTAGTTAATACGCGCGCTTTAATTTTATGTCTTTTTGCACTTCTTAGGGGACGTCTTCGTAGTGTGGCTGCCAAATGAAAAAGGAAGAAAAATTCCATCATGGCCGGAAGGTTGAGAATTTTCTATAAAAGGCGTTTTAATTGCCGGACCTTTCGTGCGGGGGCGTTGGAACGTTTAGAGGAAAAGTCAGGGTTGTAACACTCCCCCCGGTAATGTCCTTGGGCTTACAAATCTGCGGATCCCTGACGTCCAGGACAGCTAGCTTTACGACAGGTCGGTCGTACACGCCAGTTGAAGTTTGTATGGATGCACTTCGCACTTGTCCATCCTTCGCCGTCATCGTACGCACTACTCGTCCCTTTGGCCACGAGCTCCTCGGGTTGTTGGGGTCCGCGATGAGCACGATGTCGCCTACCTCGACAGGTTTGACTGGAGTGAACCACTTGGTGCGACGCGTGATGGTTGGAAGGTACTCGTGTTCCCATCGCCTCCAAAAGTGCTGTGCGTATTGTTGTGATGTCAACCAGTTGCTTCTCATCACCATCCTGTCAGAACAGAAGACTGCTGCCGGCTTGGTCCCGTTGGACGACCCTAGGAGGAAATGGTTAGGAGTTAGCGCTTCGTGGTTGTTGGAGTCGACCGGGATGTAAGTAAGGGGTCTCGAATTGATGATGCTCTCTACTTCCATTAGTAGGTTCCTGAGCAGCTCGTCGGAAATGTTGCTTGGTGGCCTCATTTGTCGGAGAACTGATTTGATGGAACGCACTAACCTCTCCCAGCTGCCACCCATATGTGTTGATCCAGGTGGTATAAACTTCCATTGGGTTTCAGAAGTAGTGAACGCTTCTATCATTCTATTTTCTTCGAGGCTCCTGAGCGCTTCTCTCAGTTCTCGGTCCGCTCCTTTGAAATTCGTGCCATTGTCACTGTAGATTTCTATCGGTGTTCCACGCCTGGCGATAAAGTTGCGTATGGCCATGATACATGAGTCAGCTGAGAGTGAGTAGGCGATTTCAATATGAATGGCTCTAGTTGTTAGGCAAGTAACCAGAACGCCCCATCTCTTTTGTTGCCTTCGTAAGGTTGTGACAGTCAAGTGTCCGAAATAGTCGATTCCGATGAACGAGAATGGTCGAGTGAACGTCGCTAGTCGTGCTGGTGGGAGTTGAGCCATGATTGGTGGCTTAGGCTTTGCGTTGGTGTTTTTGTAGTCTTGACAGGTTCTTCGTACGGCTCCAAGGGCAGCTCTCATGTGTTCGATGTGAAATTTCTGTCTGAGCTCGTTTATTGCAGTCTCGTGGTTATTATGTTTGAAGCGACGATGATAATCCATGATGATTAGATTGGTAACAGGGTGCCCTCTAGGTAAGATGATTTGCCGTTTAAGTTTTTCGCAAGCTAGGTCCGCGCAAAGAATTCTGCTGTTGGTACGGAGGACTCCGTTTATATCTAGCATCGGACAGAAATTGAAAATAGAGCTAGTTCTCTCAACGGCGCTGTTATTGGAGAGATCGACGATTTCGTCTTCATACGAGCTGAGTTGTGCTTCCCGAAACAATTTATTTTCAGCTGACTGAAGTTCACTGCTGGTAAGGGGTAATTCTCTTAGTGGTTGTCCTTTATGTTTAGCTTGGATGTTATGGCAGAAGCGCAGAACGAATTCCGTGCTTCTTAGCAGAGTTTTCCACCTAGAGAACTTTTCCGGGTGGAAAATTGTTGTTTTTTCCTGCTGGTGAATACCGATATATTGTGTCTTGAGTTCCTCGATCGTCGATTGTTCCTTGGTCACTGCCATTGGCCATTGGTCTTCAGGGAGTTTCAAAAACTCTGGGCCGCTGAACCATCGGTTCTGGAAGTTGAAGTCTGGGGTGCGTTGCCATTTTGTAGCTTCATCTGCAACGTTTAGTTTTGTTGGGATCCAGTTCCATTCACTTAGTTCGGTGAGTTCCAGGATTTCGGTCACACGAAACGCGCGGAACTGCCGGTACCTCTGATGGTCTGATGCAAGCCAGCTGAGGACTACCTTTGAGTCTGACCAGAATGTTTGCCTTTGGAAGACGATGGAGTGAGAGCTGACGATATGTTTGGCAAAGCGAGTACCGAGTAGAGCTGCTTGTTGTTCTAATCTAGGTATGGTAAGTATCTTCAACGGAGCCACCTTGGTTTTTGCTCCTAGTGATGCACACGCCACGGAGTCATTCCAAGCGAATCTCGCATACGCTACTGCTGCGTAGCCGTTCTCGCTGGCGTCGACGAGGATGTGTAGCTGAATGTCGGTCTCTGGGTGCACTCCTTCAGGAATGTAACATCTTGGGATCTTCAATGCCTTGACTTCAGGAAGCAGGTTAGTCCATTTTATCCACCTTTCGAATTCGGCGTCTTTGATTTCGTTGTCCCAGTCAATAGCAGACCTCCAAATTTGTTGAAGGAGTATCTTCACATACATGAGGTAGTTGGCCAATAGTCCTAAAGGATCGAACATCGTCATCAGTACCCTTAGTACCTCCCATGGGCGTAGCCAGGTAGGGGCAGGTAGGGGCAAATGCCCCAACCTAAGCCAAATGTCCTCGAAAAAATTCTGCGTTTTTTAAGAAAAAATTAATCTTTGTCCTCGAGGACATTTGGAGAAAATGCTGAAACAACGAGGACTTTTAAAGAGTATCGTAAAAAACGAGGACAATTTGGGAAAAAACGGAAAAAAGGAGTATCAATGAAAATTTAAAAAAAAAAACTGAGGACAATTCGCAAAATTGCCGAAAAACGAAGACTTTTCAATGAGATTTCTCGTAAAAAACGAGGTCAATTTCGGGAAAAAAGGGGAAAAAAAGGAGAATCAATGAAAATTAAAAAAAAGAAAATGAGGACAATTCGCAAAATTGCCGAAGAACGAGGACTTTTCAATGAGATTTCTCGTAAAAAACGAGGACAATTTGGGAAAAAAGGAGAAAAGAAGGAGTATCAATAAAAATTTAAAAAAAAAAAAAAATGAGGACAATTCGCAAAACTGCCGGAAAACGAGGACTTTTCAATGAGATTTCTCGTAAAAAACGAGGACAATTTGGGAAAAAAGGAGAAAAGAAGGAGTATCAATGAAAATTTAAAAAAAAAAAAAAAAAATGAGGACAATTCGCAAAACTGCCGGAAAACGAGGACTTTTCTGAGATTTCTCGTAAAAAACGAGGACAATTTGGGAAAAAAGGAGAAAAAAAGGAGTATTTTCAGAAAAATCGTTCTACTACTTTCGGTAGTACCGCTACCTAGGGTACTGGCAGTAACTACTTTCGGTAGTACCGCTTCCTAATTACCGCTACTTTCGGTAGTACTGCTACCTACTTTCGGTAGCATCGCTACCTACTTTCGTAAAAAACGAGGACAATTTGGGAAAAAAGGAGAAAAGAAGGAGTATCAATGAAAATTTAAAAAAAAAAAAAAAAATGAGGACAATTCGCAAAACTGCCGGAAAACGAGGACTTTTCTGAGATTTCTCGTAAAAAACGAGGACAATTTGGGAAAAAAGGAGTATCAATGAAAATTTAAAAAAAAAAATGAGGACAATTCGCAAAACTGCCGGAAAACGAGGACTTTTCAATGAGATTTCTCGTAAAAAACGAGGACAATTTGGGAAAAAAAAAAAAGAAGGAGTATCAATGAAAATTTAAATGAGGTCAATTTACAAAACCGGAAAACAAGGACTTCTCAATGATTTCTCGTAAAAAACGATACAATTTGGGAAAAAAGGAGTAAAAAAAAGGAGTATCTTCAGAAAAATCGTTCTACTACTTCGGTAGTACCGCTATCGGTAGTAACTACATTCGGTAGTACCGCTACCTAGCTACCGGTAGTAACTACTTTCGGTAGTACCGCTACCGGTAGTAACGGTAGTACCACTACCGGTAGTAACTACTTTCGGTAGTACCGCTACCTAGCTACCGGTAGTAACTACTTTCGGTAGTACCACTACCGGTAGTAACTCCTTTCGGTAGTACCGCTACCTAGCTACCGGTAGTAACTACTTTCGGTAGTACCGCTACCTACTTTCGGTAGTACCGCTACCTAGCTACCGGTAGTAACTACTTTCGGTAGTACCGCTACCTACTTTCGGTAGTACTTTTCGATGAGATTTCTCGTAAAAAACGAGGACAATTTGGGAAAAAAAAGAAGGAGTATCAATGAAAATTTAAAAAAAAAAATGAGGACAATTCGCAAAACTGCCGGAAAACGAGGACTTTTCAATGAGATTTCTCGTAAAAAACGAGGACAATTTGGGAAAAAAGGAGAAAAAAAGGAGAATCAATGAAAATTAAAAAAAAGAAAATGAGGAAAATTCGCAAAATTGCCGGAAAACGAAGACTTTTCAATGAGATTTCTCTTAAAAAACGAGGACAATTAGAAAAAAAGGGGGGGGGGGGGGGGGGGGGGAAGGAGTATCAATGAAAATTTAAAACAAAAAAAAATGAGGACAATTCGCAAAACTGCCGGAAAACGAAGACTTTTCAATGAGATTTCTCGTAAAAAACGAGGTCAATTTCGGGAAAAAAGGGGAAAAAAAGGAGAATCAATGAAAATTAAAAAAAAGAAAATGAGGACAATTCGCAAAATTGCCGAAGAACGAAGACTTTTCAATGAGATTTCTCTTAAAAAACGAGGACAATTAGAAAAAGGGGGGGGGGGGGGGGGGGGAGGAGTATCAATGAAAATTTAAAACAAAAAAAAATGAGGACAATTCGCAAAACTGCCGGAAAACGAGGACTTTTCAATGCGATTTCTCGTAAAAAACGAGGACAATTTGGGAAAAAAGGAGAAAAGAAGGAGTATCAATGAAAATTAAAAAAAAAAAAAAAAATGAGGACAATTCGCAAAACTGCCGGAAAACGAGGACTTTTCAATGAGATTTCTCGTAAAAAACGAGGACAATTTGGGAAAAAAAAAAGAAGGAGTATCAATGAAAATTTAAATAAGGTCAATTCACAAAACCGGAAAACAAGGACTTCTCAATGATTTCTCGTAAAAAACGATACAATTTGGGAAAAAAGGAGTAAAAAAAAGGAGTATCTTTCTTTATCTACTTTCGGTAGTACTTTTCGATGAGATTTCTCGTAAAAAACGAGGACAATTTGGGAGAAAAAAAAGGAGTATCAATGAAAATTTAAAAAAAAAATGAGGACAATTCGCAAAACTGCCGGAAAACGAGGACTTTTCAATGAGATTTCTCGTAAAAAACGAGGACAATTTGGGAAAAAAGGAGTAAAGAAGGAGTATCTTCAGAAAAATCGTTCTACTACTTTCGGTAGTACCGCTACCTAGGGTACTGGCAGTAACTACTTTCGGTAGTACCGCTTCCTAATTTCGGTAGTACCGCTACTTTCGGTAGTACTGCTACCTACTTTCGGTAGCATCGCTACCTACTTTCGTAAAAAACGATTACAATTTGGGAAAAAGGAGAAAAAAGGAGTATCAATGAAAATTAAAAAAAAAAAAATGAGGACAATTCGCAAAACTGCCGGAAAACGAGGACTTTCAATGAGATTTCTCGTAAAAAACGAGGACAATTTGGGAAAAAAGGAGAAAAAAAAGGAGTATCAATGAAAATTTAAAAAAAAAAAAAAAAAAAAATGAGGACAATTCTCAAAACTGCCGGAAAACGAGGACTTTTCAATGAGATTTCTCGTAAAAAACGAGGACAATTTGGGAAAAAAGGAGTATCAATGAAAATTTAAAAAAAAAAAAAATGAGGACAATTCGCAAAACTGCCGGAAAACGAGGACTTTTCAATGAGATTTCTCTAACATCTAGAAATATTACACGAGTATATTTGGGCATTTATATTTATAATTCTTCGAATCAAAATATTCTCCAGATATTCTGAATCATATGAATGCGGCATTTTAAATGCTATTACAGAACATGCTAAAGGCAAATATCCTACTCTATTTTTAGAAACCAAAAAAATGATACTTTTAAAGTATCTCTCAATATTCTTGTCAATAAATATGTCCTACTTTTTTTTCAAAAAAAAAATGTCCTCGTTTTTTCATTGATTTTTGAGAAGTTGTCCTCGAAAAAAGACCTAAAAAAATTCCTGGCTACGCCCATGGTACCTCCCGTTTGGTGGGGCGGCGCTGGTCAGATAGGAGAGCTTTGTGCTTGGAGTTGGTCGTCAGCTTGAATATGAAGCAGTCGGACGAGGTGCACCACCACATTCCTAAGACCTTCTCGGTTACTGGCTCCGATTCCATGTTTAGGTTCACCTGGTCACTAGCGTTGGAATGTAGTGCTTTGATCACTGCGAGGGAATTGGAAACCCAGTTCCTGATGTGGAAACCACCTTGCTTGTGGATATATTGAACGTCTCTAGCCAACTTGATTGCCTCTTCGTTAGTACTCACACTGTCCATTAGGTCATCGACGTAGTGGTTCTCGTGGATGGAATGTACTGCTCTGGGGAAGGTCTCAGCGAAATCGTCAGCGTTTTTGTTTTTAACGAAGTGCGCACAGCAGGGTGGACACGTTGCGCCAAACGTCATTACTTGTATGATGTAGGTGTCAGGTTCCTTGGTATCGTCGTTGCTCCAGAGAGAGCGTTGGAAATGCTGCTCTTCCTTCTTCATCTGAACTTGGTGGAACATTTCTTGGATATCTCCACAGATGCCAATTGCTCTCTCTCGAAACTTGGAGAGGACAGCCGGTATTGAAGTGAGTTGGTCTGGACCTTTTAGAAGAACGGAGTTCAGCGATACTCAGCAGCATCCCAGACTAGGCGAAGTTTGCCCGGCTTGTTCGGGTTCTGGACGACGAATATGGGTAGGTACCAGCAGCGTTGTTCTCTCTCTTTAGATTCGGAGCTGGATAGCTTTCTTGCATAGCCCTTGGCTACGTATTCCTGGATTTTTGAATCAACGGCTGCAGCTAGATGTGGTTCTCGACTGAGTCGTTTGCGGAAGCAAAGGAAGCGTCTCATCTCAGACATAGGCGACACAGTTGGTGCTCCCTCACTGCTGTCCATTTGGCTGCACGACTTGCTTGTGCAAACTTCTGACAGGTGGCCACAGAAAGGCATCGACCACGGCAGAAGACACAATCGCGTTTAGAGAGAGGGGCTAGGATAGGCCTAGTTTCAGGAGCATGAACGTGAACAAAGCCCTTGCCTCTGTTATTCTGCCTGGTGTTTCTTTCTTCTGGTTGTAGTTGGGTACTTTGACTGAGTACGCCGTTGGTTGCTTCGGCTATATAGTAAAGCCAGCTTCTGAACTCAGCAGGCGCGAACGCAGGGGGGGGTTTTGGGGGTTGAAACCCCCCCCGAAATTTTTGAAATAAAAAAATAACCACTAGTTTTTTAAAACAAAAATCAAAATATAAAACATGGAAGCATAAAATTCAGCAGATTAAAAACTTTTCTGCGAGGAATAACCAGCGAGGAGCAACTGAACGGTTTGATGTTGCTGTACATCTATAAAAGTATTGAGGTTCACTATGAGAACTTTATAAATATAAAAATGGCAAAAGTTCCAAGGCGCATTGATTTAATTTTATAAAAAACTAGCTAACTTTCGGCAGCAATTTGAATTTTTCAGTAACCTATCTTCTTATTTTTTTCATATTTTGCCAAATAGAATTGTTTACTTACAAGTAGTAAGTAAGTAAGTAAGTCCAATGGGAATAATGGAACAAAGAAAAAAAACAGACTGATTTAATTTTGGAATTTTTGGAATACTAGTAACGACTCCCGTTCCCGAGGGAATATGGTGATTGTTCTCATAGGAATATGGGAATGGGTTAGAGCTTATGTTACTCGCTCGGGGATAGTGTAGCATTCTAAAGGTGGAAGAATTTTTAAAATCGGTGAAGTAGTTTCTAAGTTCTCGTTTACGTTCCCGTAGAAATTGGGATAAAACATAATGTCTATGTCTTTCCTCAGGTCTTAGACTACCTCTGGTTCAGTTGTTTGGGCGGGACGACTAGACAGAGCTACTTTTGCATTTATAATATTAGTAAGGACCGGTTCCCGTGGGAATATTCGGATGAATTGAAGTCTATGTCCTTCTAGATCATTTCTGTATAAAATTTTACTTAAATCGACTCAGTGGTTTGGGCGGCAGATTCTTTCGTACTTGTTATAGTGGTAAGGACTTTTGTTCCTGTAGGAATATGGGGACGAGTTGAAGCTTATGTTACTTGAGGATAGTGAGGCGTTCTAACGGTGGAAGAATTATTAAAATGGGTGCTGTAGTTTCTAGGTACCTGTATACGTTCTCGTTATCATTAGAATAAAGGGATAAAATGCATAGCCTATGTCCTTTCCCAGGTTCTAGGCTATCTATGTACCAGATTTCTTTCAAATCGGCTGAGTAGTTTGGGCGGGAGACGGTAACACAGAAAGCTGGACAGACAGAATTACACATTACACATTTATAATATGAGCTAGGATTCCTCCTAGCAATGTATTTTACGAATCAATACAGAGTATAAAAAAAGCATAAAAATGTTAAAAACAAATTGTTCGTTAATATTTAATATATTTTTTCAAAACCCCCCCCGAAAAATTTTTCTGCGTTCGCCCCTGGAACTCAGAGAGTGTGCACACGGTCAGAGTTTGTTTATGTAGAGCCCAGTTAAACCGAACGGTAGGTGGTAACTTGTCTACCAATTCCTGGAGCAGCGTTGGGTTGTTCAAGTGGCTCGTCATCCCGGAGGTTTCCATTGTAGCACAGAGATTCTGAACCGCTACTGCGAAGTTGATGAGTGAACACAGCTTTTCTGCCTTCGGTGGGGGTGTTGAATTTATCTTCTGCAGGAGGGTATTTATGATGAACTCGGGTCTTCCGAAAAGCATCTTGAGTGTATTGATTACTCTGGTTACACAGTCAGGCTGGATGAGAAGATTTCTAACGGCATCTAGCGCACTGCCCTTTAAAGCTTTCTGAAGTCGTATGAGATTTTCTTCATCTGAGAAACCACACAGCTCAGTGGATCTGTAGAAGTTGGATATGAATAGTGGCCAGGTCTCAGGACTGCTGTCAAAGGTCTGCAAATCACGTGAGATTAGGTGGCGTGCAGCTATCTGGCTCCGTGAAAGGCTATTGGGCTGAATCGAGCTAGCGTTGGTGGTAATGTTACCTTCCGTATTATGCAGTTCCATGGAGCTTTCATTTCATTTTCATTTATTGAGCATAAAGTTTTACATGACACTTCAAGATTGATATCTTTTAAATAAGCATCTAAAATAAATTACAGCTTTGTGGTTGCAAGTACGGTACCGATGGCGGTGGTGATCGTAGTGGCGGCAGTAGCGGTTGCTGTCGTTCCAGTAGCGGTTGCGTTAGCTGTTGTTGTTGTTGCAGTAGCGGTTGCTGTTGTTGCAGTAGCGGTTGCTTTTGCGGTGACGACTGCAGTAGCGGTTGCTGTTGCTGCATTAGCGGTTGCTTTTGCGGTGACTGTTGCATTTGCGGTTGCTGTTTCTGCATTGGCCGTTGTTGTAGCAGTTGCGATCGCGCCCTTGTACCCTCGTTTGCACCATATTCCTCGTCCTCCTCAGACGAAACTTCTGCTAGTTTGCTTAAAATGTCGTACTTTCTGTTCAAGAAGTCGCGGTCACGATCCTCTTGCATTCTTCTTTCTTCCTCTAGACGCTGGAGCTCGAGTTGATGGTGTTTTCTCGATGATTCCTTTGATGATCTGGATGAGGTGGTAGTGAGCGATGGTCTACGATGGATAGCAATGACGGCATTTTCGTTGGATGGTGGTTGATCGCTATCGGCTGGCAATGCAGTGCGATTTGAAGAAGAACATGATTTGCACACCCAGTCTCGTTCGCTGATGGACTCGTTGACGCCGGCGCTGGTATAATGGTACCAACACTTACAGGCATCGCATTGCACCATATCGGATGCTGAGTCAGGCTCTGGGCATGCTTGGCAATTGTGTTCGTCCTCGTTCTCGTTGACTATTGAATCAGATGGTGGCAATTTTCTTTCGAAATGCCGCTGGCTATGGCTGTTGTAATTATTATTTGTTACTTACCACTCTTAGGCAAGAACAAATTGCTTAATAACAAATTCGTCCAATGAGGCAGCCAAATAAATATGCAATGTTGCCGCAAATAGGCGGCTGGCGCCTTTCGTTTGGTATCTGAATAATGTTCAGAATTTTACCACAAAGGCAGTAAATGGCAATTAAGCTTCTTGCTTCTAAAACGAATTCTCGCTTTGCCACAATGGGGTTGGCGTAATGGCTTCGCAGTAAATAAATTTGTAGATTGCAAATTGGCTGTACAAATTTACGGGATGGCCACACACAAAGATGTTTTTTCGCGAATTTATTCGAGAATAAAATTAAAGAATGTTGCCGCAACTAAGGCAACTACTGAAAATTAACAGCGCTTTATATGAATTCAATTTCTATTTATTGTTTTTTTCTAATTTAAAGATTTATAATACAAAGGTAAATTCATTAGTTAATACGCGCGCTCTTATTTTATGTCTTTTTGCACTTCTTAGGGGACGTCTTCGTAGTGTGGCTGCCAAATGAAAAAGGAAGAAAAATTCCATCATGGCCGGAAGGTTGGGAATTTTCTATAAAAGGCGTTTTAATTGCCGGACCTTTTGTGCGGGGGCGTTGGAACGTTTAGAGGAAAAGTCAGGGTTGTAACACCAGTCATGCTCATTTTTTAAATTTAATTGACCCTATCCGCCCTTTAAACTGCTATAATGAATATCCGAAATAGATAAAACAAAATAATATTAGATGAACTAAAATTTTGAAAATTAATTTGTATCGATAATCGATCAAAGTTTCACATGCAGAATTTGTTATTAGGTATACTTATAAGATTTCAACGAAAATGTACAAATACAAAATACCTACACGCAATGACTTCGCCAAAACTTAATTTTCATGTGCCTGCCTCCAATAAAATTTCTGACCTACCTCACTAACTCACAAACGAAAAGGTCTCAAACATGAATTTCGTTGAAAATGATTATTTTTGTGCTTACGAGCATTGTCTTGCATAATCTTCTTTGTCGTCCTTTATACTTTACCAATATCATACATTATACATACACCCGATCTACGGTTTCCTCTTTGAATGGTGCACAGCTGCACAGCAGTTCAAAAAGAGAACTCAATGTTTACAAATTGAATTTCAAAGAGCAAAAATCTTAACATCCACAAATGTTCTTTTTCTTTTTGTAAAAAATTTCATGTGGAACTTGTTATTTCGAACGGGAGACTGGTGGTGCGCCCGCCACCAGTCAAAAAGTCTACACAATTCTACTATAGTTTATATCACAGAGTATAACCAGAGAGTCCACTTCAGCAAGGTAGTGCGTTTTGCCTACAAGCTAAACTAGACCGGAAAACCTCACCCGGATGACCTCACAGACCCTCACTTACCACAGCCGCCATTGTGTGTAGTCACAGAACAAATTCAGTTGAGTTTGAAAAGTAAAAAATTTTTTTTGGTTGCAAAAAAATCAATAGTTTTTAATTTTTATACAGCCTAGAACTTAGAAAAATGAATTTAAGTTTCAGGAATTAACTTTTTTTTCCATTTTGACCAGTATTTCACTGAAAAAGACAGAAATTAGTAAAAAAAATTTATACCGATGCAGGCGTTTTGTTAAGTTTTCACAGTTCATACTAGTGAGCACAGAGCCTCAAACTCAGAAATAGGACGCCATATTGAATTCGTGTTGAAAATTTTTTTGCGGGTGTTTCGGGTTGTTTCCTACTTCAGTTACCACAAGCCAATTATTACGAAAATTGAGCCTACTGATTCAGTTTATATAGCATTATATTTGTTAATAATAAAAAAATATTATTATAACTTAAAAAAAATTAAATTTTATTACAATTCCTTCACTAATTAATCGAAAGGAACTTCGTTCCATCCGGGTGTCCCTTGACACTAGGGATGTCAAAAATATATCGATATAAAAAAATATCGATATAATTCGTTCGATATATCGATATATATCGACGATATTTTTTTTACCGATATATCGATATATCGATATAAATATTTATGTATCGAAAAGGTATAAAAAAACGATACTTTTTTCTGGTACTAGAAACTAACCTGCAAACATACCAAAAGAGGTGGTGCATATTTCTATGGAGCCTGGGCCCAGGGCGTACACCTATGAGACAAATGAAAGCTTACGTTCAGCCCAATCAGCCTGCCAAATATTTTTGAATTCGGTCTTGGTGATTTTGAGATAATTAGACTTGAAGTTGAGCGCCGGAAATGGGAAAAATCTGACATTTCTGCAAATAATTACGTATATCTCGAAAAGCATAGCACGTAGGACAATGATTTTGGTATCATATGAAAGATCATAAAAATATCTTCCATTTCATTCAAAATATAGTTTTCAAAATGCTTACATTACATCTTGGTGAATAGCGATGCAAACGTAGTACATAGTTCGAACGCAATAAAAGCTTACTATTGTAACTGTCTCGTTGGAATGAGGACTGTTGGTTGTTGCGCTCATGTCATGAGTATTTTATGGTATTTGGGTTACGCAAGACACCAGGAAGCAATGAATATAGCACCAGCTTTGTTTTTGTTAGTCTTTTTTTTTCTCATTTGCAGCATTAAAATGTAATTTGTTTTTATGTTTAGTAAAAAACAAAGTAGGAACTGCGAAAAATTTAATGAAAAAATGCATTTTTGCAAAATTGCTGTGGAACATATTTTTTGTTTAATTTTTTTTTTTAGAAATTGTGTATAATGTACGTGATATGCTTTATGTATGATAGCGTAATTATGTATCAAATTAAAGCTTACCAATTAAGGATTAAAGTGGTGCAAAAAAAATTATAGGTCACCAGTCACCACTGATTTTTTCGAGATATTGGCTGGCAAACGTCTGCGAAAATATTTCTTTTTAAACAACTGTATTTTAAATGAAATGAAAGATATTTTTATGATCTTTCATATGATACCAAAATCATTGTTCTACGTGCTATGCTTTTCGAGATATACGCAGAAATGTCAGATTTTTCCCATTTCCGGCGCTCAACTTCAAGTCTAATTATCTCAAAATCACCAAGACCGAATTCAAAAATATTTGGCAGGCTGACTAGGCTTAACGTAAGCTTTCATTTGGTACTAGTCTCATAGGTGTACGCCTTGGGCCCAAGGATGCACCACCTCCTTTATTGCAAAAAAAAACTTTTCTATACCTTTCACTATATTATATTAGACAGGAAAATACCCATAAAATGTGTGCAACCATTCATTGACCACTTAGCAAATCATTTTGTGAGTTTTGATAATTTCACAGTGTACCGTAATAAACCAAAATATCGAACCCAAATAAAAAGAATTTGTAACCTAAGTGGTCAATGAATAGGTACATGAATTTTATGGGCCTTTTCCTGTATAATGTAGCTAATATACCTTGCATACATTTCTAATAGTTGGAAAACTCTTTTCTATACCTGTCTCTGCTGTAAATCTCACAGTGCCCAACAACAGAAGTCGGCTCACAGCTGAACACATAAATCAAAGAGTTTTTTTGCATTCTTTATCTCAAAAATATTGGTTTAATTAATAAAAATATAGAAAAAGAATTAATTCTTTATGTTAGTTTTTCTTACTACTTTTTTTATTATTTTTTCTCATTTTTAAGGTCGCACATTTCATTATTTAAAATATATCGATTTATATCGATATATCGATATTTTTCTGATTCGATATATCGATACTTAATATTTTTTTTGATATATATCGATACGATATATATCGATATATTTTTCCATTTCCAACATCCCTACTTGACACCTCTCTTCTTTTTTTTCTTGGAAATATCTGGCCAGAGGTTTCTGGAGATTCGGCTTGCATGTTTCTAAAGATGAGCACCTGTCATTGGCGGTTTTTAGAAAATTGTGTTTGATTCTGTTTTTTTCTTGCTCAAGTGGCCTTAGAACTGAGGTGTTCGTTTCGCTGGATTCGAGTGCTGACCCGATTTTAGCCAGCTTATCCGCCATTTCATTACCGATTATGTCACACACACAATGAATAATAAGAAAGAACTGTCATTAAGTCAAAAAACATTTACACGACGATTTAAAGTAAAATTTTTTTTGGCAAACAAAAAAGTTTAAGAGCTCAAGTTTGTTAAATGCTATTTTTAAGCATTATTAAAACTAATGCCTTTATTAAAATTTGTTTGAATATCTCAAAACTTAAACTTAAAATCTTAAACTTAAGACCTTCTAACAATTTTCAGCTTAGGCCAGCGGGCAGTCCTGGAAATTATTGTGTGTGTGTACAAACGGGCCACAATGGGCGGATCAGCTCATTTAACAAAGAAATAAAAAGATCTACTCGAAACTTTCTTTTTGAGGTGGAAACACATAAATCAAACCTACTTTCTTCAATTGGAGCTGAACGCGGTCACAAAAAGCAGCTGTCATAACATGTCTCTTTCTATATTTGGATACAGCAAATAGTTTTTATATTTTCCTGCGTTGGTTTTCTTTTGCGCAATAAAATGTAGCTTTTTTAAAGTTTGATCTGCGACAAACTCACTGGAATATTGGAAATACTGCGTTCTGCACAAAAGTTTTCAGTAAGTTTCGAGAAAGTCTCGTGAAAACCTATCAAGTGAGAAATTTTCATTTTGTAACGCAAGCCGCGTAGTTTCTAAGTAGGTTTGGGTTAAACTGGTTTAAGTAAACGGTGGTTATATAGTATTAAAAACTTTACTGGAATTAAAAACGTTGCTGGAAAGTGGCAATATGTAAAAGGAACTTTGTTCCTCACAGGTAACCTTCGACAATTTATGATATGTCCCTACCCGGCACTTAAGCTTGTCCAACTCAAAACTATCTCAAAACTAAGGCGTTTCCCATACAAAATGAATCCCTTTTAGTCACTAGGTTTCATCTCAACCTACTTGAAACCAACTGTGCTGAACACACTCTTTCCAATATTTCAGTGAATTTGACATTTAAGAGAGTCAAATCTCTCTCTCACTCAGTGGAGAGAGAATGGAATCTCTCATACGTTACGTAGGTGATCTTCTGCTCACATTTTATGTCTGTCTCTTTTGAACTTAAGACAAAAACATCAACTATAAACTTTTTTTCTAGTTGGAATACAACAAGGTTAACTCAAGCCATTGTGGAATGAAACCTGGTATAACTTCAAGTTCGGACATAGCATTAATAAGTAAAATTAATCCCAAAATAAATCATTGGTGAAATTTCTCTTAAGCAGGGCGCAGTGCTTGTGACGGCCGAACGATGTGCATTCTAAATGGGCGTACATGTGTCCGATTTGTACAATCGCTGTATAGATTTACCGACGACGCGGCATTATTAACGCGACCAACAACAAAAATAATATGTTTTGTGTAGGATTATTAGTGTATGACTTGGTTGCACTAACTTTTATTGTTGTTAATTGTGGGAACTTGAATAGTCGCAAGATCGCATCTATCGGAAACTTAATGTGCCCAAGCTTGGACTTAATGACGCAGATCAGTTGTAGTGTCAGGGGTGCAATATGTCTTACTGGTGTGGCTGTCGACTTTAGGCGGCGCGGTGCGGCACTCAAACCGGCTCGGTTTTATGAATCACATATTTCATGTTGATGTTTCAATACATTAATTATTGCAAGCTGCTGACAATGTTGGTAATATTAGGCATAGACTAGTTATTTTATTGCAAGAAATAAGTTTAAGTGAATTAAGCTTATGGGAAACTGTTTGTATTTAGATGCGGGAGAAAGTGAGTAGTGGGTGATTGCAGGTGGGTATATTATTTTACGACTTGTAGACTGGTTTGCAGTAACTTTTGATCCAATGATAAAGTTCAGGTTCTATTTGAAAGTATGTGAGAAAATCTTGGCTTGTTTTTTGAAACGTATATCTTTGTGACCAGATGGACAGTGCATAAAATAACTGGTTGCTGGACAAGAAACAAAACACCATACTCTTCAGTTTTCTTGAGAACCATGTACGATGAATGTGTTAGAAAAGGGTAACGTCTTGTCTGAACTAATAGGCTATTGTGACTGGATTACAAATTATGATTTTTAAACAACATGTTGCTTTTTTTTGTATTTTCCTAACAAGGCATGGGGTGTGTGTATCATTATCTCCAGTACACTCTTTTTTCATAATGGTCGAAATATTGAAATATACCTATTTCATTCAGAGTGTGCAAGCTGAAACAGCATATGGCTAAAAGTCAATTAATCGAATATTTCCTGCTGGTACTGTAGAAACCCACTGCAACAGCATCTCTCTTGAAAACTACTTGTCAAAATATTTACTTTCAAACAAGATATTTTGAGACTCTCTTGTCTCTTCAAGAGGTTTTAAGAACTTTTAAAATGTTCAAATGATTCTGTTGCGACCTATTTCTGTTGATGACCTGGAGAAAATGATTTGTTCAACTTTGGTCTTCTAAATAGCAGTTAAGACAGGATCGAACCGAAATCACAATGGACGACGACGCAAGTTTTAATGCGAATTCCTCTGTCGCATCAGTCTAATGCAATAAAAATTCCAAAAAACTGTGTTCTTTCGTTCTTTTGATTAGCTGTCCATCTCTCTTTCTCTGGCTCTATATTCAGCAGTATGTGTACATTACACTGATTAAAAAAAAAAATGTTAACTATGTTAATAGAACATGGTCAAATTTAAAATTAACAAATGTTGTTTACCTATCATCGTTCTTAAACTCTAACAGTCGTGTTTAAAAAGCTTGCTAAGAACACTCTTACACAGTGGACGGTTTCTAAGAAATTTAACTAGCTTTAGCCAAATTCGAATTTATAAACGCATTCTACTAGACAGCTTTGGAAGTATAATTTTTTTTATTTATTTTTCAATATGGTTCGTTTAATTGCAAAATCATTTGCTTTAGAAAGCTCAAAATAATTTTTTTTTATTGCTTTAATCTAGTCCTTACATATCAAAGAATATGTAACCAAAGTTATAGAGGCTTATTCGAAGTGTTTTACAAGCAGTGGGCTGCCAATGCCAAACAGGAACGCATGCGATCTTAAACTCAAAAGTCGGTTTTCCCAAGCTTTAGTTCTTACGATTTTTTGGAACCGACAGATAATACTTATTTTTTTCGAAAAAGATTTTAAGGATCTCGATCAAATTTTGTGTGACAGTTTTTGGTTGATTTCCTTAGGATGTATACAATTTTTTGAAAATATAGTCTAAGAATGGTACCGTCCATAGTACCGTTCTTTTCGGAACCAGCTCACAGGGAAATGGCTGGCTAGATTTTGACGAAATTTCTTACTTCTAAGTCCTAGGTTGTTTTAGAAAGATTGTGTTTTAACACTCGACATCTGCCACGTAGTGGCCATTGCATTAAAATACATAACGGTCTGCAACAGGGAGCGGTGAATTCGCCTATTTTGTTAAGCATTTTCACCGGCGATCAAATTTGTTCCCTTAACCATGCTATAGCGTACGCCGCGCCGATGACCTCATTGCGATTGCACAGGTCTTGCTTCTTGTAGCGTGACTTCGATAAGATTCAGCAATATTGCGATGACTAGAAGTTGAAAATCAACTTTCAGAAACCGGAAGCAATTGTGTTTATAACCCCGTTGGCTCGGACCTCATGGGATACGAGAAAGAACTGGCGAAAGCTGGTGATTGCTGATCTACATGGCCACCCACTGCCAAGCAAAGTAGTAGTCAAGCACCCCGGCATCTGGCTTGATCAGTATCTATATTTTAACAAACATATGGATGCGGGCCTAGCCAGGGCTAGAGGAGCTTTTGCTCTGACAAGGCGACTGTTTCACAGCAGACAACTTGATAGCTGAGTAAAAGTGATCTGCTACATGGCCCTCATAAGGCCAATGATTGTCTATGGTTGCCCCGTGTGGTTCAATGGTACAGCGCAGCGTCTCAGATGGAAAAGATTCGGGTGTTTGAGAGACAGTGTCTGCGTACCTGTCTTGGATTGTACAAAACACCATAGTCGGAGTACAGAAAATATTATCCTAATGAGGTCCTTTTTAACGGGGCTCAAATAAACAGGATCGACAACTTCATTTTAAAACTGACTCGGGGTCACACTGCAAGAGCGATGCCCTCGAACAATGGCCCGATATTTGGGGCTTACTACCCCAACATAGAATATATGGTGAGAACACGTTTCAGTAGATTTGTCCCACTGGATGGAGGCTTTTCTCTATTTTGACAAGATAGGTTTGATTCAGGATAGATTGGCGGTTCACTTAATCTACCACGTCTGCCGTAAGTCCGTAGAACGACGGCTCCTTTACAACCGTGACGTCGCCGCAGTGGGCGAAGACGTTGAAGAGCTCCTCCGGTTCAGTAGGGCAGTTTCAGATCGCGATCGACGGGAAGTTATTAAAACGTCAAAACTATTATGGTGGTTGTCTGAGCAACATATGGAAAATGTTAATGATAGCGAATCGCTAATGGCTGGCTTACAAAGGTTTAGAGTGTAAGGCTTAGGGTATAGGGGGTGGGCACAGTGGCAACAAAAAAAAAAACAATTAAAACCAAACAAAAAAAAGTAAAAAACATACAAATCAAAAAAAATTATAAAAATAAGGCGGCGGCGGCGTCGAAAATCATAAAAAGTTGTAAAAATAATTAATAAAACCAAAAAAAATATTAAAAAACTAAGCGGCATCAAAAACCCAAAAATATAGAAAAAAATACAAACAAAAATCAAAAAAAAAAAAAATTATAAAACAAAAAAACCAAAAACAATAAAAAGCTACTGTGGCTGCTTTAGTTTTAATTAGTTAGTTTTAAGAAAAAAACAGAAAAAAATGCTCTAATGAACTAAGTTTTTACATTTTTCTTAGTTTTTAATCATAGTTATGAATTATAAATTTATATACAAATAGTATAGTATAGTCAAAATGACTGACAGATGTGAGCTTTTGGAGTCGCAAATGGAATTACTGTCGCGAAAATCAAACGAAAATATCGTAGTCGTTCACCTCCCTTTAGACCAGAACACAGATGCAGTCAACTCGGCCAAACAGACTTGCAAAGGCCTTCTGAGTTTAAAAGGTGATGATAATGATACTCTTATTGTTAAAAAGACACGAGAAATATTGAACCGAAGATCGAAGAGAAGAACAGTTTTGTTGGAACTTGACTCATCTGAATCAGTCCAAAAAATTATAAGCGCTTCAAGTAAGCTCAAAGGAACGGGGATAAGTGTCCATCGAGAGCAATCAATTCTCTACCGAAAAAAAAGGCAATCTTTGTTTGAGACAAAAAATAAACTTCTCGCTCTTAATTCAACCGCAAAGATATTTATAAAAGGCGATAAACTACAAATCGGTGAGAAATTATTTGTTTACACTTTTTCCCGCGGATTGAGTGCTAAATCTGTAAGTGATTTGACATTTATATCACAACAATTTGGAATGGCTACACTTGAGTTTTTTGACAGCAGCGTGGGAGAAAACCAGACATTCCTTTTGCCGTCGACAGCGCCATCTCAACCAGTATTGATGAACCAGCCTTAGGAAGTCAGTGCCGTCTGCCAAACAATAAGTAGTAACACTAATAATAATTTCACAAAACTAAATATTTTTAGCTACAATATAGCTGGTATTAAAAGCAAACTAGTATTACCAGATTTTTTTAAATTAATTCTAAAGTTTGACATAATTATACTGATTGAAACCTTTTTAGAGGAAGAACATCAAAATGATGTCACTAAATTTTTCAAAGATTTTAATATCAGCTATGTTCCTGCAGTAAGAAATAACATTCATGGTAGAGCTAGTGGAGGTATTATCTGTGGCGGTAAAAAAAGTAACTCTAATTTTGTTAAGTTTAGGCATATTAATAGAAAAACTGTTATTCAAATAGATGGTTATAGTAATCGTAAAAGTCACTTCATTATACCCTTGTATTTAAACTGTAATAACTGGTTGAATGATTTGAATGAGCTAAACTATTTCCAAATAATTTAAATTCAAACAATATTATGCTAATAGGAGACTTAAATGCTAGGATCGGGCTTTTTCAAAATGTCTATTTGGAGGAATTAAATTCTCAATCAAACCTGTTTTCTGGTAGAAATTCCAAGGACGATACTTTGAATAGGAATGGTAGGGCTTTAGTGGAGCTTCTCGAAAGTTTTGGCTATTGGGTGTTGAATGGTACATCGAGATCAGACGTAGATGGTGAACTTACTTTTGTTAGTGGTCAGGGAAGTTCTGTTATTGACATTTGTGCAGTCTCTGGTGAATGGCTTCATGCTATTGAGGATTTTGAAGTACTGGCAGCAACTTTTTCGACGCATTTTCCAATCCTTGCCCGCGTTAGTTTTAGCCAAGAAAGTCCTGTTAGTCAGGCAAATAATCTGAAAAGGCTACGCTGGCTACCGCATGAGACAAGCATCTACCAACATAGGCTAAACCGTAACATTATTTCACTTCCTCATCCTAGTTCTGCTCCAATAGAAGATATAATAGAAAAAACTATTAACGCAATCCGATCTTCCGCTTCACAAAGTCTTTCCGCCTATCAACCAGTATCACTCTGTAGATGGTTCGATAATGAATGCAGTAGACTTCGTAAAAAGGTTTTTGCTCTACTTAACCTGTTTAGGAAATCGAATTCTGACTTTTTTAGATCTGCGTACTTGCAAGCTAACAAGTCATATAAAGAAGTGTGTCAAATTAAACGGCTTAACTATACCAAAAGCCTAGCTAAAAACTTGGAAAAATGTAAGGACTCGAAAACTTTTTGGTTTAACGTAAAGGCATTAGGTGGAAACAATCGTTTATCTGACAGTTCATTACAAGCCAACATTTTAGCCTCTCATTTCCAATCACTATTGACAGGTAGTTCTGAACATCAGTCTTTTCACTACGCCATACAAAACCTAGTGGTTGACGAGCTTGACTCGCCAATAGTTTTATGTGAACTTGATATGGTTCTCAAAAAGATGAAAAATAATAAAGCTCCAGGTATCGATGGCATCCCTGTAGAGTTTTTCAAACATTCTACCCTGGAATTTAAACAGTACCTGCTATCGTTTTATAATTATTTGTTTGAAAATTCCTGTATCCCTAACAGCTTTAATAAAGCCTTAATCTTTTCTATTTTCAAAAAAGGAGATGTCAGCTTGCCTGAGAATTATAGAGGTATTTCAATACTTAATTCGATAAGGAAGGTGTTCGCTACAGTTCTGTACAATCGACTTTCAAACTGGATTGAATCAAATCAACGATTAAGCATTTTTCAGGCTGGTTTCCGTGCTGGGTTCTCGACAGTTGACCATATTTTTGCTCTGTCAAGCATTTCCACCAAATTCATTCAAAGGAAAACAAAATTATATGCATGTTTTGTTGATTTCAAAGCAGCCTTTGACACAGTCAACCGCCAAGCTCTTATATACAAAATGGCTAACATTGGTATATCCAGGAAATTCCTGACAATTTATGAAAAGTTTCTTTGTGAAACTAATGCTACGGTTTGGGATGGATCGGAGACATCAAGTTGGTTTGGAACTACGACAGGTGTTCCTCAAGGATGTGTCTTGAGTCCAATCTTCTTTGCTCTTTTCATAGACGATATTTGTGAAAACTTACCCGGCGGTGTCAGTATTTCAGACATGCTTGTCAAAGTGCTTCTCTATGCGGACGATCTTGTCATGCTGGCAGATAATCCTTTCTCTCTTCAACTTCAAATTAACAGGCTTCAGAGGTACTGCAACACCTGGGACTTAAAGATCAACGCTTTGAAACCAAAAATTATGGTGTTTGAAGCTCGGAAATGTAAGAGGTTGAGAGAAGAAAATTGGTTTCTGAACGGTGAACGCATAGAGATAGTACAGGAATTCAAATATCTGGGAGTGTTAATGTCTGCTAATGGTAGCTTTACGAAGCATGTTAAGGAGAAGAGCAAAGAAGCCAAAATTGCACTTGGCGTGATTTGGCCTAATTTCTATACAAATGAGAATATAGACTTGGGCTCTAAGTATCGGGTTTTTGAAGCCACAATCAATACTTGTTTGTGTTATGGTATCCAAGCGTTTGGCCATACCCATTTTGAGGAGTTCGAGCTTATACAAAGGTTCTTCTTCAAACGCCTTTTTCGTTTACCGAATTCTACTCCAACATATGCTATCCACGTTGAGTCAGGTATTACCCCCATTTACATAAAAAACTTGAAAACTCAATCCGATTTTCTGATTAGAACTATGAAAAAACCCGGTGTTAGTCTCCACAAGTCTATGCAAAATCTTTTGCGCACGCGATCGTCTCCTTTCAAAGAATGGTGTGATCTTGCACTATCTCATGGTCTTCAATATACTCTTTCAGAATTCAACTTTGATAGCTGGCACGAGTTTTTTGCAAATGTCATATCGAAGGTAGATGAAGAGATATACCTCCAACATTTAAGGCGTGCGTCGGCGTCAACAACGAGAATTATGTACAGGGATTTGAATCACCACCTCCAATCCAAAAATTATTTTAAAATAGAATTCCCTGCTAGAGCTATAAGCACTATTTTTAGAGCAAGAGTGGAAATTCTTAGCCTGAACTTTATTCCTCACCGATCAGATCTATCAATCTTGTGCAATTTTTGTAATAGAAACGAGCAGGATGATATTTACCATTTTATAGCCATTTGCCCAATTTTGCAGGAGCTTCGAAGGCTCTATTTCCAACAAAGCGTCCTCTCTAGGCCACAACTGATAGACATTTTGAATGGATCCGCAGGGTGGACAAATCTCTACAAGTTTTGTGACCATGCTCTTGCTTATCGAAACAGCTTTTTGTAGTTTTTGAATTTTGAGTAAATTTTGATTCAACTGGTTAATTTATCATTAAAAAATTCATTTTCGTATTTTGTCTGAAAGCTATAATTTTTGCAATAACTTTGTATATTATAATACTATATTTATTTGCTTTGTAATTTTCTTATTTCGTCTTAAAGTTATAATTTTTGTAAGAACTTTGTAAACAATAATATTATATTTATATATTACAATAGGTATCTATTCTTGTTAAATTAATCTATCAAATCTATCAATTTTATATTTAAACTCGTCATGTATTAGAAATGTCATTATCTGGCAGACGGCAATATGCCATGTCCATAAATTCTTTGTAAACCCTAATTTGTTTGTTACTTTTTGAAATAAAGGATAATGATAATAATAATAATAATAATAATAATAATAATAATAATACATAGTATCATTAAGTTATTGAATAATTGAGAGTACCGTCATAGGGTCAGTTATTTAGTCAAGCTATTATATAAGCTAGTTTAACAAATTTTTTAAGCATGTAAGTAGTTATGAGATAAAACTGAGTGTTTTGTTCTATCAAATAATTTAAGAGCTTGTTTAAAATAAAAAAAAAACCAGGCCGACCAATAACATACGCTCTTAAAGAATGCAATAAACTCAATAGAAAGCACAATGATTATAACTATAGACCTAAGGAGGGATCTTGCTTTAGGAGGCTCAAAAAAAAGAAGAATTTTTTTTTTTTCGACAAAAAAGCAAGTGAGCATATTGAATATCTGAGATCATTTTAATGCATATTTGCATTTTTTAGAGAAACTCAAACGTAGCCGATTTGTAAGCACATTATTTGTGCAACATATTAAAATTGTACTTTCCGTTGACAAGGACGATGAATCTCTTAGTTGTTGTCTGAAAACAAAAAATGGTCACGACTGGGTCGCACAAACTTGCGATTGTGTGCAAAGTACAATATCCGGACCTCAAGGCTAAGTAGAAAGTTTTAGTATTCGCATTTAATAATGTATTTGGTGGTATATTTATATAATAGGTATTTAATTTAATTTTGAACTTTCACAAGCTCAGAGCTTGTTCGTACTGTGAAATTTTATGCTGTTAAACTAATAAATAAATAAATAAATAAATAAATAAATTTAGCGAAAATGAATAAAACTTATTTTTGGCAGCTGCCTATATGTAAATATGAGCGTTGAAAATTGAATACAAATCAATGGACCACAAAAACACGATGCTTGATTTGACTTTAAAAAAAAAACAAATAAGACTAAAATTTCTTTTTTTTTGCTCAACCGACAAACAAGGTCTTCCGTAATTAGTGTTACATACTTTGGGATTTGATTCTTGGTCATATTCTAAGAAAAAGTTGTTCTATAGTGAAGTGCGTTTCTCAACTTTGACATCACTTTTTAACAATTTAAGAAAAGGCCATCTTTGGTGTACCCTGACCTATGTGAAATTCGATATCTCTGTCAATACTGCTGATAGAGATCTAATCTTTGACTTATTTTTTTTGTAGAAATAACAAATTTTAAGATTGTTTTTAAGTTGAGCTTCCATAGATTTAGGGCTACTAGTTTTTCAATTTTAAATGGTGTTCAAATTCTCTTCCCCAAAAAAAGTTTTGACTTTGAGATCATTTTTTTGCAGAAAATGCCTTATAAACATAGAGTTTTTTTTATTTTTTACAGATGAACAAAACAACAAATAAAAAAACTGATAAATAAATTTGATTAAAACTTAAAAATCTGGCAACCCTGAGCCTGTTGAAGCCCAGTTTAAATAAGATTATTACTTCTCCAAAAAAAAATTAATTTAACACAGGTCAGGGTACACCAAAGTAAGCCTTTTTTTAAATAGTCGAAAATGTTTTTTTTTTTCATGAGCATCCCTAGTCTCGCTTGCAATCATTGCACTTGGTTTGCATTTATGCAAATTGAAAATATTGCCTTGAGTTGGAGTTACAAAGCAAAGCCCCAAAGATACTAAATCTATTGAGCCTAAAAAGAGTCATCTTGCACTTCACCAGTGTGTTTTTAACATGACTTCGTATTGCATACAGTTGGCAAGAACTTTATTAGTCTAGCGCCTAGCTACTAGCTACTCATTCCGATATGTATTCCTACTTTCTTAAAGCATAGCTTAAGGTGGCTTAAATTGTGTACTTATACCAGTTATAATAACTACTACCATTGAGTTTGTATACATAGAGGAACCACGCTAGCTTGCGTTAAGACGTCGGTAGATGTCACCAAGTGAATAAAATCGGCATTTGAAATTTTTGGGGGAATGCTCTCCACAGAAATTTGACTAAAAAAAAGGCAGCAGAAAAGGGAAACAGGGAAAACGTCATGGGAATGGAGAAATGCACAAGAAAACTGTTGCTTTGAAATTTCAAATGTCGATTTATTTACTTGGTGACATCTATCGACGTCTTAACGCAAGCTAGCATGGTTCCTCTATGTATACAAACTCAATGCTACTACCTTTGAGTTTGTATACTTATGATAATGGTTAATGGGTCCAATATGCCCGGCATCCATAAAGAAGTACAAGACAAGAAGGATGGCCGAGTTCGTACCGTGCTTGGCTCACTCCTTAAATCTTGTAGGTCTTCATTCTGCCTCATCATTTCAGGAAGCTATTAACCCTTATGGACTGGTTCAAAAAGCATATTGCTTTTTTGTTGGCTCCACTACTAAGTGGGGAGTTATGAAAAAACGCGTTAAGGCAAATTTAAAAGGAAGTAGTCAGACGAGATGGTCGGCGAAACATTAGTGTTTTTATAAATGCGAAATTAACTCTGTCTGTTATTTTGTTATCATCTCCCGATCAAACTGCTTAACCAATTCCAATGAAATTTGGTACAGAGATGGTCTATAACCTGAAGAAAGACATAGTTTCTGTTTCATTCTAATATTCTGACGGGAACCAGAACGAAAAAACTTCTGGATCGATTTCAAAATACTGTAATGTGTACCCAACCTTTCATGCTGATTTCCTAATTGAAAACGTTAAACCGAAAACACAAGTGCTGGCAACGCTATAATGGAGTGCTATAATGGCAGACGTTGTTTGTGAGTGAGTGTGTGTGTGTGCAGAAAAATACCGGGAGGGGAACTTGTCTAGACATCATGGTTCATAGAAAAACTACTAGAAATCTCTCGATGTTTCACGCTTCTATATAAAGAGGGAGCTGACGCAACCAGAAGTCAGTTTTATTTAGAAAGTGATAGTGTGAATATTGAATAAGCGTAATTGAGTTGAGTTCGAATAAAGTGTATATCGAAAGTAGATACTGAATAAAGTGGTAGAATTAAATTGAAAGGTGAAGTTTTATTTTTGCGAACTAAGCGCACGTTACATTGGTGTCAGAAGTGTAAATAAAACTTATTTGACTAGTAAAGTGTAAAAAAAAAAAGAGAAATAATAATTATATACAGTGAAAATGGGTAAGTTATTAGAAGAGCTCAACTGCATTGAGCTTAAAAGTGAGTTAGGTAAGCGAAATCTTTCTAGAGCGGGATCGAAAAATGAGCTCGTCCTGCGCTTGCGTAACTATTTGGAACAGCAAGGGGAAGACGTAAACACTTTTGTTTTTGAAACAGAAGTGGAAGAAGAGGAAGTAAGTGAAAATGTAGATTTTTCTAGTATAATGAAGCTTTTATTAGAACAAAGAAACGAACAAAAGAAAATGATTGAAGAGCAGCAGCAAAATATTCTCGGACGTCTGCAAGAGCAACGAAACGATCAAAAGAAGGAACAGCAGAATGTTATTGAACGACTCGAAGTACAACAAAAGAATCTGGAAGAGCAACGAAACGAGCAAAAGAAGCTGATTGAAGAACAACGAAACGAACAAAAGAATCTGATTGAAGAACAACGCAACGAACAAAAGAAAGAACAACAGAATATTCTCGAAAGACTTGAGGCGCAACAGAATGTTTTGGAAGGTCAGAAAAATATTCTAGAAGGTAAATTGGGCAACATTGAGAAAAATGTATGTGCCATTGACGAACGCGTTGAAGGTGTGGAAAAACAGCTTTCTGTTGTAGAGAATCGTTTCGAAGGCGTAGAAAGTCGATGTGATGTTCTCACCAAGGAATTAGACCAGATCCGGAAAATCAAAATTCGAGAATCTGCTGGAGAGTTTGCAAGGAAAAAGGAGATGAAACCCCCAACATTTGATGGACAGTCTTCTTGGCCAGTTTACAAGAGACAATTTGAGGCAGCCGCGACAACAAATGGCTGGGATGACGAAGACAAGCACATTGCACTGACTCTTGCTCTAAGAGGACCAGCAGCTGAATTACTTCAAACAGTTCCAGCTGGTAAGAGCGGCGATTTCAGCTCTCTCGTGGCAGCTATAGATAAACGCTTTGGAGATAGCCACTTGAAAGAAGTTTTCCGAGTCCAACTCAATAACAGAGTCCAAAAAAGGGGTGAAAGTATACAGCAGCTCCAGGCAGACGTCGAAAGACTGGTTCACCTTGCATACCCGGATGCTGGGGAAGAAATGATCAACCAGCTAGCTGTTGAGTCCTTCGTTCGTACCATTTCCGATATACATCTTCAGAGGTCTGTGCGAACTGCTAGAACACGTACTCTTTCCGAAACTTTAGCATTCGCATTGACAATTGAAGCAGCAGAGCAGGCTTCTCAGGGAGTACATCGACTTAGAGAGGCCATAGTCGAAGAATGCTCGTGCCAAAGAGCTGAAATACAAAAGAACCGGAGCGGACTAGCGAGATGTTGGAACTGCAACAAGACCGGGCACTTACAGCGTCAATGCCGACTACCACCAAATAAAGCCGGTTGTCAACATTGTGGAAGCAAGAGATCCAACCCAGAGCAAGGTAACAACAACACCAGCGTTGCCTATCAGCCCGTTTCCCATCAGGGAAACGAGTAAGAACCAACTTCGAGGGGCAGAGGCTGGTTTCTTGTATCGATGGCCCCAGAACCACCATCCAGGTTTCTCAGACCAAGCGAGACAACAAAAGTCTGACTGTGGAGACTGCTATTAACGGAAACAAACATGTGGCTACCATCGACACCGGTGCCACAGCCTCCATAGTACGTCGAGACCTGGTAAGGATGACGTGGCTTCATAACACCAATAGCTACCGTCTAAGAACCGCAACGGGAGAAGCAGCAAGAGTATATGGAGAAGTGTGTCTTAAGATTCGACTGGCCGATCTAGTGTTTACTCATCAATTCCTGGTGGCAGATATATGTGACGAGTGCATCATTGGAATCGACTTTATGAAACAGCAAGGAGTTATTTTAGACATCGGTAATCAGGTTTTGAAGTACCAAAATAAGGAACTTCCAATGACCTATTCGAACGAAAGTACGTCGACACTGAGAACTGTCATCACGGAAGATCTGATTCTGCCTCCTTCTTCTGAAGTGTTCGTTTGGACAAAACTGGAAGGTGAGTTTGGAAGCCTTCGATACCTCATGGTGGAACCAGACCCAAAGTGTTCCTCCCAAAGCGTCATCATTGGGAAAACACTGGTAGCACCGAAAAACAAAATGGTCCCCGTACGATTACTAAACACCAGACCGTACGATGTAAGGTTGAAGAAAGGAGAAGTCGTTGGACGTTGCGAATCGGTTGCAGCAATTACGAAGATCACCGACGAAGCCCCGAGAAAAACTATAACTCCGGAGGAGCTCAAAACCATCAGAGCTACAATACTGAATACATCCAACCTTGATCACCAAAAAACAAGGATGGCTGAAAATCTCCTACAAGAGTACACTGACATCTTCGCATCGCAAAAGGGACAATATGGTAGGACACAGTTGGTGCAGCATCGCATCAATACAGGAGATGCAAGACCGATTCGTCAACCCGCAAGACGTCTTCCATTGGCCAAACAAGGTGAGGTTGAGGAAATGATAACAGCAATGAAGAAAGACGGTCTTATCGAAAACTCCAAAAGTCCTTGGGCATCACCAGTGGTGCTAGTGAAAAAGAAAGACGGAAGTACTCGCTTTTGTGTAGACTACCGAAGGCTGAATGATGTGACTAAGAAGGACAGCTATCCCCTGCCCAGAATCAGTGATACCCTGGATGCCATGGAGGGAGCCCAGTGGTTTTCGACGCTGGACTTGAAGAGTGGATATTGGCAAGTTGACATCCACCCTGATGATCGGGAAAAGACGGCGTTTTCTACAGGTAATGGGCTCTGGCAGTTCAAAGTTATGCCGTTTGGGCTATGCAACGCTCCGGCAACATTCGAGCGTTTGATGGAGTGCGTTCTTCAAGGACTGACGTGGAAAGCTTGCCTAGTCTACTTGGACGATGTCATTGTTTACGGGAAAACATTTGACCAACATTGCAAGAACCTAAAAGCCGTGTTTCAGAGACTTCGAGAGGCTAACCTTAAACTGAATCCGGAAAAATGTGCACTTTTCAAAACCGAAGTTAAGTATTTGGGACACATCATCTCTTCCCAAGGAGTGAAGACTGATCCTGAAAAAGTTGACTCCGTCAAAAATTGGCCAACACCACAGGACAAACATCAACTCCGAAGCTTTCTTGGTCTTGCCACATATTACCGACGTTTTGTTAAGAACTTTGCTGGAGTTGCAAAGAGTTTACATCAGCTCACCGAAAAGGGGAAGCAGTTTAAATGGTCAGATGAGTGCGAGAAATCTTTTCAGGAACTCAAATACCGCCTCTGTAACGCTCCAGTGCTGGCACATCCAACACCTGGCAAAACGTTCATCATCGACGCTGATGCAAGCAACGTTGGAATCGGGGCGGTACTATCCCAAGTGCATGATGGCGAAGAGAAAGTGGTGGCATATTACAGCAAGGTCCTCTCGAAGCCCGAAAGAAACTACTGCGTGACCAGAAGGGAACTGCTAGCTCTTATCTTGGCAACAAAGCACTTCCATAAGTACATCTATGGACAGAAATTCCTTCTGCGGACAGACCACGGTGCTCTGAGCTGGCTGTTGAACTTCAAAAATCCAGAAGGTCAAGTCGCAAGGTAGATAGAAAGATTGCAGACCTATGACTACCAGATCCAACACCGCAGAGGAAAGCTGCACTCAAACGCCGATGCATTATCCCGAAGACCTTGCAAAGTGGATTGCAAGCATTGTAGGCGGCAAGAAGACAAAGAAAATATTACCGCTCAGCAACTAAGAGCTGACCCAATATGCGGATGGAGCAATGAGGAAGTGAGGACTGCTCAACAGGAGGATCCAGATATCGAACCCATTCTCGCATGGAAAGAAAATGAAGAGAAACCGGAATGGGGAGACATTTCTGACAGGAGTCCAGTTCTCAAAGCCTATTGGGCACAGTGGGACTCACTATATGTGCAAGAAGGTGTCCTCAGGCGAAGATGGGAATCCGCTGACGGTAAGTCACATGTGATGCAGCTGATCGTACCGCAATCGAAAGTCAGTGAAGTTCTTCGGGAGATGCACGACGGACCTTCTGGAGGCCACCTGGGAGTAAACAAAACACTGGAGAAGGTGCGACATCGGATCTATTGGTTACATGCTAGAGATGACGTGGAGAAGTGGTGCCGAACATGTGACAAGTGTGCTGCAACCAAAGGACCGGGTAGGAAGATTCAAAGTAAAATGCATCAGTACAACGTTGGATCGCCTTTTGAGAGGATTGCAGTAGATGTGGCTGGGCCTTTTCCAGAGACCAACGCTGGAAACAAGTACATTCTGGTTGTAATGGACTACTTTAGCAAGTGGCCTGAGGCGTATGCCATCCCAAATCAAGAGGCCAAAACGGTGGTCGACCAGATTGTGTTTAACTGGGTGAGTAGGTTTGGTGTTCCTATGGAACTCCATTCCGACCAAGGGAGGAACTTTGAGTCGAACATCTTCCAAGGAATGTGCGGACTACTTGGCATTAAGAAGACTAGAACCACACCGCTTCATCCACAGTCTGATGGGATGGTTGAAAGATTCAACCGGACCTTGAAAGAACACCTCACCAAGGTCGCAGGCGACTACCAAAGACTGGGATAGGCATGTACCGCTATTCCTGATGGCCTATAGAAGTGCGGTACATAGCTCGACAGGACAAACACCATCTGACATCCTGTTCGGGAAAACCATGCGGTTGCCCAGCGAACTTAAATTTGGATGCCCCACAGAGGAGCCACAGGACACGAACGAGTATGTGGACGACCTCAAGGAGAGACTCGCTGACATCCATAAAAGAACAAGGGAACGGATGAAAACCTACAGCGACCGGATGAAGACACGGTACGACACAAAAGCGACAACGGCAGGATCCCAAGCAGGAGATCGTGTGTGGCTTTATAATCCTCATCGTCAAAAGGGATTGTCACCGAAACTTCAGCAGAACTGGGAAGGTCCTTATACTGTTGTCACGAGGATTAACGACGTGGTCTACCGCATCCAAAGAGGACTAAGAGGCAAGTTAAAAGAAGTGCATTGTGACCGGCTGCATCGATATAGTGGGGAGGCTGCAAATGGAATTATTCGGGACGAACAATCTTAAGGAGGGGGCAGTGTAATGTGCACCCAACATTTAATGCTGATTTCCTAATTGAAAACGTTAAACCGAAAACACAAGTGCTGGCAACGCTATAATGGAGTGCTATAATGGCAGACGTTGTTTGTGAGTGAGTGTGTGTGTGTGCAGAAAAATACCGGGAGGGGAACTTGTCTAGACATCATGGTTCATAGAAAAACTACTAGAAATCTCTCGATGTTTCACGCTTCTATATAAAGAGGGAGCTGACGCAACCAGAAGTCAGTTTTATTTAGAAAGTGATAGTGTGAATATTGAATAAGCGTAATTGAGTTGAGTTCGAATAAAGTGTATATCGAAAGTAGATACTGAATAAAGTGGTAGAATTAAATTGTAAGGTGAAGTTTTATTTTTGCGAACTAAGCGCACGTTACATTGGTGTCAGAAGTGTAAATAAAACTTATTTGACTAGTAAAGTGTAAAAAAAAAAAGAGAAATAATAATTATATACAGTGAAAATGGGTAAGTTATTAGAAGAGCTCAACTGCATTGAGCTTAAAAGTGAGTTAGGTAAGCGAAATCTTTCTAGAGCGGGATCGAAAAATGAGCTCGTCCTGCGCTTGCGTAACTATTTGGAACAGCAAGGGGAAGACGTAAACACTTTTGTTTTTGAAACAGAAGTGGAAGAAGAGGAAGTAAGTGAAAATGTAGATTTTTCTAGTATAATGAAGCTTTTATTAGAACAAAGAAACGAACAAAAGAAAATGATTGAAGAGCAGCAGCAAAATAGATAGATAGATAGATAGATACAAATTTTATTAAATTAACAATTAGATTTTTTACAATAAGTATTTTTACAAATTCACTATGACATGGCATTTATTGCCGTCTGCCAGATTGACATAAAAGTTATATTTTGAAATATTAAGCTAAGTTATCACAATTTGATTTGATTCAAAGGAAAAATATACATGTATGCAAATAAAAACTAGTTCAGAAGTCTTCATTAATTATTCTTTCTCTGTACCTCAGGGCGATTTTGCAATACTTATACAATTTGCCTACATTCATCTCATTTAGTTCTGTAAGAACTTCTTCTTCAGACAAAAAGTCACTTCCAAGGATACTTCTTCTGGATTCTCTTAGAGTTGGACACTTCCCTACGAAATGAAAAATGTCTTCCCTTTCCCTTAAGTTACAGATACTGCACTCCAACGGTAAATCTGGTCTGTGTGGTATGAAGTTAAGGTTGAGTAATTCACTGCGAAGTCTGGTCATTGTCGAGATTGCGCTTATACTATTCTCGTCACGGAAATAGTTTCTGTCCTCCAGATTATGGTTTAGCCTGCTGTATATTCGCCTGTATATGGAATTTGAAGCTTCTTGCACATATTCGGCTCTAAACTTTTCGTCCATCTTCGATATTACTTCGTACAGGATGGCTTTACAATTCGATATGTTTTCAATGTTTAAAGTAAAATTGAGATTACAACTTTCCGCTAGTCTTGACCACTCTCTACAAAAGCTTTTATTCTCCTGAACAGCTTTAAGAACCACCTTCCTAACCAAACGGGACTCAGGCATCTTGATGACATTCAGAAGATAGTCAGCTTGCAGTTTCAATGTTTTGATGAAAAGAGGAGATAGTCCTGTTTCCAACATGAGAACGTAATCCGGCGTATTCGAAGGTAGGCGAAATATTTTCTTAACGTAGTGTGTTAAGAGTTTTTCTGCAGTGTTATACTTTTTGCAACCCCACACTTGACAGCAGCAAAATATTCTCGGACGTCTGCAAGAGCAACGAAACGATCAAAAGAAGGAACAGCAGAATGTTATTGAACGACTCGAAGTACAACAAAAGAATCTGGAAGAGCAACGAAACGAGCAAAAGAAGCTGATTGAAGAACAACGAAACGAACAAAAGAATCTGATTGAAGAACAACGCAACGAACAAAAGAAAGAACAACAGAATATTCTCGAAAGACTTGAGGCGCAACAGAATGTTTTGGAAGGTCAGAAAAATATTCTAGAAGGCAAATTGGGCAACATTGAGAAAAATGTATGTGCCATTGACGAACGCGTTGAAGGTGTGGAAAAACAGCTTTCTGTTGTAGAGAATCGTTTCGAAGGCGTAGAAAGTCGATGTGATGTTCTCACCAAGGAATTAGACCAGATCCGGAAAATCAAAATTCGAGAATCTGCTGGAGAGTTTGCAAGGAAAAAGGAGATGAAACCCCCAACATTTGATGGACAGTCTTCTTGGCCAGTTTACAAGAGACAATTTGAGGCAGCCGCGACAACAAATGGCTGGGATGACGAAGACAAGCACATTGCACTGACTCTTGCTCTAAGAGGACCAGCAGCTGAATTACTTCAAACAGTTCCAGCTGGTAAGAGCGGCGATTTCAGCTCTCTCGTGGCAGCTATAGATAAACGCTTTGGAGATAGCCACTTGAAAGAAGTTTTCCGAGTCCAACTCAATAACAGAGTCCAAAAAAGGGGTGAAAGTATACAGCAGCTCCAGGCAGACGTCGAAAGACTGGTTCACCTTGCATACCCGGATGCTGGGGAAGAAATGATCAACCAGCTAGCTGTTGAGTCCTTCGTTCGTACCATTTCCGATATACATCTTCAGAGGTCTGTGCGAACTGCTAGAACACGTACTCTTTCCGAAACTTTAGCATTCGCATTGACAATTGAAGCAGCAGAGCAGGCTTCTCAGGGAGTACATCGACTTAGAGAGGCCATAGTCGAAGAATGCTCGTGCCAAAGAGCTGAAATACAAAAGAACCGGAGCGGACTAGCGAGATGTTGGAACTGCAACAAGACCGGGCACTTACAGCGTCAATGCCGACTACCACCAAATAAAGCCGGTTGTCAACATTGTGGAAGCAAGAGATCCAACCCAGAGCAAGGTAACAACAACACCAGCGTTGCCTATCAGCCCGTTTCCCATCAGGGAAACGAGTAAGAACCAACTTCGAGGGGCAGAGGCTGGTTTCTTGTATCGATGGCCCCAGAACCACCATCCAGGTTTCTCAGACCAAGCGAGACAACAAAAGTCTGACTGTGGAGACTGCTATTAACGGAAACAAACATGTGGCTACCATCGACACCGGTGCCACAGCCTCCATAGTACGTCGAGACCTGGTAAGGATGACGTGGCTTCATAACACCAATAGCTACCGTCTAAGAACCGCAACGGGAGAAGCAGCAAGAGTATATGGAGAAGTGTGTCTTAAGATCCGACTGGCCGATCTAGTGTTTACTCATCAATTCCTGGTGGCAGATATATGTGACGAGTGCATCATTGGAATCGACTTTATGAAACAGCACGGAGTTATTTTAGACATCGGTAATCAGGTTTTGAAGTACCAAAATAAGGAACTTCCAATGACCTATTCGAACGAAAGTACGTCGACACTGAGAACTGTCATCACGGAAGATCTGATTCTGCCTCCTTCTTCTGAAGTGTTCGTTTGGACAAAACTGGAAGGTGAGTTTGGAAGCCTTCGATACCTCATGGTGGAACCAGACCCAAAGTGTTCCTCCCAAAGCGTCATCATTGGGAAAACACTGGTAGCACCGAAAAACAAAATGGTCCCCGTACGATTACTAAACACCAGACCGTACGATGTAAGGTTGAAGAAAGGAGAAGTCGTTGGACGTTGCGAATCGGTTGCAGCAATTACGAAGATCACCGACGAAGCCCCGAGAAAAACTATAACTCCGGAGGAGCTCAAAACCATCAGAGCTACAATACTGAATACATCCAACCTTGATCACCAAAAAACAAGGATGGCTGAAAATCTCCTACAAGAGTACACTGACATCTTCGCATCGCAAAAGGGACAATATGGTAGGACACAGTTGGTGCAGCATCGCATCAATACAGGAGATGCAAGACCGATTCGTCAACCCGCAAGACGTCTTCCATTGGCCAAACAAGGTGAGGTTGAGGAAATGATAACAGCAATGAAGAAAGACGGTCTTATCGAAAACTCCAAAAGTCCTTGGGCATCACCAGTGGTGCTAGTGAAAAAGAAAGACGGAAGTACTCGCTTTTGTGTAGACTACCGAAGGCTGAATGATGTGACTAAGAAGGACAGCTATCCCCTGCCCAGAATCAGTGATACCCTGGATGCCATGGAGGGAGCCCAGTGGTTTTCGACGCTGGACTTGAAGAGTGGATATTGGCAAGTTGACATCCACCCTGATGATCGGGAAAAGACGGCGTTTTCTACAGGTAATGGGCTCTGGCAGTTCAAAGTTATGCCGTTTGGGCTATGCAACGCTCCGGCAACATTCGAGCGTTTGATGGAGTGCGTTCTTCAAGGACTGACGTGGAAAGCTTGCCTAGTCTACTTGGACGATGTCATTGTTTACGGGAAAACATTTGACCAACATTGCAAGAACCTAAAAGCCGTGTTTCAGAGACTTCGAGAGGCTAACCTTAAACTGAATCCGGAAAAATGTGCACTTTTCAAAACCGAAGTTAAGTATTTGGGACACATCATCTCTTCCCAAGGAGTGAAGACTGATCCTGAAAAAGTTGACTCCGTCAAAAATTGGCCAACACCACAGGACAAACATCAACTCCGAAGCTTTCTTGGTCTTGCCACATATTACCGACGTTTTGTTAAGAACTTTGCTGGAGTTGCAAAGAGTTTACATCAGCTCACCGAAAAGGGGAAGCAGTTTAAATGGTCAGATGAGTGCGAGAAATCTTTTCAGGAACTCAAATACCGCCTCTGTAACGCTCCAGTGCTGGCACATCCAACACCTGGCAAAACGTTCATCATCGACGCTGATGCAAGCAACGTTGGAATCGGGGCGGTACTATCCCAAGTGCATGATGGCGAAGAGAAAGTGGTGGCATATTACAGCAAGGTCCTCTCGAAGCCCGAAAGAAACTACTGCGTGACCAGAAGGGAACTGCTAGCTCTTATCTTGGCAACAAAGCACTTCCATAAGTACATCTATGGACAGAAATTCCTTCTGCGGACAGACCACGGTGCTCTGAGCTGGCTGTTGAACTTCAAAAATCCAGAAGGTCAAGTCGCAAGGTAGATAGAAAGATTGCAGACCTATGACTACCAGATCCAACACCGCAGAGGAAAGCTGCACTCAAACGCCGATGCATTATCCCGAAGACCTTGCAAAGTGGATTGCAAGCATTGTAGGCGGCAAGAAGACAAAGAAAATATTACCGCTCAGCAACTAAGAGCTGACCCAATATGCGGATGGAGCAATGAGGAAGTGAGGACTGCTCAACAGGAGGATCCAGATATCGAACCCATTCTCGCATGGAAAGAAAATGAAGAGAAACCGGAATGGGGAGACATTTCTGACAGGAGTCCAGTTCTCAAAGCCTATTGGGCACAGTGGGACTCACTATATGTGCAAGAAGGTGTCCTCAGGCGAAGATGGGAATCCGCTGACGGTAAGTCACATGTGATGCAGCTGATCGTACCGCAATCGAAAGTCAGTGAAGTTCTTCGGGAGATGCACGACGGACCTTCTGGAGGCCACCTGGGAGTAAACAAAACACTGGAGAAGGTGCGACATCGGATCTATTGGTTACATGCTAGAGATGACGTGGAGAAGTGGTGCCGAACATGTGACAAGTGTGCTGCAACCAAAGGACCGGGTAGGAAGATTCAAAGTAAAATGCATCAGTACAACGTTGGATCGCCTTTTGAGAGGATTGCAGTAGATGTGGCTGGGCCTTTTCCAGAGACCAACGCTGGAAACAAGTACATTCTGGTTGTAATGGACTACTTTAGCAAGTGGCCTGAGGCGTATGCCATCCCAAATCAAGAGGCCAAAACGGTGGTCGACCAGATTGTGTTTAACTGCGTGAGTAGGTTTGGTGTTCCTATGGAACTCCATTCCGACCAAGGGAGGAACTTTGAGTCGAACATCTTCCAAGGAATGTGCGGACTACTTGGCATTAAGAAGACTAGAACCACACCGCTTCATCCACAGTCTGATGGGATGGTTGAAAGATTCAACCGGACCTTGAAAGAACACCTCACCAAGGTCGCAGGCGACTACCAAAGACTGGGATAGGCATGTACCGCTATTCCTGATGGCCTATAGAAGTGCGGTACATAGCTCGACAGGACAAACACCATCTGACATCCTGTTCGGGAAAACCATGCGGTTGCCCAGCGAACTTAAATTTGGATGCCCCACAGAGGAGCCACAGGACACGAACGAGTATGTGGACGACCTCAAGGAGAGACTCGCTGACATCCATAAAAGAACAAGGGAACGGATGAAAACCTACAGCGACCGGATGAAGACACGGTACGACACAAAAGCGACAACGGCAGGATCCCAAGCAGGAGATCGTGTGTGGCTTTATAATCCTCATCGTCAAAAGGGATTGTCACCGAAACTTCAGCAGAACTGGGAAGGTCCTTATACTGTTGTCACTAGGATTAACGACGTGGTCTACCGCATCCAAAGAGGACTAAGAGGCAAGTTAAAAGTAGTGCATTGTGACCGGCTGCATCGATATAGTGGGGAGGCTGCAAATGGAATTATTCGGGACGAACAATCTTAAGGGGGGGGGGCAGTGTAATGTGCACCCAACATTTAATGCTGATTTCCTAATTGAAAACGTTAAACCGAAAACACAAGTGCTGGCAACGCTATAATGGAGTGCTATAATGGCAGACGTTGTTTGTGAGTGAGTGTGTGTGTGTGCAGAAAAATACCGGGAGGGGAACTTGTCTAGACATCATGGTTCATAGAAAAACTACTAGAAATCTCTCGATGTTTCACGCTTCTATATAAAGAGGGAGCTGACAGCTGACGCAACCAGAAGTCAGTTTTATTTAGAAAGTGATAGTGTGAATATTGAATAAGCGTAATTGAGTTGAGTTCGAATAAAGTGTATATCGAAAGTAGATACTGAATAAAGCGGTAGAATTAAATTGAAAGGTGAAGTTTTATTTTTGCGAACTAAGCGCACGTTACAATACCAATAACATTAGAATGCTAAGCCCTTGTTTTCAATGGGAAAAAAGGGCTTTAAGCTGTAGAAATAGGAGATGAAAGTTTGTTTGAAAACTACGCCATTTTCAAATCTCTTTATGAGATATAAATAAATAAGACATTTAATAGTTACAGCTAGGTCATAAAAATGTTAACCTTAAGAGCAAAAAGTTGGTAAAATCAAGGGATTAAGAAGAACTACAGAAAACTTCCGAGTCACTGTAGGATTTAAAACTGAGAGTTACTAATAGCCGGTGTTTTATTGGGAATCTATATTCATGTTTGCAAAGCATAGCAAAACATCGCACATGGGAAAACAGCAACGATTAGTCAACGAAAGTGAACAAAAATAAGTCAGTGTTCAGAAGACAACAACAGGGGTGGCTGATGGTAAATGGAATTTATGGAATAAAGTTGCATTAGTAAGTACAGCCAGACCCCTCTTTACCACTGGGCCCACTGGGCCCAGGCCCAGGGCCCCGCGATCGCCAAGGGCCCCCAAATTGCTGAAACAGCACTCAACTTCTATTGGTCTATTTTCAAGAAAAAAAATATATTTCGATACATTTAACAAAAAACCTTTGTTAAAAATTTTAAATTACGTTCCCTCCGAAACTATATTCAAATTCAAATAAAAAAAAGAGTGATATTATAAAAGTAAAAACTATTGAACAAAATGACAAATGAAAACAGTTTTTTTTTTTATTTCTTATTTTCTCCTTTGCTTATAATTATTAACTTTTGGGTTTTTCATAAATGTAACAAATGTATATTATTTTAAATTTAATTTGCGACGCGTTTCGGAGGTCACTCACACTCACAACAACTCACTGTTGTTAAAGCTTTTAATTATGTTTCTGCTTGTTGTTGAATGTGGTTGTGTGTTTTGGTTCATTACATTATGTGCTATATTGCTGTCCTGTTTTTATTTATTATTTTGTTTTTGTACTTTATGCCGGTGATATACAGTGCATCTGATTTTATTGCTAGTTTGTCGTTTAATATTTTGTCTTTTTCTATTTTGCTTGCCTTACATATTTCGTATTCTTCTATTGTTACAAAAAAGTAGCATGGAGACAGATACACAGTATTATAAAAACCATACATCCCTTGTGTTCGTTTCAGGGCACTTTTAAAAATCCAATTAAACATCCATACGTGTATCTTAATCGAAGTTAAATGGTGTTGTGAAGATGGGAAAACTTCTTGTGTATCCTTCTGACATTTGCGATGCGATGGTCCGAAAGTATTACTATTAATAATTTCTGCCTGTTTTCACTAATTGTGGGGTTTTTTTTTATGTCTATTGTTAATGTAAGTGTTGGAGCCGAAATCTAAATGGCGATTCATTCGCTAACACAACTTTCCATAGCGACAATAAAACAGTTCTTTTTTCTATGTACTTCAAGTATAGCTGTATTTATTTAAATAGTGCTTAAAAATTATTTGTGTTGCTTACACACTGGATATATTTCGACTGACCTATGTTGGTTTGACTAAATGTCACATCACATCGTAGGTGCTTGCATTTTAGGTGAAAGCTCGCAGCTTTTAGCTTTTTATAGGACGTCACTTCGGCTTGTTTGATCGGTCACAATAAAGATGTTCAGTTTAGGAATTAAGAGTTTAAGAATTTCGCCACATAGTCTACTCGCTGACAAACGGCGATAACATTCTCCACCTCGTAAGCGAGCTATGGTGGAGTGAGCTTACTTTTACCATTATCGACGTCTAAGACAGCAATTTTACTTGTTGGTCGCTCCAGCATCCCAGTTTGAGTTCGGACTGTTACTCTTCGGACTTGGCCATCCTTTGCAGCAACTACGTTTTCGATGACTCCCTTAGGCCAACAGTTTCGGGGTAGATTTTCGTCCACAATGATGACTACGTTACCAGGGGCTAAGGGAGGTTGTTTAGAAAACCACTTACCTCGTCTTGCAAGCGTAGGTGCGTAGTCCTTCATCCACCTGTGCCAGAATTTGTCAACGAACACTTGGGTTTGCTGCCATCGTTGTCGCAGGTCAACGTTGCTTGCACATATTGGCTTATATCCGGTTGAAGAACCCAGTAGAAGATGGTTGGGTGTGATGGCTTCGTCGTCACAGGATTCGAGTGATACGAAGGTAAGCGGACGCGAATTGATTAAAAATTCTACTTCCCATAAAACGCATCTCAAAGTTTCGTCGTTGAAGTTTGTTGGTGCCATGTTCCGCATTATTGTTTTGATTGAACGGACGAGCCTTTCCCAGGCTCCACCCATATGCGGTGCTGCCGGAGGGTTAAACTTCCATCTAATCCCATCGTACTTCGAGGCTATTGTTGAGTAGTTGATGTTTTTATATTCATTGCATAAAATTTTTTCGGAGGCTCTAAAATTTGTACCATTGTCGGTATATATCTCTCGAGGTGTACCACGCCGTGAAATAAAATTTCTTATGCACATGATACACGAGCTTGTGTCGAGGCTGTGTGCCACCTCTATATGCACCGCGCGAAATGTGAGGCAAACGGGAGGCGTTTGCGGGAAAAGGTCATGAATTGGCACTTGCTGACATTAAGTTCTAGAAAATTTTTCTGACACCAGGTTAAAAAGGAATTTAAATCTTGCTGAAGGAAAGAGGAATCAGAAGGTGTGGATATAATCCTTATAATTTTTATGTCATCTGCGTAGATGGATAAATCAGAGTGGGAAATAATTTTATCAACATCATTTATAGCAAGGACGAATAAGAGTGGGCCAAGATGGCTACCTTGGGGAACACCGGATGTTGCAGAAATAGGAGTAGATATTGAGCCACGAAAAACTACCCTATAGAAGCGTTGCTCCAAGTAAGAGCCAACCCATTGAATAAATAGCGGAGGAAAGCCATATGCTCTTAGCTTGAGAATAATTATCTGGTGAGAAATTTTGTCAAAAGCCTTAGAGAAGTCCGTGGTAACTACGTCAACTTCATAGCCTTGTTCTAGAGAACAGAGTGTCCTTGACACAAATTGAGTTAGATTCGTCGTGGTTGATCTGCCTTTTAAGAACCCATGCTGTAGTGGAGAAAAAATTGACTTGCAGTGAAAATAAAGGGAGTCATAGACAATGCTTTCAAATAGTTTGGGAATAGATGAGAGTTTGGCTATGGGGCGATAATTAGAAATATCGTTTTTCATACCTTTTTTGTGGATTGGAAAAATAAATGAATCTTTCCATAAAATAGGAAAGACTGCTTGTGAGAGAGAGAGTTGAAATAAATTAGTTAGAGGCTTGCATAGTGCGTTAGTGCATTTTTTAAGTAAGATAGCAGGGATGCCGTCAGGTCCAGGAGAAAAATCTTCTTTGAGTAATTTCATTTTATAACAAACAGTATCTGGATCTACACCAAGAGAAACGAGAGAGGTATGTGGACTATTTGTCAGGTAACTAAAATAATCGGGGTCTGGGTCGTTAATATCGACACTATAAGATTGGCTAAAGAAATTAGCAAAAAGGTTAGCAATGACTTGAGAATCTGAAGTTGAAGTGTTTTGAAAATTGCCATCTGATTTTCTTTTAATATTAATAAATTGGTAGAACCGCTTAGGTTCAGAAATGAGACAGGTCTGCATTTTACTGAGGTAATTATGATACAGAACTTCGCATAATGATGAGAAATTGGTGAGAGAATGCTGATAATTTATGTAATCAGAGGGAGATTTAGATTTTAAGAAGATTTTCCACAATTTATTTCTGAGATTACGAAGCGTTCGTAGTTCTTTAGTGTACCATGGGGGAGAGGCTGAGCAATTTTTTTGTTTCAAATGTGGGACACACTGGATGAGGCATTCGAAAATAGATGTATAGAAAAAAGTGAGAGCAATGTCGATAGGGGTGGGGGCTTTAGTGAAAGAACTAAAATCAACCTGATTAAGTAAGATATTAAGATGATCAAAGTTAGCTTTACGAAAGTTGAAAACAAGGGGGACTTCTGAATCAATGGTGGAGATTTGTTGTTCTAGAGTAAAGACAAGAGAAAGAGGAGGGTGAAATTGGTCAAGGGTCGAGAGAAGATGGAAACTTTCGGTAACTACTGAGTTACAAGGATCCGAAGAGAAGATAAGATCGAGTTGTCTCCCAAGGTTGTTGGTTACATTACTCAATTGAAAGAGGCCAGACCCTAGTAAGCGATCGTAGAAAAGGCATTCTTTTTCTGAAGTAAGGTTGCAAGGAACATAATATGATTCATTATCGGATGGTATCCAGCGCAAGTCGGGCAAATTAAAGTCTCCAATGATAAAAAAGTCATCACAGGATTCAGCAGCTTCAAAAAGCAGATCAAAGGAATCGACTAATTGTTTATATGCAATAGTAGGTTGAGATGGGTGAATGTAGCAACAGAAAATATAGAAACATCTATTGAGGGATAAAAGTTTTACACATACAAATTCGATGAGTGGGGATTTAGGGATATCTACTAGAGTAACATTGAAACGGTTGTGAACAGCAAGAAGAACACCACGGCCATTGGGACAGTTTTCATTAATTTGGCCATCTGCACGAAAGACTACAAAATCGGAAGTGAACAATTCATTATTAAGAAAACTAGAGTCAAGGTTTGTTTCTGTAAGGGCGTATATATCATATGGGAGCATTTGAGAATTAAGAAATACTGACGATGTCTTCGTACGAAGCCCTCTAACGTTCTGGTAATATAGGGACAGGGTGTTCAAGGATACTCCATTGGAGGCAAGATGCGAGAAAGAACTTGTGTTAAAGACGAGGTTTTTGAGATAAATAAGAATTTAAGGAACGCTTAGAGCCAACATGAGATGCATATGTAGCGAGATCCTTCAATACTGTAGAGGGAGATAGATTGAAATCTTCGTGAAACCGGATATAGATTTTTTTTAGATAGAGCGGATCGGTGGGAAGACCCTCTTTTAATATGGACATAATTACATTGGTTTTGGTTTTGCCATTTATACATACAGAGTCAGGTTTATTATGTAAGAAAGCAAGGTATAGGCGAACGTTCTCGTAAAGCTTATTATCGCGTAGCCTTGCTAATAAGTAACGACTATCATATTCATTGGATGTGGCTTGTGAGTTAGCAAGTCTAGAGGTTAGTTTAACGATGGGGGGGTACACAGGGTCAAAAATAGGGGTTTTTTGGTTATTATAATTAGTTGGACTATTAGAAATGGATGAAATAAGTTGAGGAGTTGTAATTGAAGGTTGAGAGGGATTAAGGGAATGAGAATGTACAAAGTTACTATACGGCCTGTTGGAGGGACTATGAGTTGGAGGTTTGGTAGAGGGATGGGAGGCATTGGTATCAATTTTAAAAGAAACTCGTTTGGGTTGAGGGGACGGAAGAAGCTTAGGGTTAACAATTGGTTTTGCATTTGAAAAATTAGGCTTATAACTAGACGAAGGTCTTTTACTTGATACATTTTTAAGATTATTGACAGGCTGTGCCTTCTTTAATAAATTCGATAGAGAAATTTGGATTTTGCCAACCTTAAATACAGTTTGATCAAAAGCTGAAAACAGCCATTGATATTTAGTTGGAATGTAGGCTTTAAAACAAGAAGATTTAAGTTTAAAACATTTATCGATATTAATTTTGAAATGCAATGAAAAGAAATTACGTAACCAGGAGACATTGGCAGTAGTTGGAGTATTACAGATAAATAAAGGTGTGAAAGAAGATAATTTATTCAATTTATTAATCCTATTCATCCATTCTGTATGAGTCCAGGTTGTGCCGAAATGATAGACTAAGGCAGGTTCGAAATTTACGTTTTCAGGCATTGATGAGGTAGAAGACGGTGCAGGAACGGGGCCAATAGTAGGAGTTGATTTCAATGAAATTGATGTTGAGTGAGGATGATGATGTGAAGTTGATGATGTATAAATTGACGTCGGAATAGAAGATGTTGTACGGGCTGATGGGAAGATGACAGAAGTATTGGAGTTTGATGAAGTTCTAGCTGTTGTTGACGAAGTAAAAGATGTAGATGTGTTTATTTGGAAGGGAAGTAGAAGAAACTGGTATGCTCGGAGATGGTATGGAAAGTTCATCGGTGATGGAGGCAGAAAGCAGATTGAAGTTTGAGGGTGAAGTATTGGTTGATGCTGTTAGAGATGAAGGATTATGAGATGATTCGATGATCTCAGCGAGGATGGAGGTGTTGTAGAGAATAGAGTTGTGTTGAGATTGTGCCGAGATGTCATCGATTTTACATGATGTGGTTCTGATTTCATCTATTATGTCATTAAAAGAGGCACGAGTGAGAGCGAGCTTAACCAGAAAATTGCTGTTTCCCCGTAGGCAGCTCTTTGTGGCATGGTCACGTGTAACAACTAACAAATCCGAACAACTTTAATACTTTTTATCAAAAAATGAACAATTAAGGACTTTTATGTACAAAAATGTACATAAATTAAATAATATACATTTAAGCTATTTTAATGTATGTATGATGTCTTCTATTTGCAAAATAATTTGGCAAAAAAATTTAAAATGTTCATTTTTATAGCAACTTTTGTTACCTAAGATCCAATATTTCATTATCCTAATAATAAAATCTAAGTGCCTTCCCAGGCGGATTATGCTGTGGTCGTTATGCTGTTAACACTATTTGTCCAGACGTTGTTATTGCTGCTCGCACTTCTCGATTTTGTGTTGCAAATTATATTAAAATACAGGACAACGTTATGAACATAACTCGCCTGACCAGGCAAAGTGTACTGTGTTTAGTATTCGTCGTGAACATCTAGTTACTTTCTTCCACATCCCGTTCGGCGGTGAACCTACATGTATAAGGTTATGACTTATGAGCATCACCCGTCCGAACAAGCACTTTGGAAACGAAATATGTGACAAGTAAACAAACAAAAACAAAAGTATTTTCTATTTTTATTGAAAAAATATCTGAATGTGAAATTAATATCAAAAATACGTTCTGATAAAATATATCAAAACTCAACCATACTCACCAGTACAGTACTGGTCTGATTAGTTACGCCGGCCGCGCCGCCGCACTATGAGGCCTGGCCTATGGAAAAGCGGCGAGAAGTAATTGTTTCAAACTGAAACAAATTTTCTTTGAAAATAACTGTTTCGATTAGTTGACAAAATTCCTCACATGATTCAAAAAACGGTTTCTCAGTCAGTGGCTCCATCACTGTACCACCAAAGTTGAAATGAGTTTAGTTAAAATTATTTTGAAAATATAAAAAAAAATGTGTTGCTGGAAATTTTACATAGAGTTTGTTGAAGTAGGTATATTAATTATAACGACACTACTTTCAGCTAGACTATGTAAAAAATTGTCTGCAAAAATAAAAAAAAAAATAAGCGTTTCCGATAACAATACTAACAAATTTGTAATTTAAATTGTGTATCATAGTTGAATCTATTAATTTTCGAAAACAAAAGTGAAAAGTAAGAAGTGTATTCCTGAAACATTTTTTTTGAATTTTTTTGTGTTAAAAGAATGTAAAATATTAAACCATTTTAATGCTTATAGCCTATTGATTTTGTCACTTCATTGCAGGAATCACTCAATTGGATAGTTATGAAGAAAAACGCCCGCAGTGCTATTAAATTAGATGGTGCAAATCAGAGATATGGGTTCTGAACCATCCTCATTCGTTTTTTCAATATATCCCGCACACGAAACAAAATTCACATCCAAAGGTGTTTTCTGTAGAGAACAAATTTTCTCATCAAAATGCATGTTTTGGATAGTGATAAAAAAAAATTTTTCCATACAAAACGATAAGTTCCCCGACAAAATAAAAATCAACATTTTCCAATTTTTTGGTGTTTTTAATTTTTTCAATGGCATTTCTTTCTGGTCGCAGATCGGTACAGGCATTGCTCCATAGAACAGAAAGTAAATAACATTTTCTCTAAAATGCTGTATCAGAACTTTCTACGTTTGAACTTCGACGAAATATCATAGAGTAATAGTGCCCATTTGAGAATTAAGCATTTAAAAGCCCAAAATAAGGATTTCAAAATGAGTGCAGAATATTTTGGTCCAAAAATATCGAAGCAAGGCACATTAACGAATATAATTGACCGAATATTTATATCTTCATATACATTTATAACCAATAAGAGAATAAGAATTCTGAAGCTAACAAAATGTTTTTAGAGCCTCATCCAACCACAGACTGAAATGATTGGTTATTTATCGATGTATGTTTTAGTTTCTTAGACTTCAAAGCCTATTGGGACTCATCAAATTGAAATTTGCTCTCTCTGCAGAGCTGATTTGCAGCTCTATTAACAACGTAAGGAAAATGGCTGTTTCAAGATAACTCTTATCAAAATGTTAAAAGCAATGTCTTCAATCCCCAATATGCGTAAAGAGCTTTCTAGATATGATCAATCCACTAAAAAGCTATTTAAGAATTTTGGAAATTGTGTCCAAAATCAGAAAAATTGAGATCATAATTGATTTTTGTACTTTCTACCATTTTAAGGGGTTATATACAGTTGGAAGGCCGAAAAAAGCGAATTTTCCAGAATTTTTTCTGAGAAAACTTTTAATTTTATTGATCGAAATATTTGTACACATATTATGGTATCTTTTTACTGCATTTTAAGACTAAGTATTAGTAAAAATATTTATTTGGAAAGGAGCTACAGCTGATCTCCGGGAGCTCCTCTCAAAAAAGAGGATTTGAAGTGACCATTGTATCTCTGAACTGCATCCTCCGAAATTAAAAAACCAAACAGTTTTCACTAAAGTAATGTTAAATCTAGTAATTTGTCGAAAGAATAATCAAAATAAATTTTTTTGACAAAATGGTGGTTTCAAAAAAAAAAAAATTCGATTTTTGACCAAAATTCCGACTTTAAATTGTTTATAAAAAAATTAGCTATTCATCGGTGAGAAAAAATCTTCGATTAATTACTAAAAAATATATTTGAGAAGCTCGTGTTAAGTTTTGAGACTAATCGGTTTAGCCGTTTTCGAGTAATATTGGTCACCGAATTTGTAAACACCATTTTGAGGAAAACGCATTTGAAGTTTTAAAGCACTTTACATTGGATACAATTTTTTTTCCAAATTTGGGTGTAACCTCGAAAATATTTACCGGAACGATGCGAAATTTTCTGTGTGTATTTTTAAATATATGTACATTAAAAAAATAAAAATTGATTTTTTGAAAATTCTAAAAGTATATGTATAATGCACTATGTCCTTCCTCAGGTTCTAGACTATCTTTGTTCAAAATTTCATTAAAATCTGTTCATTAGTTTGGGCGGGAGATGGTAACATAGAAAGACGAACAGACAGAGCTACTTTTGCATTTTTAATATTAGTGAGGATTTTTTTATCAAAAAGGTCCTAGGTCAACCGATCACATTTATTTTATGTGGAAAAAGTCAACCAAAGAGAGATATTTTTTTTTATAAAGCAGTTGATGAATCTCAACCAAGACCTAAAAAATTATTTTATAAAAATAAATCTCAGTAAAAGAGCAAAATGTTAGTCGACAAGGTGATCTCTCAGTGAGAAACCGAATGAAGCAATATGGTTTCCAATTATTTTCGAGCTCTGGTTCGTAGTAATCAAAAATCTACACAGTTAACCGGTAAAATTGTAGGGAAATTGGAAGAGAATGGAAGTGGTCACTTCAAAAGAAAAATACTCTGACAATCCTTGGTCCCATATACGAAGATAATGTGTGAAGAAGAAAATTCAACAACGAACTGTATTAGAACTAGATACCTTGTCAAGAACACATCATGAAAAGCACGCATCGCGAGTCTACGATGGCTTTGACATAAGAGTTGGAAGTTGAGGAAGCTCATAGGAGGCACAATCAAATACGTATAAGAGAACCTTAACCGACTGGAGACTGCTCGTCCGAAATTCAAATTTTTTGGCGAAAGATATTGGTTGAGGCCCAAATTCACCCGGAATTCTAATGCGGCTTGTAAATAATACCAGAAAATATTATTTACTAGATTTTGTTTTTGTTAATTTATTTTACGATCAACTCGAATTTTAGTTCACTGGTTTAATAGAAGATTCAAAACAATTATTTGAATTTCAAATTTTGAATTCAACTGCCAGTTGATTTGCTCTCAACTCTCATGCTGAGTAGAATCTCTTTATCTCTTTAATCCACCTCAAACTACTAGATAGAAAGAAAACGCTAATCATGTTCTTTTCTTGCATGCAGTCGAAGAATTCGCCATTTTGCAATAATTCAGCTAAGAAGTCGGTTGGGATCGTGGTGCTCCAAGAAAAATAAATATTTTCTTTACTTTCAACATTAATTATATGCAATCAAATAGTTTTCTTTTGCTTAAATAATAAAACGTAAAACAAAACAATGTGATGTGAAGTGAAACTAATTTTTTTCTTTCAATTAGAATCAAATTATTTCTAAAATGTGAGGTTCTTTGTACACAAGTGGTTTTTGTATTTAGTATAAAATTTCAGTTCTTCTTGTTTTTCGAAACAAGTGAGTGTGTGTACAAATGTAACTGTACAAAACATTGTTTAATTTAGGATAAAATGACTGCAAAAGGATTGATATTTCCGATTTGATGTTAAATTGAAGCTTCATAATATGTGTGTAAGTATTACTTTTTTCATCAGAGGTTGTTTTTGATGTAAAAATGCATATAAATAAATAAATATAAATAAATAATAAATAAATAAAATGCACTTACATATACACACACTGTGACGATGCGTCACATTTTTATTTTCTTTTTCCACCGCCGAACTGCCGAATTGCCGAAACCTCACCCTACGACCAGATAATCACGAAGGCCACACGTAAGACATGAGCGCATAGAAATAAATCACGCAGCCAAGTGAAATCATACACCGCATCACAACAAACACCGAAAACCCATTGTGTGTGCATATGCATTATTCGGTTGGTAAACATCACAACTGCGGCTCTATGCAAAAATTAATTCGACACAACAGCGACCAGCACTCTGCCATCTGCGATGGAATAAATTTTTTTCATGTGCGATGGCAGGTAACCAACGATAGGTAAGCGTGGGGTTGGGTAAAACAATGGAAAGATTTCGCTTATTCGTATACCTCACACTCACTTGTGGGGCAAAACATTATAAGGGAAAGTGAAATTTGCCGAAAAAAGGGAGAGAAGCTATCACCATTATTAATTGGGGGAATACCTCTTTAATAATACCTTCGTTTCTCTAACCCTCGTCGACTTTGGAATTTGTCAGTGGTGGCCAGCATACCGGCCTCATTGGTTAAAATCCATATTTTCTCGCCGTCAACTTTGAATTTATCAGCGGTGGCCAGCATACCGGCCTCGTTGGTAAAATTCCAACTTTCCTCCCCGTCGACTTTGAATTTGTCAGTGGTGGCCAGCATACCGGCCTCATTGGTTAAATTCCATATTTTCTCGCCGTCAACTTTGAATTTATTAGCGGTGGCCAGCATACCGGCCTCGTTGGTAAATTCCACTTTTTCTCCTCGTCGACTTTGAATTTGTCAGTGGTGGCCAGCATACCGGCCTCATTGGTTAAATTCCATTTTTTTTTCTCGTCAACTTTGAATTCATCAACGGTGGCCAGCATACCGGCCTCGTTGGTAAACTCCAACTTTTCTCCTCGTCGACTTTGAATTTGTCAGTGGTGGCCAGCATACCGGCCTCATTGGTTAAATTCCATATTTTTTTTCCGTCAACTTTGAATTCATCAACGGTGGCCAGCATACCGGCCTCGTTGGTTTCCTAACTTTTAAACTTACTTATTTCCAGGAGCAGACTCAGTCGTAAATAAGCTAATCCAGGTCATACCAGCCCAAGGCGACTACACCGACCTCCATCGCATAGCAGGAAAGCCAGCAGCCGGATTCCGAGTAGTTGCCGCCCTACCGTGCTAGCAGTAAAGCTAACGCATTTTCCGCCAGACAACAGACTTAGAACGCTCTTGTAAACACTTTGTAAATTAACCAGTCATTAAAAACAAATTATAAATCGTATTCACCGTGTGTCGCCTATTTTATTAAGAAGTTGGATTAAAGCAGCCGAGTCTTCGAGCTTCCTCGGGGAAGGACCCTGGGTCCGCTGAGTTCTACCCCAGCCACGGACAAAGAAGCCTCACAAATTGGCGCCCGAGCAGGGACTTTGCTGAAAGCTCAACTACCGACCGCCCGTTACCTGGAACTACAGCATTGTCCACCGACCGCATCCGACCGCTGCCGACCGACCGACGTCCAACATGGCGAATCATGAAGACCAGCCCGAAATGTCCGACCAGACTTCCGAACACTCCGATGAATTCAACCCGTACGAGAACCTAGGATTCATATACTTTCTAAAAAAGCCAGAGCTTGTCGAGACGCTTAGTCTGCGAGGCTTGAACACCGCAGGCACCGTACGTGACTTACGACAGAGACTGAGCCAGCACTTGAAGGAGTTGCGAGCGCATAAGTCCACCCAAAACTTATGCATGGAGTGGGAAAAGAAAATCGAGGCTCGGAATGATGCTGAGGAAGAAGACCTCAATCCCAGCGTCTCACGCAAAGTCAAGCCCTCCGTGTACCAGACCAGCCTCCAAGTTCCTCTACTCCAACCGGCTAACCCGACCTCTCCTCCGTCTACGTCACAGCTAGCGTACCGTCACCAACACTTCGAACGTGCTACTTCAGCACCTCCGACTAGCCAACACACTGACAATGGGATAGCCCATAGACATCCGTCTGGCCCCCATGTCCAACACCGGTTCCCGTTGAGCTACGAAGCAGAATTGATGAACGTCGTACGCAAGTGGGGTCTTCGATTTGATTCTTCCGGCCAACCTTTGGAATTTCTGGAAAGGATCGAAGAACTCGCGCAATGCTACGGAATCCCGCTCGATCAAATGGTACAAACACTCCCAGAAATATTCAGAGGATCCGCTCTCGAATGGTTGCGGATTAACCGAGACGACTTCAACAACTGGCCCACGTTCCGTAACGCTTTCATCAATTACTTCTTACCTGCACGCTTTTACATCAAATTAGAAGACGAGATTCTGCGAAAACGTCAAGGCCCACGTGAGAAAGCTAAGGATTACATCCGATCATTTTTATACTTGATCCACCAGCATCCACGTATGTTAGCCGCAGACCACCTAGACAGAATCTATGACAACCTCAGACCGGAGTACCGCCTATACGTAAAACGAAGGGATTTCCATAACTTGGAGGAACTTATGGAATTAGCGGATGAATATGAATTCATCAGGAAAGAAGACCGACCCAGCACCCATGCCGCCGCCCCGCCGAATTATAACCCTATCGCCGTTCCCCGCCTAAGAATACCACCGCCGCTGCCCGCACGACTTCCTGAAAATAACTCCATAGTGCCGAATTGCCATGCATCATTTTCGAATTCCGCATACGATCGAACCACCCATTGCTGGCAATGCAAACAGAGGGGTCATACGAAAAAGGATTGCCGTCGACCGTTCCGGCTGTTCTGCTCGTATTGCGGAACGGACGGCCGACTTTCGAAGATTGCTCCTGTCGCCGTAGTCCAGTTGCCATGGCAAGAACGCCAGTCAAAGATGACCCACGGCTATTCATACGAATACACACCGCCACCCGCCCATACCACGCGCTAGTCGATACCGGCTCGACACGATCATTTATCGGTAAGGAGTTAAGGGAAGAGTACCAAAGATTGGGTATTCCATCACGAAGCCAAGCTCACACTATCGAGCTAGCCGATGGACACTCAACGCAAACGTCAGAGCACTACACCATCAGTTTGCATGTCAATGGACAAACGGTTACAGGAGAAGCTTTGTACATGCCGAACCTAGCGGAAGATGCCATCCTAGGAATGGATATCTTAGGCCAAGCCGACTGCAAGTTGACATTGGAGGGACAAGAAATATCCAGGGGAAAGGGAAAGGTTTCCTTGTCCACCGACACTCTAGGTGCGCTTACCGAAATACAGAACCCGAAACCAGTCGCAAGCACGAAAACATTCCTAGCTGAAAAGGTACCGAAGTTCAGGGAAACGAATGGTACCCCTACCGAGAATCAAGTGCATTCCGCCAGTAACAAAATTAAATCCGATCAAATAAAGACCACCACCAGCCAAATCATTCAACCGCCAACCACTGTCGCTGGAAGCTCGAGGGGGACAGCCAGCCTGGATTTAAAAAGAAATAGCTCCCTGCCATTCCGACCTTCCACCGGTCCAGAACCGATCGTTCGAGAACACAGACCCCGCCGCGCAGCCGGCAAGTATACTCGAAAGAAACCGATCACAACACCAGTCAGCTGTAACATACCATCACCGAGACCAGACCCGCGCAGACTGCTAGGAACCGCATCATTAAGGCCGCATCCTCCAGTTCGCACCGACACGTCCGCAACAGCGTGGCGAGTAACCACGAAAACGCCCACAAAAACTGAAGCTACTCCAATCCATCCACCGCCCTCCCCCGTCAACATCATGACCAACATTCGGGCCGTGAAGAGGAAGGCCGAGCGACTTTCCAGACTTAGGAAGTCACCACTCCGCCCTCCTCCAAGAGCAGCAACAGCACCGGACCTAGTCCCACGCAACCCCGAGTGGACGTTGCATAAGGTGCCCCGTATCCGATCCCAGCAACGTTTGCACGACCGATACGCTTCCTTCGCTTCACCTCCACACTACAGACCTCCACCCGAAACCAACCCTCGCCCATCTACCGGACTAGCGGCCCAGACAACATGCGCTTCGTTCAAACGCCGTACGAGGGCCAGGCGAGCCGCGGAACGAGTCAGAGGCAGCAAATCAACCTGTTTAATTTAAGAAAAAAAAAGAATGCAAAAATTTTTTTTTTTTTTCTTCCTGCTTGTTTTTTTCTGGGATATACTTTTGTTTCGTTATCCATAATGTAAAATTTTTTTTTGTACTTTTTTTTCCGTAGGAGGCCTAAGACGAGAGGGTTCTCGTCTCGTAAAGTGAGGGGGATCTGTGACGATGCGTCACATTTTTATTTTCTTTGTCCACCGCCGAACTGCCGAATTGCCGAAACCTCACCCTACGACCAGATAATCACGAAGGCCACACGTAAGACATGAGCGCATAGAAATAAATAACGCAGCCAAGTGAAATCATACACCGCATCACAACAAACACCGAAAACCCATTGTGTGTGCATATGCATTATTCGGTTGGTAAACATCACAACTGCGGCTCTATGCAAAAATTAATTCGACACAACAGCGACCAGCACTCTGCCATCTGCGATGGAATAAATTTTTTTCATGTGCGATGGCAGGTAACCAACGATAGGTAAGCGTGGGGTTGGGTAAAACAATGGAAAGATTTCGCTTATTCGTATACCTCACACTCACTTGTGGGGCAAAACATTATAAGGGAAAGTGAAATTTGCCGAAAAAAGGGAGAGAAGCTATCACCATTATTAATTGGGGGAATACCTCTTTAATAATACCTTCGTTTCTCTAACCCCCGTCGACTTTGAATTTGTCAGTGGTGGCCAGCATACCGGCCTCGTTGGTAAATTCCACTTTTTCTCCTCGTCGACTTTGAATTTGTCAGTGGTGGCCAGCATACCGGCCTCATTGGTTAAATTCCATTTTTTTTTTCTCGTCAACTTTGAATTCATCAACGGTGGCCAGCATACCGGCCTCGTTGGTAAATTCCAACTTTTCTCCTCGTCGACTTTGAATTTGTCAGTGGTGGCCAGCATACCGGCCTCATTGGTTAAATTCCATATTTTTTTTCCGTCAACTTTGAATTCATCAACGGTGGCCAGCATACCGGCCTCGTTGGTTTCCTAACTTTTAAACTTACTTATTTCCAGGAGCAGACTCAGTCGTAAATAAGCTAATCCAGGTCATACCAGCCCAAGGCGACTACACCGACCTCCATCGCATAGCAGGAAAGCCAGCAGCCGGATTCCGAGTAGTTGCCGCCCTACCGTGCTAGCAGTAAAGCTAACGCATTTTCCGCCAGACAACAGACTTAGAACGCTCTTGTAAACACTTTGTAAATTAACCAGTCATTAAAAACAAATTATAAATCGTATTCACCGTGTGTCGCCTATTTTATTAAGAAGTTGGATTAAAGCAGCCGAGTCTTCGAGCTTCCTCGGGGAAGGACCCTGGGTCCGCTGAGTTCTACCCCAGCCACGGACAAAGAAGCCTCACAACACATCCATACATACATGTGTTTTTCTCTAAACTTTTTTTTGGAATTTTTAATCTTTTAGTGGCAATTAATGAATTGAAGAATATAAAATTCAAGCAAAGGAAGAATATTATGAAATTTGGAAAGTCCAAGTCATCGTCAATCATTCCGAAGACTAAAGGTAAGTGTTTTTTGTTGCTAACCAGCAAAACAACTAATTTTTGCTTCTCACAGCAAAGATGAATGTAAAATCTTCTTGCCTTTGGCCAGGTCAACGTCACCCACATTCCGCAGTGTAAGGGTAAGTGTTTTTGTCCTTTGCCATTCATACAAATTTTAAAATTCCACAAAGCGCCTTCAGGAGTAAATATCTCAAACAATAGACTTGAACTTAAGCAATGTGCATATATATTTTTTAGTATAATTTAATTTAGTTGTTAAGTATATGATGCCCCAAACAGCTACCAAAAGAAGCATAAATTGAAGCCAGTTTTAGGTGAAGTTGAAGCTTCTATCCGATATCCCTGAATCCCCCATACGACACAAGCACATCAGTCCAGTCATGTCACAAATTTAAACCAACACTCAAATAGCGATGTGACGTTCTGACTTGTGATCTTTGGGAAGAATCGGACTGTAATCTAATTATAAGGTGCCATACAGCCGATTTTCCGATAAGCAGATCTACCCTGTACTTGAAGGTATTTTAGTTTTATCAAACTCGAATAGAATTTTATATCGTTTGAAAGGTATGTGGCGGATGCTGGCAACGCTGCTAACAAAACTCACCACATCACTTCGTTCAGTGATAGAAGCCGCAAGGGCAACCAATCAGCGGCCAGTTAGTTAAAGAAAAGTTAACGAGGGATAGATGCCGCAAGGAATCGACCAATCAGCACCCAGCTCGTTCGTTAAAAGTTACCGAAGGATAGAAGCCGCCAGGGATCGACCAATCAGCAACCGACAGCAAAGCAGAGGTTCGTCGAGTAGTAGTCAACGAGATCATCAGTCAGTCAGTCGTATAACAGCAGCAGCAGCGAACACATCTCAGCGAACATTCAACCCGTCTCTTTATTCATGATTTTATTGTCATCCTTTTGAATGAACATAAAGTTCTAATATTGTTATCATCAAACTCTTAAAGTAATAAAAGTTAAGTTAAACAATTGCGTTGAATTTCTTTAAAGGTATGGACAGTGCTACAGTGGTGACCCCGATGCCGAATTCAGACGATGAATTCCAGGACGTAAATACTCCAACGGATGGGCAACCAGACGGCACAATATGTGCAACTGCGTACGCGCGTCTTCAAATGCCCCCGTTCGCGGAGTCAGATGTTGACAATTGGTTTTTCGTCATGGCATTTTACTTTCGCGCATCAGGTATCACCAAAGATGCCCGCAAATTCGACACCGTGTGCGCACAGTTGCCTCTGGCCCGGATCACTGAACTCCGGCCAATAATAGATGACGCACCCTTGACCAACAAGTATGACTACATTCGTACAAAATTAACTGAGTATTTCGCGGACAGTCAACAGAAACGGCTTCACCGAGTGTTAAACGACATGCCACTGGGGGATAAAAAACCCAGCCGCCTGTATTATGAAATGGTTCAAGCAGCTAGAGGTTCGCTTAGTGAACAAGTGCTCCTGGACCTATGGGCCGCTAGGCTCCCGCAATCCGTCCAGGCAGTGGCGGTTTTGGTCAAAGGTCCGGCGTCCGAAAAAACCCGAATAGCTGATACAGTTATGGAGAACATCGAGCTACGACAACTGAACGCAATCGAACGTTGCTGTACGGCTTACACCGCAAGAACGCCCAGCCCAGGCAGACACTTCTTCGACTTCGTTCGAGGTGGCCAATCTGGTTCAGGAAGTTTCGAAAATTTTAACCAACCAACGACCATCGCGATATCGAAACAACACCTCACAGCGGACAGACAGGCCACGTGTGTCCGACCAACGAAGGCGGGAGCATTCAGTCGAGCAATTCGACGATTGCTGGTTTCATCGCAAATTTGGTAACAAGGCATCCAACTGTCGCCAGCCGTGCCGTTTTCGGTACTCAGGAGCGACGACATATTCTTCGCAACCCTCGTCATGACTACATCTAACGCCCTCGGATACAAAATTAAAACAACACTGCGGCGCCTCCATCAACCGACTCTGCGTACGCGATCAGAACACCAATCTCCCATATCTCATCGACACAGGCGCCGAAGTTTCCTGCGTCCCACCGTCTTCATCGCCAAAAACACCACGCACAACGACCATGCAATTATTCGCCGTAAACGGCACGCCAATAAAGGTGTTCGGTGAGGTAACAAACGAGCTCAACCTAGGTCTCCGTCGCCCGTTCGCATGGACATTCATCGTGGCTGATGTAACCTCACCAATCATCGGAGCAGACTTCCTAAAACATCATGATTTGATGGTCGATGTAAGAAGAGCACGGCTTGTCGATTCGCGAACGAACGCCTCCTACAAAACTCTTTACGCTGTTACCAGTAACCAGACGTCTCCGCAGCTCATCGACCGAAAGGCTCCATTTTCAGACTTGATTGAAAGATTTCCAGGGATATCTCGTCTCGCACCGCCTGGAGCTTCAACCAACTCGGGGGCACTTCACTTCATTGAAACGAGCGGCCCGCCGTGCAGAGCTCGTGCACGTCGCCTGGCACCGGACAAGCTGAAGGCAGCAAAAAAAGAATTCGAGCTGCTAATGCGGGCTGGGATATGCCGACCATCAAAGTCGAATTGGTCAAACCCCCTCCATATGGTACGAAAAGCCGATGGAACATGGAGACCGTGTGGAGATTATAGGAATCTTAACGCAATGACCGTACCAGATCGCTACCCGCTACCGTACCTGCATGACTTTGCCACCATACTTCGAGGTAAGTCTATATTTTCAAAAATCGATTTGCAAAAAGCATTCCATCAAATTCCGATTAATCCAGACGATGTGCCCAAGACCGCCATTACAACACCTTTCGGCCTGTACGAGTTCACCCACATGACCTTCGGCCTACGCAACGCGGCACAAACACTCCAACGGCAAATTCACGAAGTCCTTCGAGGAGTGGAATTTGCTTTTCCATACATGGACGACATCTGCATAGCGTCGTCAAATGCCGATGAACATCGCCAACACATTTATGAAGTATTAAAAAGGCTCGCAAGTCACAACCTCGCGATAAACGTAGCAAAATGTGTATTTGGGAAAGCGGAACTGGAGTTCCTTGGGCACCTCATCTCTAGCCAAGGGATATCACCCCTTCCTTCTCGAGTGGAGGCAATCCAGCGAATGAAACGGCCGAACACGGTTAAAGAGCTGAAAGGTTTCATCGCGACAATCAATTTCTACCGCAAATTCATACCCCACGCAGCTGCCAGCCAGATTCCACTATTGAACATGACGCCGGGCAACAAAAAAAATGATAAAACCATCTTAAACTGGACAGAATCAACCATCGAAGCGTTCAACAACTGCCGCCAACTGTTAGCGAGCGCAGTGTGCCTGTCACACCCGGTACCCGACGCAGAGTTAACCCTTATCACAGACGCATCAAATACAGCCGCAGGAGCGGCCCTGCACCAGATAGTGGACAACATTGCTGAACCGTTAGGCTTCTACTCGAAGAAATTTTCATCGACACAACAACGCTACTCTACGTATGACAGAGAACTCACCGCGATGTACCAGGCCGTCAGACACTTCCGGGATTTATTGGAAGGGCGCACATTCTACATACAAACAGATCATAAGCCGCTCATATTTGCATTCAGACAACGTCCAGAGAAATCTTCACCACGACAAACCAATTACCTGTCATTTATCAGTGAGTTCACTACGGACATACGCTACATCAAGGGAGAGAACAATCATGCTGCAGATCTCCTTTCAAGAATCGATTCGGTACATTCCACAAATGACCTATATTCAAAATTGGCAGAAGCGCAAGAAACAGATGTCGAACTCCAGGAGCTACTAAAGGGTAACCCTGTTCATTCTATGCAATTAACATTATTTTCTTTCCCACACATAGACAAGCCCATTTACTGCGACGTGTCGCATAATCGCGTCCGACCCTTCGTAACAAAAGGCCTGCGAAGAACATTCTTCGATGCAACGCACAACTTATCGCACCCAGGCCGCCGCGCCTCTGATCGACTTATGACAGAGCGTTTCGTATGGCCAAACATCAGACAGCACTGTGCCAATTTCGCGAAAACTTGTATCCCGTGTCAACAGACGAAGGTACAGCGGCACACCAGGTCCGAGCTCCAGCGATATCCGACCCCAGACGAACGTTTCGCTCACATCAACATCGACATCGTTGGCCCATTCCCGCCGTGCGAAGATTACCGGTATATCCTTACGGTTGTTGATAGGTATACGAGATGGCCAGAAGCATACCCAATGAAGGACATGACGGCTACAAGCTGCGCGAACGCCATTATCAGCGGATGGATCGCTCGATTTGGTTCGCCAGTGCGAATCACCTCGGATCAAGGGAGGCAATTCACATCCTCAATCTTCGAAGAACTTTGCAAGTGTATGGGCACGAATCACTCGATGACGACATCGTACCACCCGCAAGCCAACGGCATCGTAGAGCGGCTCCATAGGACGCTCAAGGCGGCCATAAATTGTAATGACGCAACACAGTGGGTAAAACGCTTACCCCTTATTCTGCTAGGCCTGCGCTCGACGCTGAAAGAGGATATAAACGCCACCCCGGCAGAGCTTGTCTACGGAACATCTTTAAGACTCCCCGGCGATTTACTAGCACCAAAGCAAGACAACCGGCCCCAAAGCGACTTCATAAAAAACCTACGATATACTATGCACCAAGTGACACCATATCAGACAGCATGGCACGCAGAACACCGCCCGTTCGTTCACAAGGATCTTCAAACCTCAACGCACGCGTTCATACGAAATGACTCGGTGAAACAGTCGATCACGCCCCCCTACGAGGGACCGTTCGAGATAAAACAGCGAAGCGATAAGTTCCTCACCCTCAACGTCAAAGGAAAAACAACAAAGATATCAATAGACAGACTGAAGCCAGCATACACCGAACAACAAGAGAAAGAAACAACTCCGTCATTTCAAAAGGATTCAAACACACTAGCAAAGCCGCCACAACAAAACGATCATCATCCTTATCGCACTTTAAAAGGTCGCGCGGTCAAAAAACCAGAGCGATATCAGTAAAGTGCAAAAGTCTTCTGGGGGGCCAATGTTGCGGATGCTGGCAACGCTGCTAACAAAACTCACCACATCACTTCGTTCAGTGATAGAAGCCGCAAGGGCAACCAATCAGCGGCCAGTTAGTTAAAGAAAAGTTAACGAGGGATAGATGCCGCAAGGAATCGACCAATCAGCACCCAGCTCGTTCGTTAAAAGTTACCGAAGGATAGAAGCCGCCAGGGATCGACCAATCAGCAACCGACAGCAAAGCAGAGGTTCGTCGAGTAGTAGTCAACGAGATCATCAGTCAGTCAGTCGTATAACAGCAGCAGCAGCGAACACATCTCAGCGAACATTCAACCCGTCTCTTTATTCATGATTTTATTGTCATCCTTTTGAATGAACATAAAGTTCTAATATTGTTATCATCAAACTCTTAAAGTAATAAAAGTTAAGTTAAACAATTGCGTTGAATTTCTTTAAAGGTATGGACGGTGCTAAAGGTACTTTGAAAGGGAGGTGTATGTATAATTCTTTGACATTAGCCAGGTCTGCTATAATAAGCTCATATTTTGCGTCTTAAGGACGTAAGATTCCTCTGTCATTTTAATTGATTCATATGGGAAACTTTAGAATGTAAAAGCTTAGAAACTATAGACGGCTTCTGTCTTGGCTTCATGCCAGAAAGATTGGCTTAAGTGAATAGTTTTTGAATATCTCGTCCCCAATGCGTTCTGCATAAAATTTGATTATCTTGACTATAAGAATTTATTAACAACAAGTATTATAACTTTTAAAACAATTGTTCACGTCTTCCTTCAAATGTGCTTAAGTATTTCAGCTTTCAAGGCGCTCGTTAGTTTTCCAGGGTTTCTCATAACTCGCAATTATCAAAACTTTGCTTGCAGCGGTTTCTGGTATCCAACGACAGTTCTTCATGCTGAAAGCATTCCATATAAACATGTACGTCTTTTGTCAGTTTAATATGGCGTTTCTATTGATATTCCTTTTTGTTCTCCTGATGAGTGGCAGAAGTACCTAAGTGTTTACCACAAAATAGAGACCACTAGCGTTTCCTCATAAGACAGTCCTTTGTAACCATTTCCCTTTTATTGCTGTTTAAAGGACTTTAATCAATTTAATTAATACTAATTTTCAGTAAAAAAACAAATACGCTCTTAGGCCTCACATGCCCAATGAGATTTTTTTAAGATAGGTATACAAAATTTGTTAAAGCGTATGACCAATGACCGGGTGCCCGCGCATCCATTTCTGTTAAATTGTTTGTTCGGGATGAATTAAAGTAACCAGGCGAAACTCCAGAGTGTCCGAGACCCAAGCTGTCTAACGATTAGCAAAGCTATTTCACATGCTTACAGCCAACTATTAATTTTTCTACTTGACTTTTCAACCAGATCAACCCGGGTACCTGGTTATTGAAGGAATAGTAAAAGTTTGGTAACTGACCGCACGGTTAATTTGAATTCATTAAGTGGCATAAGCTATAAACATTTAATTTTGTTAGTTTGGAGCTTTGAAAGCTTTGAAAAGGGTTGGTCCATAGAACAGTTGGCTTTAGTCTTCCTTAAAGAAATAGAAAGCATTTTCGTGGAAATCTTTGGTTTGACGATCGCATAGTTGAAGGTATTCAGAATAGTTAATATTTTGCTACATTTTCATTTACATAAGTTTACAGTAGTGACCCAAAACGGACTTGAGAACTTACTTATAACGAGGACAGCATTTATATTAACAACTTGTAATTTTCCTCACCTCTCTCTCTTAAATGCAAATGGCCTTCAATATTTTTAAGGCTCCCTGATTTCAATGGCTGTGTAAGATCAGCGCCCACTGTGCTCATTAGTTCCCTGGCTTCTCCTCTGAGGGTCCCATAACTCCCTGTGCTCAACGCCTCTGATCGCATTGCCTCTGAATTCAAAGCTATCTGCATTTCCTTACTAATTTCAATAGTTTTTGATTACAAGGACATTTCAATTTTGTCTTTCCTCTTTGACAATGCAATGTGACGTATCCTCAAAAATAATTCTATGCAAAATACAAAAAATGTTTTTAGGTAAAACCCCCTCCTCACAATGGCCTATTATTTATTTTAAAGCTCCCTTAGTTCACTGCTTTGTATGATCATCGCTCACTGTGCTCATTAGTTCCCTGCGCCTCGTCTCGAGCTCCCATAACTCCCTGTGCTCAACGCCAATGACTGCATTGCTTGATGAACTAATAGCTATCTGCTTCCATTAGACTAAAAAAAGTTTTAAATTTTCAAAAATGACACTTCTAATTTGTCGAAATATTTATTTTAAAAAAAAAAGACTCCCTAATCAACACATGGACGAAAACAAAAAACAAAAAGAATTTCACAGACAACAAAAAGTAGTTTTAATGCTTATGAATAGAGTAAATGTTTAATTATGAACTGAGCTTGGGAAATGGTTGAGGCTTTATAGAGCTGTAAATAAGTATCTGGGACTATCTTCTCTCCGGTCCTCTGTGAGTAGGCCTACCTATGTTTTTATTGTAATATAGACTTAAATTATGTTTTCGAACGGAAAGCTCTTGTTTATATGTAGATAGCACTTTGGTTGGCTGTGTCATAGTAGAAATGCTTCTAAGGACTTGCAAATGAAATGGGACTCAGTTATTCAATGAGCTTGTTTCAGATACTTTATAAGACGTTTCGCAACATAAAATCTGTTGTTTTCTTTTAATTTCTATGTAGTAACAGTAAGTTGCATAAGCTATGAACGTTTGATTTTGTTAGTTTCGAGCTTGTTGTATTTAGTTTAAAATACAAATTTTGATTGTATTTCGAAATAAGTGAATGTGTGTACAAATGTAATTGCACGCAATTATTGTTCAATTAAGATGTAAATTTTTCTTGAAAACAAAATGGAAGGTGCTATGAGATGTTGAATTGGAACTAATTGTTGCTATTTTCGTGAGCAGTTGTTTTTAATCGTGAGTAAAAGTGCGTACAATGTACATACATATGTACGTTTTTTTTTTTTGTATAATCTCTGGTAATCTTTCGTAAATAGGTTAACTGTTTTTCTAGTCCGATAATTTCTTACGTTTATAAAATCCAATAAAATTAAAAATGTTATTGAATTTTGAATGTCATCGTCAATAATTCTGCAGAGTAAGGTTTTTTTTTTGTCAGGAGGAAATCTTCAAAAGGCAATTGGCAGTATTCGACACCAAGTAGTGTGGGATTCTTACCTCACTAAAAACTCCTCGTAATCAGAACCAATCTATGAACGATCGACAACAGATTTTTCTTTCTCAATAATATAATCGCTTTAAGGGAAGCTTAAGCTTTTATTGATTCCCATGACTTTTAGACCATTGGCTCGTGTGGCTTGGTTCTTCTTAATCTCCGAACATTGCCTCTCGTATTTAATACGGACTCCATTTCAGAGTTGATATGACTATGCAGTCGCTGATTGTGTGATACAGCATGTTTTCTTACAACTTCTGTAACCGTTTCTATTTGTAGGTCACGATGTAAATCGCTATTTCGTATATACCATGCTGCATTAACTATTCCACGAAGGACTTTAGGCCCCGACCCATAGAATCCGTTGCGTCCGTTCGCTGCCGGATTCAACTGAGAGCAGTGAGTTTTACCGGACACAACGGATTGGGGCATGGGCGTAGCCAGGAATTTTTTTAGATCTTTTTTCGAGGACAACTTCTCAAAAATCAATGAAAAAACGAGGACATTTTTTTTTTGAAAAAAAAGTAGGACATATTTATTGACAAAAATATTGAGAGATACTTTAAAAGTACCATTTTTTTGGTTTCTAAGAATAGAGTAGGATATTTGCCTTTAGCATGTTGTGTAAAAGCATTTAAAATGCCGCATTCAGATGATTCAGAATTTCTGGAGAATATTTTGATTCGAAGAATTATAAATATAAATGCCCAAATATACTCGTGTAATATTTCTAGATGTTAGAGAAATCTCATTAAAAAGTCCTCGTTTTCCTGCAGTTTTGAGAATTGTCCTCATTTTTTTTTTCTTTTTAATTTTCATTGATACTCCTTTTTTTCTCCTTTTTTCCCAAATTATCTTCGTTTTTTACGAGAAATCTCATTGAAAAGTCCTCCTGCCGGAAACGGCAGTTTTGCGTCCTAATTTTTTTTTTTTTTTAATTTTCATTGATACTCCTTTTTTCCCAAATTGTCCTCGTTTTTTACGAGAAATCTCATTGAAAAGTCCTCCTGCCGGAAACGGCAGTTTTGCGAATTGTTTTTTTTTTAATTTTCATTGAAACTCCTTTTTTTCTCCTTTTTTCCCAAATTGTCCTCGTTTTTTACGAGAAATCTCATTGAAAAGTCCTCCTGCCTGAAACGGCAGTCTTGCGAATTGTCCTAATTTTTTTTTTTTTTTTTTTTAATTTTCATTGATACTCCTTTTTTCTCCTTTTTTCCCAAATTGTCTTCGTTTTTTACGAGAAATCTCATTGAAAAGTCCTCGTTTTCCGTCAGTTTTGCGAATTGTCCTCATTTTTTACGAGAAATCTCATTGAAAAGTCCTCCTGCCTGAAACGGCAGTCTTGCGAATTGTCCTAATTTTTTTTTTTTTTTTTTTTAATTTTCATTGATACTCCTTTTTTCTCCTTTTTTCCCAAATTGTCTTCGTTTTTTACGAGAAATCTCATTGAAAAGTCCTCGTTTTCCGTCAGTTTTGCGAATTGTCCTCATTTTTTACGAGAAATCTCATTGAAAAGTCCTCCTGCCTGAAACGGCAGTCTTGCGAATTGTCCTAATTTTTTTTTTTTTTTTTTTTAATTTTCATTGATACTCCTTTTTTCTCCTTTTTTCCCAAATTGTCTTCGTTTTTTACGAGAAATCTCATTGAAAAGTCCTCGTTTTCCGTCAGTTTTGCGAATTGTCCTCATTTTTTACGAGAAATCTCATTGAAAAGTCCTCCTGCCGGAAACGGCAGTTTTGCGAATTGTTTTTTTTTTAATTTTCATTGAAACTCCTTTTTTTCTCCTTTTTTCCCAAATTGTCCTCGTTTTTTACGAGAAATCTCATTAAAAAGTCCTCCTGCCGGAAACGGCAGTTTTGCGAATTGTTTTTTTTTTAATTTTCTTGATACTCCTTTTTTCCGTTTTTTCCCCAAATTGTCCTCGTTTTTTACGAGAAATCTCATTGAAAAGTCCTCCTGCCGGAAACGGCAGTTTTGCGAATTGTCCTAATTTTTTTTTTTTAATTTTCATCGATACTCCTTTTTTCCTCGTCCTCGTTTTCCGGCGGTAGGTAGCGGTACTACCGAAAGTAGGTAGCGATACTCCTTTTTTTCTCTACTGGAAGTAGTTACTACCCGGTAGGTAGGTCAGTGGTACTACCGAAAGTAAGTAGCGGTACTACCGGAAGTAGTTACTGCCGGTAGTAGTTACTACCGGTAGCTAATTAGTGGTACTACCGAAAGTAAGTAGGTAAGTAAGTAAGGTACTACCGGAAGTAGTTACTACCGGTAAGTAGCGGTACTACCGGAAGTAGTTACTACCGGTAGCTAGGTAGAAGCGGTACTACCGAAAGTAGTTCCTACCGGTACTCCTCTTTTTCTCCTTTTTTCCCAAATTGTCCTCGTTTTGCGAATTAAAGTCCTCGTTTTCCGGCAGTTTTGCGAATTGTCCTAATTTTTTATTTTTTTTTAATTTTCATTGATACTCCTTTTTTTCTCCTTTTTTCCCAAATTGTCCTCATTTTTTACGAGAAATCTCATTGAAAAGTCCTCCTGCCGGAAACGGCAGTTTTGCGTCCTAATTTTTTTTTTTTTTTTTTTAACACTCCTTTTTGATACTCCTTTTTTTCTCCTTTTTTCCCAAATTGTCCTCGTTTTTTACGAGAAATCTCATTAAAAAGTCCTCCTGCCGGAAACGGCAGTTTTGCGAATTGTTTTTTTTTTAATTTTCTTGATACTCCTTTTTTCCGTTTTTTCCCCAAATTGTCCTCGTTTTTTACGAGAAATCTCATTGAAAAGTCCTCCTGCCGGAAACGGCAGTTTTGCGAATTGTCCTAATTTTTTTTTTTAAGTAGCGGTACTACCGGTAAGTAGCCGGTAGGTAGAAGCGGTACTACCGAAAGTAGTTCCTACCGGTACTCCTCTTTTTCTCCTTTTTTCCCAAATTGTCCTCGTTTTGCGAATTAAAGTCCTCGTTTTCCGGCAGTTTTGCGAATTGTCCTAATTTTTTTTTTTTTTTTTTAATTTTCATTGATACTCCTTTTTTTCTCCTTTTTTCCCAAATTGTCCTCGTTTTTTACGAGAAATCTCATTGAAAAGTCCTCCTGCCGGAAACGGCAGTTTTGCGAGTTGTCCTAATTTTTTTTTTTTTTTAATTTTCTTGATACTCCTTTTTTCCGTTTTTTCCCCAAATTGTCCTCGTTTTTTACGAAAAATCTCATTGAAAAGTCCTCCTGCCGGAGCGGCAGTTTTGCGAATTGTCCTAATTTTTTTTTTTTTTTTAATTTTCATTGATACTCCTTTTTTTCTCCTTTTTTCCCAAATTGTCCTCATTTTTTACGAGAAATCTCATTGAAAAGTCCTCCTGCCGGAAACGGCAGTTTTGCGTCCTAATTTTTTTTTTTTTTTTAACACTCCTTTTTGATACTCCTTTTTTTCTCCTTTTTTCCCAAATTGTCCTCGTTTTTTACGAGAAATCTCATTAAAAAGTCATCCTTTTCCGGCAGTTTTGCGAATTGTCCTCATTTTTTACGAGAAATCTCATTGAAAAGTCCTCCTGCCGGAAACGGCAGTTTTGCGTCCTAATTTTTTTTTTTTTTTTTTTAATTGATAATTGATACTCCTTTTTTTCTCCTTTTTTCCCAAATTGTCCTCGTTTTTTACGAGAAATCTCATTAAAAAGTCCTCCTGCCGGAAACGGCAGTTTTGCGAATTGTTTTTTTTTTAATTTTCTTGATACTCCTTTTTTCCGTTTTTTCCCCAAATTGTCCTCGTTTTTTACGAGAAATCTCATTGAAAAGTCCTCCTGCCGGAAACGGCAGTTTTGCGAATTGTCCTAATTTTTTTTTTTTTAATTTTCATCGATACTCCTTTTTTCCTCGTCCTCGTTTTCCGGCGGTAGGTAGCGGTACTACCGAAAGTAGGTAGCGATACTCCTTTTTTTTCTCTACTGGAAGTAGTTACTACCCGGTAGGTAGGTCAGTGGTACTACCGAAAGTAAGTAGCGGTACTACCGGAAGTAGTTACTGCCGGTAGTAGTTACTACCGGTAGCTAATTAGTGGTACTACCGAAAGTAAGTAGGTAAGTAAGTAAGGTACTACCGGAAGTAGTTACTACCGGTAAGTAGCGGTACTACCGAAAGTAGTTCCTACCGGTACTCCTCTTTTTCTCCTTTTTTCCCAAATTGTCCTCGTTTTGCGAATTAAAGTCCTCGTTTTCCGGCAGTTTTGCGAATTGTCCTAATTTTTTATTTTTTTTTAATTTTCATTGATACTCCTTTTTTTCTCCTTTTTTCCCAAATTGTCCTCATTTTTTACGAGAAATCTCATTGAAAAGTCCTCCTGCCGGAAACGGCAGCTTTGCGTCCTAATTTTTTTTTTTTTTTTAACACTCCTTTTTGATACTCCTTTTTTTCTCCTTTTTTCCCAAATTGTCCTCGTTTTTTACGAGAAATCTCATTAAAAAGTCCTCCTGCCGGAAACGGCAGTTTTGCGAATTGTTTTTTTTTTAATTTTCTTGATACTCCTTTTTTCCGTTTTTTCCCCAAATTGTCCTCGTTTTTTACGAAAAATCTCATTGAAAAGTCCTCCTGCCGGAGCGGCAGTTTTGCGAATTGTCCTAATTTTTTTTTTTTTTTAAATTTTCATTGATACTCCTTTTTTTCTCCTTTTTTCCAAAATTGTCCTCGTTTTTTACGAGAAATCTCATTGAAAAGTCCTCCTGCCGGAAACGGCAGTTTTGCGAATTGTCCTAATTTTTTTTTTTTTTTTTTAATTTTCATTGATACTCCTTTTTTTCTCCTTTTTTCCCAAATTGTCTTCGTTTTTTACGAGAAATCTCATTGAAAAGTCCTCGTTTTCCGGCAGTTTTGCGAATTGTCCTCATTTTATTTTTAAATTTTCATTAATACTCCTTTTTTTCCTTTTTTCCCAAATTGTCCTCGTTTTTTACGATACTCTTTGAAAAGTCCTCGTTGTTTCAGCATTTTCTAAAAATGTCCTCGATGACAAAGATTAATTTTTTCTTAAAAAACGCAGAATTTTTTCGAGGACATTTGACTTAGGTTGGGGCATTTGCCCCTACCTGCCCCTACCTGGCTACGCCCATGGATTGGGGTGACCCATAAAATCCGTTGCGGTGTGAAGAGAAAACTTCAAATTGGTTTTGACTGCGCATGTCATCAGTTCCGCCGGACGAAAAAGTTAAAAGTTGGGCTACTTTTTCCGTTGCGTCCGTTGCATCCGATGCTCATGAGTCACCTCTCATAAGATCGTATGTATTTAATCGAACTGTCAGTTGAATCCGGCAGCGAACGGACGCAACGGATTCTATGGGTCGGGGCCTTTTGTTTTGGAACTTTTGGATGATTTCAGTATTTTTTTTCTTTGTACAGCCCCATAATTGGATTGCATAGGTCCAAACAGGTCTAAGTACTTGTTTATAAAGCATTATTTTATTTTCGACAGATAAGTCCGAATTTCTACCGAGTAACCAGTACATTTTTTTATATTTCAAGTTGAGCTCTTCCCTTTTCTTTTTGATATACTCTTTCCATTTTAGCTTTGCATCCAAATTCATCCCAAGGTATTTGGCCGTATTGGCGTAAGGTACAGCTTGATTGTTGATGAATATTTATATACGTAGCTTAACTTTTTATTTGTAAAGTTTATATGTGCAGTTTTAGCTTCATTGAGCTTGATACGCCATTTTTTGGTCCAATCACTAACGTTGTCGACGGCATTTTGCAATTTCTCAGCAGCCTTGACGACGCACTTACTGGATGCCAAAATTGCGGTTATCCACTGGAATATCCCTTGTATATAGCAAATACAGGGTAGGTCCTAGGACGCTTCCTTGTGGAACACCGGCTTGTATATTACATAGCTTTGAATATTCTTGATCATACCGTACTCTGAGGAGCCGGTTTGAGATATAAGATTTTAGTATTTCGTAGTACTGCCTGGGTAGGTCCCTTTGCAGTTTGTACTCTAGCCCCTCATGCCATACCTTGTCGAATGCTTGAGCAACATCTAAAAATATAGCCAAACATACTTGTTTTTCTTCTAATGCTTTTTCAACTGCATCCGTTATTCTATGAACTTGGTCTATCGTGGAATGTTTATTTCTAAATCCAAACTGATGATTTGGGATTAGATTTCTTTCTTCTATGACTTTGCTCAGTCTTTTCAGTAGCAATTTTTCAAAGACTTTTGCCATTATTGGTATAAGCGATATTGGTCTGTAAGACGTCACTTCTGTTGGTGGCTTACCTTGCTTTGGTATAACAATTACTTCAGAAATTTTCCAATGATGTGGGACATATTGGGTCTTTAGGCATGCATTTATTATGAATTGGAGTTTTATGAAGGCTTTTGATGGCATTTCTTTCATATTTCAGTTAATAGATCGTATCCAGGTGATTTTTTGTTCGATAGTTTATTTCGACACATACTTTTTATTTCTTTGAGTGTGACAATTGGTATGTCAACTTCATCGACTTTATCAATAAACTGTAAGCTGTTTTCAGATGTATTTGCTGGGAATGGCTTAAAAGCATTCGCAAGATGTTCTGCAAACAGATTAGCTTTTTCTTTCGGATTTCCGATCCAATTCCCGTTTAGAGATTTTATTGGCGGGTTTTGTAACTGCGGTCTTTTCAGACGCTTAGCTGCTTTCCAGAGCGAATAATCGGTTGAAGCATCAGTCGTTAAATTTTTCCGGAATCTACTTAATGAATCATTTTTGAATTCGTAGATTTGTTTTTTCAGTTCGTTGCTTAGCCGGTTAAACGCTGTTTTGTCGTCTGGAAATCTAGTATTTTGCCATTTTCTTCGAGCTCTTGTCTTCTCCAATATCAACTTTCTTATCTCGGCAGGGTATTTTGTTTCAGTTTGCTTCCTACTCGAGTAAGTTGGTGTACTTCTGCAGCTTGTTGAACATCGGCAATGAATTGTTCTACTTCAAGGTCGATTTGCTCTTTTGTTTCCATAGGGGATCTGAGATTTATATAGCTTTCAAGCTTTTATCTGAACTTACTCCAAGTCAACAAGGTCTGGTATTTTACTAGTATCCGATGGCCAGTATGTTGGTGATCTGGAAGAATAAAACTCGCTATTGTATTTTAGGCATGCTTTGTAAAGCCTTCTGCCTTTTGTTGTTATAAGTCTGGATCCCCAATGGGTGTGCTTAGCGCTAAAGTCACCGCCAACAAGGAAGTTATGTCCTAGTAGATTTAGCAGTTCTGTATAATCTCTTCAGTCGGGGAACGCCTTGGCGGCCAGTATATTGATGCCAACTTGAAGTCTTTCTTTTTTATATCAATACTTATTATTGTGACTTGAATATTCTCGTTTGTAAACATAGCTTCTTCATGGTGTTTTAAGCTTTTTTTATCAGGATTGCCGATCCACCTCTAGCCTTACCCCTTAAGGTTCTCACTACCCGAAAAATACCAAACAACTTCAATAAAAAGCTTATACATAACAGCATTATCTTAAAAACCTGAAGTAGTACCGTTGTTTTTACTTCGGATTTAAATTCAGCGTACCAAAATCCTTTCAATAACTATATTTGATCATAGTCAACATAAAAGTTTATAATTATCGCAGTTAACAAGCACTTTCTGCCCACTGTTCGCCGCCGGCCGTGACTGCCCTGATTTGATTGTTGTTCGTGGTATGTTCTATCAGAAAACCAGGGTTGCATTTGGTTGATACGCAATACTTGGCGGTCGAAAGTATTGATTTTTCTCTATAGAAGAAAAATAAATCGTTGACCGTCGCATTTAATTTCTAAGTTACTCGCACTTATCTGTTATTTTCGTCCATTTGTGTTCTTTTTGTTTAACTCCATTGTGTATTGTATTTACGTTACTGGTATAAAAAAAAAAAAATAGAAACGAAATCATGGGCGCAGTTGGACAATCTACAGAACGCACTGCTGTTTTGAATAGTATAATTCGGAAGCTATTACCGGCTGGAAATCAAAAAAACCCTGTGTGAAACACGATGGGTTCACAAGCATGAAGCTCTTATGAGATTTAAGGAAATTTATCAAGCTATTGTCAATGCACTCGAAAAACTCAGTACACAGTAAAGAAAACAACGAAGCAAGCTTTTCAAATGCTTAACACACTTCGTTCGATCTTCCAATTATTTTATGTGCCTAGCGATTTTTCAAAAAGTCATGAGTTTTACAAGTAATAAAATTAGATGGATGTGGCTGTCAGCCAATGAAAACATTGCCTGACACACTTAGGCCGCAAGGGCCCATTGTGATACCACAGAGATCAGCAACTGATCTCAGAAACCTGATGTAAAATTAACGAGTTGATCACCCAATTATTTTCTATTATGGGACTAGCCGGTTAATAACCCGCTAGCCGAACCACGCGAAACTTCTAATGTATGTATTTCGAAAGAGTTTTAGGGTCTATGTAAGCTAAGTCGCTAGTATCATCGAAGAAGAATTCACCGAGATGAGTTTTCCTCCTATAAAGTACTGCAAGGCATGAGCAAAGAAGGTGTTGAACGGTTTCTTCCTCTTCTTCGGCCATGCAGCTTCTGCAGAAATCATTGGAACACACACACCAAGTCTTTTGGCGTGTCTTCCTCTTAGCAATTTTCATGTATTCGGCAGTGCTACTCGAAAGGAGTAGGTACATCCTTCGTCAAAGCAGAACTTGATGTACGGAAAGCAGCGATTATCTCATCCCCTAGTTCAACATCAGCTTTGGAATGCTTAGATAAGTGCGATAAAAAATTATATCCAAACATTTACACGTTGCTACAGACATTAAATTTTTTCTACCAAATTAGAAATGGAAAATATAAATTTTTATTGGGAGTTCATTTCAGTCGCATATCTTTCAATAGGTAATACTTTGAATAGTACGTTCCTGTTGTTATCTCTTTTTTAAATAGGTAAAATTTCACAAACCAAGCAATTATTTTAATTGATTTAAAATAAGGAAATATACGTATTCCCCATATTCGTATATTACATCTCAACGAAACATTTCTTTCTTACTGAATAAACCATTTGTCACGTAGGTACAATTACTTCTGCAACAACAATACCCACCGATTCAACCGCTTTAGTGTGACAGCACCACAAAATATGACATCACACACAATCATTGCAAATAATCTAACATTTTCAACAGCAGTTATCACTAAATTACCCCAGCAACCACCTATTGCAATGTATTAACAGCACAGCTTGCCGCAGCGAAAGTGGTTGTTAGATACGATTTCCTGTGGTTGGGGCTTCACATTTACTGGTCTATAAAGAGCCTGTTTCGAGTAGAGCCTTTCGCGGCTGTAGACTGTAGAGTCTTAAGCAAAAAAGTGCAAAAATTATTTGACAAGCCTTCACGATTAATGACGCTTCCTCCTCCCGTCCATCTCCGCACTGCATGCAATTTTCATTCCCAGATGTCAGTGTTTTTCTTTTCACAAAAAACTCGTTCGCCTGCTATGGTTTCACTTTCCATTGGCATTGGCCGATGGATGACTCTGCGCTTAGATCTTACGCACACGTTCGTCCACCAAGAAGTGCCAAGTTCAATGATATCTGGATCTGCTGCGCGTCTACGCAAAAAAGTAATAAACTTGTATATTTTTAAATCATTTTTATTTAAATCGTTATAAGAAAACAAACACATGCGATGAATAATTCATAGAGATGCGAAAAAAGATACAAACGTATCTCAAACTAAATATAATGAAGATAATGGTTTGATTTGTCTAACTTATAGATGATAGTTTACATGAGTACAGTCTGTATAGAGATTATTTACACACATACGCTCTAATTAGTGGATGGGACAGACAATTAGATTGAAATGAGCTAAGGGAGATGAGTTTTTTTTTAGTAAAAAGTCTTCTTATCACAGAGTCTTACACAAAGGAGTTTACATTAAAGGAAGATACAGAAAGAAGGATGTGTGATTTATAAATTCTGTACTGGCACAGATCGACATAAAAAAATTAACTGCATTAAAAAAAAGTTATAACATATTTCTAAAGTCATTGATTTTAAAGTATTACAAACAATTATTTAAAAAAAAGGAGCATAGTAGCGTTTCACAATTTCTTTTTGGTTTGATCTTATAATAAATATGTTGTTCGTACGTATTAATTGTCCATCTTGTTTGACGGTGGCAATACTTTGAAATGGTGTGATGGTTTTGGGAAGCTTGAGTCTATATACGTTTACACATACAGCTTAGTAGTGATCTGATGAGTGTGAATGAACTGGAGCAGTTTTATGCACGACAGCATTGAATCCATTGTGCTTGTCAGCAGTGTAATCTACTGTACGAATGGAACCATCTGGTTCAACCAGCGAGTATTGGCCTATAAATTGAAGAAATCGGTTTAAGGGATTGATGTGGGGACTGCCATGTTTGTCGGACTTACCCTTCACTACATCACCGTCGCGGGTCTCGTGCTGGGACTTTACATCACCAGTGTGGTAATCATTTACTCCGTACTTGAAGGCGTATTTAGGTGGTGCCTGTGGGAAGATATTACGGGATAAGTTTGAAAACATTTGCAAGTGATGGGTTTTATATAACTTTTTAAATAAAAAGATAGATTTGCGCAACAAAGCAGAGGTCGGGGACTAGCGCATTTCTCCATGTCTTGTGCGAGAATGAAGGGGACCTACAATTTTCTGCTGATTCCGAACGAGAAAAAGCTTTTCATGGCAATGAATCTAAAATTTACTATCAAGGAACTTGACAATACCTCGGGTAAATCGATGCCCGTGGAAAAACATTTTTGGTTTCTGTTTTTTTATTTTTGGGGAACCACGAACCTTCCACGTAACAGGCAGACTATTATGCTGAGGGCACCATTAAAATATTTTTTATTTTATCAATATTTCAACATTGCGGATGTAAAAAAAAACCAACCCGGTTATTTAATTAAAGGTAGTATAATATAGTTTAATTAATAGTCAAGTTATTGTTTGAACTCAAGAAAGAAAACCTGGGATTAATTTTGTGTGGGAGTTAACAAGTTGACAATAACTTCCTTAAAACGCTTTAAATAAGCATAAAAATTATAATGAAAATTATAATCCTTTCCGCGTTACCTTTTCAACAACAAATGTTTAGATTGGGTGCATTTTTCACATGCCAAGTAAAAGGGTTTCATCTGTTTTGGTTTCACGTATTCTTCTTATTTTCAAAAAAATGTTTATCGCCGCATTTTCATTGTCCAACCACATTATAATCAATAATTATACTGGCTCATGAACGAAAGCCACTTGAAATCTATTGTGGCAGTGGTTGTGATTAATTTTAATTAATTACCTAACTTTGATCGTTTTAAACAAAAGCGAAGATAATATTGAGCACTCTCTCTTCTCAACATCTCTCACTCAACATAAAATACAAGTGATTACAGGGCAAATACAAGGGTTTCATTCGTCAAAAATTGTATAAGGAAAACATTTTTCCTTCGGAAACTATTTTCTCTGATATTCGTAACATATCCAAATAATTTTGTTAAAATGTAGTGATACTTACGTAGTAGTCCACTGCATGCTCCTCCTCATGTTCATATCCACCGGAATGGTGTTCATGGTGTTCACCTAAGGAAATTCTAGCAATCTGTTCATGGCCATAATCATGACTTTCTTCCTGAATGCCTTCGGAATAATCACCATGCCCTCCATCGTATGATGAGTAATGTTCCAGTGGATAAGCCAAACTTAAGCACAGCGCTGAAGCGAAAACTAAATACTGAAAGTGGACAAAAAAATTACATGAATTCAGATAAGTGATCTGTTCAAGGGATATCATATTTGACCTTTTAAAAAAGTTCCTACAAAGATATATACTAATGGTTAAACTCTTCCTTATTCTTTTGTTAAATAAACAATCTCTATGTTTTGTCCTTATACAAACTATGGAATAGTTTAAGCATTTCTGTTTACACGTACCTGTCTACCCTGCAGACCTATTTTCAAAAACTTGTTTTTATTTACTATAAGGTATTCAATGTTGTTAAGTCCCAATATGTTTCTTTAAGGTTAACTCAAATGAGTTTAAATAAAAATAAATTACATAATTTTTTTCAACTCAACTAACCTATTTATTGAAATAACTTAATTTTATTTATTATGTATTTCAACCTTTAGCTCATACTCTTTGCTGCGCTAAAAGCAACAGTATTCTCTTGATCTGAATTATTTACCAAAATTTTGAAGAAACTTTTTTTTAGCAATTCTTAAAAACATATCTGACTTTTTAAAATCAAAGTCTAAGGTTTAAAGACTTTTCAAAACTACTGTTTAACCTCCACAACTTTTCAGTTTTCAAATGGATCAGGAGCTTATGGTAAGGATCAGTCCCTCCAAAAAATAGTAATGGTTGAAAACCAGCCTGTACACTTTAAAACTGTGCTTATTATTTGTTTTTCATTTCCCTCTTAATAATTTGAATTAGTTTTTTTTTTTAATTGAAAGTCTGAAAAAAGTATTGATACTCGATCAGGTGGTTTTCTCCTTTTCCTTTCGTTTCTCTCTGGAATACCACTTTTATTGCAAAACTGTTAATGTTCCAAACTTCTTCAAACTTTCAAACACTATAACTTTCAATTCCTCAAATTTATCGGTCGAAATGAAATCAATTCAAGTTCCCATGGATGTATTGAACATTATTCTTGATTTAAGATCAAAACGGACATCACTTATACGCTCCCAATCGACACTTTTGTGTTTAATGTTATGTGTCGTTAATTTTTCTTTAGTCACTTTATTCACATAATCCTTTTGTTGTCCTTTGTTTTCTGGTATCCAAATTTGTGTCATACCTTGAATGCCATTTTGTTTGTAATTTGTTGTTAATTTTTTTTACTACGCACTCACAACTGCACGAATAAGACTATAGCAAAACTAATGTTTAAAAGCAAAAATAGGAAATTAGAAGCACTCAAATCCTACGAATTTATTAAAGGAGAAAAAAAACGAGATCACTTTTTGAGCTGATCTTTACTAAAGCACTTTCCACAACTGAATAATGATGGAATATCGGAAATTTGTTGCTTTTATATATTTTTTAGGAAGAAAGCAAACGTATGCGAAAAAGCAACAACAAGAAATCTGCATTTTCAAATGCAGACTATATTATTCTTCAAACTACCACGATCGGTGGCCATCGCACACATAAGACTTTGATGTATGCTGCAACCCCCTCCCCAAAATGCCGTGTCGTGAAGCCAGTACAGTATGGATCAATCCTCCATCCCCCTCCACAAAGAGTATTTATGTTTATCTGAATGGATGACAGCAGAAACACAGCACAATGAGTCCACTCGCACCTGCAGCAAGCACACCGCGGCCACCGTTTGTTGTATTTTTTTTTTTTTTTTTTTTCTTTTTTGGATAACAACAACTGCGTTGGTAAGCGTTACTCCATGATGATCCAAGTTAAGTGGTTAGTTGGTGTAGCAGCACACCACACAGCACACACAAAGGGGATGATCTTAATTGAGAGGGAAACGTTTTTCTGGCTTTTTTCCGAGCTTTGTAGGTGAAAAATACTCGCGTGTCAAATGTTACTGGGTATTTGTGGAAATCAAGAGCTTAGATCACCATATAGGAGAGGAGAAGGTGAATTTACGATATAGAAGACCATTGCCATGGATTAACGACCACGATGGTGTTGGTTGTCGACTGGAATGCTGCTGTTAAGACAGCACTTATTCGGAGACGGAAATAGGTAATAGAGAGTGGCCAGCAGGCCGTATGTTTTGTGCATGTGTATGCAATTTCAGTTTTATTGTTATGACTATACACGAGTCTGAAAAAACGTATAGTGTTTGGATGTTTTATATTTTTTTCTTTTATCGTGGAACCGCTAGACTGTGGCGGTTAAGTCTGGATAGAGACAGTGTTACACATTGTTTTTTGTTTTTGACGAAAGAACTGAACAAAAGCGACAGTCTTGTTACAAAATATTAATTGGTGCAATTTTCGTATAGCAATTAAATAATGGAATGCAGGTCATGTTGAGTTGGCATGCTAAAAATTGTTTATAAACTGTTAACACACACACACACGCCAAAAGTCCCCAGTCAATCATGATTTCTGAATAAAGGAGTAGGTATTTGGAACAGTTATTTGTTTGAGTTTGGAATAAAAACGCTTCAGTTCAGCAGAATTGACTCTGTTGCTCTAAATACATTTTGCGGTTGAAAATGTCATTTAAATACAAAACTACTGAGCAATTGGAGAATTCAATACGCTGGAACGGAACATTCTTCTCTAGTGATCCTTTTCGGCTCTGGTCAGCATCTGTCGATTTGTTGGCCAAGCGCCGAGGTATGGATGTAATTAGCTCTGTAAAATAGCCTGCTTTGGATAGATTTAGGACAGAAAATGGTGAATAATTATCTTACTGCTCAGAGCAAGAATTTCGTCTGTTTAGTTACTCACTCTCGATTTTCGTAGAACAGCACTTTCTGTACCTCCTTTTGAGCAAGAAACAGCAGATTCGAAAATATTTTTGTATATTTTGTTTTTGTAATCCATATGGAATCAAAGTAGACACGGAATCAGTTGAAATAACATCAGATGCATGAACCCAATGTGTGTTTCTACTCTGGTCACAAATTGTTTGTTACTTTTTTTAACAGCTGACTTTTGACACTAACTGACTTTGCCTTAAGTTGCCAGATATGATTGACCAGACCCAAACCAAATGTGGGAGCAATACACCACTATTGAGCGGAAATACGGATTGATTAAAAAGTTCCTACCATTGTATTTTAAGACAGAAGCATTTTGGAGGGTTATAGCAAGCTCAAGTACTCGGCACTGGTCATTCCAAAGAAGATCATTGTTCACACACACACACCAAATACTGACAACACCAAGAATTCTTGGTCAATGGCAATGGTAGAACGATGATCTTAAAAGACAGCATTTGATTGGTTTAATGAATTGCACTCGGTTTACATTACCCGTTACCCGATTTAATAACGCTGTCACTCTGAATCAAATGAGGTAATCAGAATCTACCGTAGGAAGACACACCAAAAGACTTGGTGTGTTTTCCAATGACTTCTGCATGAGCTGCACAGACGAAGAGGATGAGGAAACCGTTCAACACCTTCTTTACTCATGCAATGCACTACTTCATAGGAGGAAAACTCATCTCGGTGAATTCTTCTTCGATGATACTAGCGACTTAGCTTACATAGACCCTAAAAGTATTTCGAATTGCATTAAAAGTTCCGCGTGGTTCGATTAGCAGGTGATTAACCGGCTAGTCCCGTAATGGAAGATTAATAAGTGATCACCTCGTTTATCTTACATCGGGTTTCTGAGATCAGTAGGTGATTAACTTGTTGATATCTGTGGTATCACAATGGGCCCTTGAGGCCTAAGTGTGTCAGGCAATGTACTCATTGGCTGACAGCCACTTCCACCTAACCTGACCTAACAGTTCGGACAAGAGATCATTGAAGAAGAAAAGAAAGACAATCCGAGACAATTCAGGGCTCTGGTACAACCATCGCAACTTGTATGGAAAACCAGAAATTAAGTCACTTGTTAAACGGAAAAGAAACCAAAAATACACATTTTCGATAAGAAACCCGAAGGAAAGATCCGTCCAATGTGCCAGAAATATGTACAATCAAGTACAATAGTTTTGTTTTCTCCAAAACAGTTTCAAATTCTACTTGCTACTTGCTACTTTTCGGTAACATAAGCCATCAGATCCCCAGTGGACATTTGGCTGCAAAAGTCGTACTTTCGAAGTTTTCACCTATTCAATAGGATATGTTATGACTCATGAGGTTGGCGGCTCATCAAAGATTCCATGACATTATCAAAATGGGAAGTTAGTGTAATTGCATTAAGTAGCTTCCGCTTAAGCTTACATTTTTGAAATTGGAAAGCAAAGGAGCAATTGCAATAACAAGTCAACAATTTAAGTTTTTGTCTCAAGCTCATTTATTTTACAATATTTGATAATACATTCTTAGACTTACAATTTTTTGTTAAGATCTCAGAGAACGGACTCTGCTTCGTTAAGTTGAATGATTTTATATATTTTAATTGAAAATTTTATTTATGGTTTTACTAGTTTATGTTCTCGACGGCTTGAGCAGTGCTGACGGTTGTTGGTTGTAATGGTGATAGAGAGGAAGATTAGTTTGATTTGGCTTCGATCCTGGAAGCTGTTGTAGGTTAGTGTTGTTGGATGGGTCTCTTGATAACTTTAACCTCTATTGTGCTGCCTTCCTCTTTTTTGCAGCGATTAAGAAGTTTTTGAAGCTGTCTTCCTAGAGGTATCGGTCGTCGGGGGCAATAGCAAGACATACATAGTTTTGAAGTTGATAGTTGCTTTGGCGAAAGGAGGTGAACGACAGCTATGGTGAATGATTAGTTCCTTTGCTGCCTTAAAAATAAATAAATATGGTGGCGCAACAGAGCGAGGAGTCCCTGGGCCTAGGTTTAAAAGCGGTGTGTATCGGTGTCTCCTATTAAATCCTCTCCTATTTTCCTAAATGCGCAAACTGTGTTCTATAACATTATAAGGGTATTCAATATTCATAATCCCTTGATGTGTGCGCTAATTATAAAAAAATTTAAACACCATTAAGTGATGAAACGTGGTTTTGCCAAGTGTCACTCAACCTTCATATGAATACGATTGAGCAATGACCCTGTCACCCGTAAGCATTGGCTCTTTTATGAACACATTAATTATGTCAAATTGAGCGCTATAATTGAATAGAAAGATTAATATAATTTTCAACAGTTAAAAACACTTATTTTATTTCCTCAAATGCACATTTCAGAAGCAATGCTTCCATCGTCAGTGAGATTTATAAATTAAATTAAATTAAATTATTTGTCAAAAAAAAAACTAACAAAAAACAAAAATGTTTCTAAACAAAATTACTCTTGAGTTGAGTTGAATCTATTGAAAAATTTTTTGAATATTGAATCTTTGATCATCACTATTCATTAGATTATTTTTGTTTTTAAATATGTAAAATGATTCAAAAGCATCTAATTCATAAAATTGCTATTTACATTTCTTATTAATTTTAAATTTTGCAAACTAAAGCTATGACTATTTTCTAGCATATATTCTGCAACACTTGACTTTTCTTTTTCATTATATTTAAGATGTGCAAAATGTTCTTTAAATCTTTTTAGAAAAGGTCTTCTCGTCTGTCCTATATATTCTTTTGCACAATCATTACATCCGATAGAATAAATTCCTGATTTTTGAAGCTGTTCAATTTTATCTTTAGATCCTCCAATCAGATTTTTTATTTTTATTTCGCTGCACTCACTCATACGGATATTATATTTATTAAAGATTGGTTTAATCTTCGATGTTATTTCTGGATAGAAATAAAATTTTGTATATTTCTGTTCTTCATTTCTTTCATTTCTTATAAGATCTAAAGTTGTATAAATTCTCAATTCCTGTTTTCTTCTATGTGCAATTGTTAAATCTTCAATAAACTCTTCAGTATATCCATTAATTCTGGCTATATCTTTAATTTTTTGCAATTCTTTTATTTTTGTTTCTATTGTCATTGGAATATTTAGAGCTCTAAAAATCATTGAGTGAAAAGCTGACATCTTATGTTCAAAGGAATGGAACGAGTCTGATGTAATGTATCTCAGATTTTCTGTATATATCCAATTCGAAATTGTCTCCATTCCTAGTTATAATTAAATCCAGAAAATTTGGTTCCCTTCAATTTCTTCTTTATATGTAAATTTTATTGATGTGTATTTAGTTTTATTTAATTTGTTAATGAACTGTCGGAGTTCATGTTTTTTGATTATCGCCAATATATCATCTACATACCTTAACCAAATTCTTGAAAAATTTACTTGATTTTTCATATCAGTTTCTATATAATTGATAAATTGACCCGACCGACGCGACGGCGACGGCCAGGCGACGCGACGGTACGCAATGGCGTGCTGTTTTCACTTGGTATTTGTTCTATGTAGTTTCCGTTTCGTAAGTATATCTCTTGTCATGCATCAACCGTATGGTCCTTTTCATTCTTGCTACAGTTTTTCGAGTGTAACGCTTCTCATAAAAAGATAGTAAGCCTTTCAAAAAGTAATTAATGTCTTTAAAGTGCATTTAAACCCATAATTTCAAAAATTGTAGGCCTTTTGCAATCTTCACAGAGGGAGCTATCTACCCAATAGCAAGCCTACCGCGAGCTTACAGCACCCATATATGTATGCATCTAGGTACTTTGTTTGCTACAGTACCTACTCATAATTACAAATAAAAAATGACGGGGCGCGTTTCCTACGTGTGGATCTTTAGTGTGATCCCTTCAAGGCTGCGATGCTTCTAACTTTAAGGTGGTAAAGAAAAATATAAAAAGGAAGAAATACAGCGAAAAACACGACATTAGTTTAAAGAACAGTGAACTAAACTTTCCTATACTCGACAATGGTTTCGTCACAGACAGCAAACTATATTTTTATGACCATTCTTTTGTTAAGAATTCAAATCTGGTCTTAGAATTGCCCTGCCACGTCATATTTTCTAGGTCTTGAACCTTTAAAATAAAGTTTTTACTATTTTGGAGTCCATGCTTTAACATGCAACATGTGTTAATCTAAAAATAAACCAATGGTTTTACAATATTTTGTTATGCTCTGAAGCCAAATCGAAAAATGGCTCTATTGCCTCAAATTACTGAGATATTTAACTTCAAATGTTTTAAGGCAATGTCATGGTCGTAAAGTCTAGGTAGAGTATCAAGAAGACATTTGAATCCGATAAGACATTCTTGAGGATTCTCAATGTGCTAAATTCAAATCCAGTGAAAAAATCCATATACTAAGTCAGATTTTCAATAAAAACAGCATTGATGTCTTGAACTTACACAGCTATAATCTCAAGAACCCTACGTGATAGAGTAATCCTGTGACTGAACTCGAATTCGAAAATATGTCAACAAATTCGAATTGCTTATAATTGATTATAATCTTTTTCGTCGCAAAAAAATTAAATTAAATTAATTCATTTTTAATTGCATTTTTAGCATTAAATTTTAGTGCATCCCTATTAGATCTTTAGTCAGTTATGTCTCAACCATATTATTGCTTCAACTACAAGAGGAATCTCGAAAGCTCTTTCCGTTTAAAGAATCAAATCACTTGCTAACTTGGAAGAGTGGTGAAAAATTTGTTATTATTACCATCATCACAAAAAGGCATTTTCATTTTGGGACAACATTTATTTTCGTTCATGGGAAAAATCCAATAGCCAATTTCCAGATATCCTCTTGTATTGCCTTAAATTTCTGTCGAAACTCAAACTATAACACGATCAACCCGAGGCCACAAATGATACTCAATTCTCTTTTCCTCACTAAATATTCCTTTAAAGCGATGGCAGACGTAAGTAGTGCAATCGTTAAGCCAAATGAACCTACCTAACAACAAAGACATCTTACAGAGCAGTTTAAGGCAAAAGATAAACGTAATGCAATCTAGAAAATAATCCGATTTTGCCTCACTCACTGACTGCACAATATTAAGTGTTCAAGCAAATGTCTTCTCTTTTTCATGATCTCAGTCAAGTGATCTATGCAACGCACATTTCTGTGAAAGACATTCAAACCAATCAGTAAAAACTGAGGCAATTATTTTCCACAACTGCCCTGACGTGCTACATTTGCCATTTTATGCACAAATCATGTGCGCAAGCTTTAGTTTTAAGGCTCAAGATTACGGCTATAGGGATGTAGACATCACCAGACCATAACTGCATAACACGAAGAAGCAATGTTATGAGATTGATCATCTTTTCCTCAAACATTAAACCAACACTGACGACCTAAAGAAAAGCAACAATCAGAGAATTACATGAGCATAATGTAGTCCAAGAGCAAAGATTTACTTGGAAGTCTTGGAGATGCAATAAAAATGTGTTGTTAGGAAATCGGTTTTCCTCATGATTTGGTTTTCTTCTTTTTTTTGTTATTATTTAGCGGGTAGCAATTGTTAGATAGAAGACAAAGCTGTGTGAACTGGCTATTGGGGTCAATGAGGCTACTGAAAAACATGATTGCAATAAAAACCATGCGAAAAGGATACTTTGACAGAAAAAGCGAATTAGGAATGGGAGAATCAAGTAAATAAAATTTTTCTTGTTTCTCTGCGAGGTCTTTTCCTTCACCGTTATTCGTCAGTCCCGAAGTTTGGCTAGGATTCAATTTTTGTCATGTTCAAACATTGAGTGTTGCATTAAAAAGGAAAATCATTAAAATTGGCTCCACATATGTTAGTCTTTAAGAACCGTTCTCTACCAAAAAATTAATTGGTAACACAACTTACCACAGCTTAGTTAAATATCTCCGATGATTTGCATTGAAGAGCAGAAAACTCCAAACTGAAAACTAAGTCACTTCAACGGAATCATAGTCAATCCTCGAGCATCAGTTTTTCAATGTGTACCACGATCGACTTTACTGGCAACACATTACTCAACTTTCGATTGGCACTCCTTACCTGATTTCAATACCCTAACCTTCGCATTGACGCATACCCTTTGAGATATAAAAGTACACAAAACTCGTATCGTAGCCACTCATTTATATCAGAGCTGTTACGAAAATGCCTTTCGGTTGATATTCCAAAAAGAAAAAAAAATTTACTCCAGTCGATCTAGAAATGGATTAATATCGAGGCTCAATCAAGCTAAGCATTGAAAACGAGATTGCAAAGCCCAGGAAAAGAAGAAAAAAATTAATAGTTACGCACGATTTTTGAGTCTTGACAACTTACAGGCTTTCTTATGAAGTGCAGTTGCACACACTGATAAACAAAGAAAACATTTAAACCTCCATGCGAAGCTACAATAGAGAGAAAGACACGAACGAGCCTATTTTCATTGAATAGTCAACAAGAAGTAGCTGCACCAAGGAAGTAAGCGAAAGAAAGTTTTTTTCTACAACATTTTAATTAACAAGATTTCAGATGGAAGACTTATAAAACCAGTTTATATGGAATATATATTTTTCCAGCTACACTTTTATATATTTGAGAAAAACAAAAATTGAAAAAGAAATTAAAAGGAAGGAAATTGGCAAAACGAAAGCACTGCAGTGTTCACTAGCGAAGGAATAAACCAGTCGAAGTGGTTTTGTTAAAACATTTATTTCAAATAGGAACTGGCTTTGTTGCCATATGTACATAGCTTTGTAAGCGGCTAGTTATGTGGCAATTATCGAACGCTTAAATTTTGATTTATTAGCGAGAGAAGCGTCCATGATAAAAAGTCTTCAGATGAAAATAGAATGTAAAACTAATTGAAACAAAAGAGCTGAGTTTCGAACTCTGTTACACGAAAAGTTACGTTTCCATTTTGAAAGTCAGTTTGTTTTTCTGCTTCTAATGTAAATTAGTGGGCCCTTGACACTAAATTTGTGCAAATTCAAAACAAGCGACAAAACAAAGTGTAAAAATTCTTTTATCTTAAAATTTAGAAAGCGAATGAGAAATCAATTGTCTGGCTTTCCAATTCAACGCCAAAACAGACAATGGTGCCTTGCCAGCCAGACATTCAGCGAATTTTGTTTTGTTGTAAAATAAAGATCAACACATTCATTTAAGTCACCACCAATTCGTTCATCTTTTATAATCACTGTGCACATCGAAAAATACCTGGTCCCACGGCCAATCATCCATTTTTTGTTCCATCTTAAGTTCGTTAATTCTGCCTGAACCGCTAAATCAAAAAGTCATTGTCTACCTTTTGTGACACAATTGTCCCGGTGCACTACATATATCTTCTTGTAATAGCACGATAACCTAAGATTTCTCTATTCACTTGTCCATAGAAAAGCAGAGAAGGATTGAAGTGAAATTTAACGTATGGATACCTTTTTTGAACTGCTCATCGATATTACCAAAGTGGCATTTGTGAAGTGATATGAACTGACACAAGGAAATTGTTATGTGATCGAAATTGTATTGACTGGACAGCGAAGTCTTGTTTTGTAATGCAGTGTAGGAGTCCTACTTACCTTGTTTGTTGTAGCTCTGGCTGTGCCTATGACTACTACGATGGGAACTTTTCAAGCCAAGTGGCTTCAGTAATTGGGTTAAGTAAGAGAAGTCAGTGAAGGAAAGCTTTTCAAAATTCTTCTCAAGCATGAACGCGTTTTAAATTTTAAGTGAAATTCACTTTGTGTTAAAATCAATTTACCATAAAGAAAATTGAGTGGTTGCATAGTAGACTATTAATTTTCTTTTGTGGGCTTGAAATTTTGAGTTGATTATGTCTCAACAAAATGCAAACTGTGATAATACAGATTAATTGAGTAGCTGTACCTACGGCTTTGCTTGCGTCAGTTTTGGATACAGAAACCGTATTTTACTTCAAAGTTCGTCGATTTGATTGTCTTTCAATCTAGACTTTATGTTAATTTCAACAGAAATACTTACATAGTTTTTTTTATATGTCGACAAGCTTGATACATATTAATTGCTACTGAATATAGCTTGTTGGGTTTTTACTATTCGATAAGGCTCTGATTGATGCTACCTTTTCGGAGCCCATGAGTTTCAACTTATATTACACGTCAATTGTGCCATAATCTCGGCGGTCTAACAGAGCATATGGGGAATGTGACCGCAGATGCATTAGATAACGTTGAACTTCAGCTTTCAGAAAGCAGAAGCCTCTGAATCTACTTCACCCGACATGTTTGGTTAAAAGGTCTTTCAGGGTCTTCCAACACTGGCACTGGTTATTGAAGTAGATATGGTGGTTGTGACAGCTCTCCAACCTTCGGGTATAGATTAGATGAAAACACAGATAAGGTTATCAGTCAATGGCCGGCTTATGATTGTATTTTAACAATCTTCCTACTGTAGATTAAGATAAAATGTAAATAAATTCATCAATATTAGTCTGATTCCTCGTCCATGCAGCTTCCACACAAATCGTTTGATGGATCATTGAGCCTTGCGGCATGTCTAGTGTCCAGTTATAACACCGATTACGGAACTCAAGTGAAATCTGCTTAAGGGCAACAAACTTGTGGTACGTTTTAGGTCAAAGTTTGACCAAGTATCTTTTTGGTAGCCGTACAGATGGTGGTGTTTATGCATCAAATGTTCGTTGTCTTTTTATAGCACCTTGCAAGCATAAATTTGCACTTAACAATTGCACGCCAATAATCATTATTTTGGGTAAAATTGGCATGGAATTCCATTTCCTGGTGAGTTCATCGGAATGTCTCTGTAACCCGGCAACCAAAAAATGTGAATGTTGAACTGTCAGTGTTAGAAGAGACATTACCAAGTGATTTTAGATTGGCTATCCGAGAAAATGCGGATATTTATCAAAGATGTCACGTTTTCTCTGAGGCATGATAGGACATCTTTGATCGCCAGAATTTTTGGTTGGAACAGGGTACAGTGGCTTGGGGTTCGGAAAGATAGACTTATATTTTGTTCTTTTGAGTGCATACCAACTCCGTCCTCGAGCCATCACTTAATAATGATTTGAATCATCTTGTCGGAAACCCTTACAGTCCCTCGGGGTTCTTAGTGGGATGGTGACTTTAGACTTCTTATAATTTTAAGGACTTGGCATTGATCTGAATAAGTTTAGAAAGTAAGAATGACCATTTGAGTTATAGGTCCATTCGTAGGTGGCTTTGTGACGCTTTGTTGTATTCGCCACCGATTGTTTGCTGTAAATGTCGATGCTCAGTTTTAAATTCATTTTTATTATCTATTACTTATATCTACTTACTTGCTAACAAAAATGTTCAAACTAGCTTACATAATAACTTAATTAACTTACTGACCCTAGGCGGGTACTCTAAATTATACAATAACTTATTTCTAATGCATTTCGGCCTGAAGATACCATATGTCTATTTCAAACTAGAACTAATTAATAACTAAGAAAATTTAAAAAACTTAGTTTCATAGATCATTTTTTATGTTTTTCTTAAAATTACTTACAACTAATTAAAACTACTAAAAACTAATTAAAACTACTTAAAACTAGAGCAGCCACAGTAGCTTTTATTTGTTTTTTGTTTTTTTTTTTTTGTGTTTTATAATTTTTTTTGGTTCTTGTAAGTTTTTCTATTTTTTTGGATTTTGGGACGCAACAATAAGTTTTTAAATTTTTTTTTTTTGATTTTGATTTTTTACATTTTTTTTTTGATTTTCGACGCAGCTTAATTTTTTTATTTTTTTTTTTTTGTATTTTTGTATTTTAAAATTTTTTTTTTTACGTTTTTTAATTTTTTTTTGGTTGCCACTGTGTCTACCCCCTACACCCTAAGTCTTACACACTAAGCCTGTGCAAGCCAGCCATTGGCGACTCGCTATCGTTATCATTTTCTGTCTGTTGCTCAGACAACCACCAGAACTGTTCTGACGTTTTAACAACGTCCCGTCGATCGCGATCTGATACCGCCCTACTGAACCGGAGGAGCTCTTCAACTTCTCCGCCTACTGCGGCGACGTCCCGGCCACCCTTACAGTCCCTCGGGGTTCTTAGTGGGATGGTGACTTTAGACTTCTTATAATTTTAAGGACTTGGCATTGATCTGAATAAGTTTAGAAAGTAAGAATGACCATTTGAGTTATAGGTCCATTCGTAGGTGGCTTTGTGACGCTTTGTTGTATTCGCCACCGATTGTTTGCTGTAAATGTCGATGCTCGATGGGTAAGGGATGTAGGAGTATGACAAATGCAGGCGAAGGGGTTGAGCGAAGAACTCCGCTGTCACGTATTCTGTCTGATCGTTGCGATAGTCTGTCACGATAAATTTTTTCCAAGGCTGTACCTACTTATCGCAACTACTTTTCTGATTCTCTCTTGTATTTTTGATCTCCAATTTAGCGTTTTATCTAGAGCTAGCCGTCTGGCGTAGCTCCAGTTCTACGGTGATCTAGTGTATAGCATTGGGTCTGTAATATTTATATCTAAAGCATTCTAATTTTTTGGCAGTTTATTCAGCAGTTTTTATGTTCCACTTTACGAATGAAATATAGTCCATTCTACTCCTAAGTTATGCAGCACTTTGACTTTTTTATGAGAATATGGCTATGAAGTGTAGCTCATATCGTTTCGCAGACTCTTGAACCTAGAGCAGTGATTACCAAAGTAGTCAATATTGACCTCTTGGGGTCGAAATCAGTTTCCCAGGGGTCTACAATATCGAAATCTGATTTTGGGGGTCGACAAGTTCTGCAATCGACCCCCCTAAGACAAGTTCTTGCTTAAAACTTTTAAGTTCGTTACTTTTCTTAGTCAAGAAATTTCTTTTCTTTTACTTAAGTGCTGTTTTGACGAATGTAATTACATTTTTATTGAGGTATATTCGGTTTTCCAATGCTAACCCTTTTTATCCGGAAATAACTATTGGTAAGTATTTAAAAAAATATTTACTCTATTTCAGCAAATTTTTTAATGGTGACGTATGCTACTATTCTCGGAATATGTATCTACTATCTTAAGTCCTGTTAGAGACGTATACATGTAATACGATTTTGCATAGTTCAGGTATAATTTGTCGATACTATCCATAAGACTTTATATGCTACAGGTCCGTCAAATAATATTCACATAATATTTGAGAACATTTGATAGTGTTTGACATTTTTGAAGAAGCCCAAAAGAAAGCAGGAAACCCCGCATGCAGATTGTCCAAATATAAAAGATTTTTATATTCGAAGTTTAATTCTGGCTGAATGAACAAATCAAACAAAACAAACTGAAAGCCCAGGAGGATGCCTCGATAATAGTGAGATCTTTTTTTTAAAGTTATGTCAATTTCTATTAAATTGTGCTTCCTGCCTAAAATGGAGGAAGGTGGACTCTCCCTCCAGTAAGATTTATTTCTTAGAATATTACCAAGAATTATATGCCAGAGTATGTAACACGAATTACGGGCACCCTGTATTTAAGAAGAATGAAATTATCACTTCATAAGAAGAATACAGTATTGTTCAGAGTCATTTTCGAAAAGGACTGGGATACCGTGAACTATAAGAAGGCGCTAGAAAGTTCTTTGAGTCGAAGCTTCAAAATAAGTCAGACATGCGTAATAATGTACGAAAAACAAGACCATAACGATTTACCAAATCTGGCAATAACACCTTCAGCCCTTCAGCGGCCACTCCTCTATAGTTAAACCATTTTAGAAAGAAGTTTTCAGCTATTTATGAAAATTGATCACTTGACGAAGCTACATCATAATACAAAGTGTCTCTTAAAAAGCTGGCAGATGTTAAGAAACTCATGAAGCTCCTTACTGTTCCAAAAGATACCCAGGCCTTATATAACAAAGTACTCTCAAGAATTACCGAAGAATGTACTGACGATAGGGAGAATCTAGAAAGAAAATCTGAAGAACTGAATGATGGATGTTTATTGTTTACTATCAGTCATTTAGTAAATATCTTTCGAATGATCAACAGTCAACTTGCAGCTGCAGGGTGGCGATCTTAACTTGACCAAAACAATATCAATTACATCGAAGTTTGTGGGAAAACTTATTCTTTATTAGCGAAAAAGAAAACTTACAGTTTCCACATTTGTCAAAATCATCAGAAATCCTTAAAGAAGACACATGGAAGAAGCCAATGTGGTTATGCAAGAAGAGTCGATCACCCTCAAAACGGACGAAGAGCTCAAGGAATAGTTAATGAAGTCTATCAGAAGTTATGGTTGCAGCGCAGCATTGAAACTCGATATACTGCATTGAAGAAATATTGCTGAAAAAAAATCTCATTGATGCTATTCCATCATCATATTTGTTTGAAAAAGGCTTCAGTGTGGTTGCAAATTAAGAGCACTTTTTTAAAAAACTTTCAATTATAATAAAGCTTTCTCACTTAATAATTGTAAATTTTTAAAGTTGGTATATCAAAGTTTTATATATCAATATGAAAAACAAATCCCTCACACAAAATTTTACTGAAATCGTTGGAGCCGCTTTTGAGAAAAATAAATACCTATTATCATATTGGTTACTCTAAATATACAAGCCGACTATATTCTAATAGTGCTTGATTTCCTCTCATCGATACTTGTAAGCAAAATGTAAAATCAGAAATAATGACTGGTGGATGATGAAATGGCGAAATATTGGCAAATTATATGGAGAAGATACGAACAAAGTCGCAGCTTAATTATGAAGACACTCAGAGGGAGTTGCTTGTAGCGGAAGCCCAGCACTCGGAGAGCAGATTTTTGTATTCAAAACTCAACTTTAATTTAGAAGCTGAAAACTTTTTTAATCACTTGTATAGTTACAAACAAATATCGCTAATATTCAAAACCAGATGCGAGGTCATTGGGTTAAACGGAGACCCCTATAATGGAAGTTTTAATCAGTTCTGCACTTTGTGTGACCTTAAGTCAAAAGAAGACTGCTTTCACCTTAGTATGGAGTGTGCCCTATTTATGCAGCACAAAGGCGATATTTAGGAGTAAGTTCTTTGACAGTGCAGAAAACAGTACATTTGCTTAATGGCCCGAATTGGAAAAATCTTCATTTATTCATAAAAATATTTATAAATATCGAATTCTATTGATAACTGAACTTGATTAAAACAAAATTGTTAGTTTAATTTCTTTACCAAAATTAAATTGTTAAAATACTTATTGCCAACTGAGCTGACGGCATTGCCATTGCTTTTAATTTATTTCTTATTAAGTCAATGTGTTTACTTTATAAAGTCAATAAGTGGATTACTTACTTACTTACTTACTTCATATTGTTTAGCAGGTAACGCTATTTCAAAATATAGAAACGCAATTCTAACACAACTGTTAATTTAATTTGGAAAGATAGACAGACAGAATTGCAGTCTCCACTTTTTTGGTATTCTTTATCATATTAATGTCATGTTTTATTGCTATCCTAAACTTTTCTTTCTGCAGGAATGCAAAACTTGCCTTATAACAAGTACATATAAGAGCAAGCAAAAAAGTTGAGATATGATTTTCAAAGTAATTTGGCTATGGGGGTCTAGGCTCTAGGGTATCAATTCGTTTTGGAAAAGGGGTCTCTGGGTAAAAATAGCTTGGGATTCAATGGTCTAAAGTCTAGACCATCTTTTCTACAAATATTATTCATTTATTTCTGTAGTTTATTCAATACAAACCTTAAGTTCTCTTTAATGATCCTCAGCAGTAAGGGGCCTACTGAATACAAGTAAACAAATCTTTCCTTTCTCTAATAGTGTAAAGATAAAATACTTTGGTTCGTTTGAGAAAGTTAGTGGAATTCTATTTATTGATAGAGTACTTATTTATGGAATTTTTCACTTCCTTGTGAAGAGGACAAGTTCAGTTTTGAAGGGACTTACACCTAGTCCACATTTTTTTATCCATTTAAGTAGTTTATTGAGGGAGAATTTAATCAAGTTTTACAGATACAGCAATAGCTACGTCATCAGCCTGTGCGATAATCTTAAATCCCTCAGCTTCCAGGTCCATAAGAAGTTCGTTGACAACTATGTTCCAAAGAAGTGGGAAGAGGACGCCACCTTGTGGTATGCCTTAACTGACAGTTTTTTAGGTAAAGAAACCTTCTAAGGTTAAATATAATTTCCTGCTATTTAGCATAGGAGTACTGAGTAAGCTAATTGAGATTTATCAGTGCAGTTATTGTATGGTTACTGACGATGTTGAGGCATGAAGCTAAATTGTATTCTCTGAAATGAAAGGAGTATTCGATAGCATGTACCACAAAACCAATTTGGATTTAAAAAGGCGCATTTAATAGATCACGCACTGTTAGTTCTTGTTATGTTTATCATGTTAAAGTTGTACAGAACCAAGGGGGAAAAAGACAACAATAGCTTTGGACATAGATTTGGAAAAAGCTTTCGACAACATACGGTATAAGGGACTGATTTTCAAGTTTCTACGATTTTATCAAGTGACATGAAGCCAAGCACAGCACTTCAGAAAAAATTCCAGTCTTAGAAAGCTATTATAAAAAATGGGGATTGAAAATTAACACGGAAAAGAGCTCTGTCATATGCTTTAGAAACTCTAGCGGTAAAGGCCATTATCTTGCCGTTAAGGAAAGTAAAAGGCTGAAGTCACAAATCAATGGAATCAATGTCCCACTTAAAACCGAAATTAAAATACTTGGAGTAAATCATCATAACCGATTCATTTTTAACAAACATGCCAGAAGCACACTTTCAAAAGCTAAAATGGTAATAGCTAGCTTAAAACCTATTTTACACTTAAGCATATGCCACAGTCAACAAAATTGCTCATTTATAAAACTCTTGCAAGGCCCATCCTAACATATGGTTTCTGAGCCTGGTTTACTATTTCTCCTACTGTAGCAAGAGAACTAGAGAGTTCCGAAAGAAAAAGTTTAAGATTTTGTAGTGGAAAGTTCCGAGGACCAAACAAAAAATGGTTTTCGAATCAAACTTTTTACGAAGCAACAAAACTGAAACCATTAATGGTTTATCAAATCGAAACACTATTGAAAAGACTTGAGTGTCTGGGCTCACACCCTAATAGCTTAGTAAGTTCCTTATATGATCGTAATAGCAATAACTGCATCGATGATCATTATTACCTTTCGCCTTTTAACCTTCTGCATGTACCAAGGAATTTAAGGCAGTTTCTACCGATTCTCCGTTGCAAGAAGCATGTTGTGATTTGGAGAGAGGTTTTGTTCTATAACGTTTCCTAAATGGATATCAATCCGACGTTATAATGTTTTAACAATGAATGATAGTAGACTTGAAGGTCAATTAGAAGACCACCGTTCCGTTTTTGTTAAGAGAGACTACTATTTTAAAAACCTTGTGGAAGTTCAAATTATTCAATGCATTGTAAAACAGGATGGTGTAAATATCCACCGCTTCCAAAGAGGTTATTCATAGCACAATGTTGCGTCCGCCATCTTGGTTTTCGTTATTGTGAAAGATGCTATTACCCGAGTTCACACTGTAAAATTAGTTGGACAGACTCCGTTTGATGGATGTTGGATGGTCGGATGTAGTTTGTGTTCAGACTTAACAAGCTTGTAGTACAACTTTTTGTCATGTGCCCCTCCGCTCCACCCAACTTCAAAATTTTCAAAAATATTTGAATATCATCCAACAAGCTGGTCAAGCGGACGTCTGAGCGTTCACATTATCCAACATTGATCGTTCAAGCCAAACTCTTTCCAACTAATTGTACAGTGTGAACTCCGCTATTGAGACACTTTTTTTTCTATTTTTGCCACCAGTAGATGTTCTTTGAGTCATGTGGCCTGTGTTTGGGTATTGACCGGGCTATTTAACTGCAATACTTTTCAATTTTCAACCAGTTGCAAGGCAGAACAACAGAGCCGAGTGAATTAATGGCTGCTTAGCTGTCTGAGAAGATGCGGATATCCAATGAAAACATAAAGTTCTTGAGCAATTCAAGTTCGCCGCAACATCTGCTTAAGCCCCATGTCTTACAAAAGCAATAATTTAAGGTTTGCACTCTCGTTCAAAACATTTAATTAAATTTTTCGTAAAAAAGAATTTAATCGAACTAATTCCCTACTCAAAGTGCAAGTGCAATACACTCATTCGAAAACAGAGATTTTTATACAGCATTATCTTATGTTATTTTGAAACTTGGCCTACGATTCCTTTCCTTGTTGAAATTTTATATTTCTAAACTTTGATTTCCTTCATATCAACTTTTTTGCAACTTTTAAACACACATTCCAACAATTAACATTCATCCTTTCACCCATTACCCAATTCAAATCAAATCGAATTCAAATCGGTTCAATTATCATGCAAAACGGACCAAACCATCTAATATTCACCTGATACAATTAAAATAATTGAATACCTTGCTTAAGACGGCACGCTGTGTAATATTTGCAGATTTAAATCATGATTGGTAGTTTGCTCGGGTTAAATACATAAAACCAGCATCCATACTGCTTGTAGACGCACCAAGCATCCCACAATAAATTTTATTTAACCAACAAGTATCGATCACGGAAATGCCGTCAAGCATACACGACTTATTGGCATTATAAACACCTTGCCACTGTTGTCGCTCATACACCCAACTATACAGACCGTCATTCTTGGCACACGCTGCAGACCGTTCTGAGGCGAGTCACAAGTCACAACAAACAAGCCTCTTTTTGTGGCTTATGTAACTTTAATTCGATACAATTAAGTGTAATTAATAAAGACCGAGTAGATGTATGCGGCTATGCTTTTTTTAATCATGTGGTTGCCAGTTGCAGCTACTGTAGTTGTTAAAAGTCAACACCTGTTGTAATTTGCCACAGTCAAACCGTTGCCGTATAAGCTTCATGTAGGTACATATATCTCACTTGATTGAGTGATTGTTGTGCAGATCATATTGGAAGAAATGTCCGAAATACTCTTGGAAAACGTAACATGTAGTTCAGTACTTTATGAGCAATGAAAAATTGTGGATCAGTAGACTTAACGACCGCAGAACAACTGCACTGCAATACCACAAGATTATAAGACCCGCATTCACTTATGTAATGCACACAATGGATCATTATTATTAAATTTTCTTCAACTACAGGGTAACTACTTTGCATGTTTTGTGGATAAATTGTTAAGACGGCTATTTGAAATGTCCGTTTCTTACCCAATTGAATATTATGAAAAAGAAATCACGTAGATGTCAACTAATGAACTTTCCACCATGTTTTTTATTTTTTAACTAGATAGAGCGAATGTAGATCACTTTTACTAGCATGTCCACCTGAAAGATCCACCATGTGTTAGTTCTATAAGTAACTTCGGATCTTTCTCGGCGATACAGTTTTTAGTTTAAAAATTAGGGAAATTAAGACTGTTTTTTTAGACGTTTTCACGCTTTCAGTCAGAAAATAATTTTTTCGGAGTTGTTCTTTTTACAAGCTGTAAATCAATGCTAATCAATGTTTTGTTTGGTTTGACATTTCATCGTGGAAGACTTAAAGCCGCACTGCCAATGGACACTGCGTACGTTCAGTAAATTGTCTCGAAACGAGATCGCTGTTGACGCAGACTTTTACGTAATTTCGAGTGTTAAACCTATGAGCTACCTCCAAGATCGTGCGGTTTAACACAGCTGGACTATTTTTGTGGGAAGTCACTTTTCTACGCAGATAATTTCGAGAGAACTACAACATCCGAATTGATCTTCTCTCTCTCAAACTGGTCAACAATGCGCTCCAGCCGTTTGACATCATATTTTGTTTTTTCCAATTGCTGCTCAAAAAATAATTCGTTATCACTTATCTGTGCATTTAGGCGATCTTCTAAGGCAGCTAGTTTGTCCTCCAGTGAGTGGGTGAACGTATCCAACCATTTGTCTAGCTTCTCCTCCATGCGACTCCACAGTTTGTCAGCAACACCATTCGAATTGCTTACACCAACATCATTCTCTCGGAGATGAGACACTTCCTTGTTGTTGTGAGCGTGTTCCTCTGATAGGCATCTTGATATTTTGTTCGTAAAGTAAAACAAAATCAAATGATTGTTTTAAAATGCAAATTTGCAAGATGAATTTAAACTCAGATGAAAGTTCAATCGAATGATTAAATAATGTGCTTGTTGAAATGCACTCAAACTGAGGTATTAATGTTAAAAAATTGGAATTTAGTCGGACGACAGTAAAAACACGTCTAGTTGCTTTGACACATTACTATTAAAGAAATGCTGCAAGAAATAAAAAATAATTAGAAATAATAAAAAGGGTGGTGTAAAAGAGCAAGGAGCCTCAGGGCCTGGCGCATTTCTTACAAACATGTACAGTTACTCGCTTAAGCAGACGTTATTGAAGTAGAAAGCGTGATGTCATTATTGCTTTTGCGAGTATTAAAACAGAACCGGCAGAAACGGGTTTGATGGTTAATGAGGGTAAAACGAAGTAATTGTTGTCATCAAAGCTAGGAACAATATCAGTGCCGAGATCAAACGGAGACTAACTCTTACCAACCGTTGCTTCTCTGGGTTAGGAAGACAACTGAGAAACGAAACCTTCTCTAGAATAACCAAGGTAACCTTTTATAAGACCTTAATCATGCCAGTCCTATAATACGGCGTGGAAGAGTAAACTTTATCGAAAGCAGATGAGGAAACTCTTAGTCGTTTCGAAAGATACTCCGAGTGATGGACGCATCGCGAGGCTACGATCGATGGCTTGGCCTTATATAACGGATGTACCTAAACGCTCCGGCTTGAAGGATTTTCGAAAGCACATTGCAAGGAAGTCAAGTGGAAGAAGACCTCATCCGACTTAGAAAGCAAAACTGTAAAGAGCTCACCTGAAATCGATATTGTTGGCGTAAGATGTTGGTTGAAGCTCGGATTCACCCCGAACTGTGATTAGGGTTACCATTTCAAAAAAAGACAAAATGGGGACTTTGAGTTTTGCTTAGCGGGACAGTTGGGTTTTAGGGGGACAAAATTAAAAAAAATCCACTTTTTTAGTTTAGAAATAAATAAAAAACAACTTAATTTTTATTATACCTTTGCTTTTTATTAAAAAATAAATAGAAAAAAAAAGATTTAAAAAAGGAACATAGGCTAAGGTATTCATGTTTTCCTATACACATTCATTGAGATAAAGGTAAGAATAAATCCTTTACAAATTAAATTTATCTCCAGATTTTATTTTTTGTAAAAAACTGTCATTTCCATATTTAATTTGTAAGAGTCATTGCAACTCAATTTGTAGTTATAGTATATGTGACCAAAAACATTAAAATATGACAAAAACATATCTTTCTAAACAAAATTTAAATTTTGTTTTGAAAGATATGTTTTTGTCATATTTTAATATTTTTGGCGGGCAGAATGACAGAAAGAAAACAACTTTTGCAGTTGAAGTTGGATACGGTTCGTTGAATGGTATAAAATGAATGTATCCAGTTGTAGGGAATTACTTAAGAAAACAATTAGAACAGAAAATTCCATATTTTAGAACGCAGTTTTTTAATAAAATGGTGAAAAATTAAGGATGTGTAAAAAAGGGGGACATTTGCGTCCCCCTTAATCATTTCCTGTTTTGGGGGACTAGTTTCCTGTTGAGATGAAAATGAAGGACTGTCCCCCTAAAAGGGGGACGAATGGTAACCCTAACTGTGATGCCCACCTAAGTAAGAAAGTAAGTAATTCCTTCCAAACTAATTTCAGGACGAAAGGTTTGCTTGTTATCCGAATGTCTTCGATGTTACTCACATAATCTATTTTACGAAAATAATTACTTATGAAAAAGTTTTTTTTCTTTATTTGAATATCTTCAGTGTCAGTCAACAATTCGACTTCAGGACTTAATTGGCCTAAGTCTTTTCAGATTCTATCAAATAAAAAACAGTTTTCATATTTGTATTGCTCTCCGAAAACTAATCGAATCCTCGAGCTCATACTCAGGGTTTTACTTGGAGCTTGAATATCGTCCCCACAAGTAATAGTTGAAGAGTCTTACTTATTAGATTTTCAATATACTTAAGCTCCATATTTCCCTAGCAAAAAAATTTAATTTATTTATTTGAAATTTGTCGCAAAAAAATTCCATTACAATCACAACTTTTCACTCTGTATTTTGATTGTAATTTGTTTTTCTGAACGCATCATTGTGATTGGCTATTTTTGAGAACTATTTAATCATATTTTCGGACATTACAGTCTTACATTGACAAGAAGTCAGATTCCTGAAAAATTATTTCCAGATTTAGCCTCCTGGGTGAGTTGAGTTCGTTATTCGTTTGGATTTAAGAAGAGATCTGCATATTTTTTACTTGCAATTGTATTTATTATGGCAAGTTTTGCTACCGTGCAGATACATTTTTTTGAGATATTAATAGAACAGGACATTGCCATGAAAGAGAATACCAAAAAGTGAGTTCTGCAATCAGTATTTCTGTTTGTCGGTATATGAATACACAACCTGAACCGTTTGGTTGTTTTCTTCAGTAACGGTCTGTGGGGCAGCCTACAGATGGTTTTTAGAATTTATTCTTTAGGTCTTGAAATAACGGTACCTGCCTAACAATCCATATGAAAATACTAACTTATTTTTCTCGAAAACGGCTCTAACGATTTCGATAAATTTTTATGTGAGAGATTAGTTTTTTGATTGTCTTTCTAATGACTTTAATATTTTTTTTTTTTTTTTTGGGAAAATAAGCGATACCATAGTAATGTTTTTTTAATGAAACAAATTACAGAAGTATTTAGAAAATTTTTATCAATTTTTGATTTTTTTGAATATTTTCAAAACTGTGTGTATTTGATTTATTTCAAATTTTTTGTCGAGGCATTCTCTAGTAAGATCTTAACTATCAAAAAATTAATTTAAAAAAATTTAAAATAAAATCCACTTTATACATATAAAACTGGTCCTTACAGATCTAGATTTTCGCCAAAAACCTTGATAACATTTTTTGTTTTTTTTTTTTGCAGTTCTTTATGTGACTATTCAATTTCCATAGTAAATGTGTTGTTGGCAACCATGCACCAACAAATATATCTTAATGAACGAATACTAAATATTTGCACTCAGGTTGAAGATTTTGGTATTGTACTTTGAACACACGTTTTTTGATATTGGTACTGTCGCCACATAAGCTTTTTTGTTCCTTGCTTGGCCAAGGGCAGGGTTAACTCAAAACTGAAATTGAAGAAAACCCAACATTTTGGGTATTGCCGCTGGCTTAAACATTATTCATTTAAGATTATTCATTTATTAGAATGTCTTCTCTATACCTGACTTGAAAATATATTGTCTATAATGTCTGGAACAAGATCTCTTTTGATGTGATGAACTTATTCATTCATAGAAAATTGCTATTCGTCAAAATTTTCGTTAGAAAAGAATGAATTCCCTCCATTGCCTTGGCTATTTTGCCCCCATAGGTCATGTCGGATAGTGGTACACTTGCAAAATGCATTTGCGATGATATTCAGGATAGGTTGGTATTTTCGCTAATCTACCACATCTGCCGTAAGTCCGTATAGAACGACGACTCCTTTACTCCTTTTAGACGTCGGCGCAGTAGGCGGAGAAGTTGAAGAGCTCTTCCGGTTCAGTAGGGCGGTCTCAGATGCATTTGATCGACGGGACGTTAAAAACGGTCAAAATTGTTCTGTTTGCTGTCGGAGCAACAAATTGAAAATGACACTGTTAGCGAGTCGCAAATGGCTGGCTTGCAAAGGTTTAGAGTGTAAGTCTTAGGGCATAGGGGTTGAACGCAGAGGCAACCAAAAAAATTTAGAAAACATATAAAATAAAAATAAAGTAAAGAACACGAAAATAAAAAAAAATAAAAATTTAAGCGGCATCGAAAATAAAAAAAAAATCGTGATAAATTAACAAATTAAAAAAAAATTAAAAGTAAAGCGGCATCGAAAATGCAAAACCAATAGAAAAAAATAGAAACTGAAATCCGAAAATAAATTACAAAACACAAAAACAAAATTCTAAAAAAGGCTACTGTGGCTGCTCTAGTCTTAAGTATAGTTTTAAGTAGTTTTAAGAAGTCTTATGTAGTTTTAAGTAATTTTAAGAAAACCTAAAAAAAACACTGATCAAAAAAATTAAGTTTTTTTAAATTTTCTTAGTTTTAGTATTAGCTATAGTTTGAAATACAGATGGTATCTTTAGGCTGAAAGGCATTAGAGTTAAGTTATTGAGTAATTTAGAGTACCCGCCTAGGGTCAGCAAGTGATTAAGTTATTATGTAAGCTAGTTTAAATATTTTTGCTAACGAGTAAGTAGTTATAAGTTATAAGAAATAAAAATGATTTTAAAACTAAACTTTGCGATGGTAGCGAGCTGCTACTGCGGCGAGATTCAGATTTTTAAATGAAAAGTGGGTATGATCGTGGTAGTTTTTCGGCTCACTTTGTCGAGAAATAAACGACGTTAGTCTTTGACTTCCATACCATTTGTTGGACGTAATTAAAACATTAACCAGAGGTATTTTGCAAATAAAACAGTTACTCATTATGACAAAAATTTTAAAGAACGTATGCACGCTTCAAGAGACTCGAAACAACTGTCTAAAATGCTAAGAAAAAAATTGAATGTTCCAACATCAGAACAAGAAAAGGGTCTCTAACATCTAATCCCTAAACTCCAAAGGCCTCTCGACTGTGATCGGCTTTGGGGCGCGACAGATATCGTTATTTTTATCGGAAATGAAAAATAAAAAAAAGATATCTAGGTCTACAAGTTTGATAGCAATCATTTTTCGGCATTCATTATGATGAAAGAGAAAATAAAAAAAAACCAATTTACTACTTAACAAAATTTTTATTTAACTCAATAAGCAATAAGGATTAATGATTGGCAATTAAAGTACACGACCTCATTTGTAAATCGTACAAAGAGCAAAATTTAAATTTTCGTAGCTCAATGGAGAACCAAGTTATTGTTAAAAATCTGAATTCAACACTTTTTTCAAGATGGTGTAAAATGCTTATAGGAAATCTTAGTAGACAATTCGGGGTTGTAAAACCACTTTACCACTTTCCTAAACTGCTCTTGCGAATGGTTTCTTTCTAAGCATTTATGACAGGCTTACAAGACTGCCAGTCAATATTTACTGGCAGAGATATTGGCAAAAAATATGTATACTCATTACTGTTGTCAGATCGTATATTCTTTTTACTGAAAAGAAACATTGTGAAAAAAATTACCAAAATTGCAGTAAGTTGTCGGCCACTCGAACATTTATCAATGCAAGTAGGTATCTTTTGTTTATATAAAAGGCAAATTCAAGAATTGCATTATTGTTGCGGCTTTAATAAAAAATTAAATTTTATTTAGTTTTTATTTTTGATACTGGACAACTTTCCAAAATTAAAAACCAAAAGACACATGACTAGAATTTACAAGAAATTTTGTTCTTACAATTACATATTTGAGTACGGTTTTGCTAACTATTTTTTCATTTTAATTTTTTTCGTAATGATTTTGGAGGGAAACTAAAAAAATTGTATGGAGTGCAGATGAATAGCGGATTCGGTAATACAACTTTTTCAAACCGTATTATCGACAATCTTTCACTTTTCCACCTCGAGTTCGATGCGGATTCGACAGGCAGGAGCAAAAATGAACAAAGTAGTTCGGATTGCTTCCGTAATTCTATAATCGAGATAATTATTTTGTTTGAATTTGAAGATGAACATACTGAAGATGGTTGTCCAACAAATGTGTCCTTTCGATCCCAAACAGAACACTTCAATCGATCAATAAGAGTAGGTAGCATTTATGCTCTCATACATTCAAAGCCTTCGTCGATGGTTAACTTATATTATGAGAGAATGAGTGATTAAAAAAACGTTAGATTTTCTTTTAATATCTGCAATGCAAATACAATACAAAATTTGAAGGATTGAGAATATGAAAGACTGAGTAGGGTGAAAGGGTGAAGGGATTGAAATTGATATTGAGATTTGGGAAGGTTGAGATCTATTCATCTATTAACGTATACATATGTTTTCTCTTTCTCTTCTCTGAATTGACAAGTAAAGTTGCAGTAAATAAAAAATATGATTTTTTTATCTTTAAAGTGTGGGAGAGTGGGACAAGAGGGACCACTCAAACTTTAGACACTCCCGAATTCTTTTCTAGTCCTAAAAGGGAAGCAAATATTTAAATAATACTTCAACCTTTGAACTTCATCATAGTAAACCATCAGAATAGTTGAACAGTTCTGTGGCAATAACCCATAACAGCATATGTCAACTTTCGATACTTTTCAGGAGAAGCATTTAAAGTTTATGTCATCTTGTTTTGAAGTTTAAATTTTCGTTGAAATTCTTTTATTATACTGTAATTTTGAGCAAAAACCGACTTGTGTTACTTAGCTGCAGATAGTTGATGATTTCTTAATTTGGAAAAACGACATTAGTGCAGTTAGGTTTAGCAACTGTGTTCTTTACTCAAATAGAAAAAAAGCACAAGTAGACATGTGTTTACATGAATGAATTAACGAAATTTGGAAGAAAAGCATAAATAGACATGTTCTTACAGGGATGAATGAAAAAATTTAGGTAAAAAAAGCATAAGTTGAATTATACCTGTGAACTATCGAATTATGAAATTGCTTTAAAGGCATAAGTAGTGACTTGTCCTGTTTTTCTTTTTGCTATAGTTTGGAATTTCCTAACTTATGTTTATTTTTCTTTGTAACGGACAAATATAACAAAATGAAAAATTCACAGACTGAAGCACCAAGAAAATGTGAAAAAAACTGCATATCATTAACTCAATTTGAGCATAAGTCGACTTATGCTGTTATTGGTTAATGCCACAGAGTTGTATATAGAGAATAGAGATAAACACAATTATAAAAACTTATCTTCTTCACGGACTACCAGTACATTTTGCCCTATAACGTACTGGTTTTATTTGCCCATAAAGAGTTTTTTACAAAAAATATTTTTATTTTCTCTACTATTATTTTTTTTTACCTTTATTTCAAGCAGTTAAAGTAAGCACTAATGATCGCAAACAATTTAAAATGTTAGTTGTAGCTATTGAATATAAGATGGAAATAGGAACTATGGTAAAAATAGGTTTGGTTCTTTTTGCTCTGAGGTCCCTTTTGCCCCACTCTCCCCTACTCTTATAAATGAGATTGGTGGATTTGTTTAAGCCCTGAATTCAGGAACTTAAGTCGATAGTAAATCATTGACTTTTCCAAAACAAAACAGACACAATATTTCTGCCGAAGAAGGAAACACAATTATCCAAATTTAGCTCGAAACCTGCATGTTTGATAGCCATCTTCTAAGTAAAGTAAAGTAAAAGGTAAACGACGCCATATTTCTAGCCGCTCTTTTGAAATTTCTCTTCGAAAGTTAGGTTCAGCGTCTGGACTTTTGCAAGCGTGCCCGTGGTGGCCAAGCAAAAAAAATTGACATTCATAATGGCATAAAACGTTCTTTTACAAAAATGAAAAATTTCACTGATAAAATCGTTTTTGTTTTATTTAAAAAAAAAAAAACTTTATAGCGCTCTCATTGAAAAACCCGATACATCTAAAATTAATTATCTTCTTGGGATTCAAAAGTGAATCAGTTTCCCTAAATTTCCAAACAGTTTTGTTCACCCTGTGAACCACAAATCACCTAAAAATGAATTTCTTCCAACCGTCTATCAGTAACTCAAGAAGAAATAAAGTTTGTCGACATTCGACAATATTGGCTTATAATGGATGACAATCAGGAAATATCTTGCCAAGATATACTACCAGCATCTACCAGCTGTGTGTTTTTGTTTAAACCTCGTTACCCAGATCGTAAAAATTATTGCTACTAGGCCAAAGTGTGTTTATTCAGCAGCGATTTGTGGCGCCGCGCCGCGCCGCCCACCACCGCTACCGCAGCTCATGGCGGTGTAGCAAGCAAGTAAAGGGATGTGAGCGGATTATAATATACAATCTGGAGCAGTACACTACTGTCTCTGTTGCCGTCTAGGTTTCCGTTCAGATATTAAGACTAAACGTCCCATGGTTGCTTTTGACCACAAATGGAAATTAAGATCTGAACAATGAAATAGAAAGCAGTAGACTTAATTTTTTGTATCTTTTTTGGTTTTTATTGGCAAAAGATTATACAGGAATGTGTTGCAGTCATATATCTTTGTGTTCCTTAGACGAAGTGCAGCACTTCAAATGCATATCGGCAGCATTACTCTAAGTGTGAAGTGTGTTCAATGGAGCGTCGTACACACGCAAACTACTTTACATTGCCATTTATTTTCGTATCGTCTAATTAAGGTGAATGGAAGTAACAGCCAGTAGCGTAATGTGAGTGTGTTTCTTAATTACATAATATTAGCATAGTAATGATAATGCATAATAGTTTTTTAATACAATATAAGGAATGTGGGAAATCGAAGTTAGCATTTTTGTGGCATATGATGTGTTGCTTGTGTTATGGCTTGTGGCCTATGGTATTTGGTGAGGTGTTACGTTGCACAAAAAATTGATAAGGACTCCAGGCTATAATACTTTTTCTTTTTATAAAAAAGAAGAGGAGGCTAATACTAAGCTCGAGCTACCAGACTATCCTTTTCTTGTGGCACAGAGATGGAATTGTAACTTTACTTGTAATAAATGAACTTGACAGACTGAAAGAAAAGATACTAGGTGAGGAATTGGAACTCACGCGTTTTGCCTGTAGATTAAACTCTCCACCACTGTCGCACTTTTTTAAGAAGTGACTGCTGTTTACTTCGGTTAATGTGCGGAATAGTAAATGAACCTAGGTTACGTTTATGGTTATTGAGACTTTGATAACCTAAAACTAAAATTTACAAAGAAAAAAAGAAACATCATTCTCATCTGAAAGAAGTTGAATGGCTTAGGTTTTATACGAAGCATTTACTCTGGTAATCGGCCCTATCGAGGTAACCGTCGGAGCGGAATTCTCTCTGAATTCCTACGATTCGGAGACATTTTGCTTCGTGGTAGCTCTCCGAGCGGCCGATCCGACATCCTCCAATAAGCTTTCGATGCGGAAAGTTTTAGTTTTGGGACCTAATGTGTGATCTTTTCGCTATTTTCTGGTTTTGATAGGCCACGTTTTGTGTTTGTCGCTGTCAAACATCTGGGGGGGAGACCACTTTAAAATTTTCAAAAAATCAATTTTTTTATTACATATTTTGAAAGTATGATATCTAAATGCTGTGACCAAAGGAAAAACAACATTGAACAGATGCGAAGCATTTAGAACAACATGGGGTCGAAAGACGAATCAGATAGCTCGGGCCATTTGAGGAGCAGCTACCTTCGCTTCATAATCCCCTCTACTGTTGACTTTTTGTATTGTCAGGCAGCTGTCGGGGAAGGAAGTCGAAGGCCTATTGCTTACGTCTGGAATCGCCGATTAATCCGTAAGTTGATACATTCAGTGAAACTTTAAACGCAATCATCTCGGAACTACGTTTTCAAAAATTGCTCGTGTTGTAGCTCAATAAGTTAATAATCGATTTAGAAGAAATTTTAGGAGATTACTCTCAATAATATTATCAAAAAGATAAACCTAAAGTTTGAAAGGTAGCGTGTAAGAAAATAATTTTTCGGGGGTCAAATATGTCGAAAAAATTGCCAAAAAAATAAAATTTTGGAGTAAAAATGCTCCCAAATTTAGAATTTTGCACCTTTTCATTCTTCTTTAAAAATATCATTTCGCTTAATATGTCAGTAAAAGAATAAACTTAAGTAAATCTTTCTCAAATCAACCGAAAAAGGGTTACAACTGCAGCAGTTTTCGATGTCAATAACGCCGCCATTTTGCTGGCCATCGAATAGATACAATTTTGTTTTTGAATACTGGCTCTAATAAACATTTCTCCTAATTTTGAAAATGATTGGGTTATTTTATTCACTTTAAGAAAAAATACCAAAAAAAACTGTTTTTTTCACGCTCCCTCCTTAAGTTTGGTTTATATTTTAACCTTGAAATGTCTTACAAATGAGCTTACAATCTATTGAATTATATTACAAAAAACGTACTTCGTTGAGAAAGTTCATCGCGCTTCTTCCATTTTATGGTCAGTTTAATTAACCTACTGCAGTGGCTATTCGGGCTATTGTTACTAAATTTCGCACGTATGTCGCTTTCCATTGAGCGAAAAGATGCTTCTTTCTAATACCGTCCAGGAGGATTTTCAAAAACCGTTCTATTAGTGCAAACAAAAAGATGGCTTCTTATAATTGTTATAAGTGAAAGCCACTTCTTGATTTGTAGGTAGAATCCACTGAAGTACTAATACGTATAGCTAAAACGTCAAATAGAAAATTTTGTTTTAGGAAAATAAGTTGTTATGGTCAATCCCTAGAAGACGACGTGACATTAGGGACGCTGCAAAACTTTTAAGATGCCCCGTAATTTCTTCAATATGTACTATACTTTGATATATTATTCTTAATCATTTTCTAAGGAAAAAATTGTTCTACAGTAAAGTCCGCTTTTCAACTTTAAGGGGCTCGGCTAGTTTCTCATGTTCAAAAATCGATTTTATTTTTCATTTTTCGATAGGTAAACATCTCAAAAATGATGTCCTTAAATATTGGAATGATATCTTGAATAATTTTGAAATGGCAGAGTATTGAAGAGAAGATTCTCGGGCGCTCGAACTCTTGCTCAGAAAACTTTAAACGCGTTTTTCTCAAAACTGCATTTTTCAAAATTGCCGCAGCTGTAACTCACGCAAATATTAACGAATCGTCTTGAAATCTTAACTGCATACTTTCCATTGTAAATTTGGGAGCCATCGAAAGACGATTTTTTTGACGACATTAGGACCTCTTTTTTTAAATTGCGGCCATTTTGTCAATTTCCAATTGTTCACTCCAATTATAGATGGCTGTATGGGAAAAGGGTCTCTTTAACGACATTTTTATATTTTCTTGTACCAGAAAAATTCGGCAAATTGACGTCTTCTTATTTCAAGGAATTCAAAACATGATCCATATCTCTCTTGGATTTCAATATTTTAACTCGAAATTTTCTGACAATTTACATGAATATGTGCATAATAAACTCCTAAGATTACAGAATATTAGAAGCTATATTTTTTTTCACGCCTTCAAAAAATCACCTCCATTTGAGCTCGAGAAACTAGCCGAACCCCTTAACATCACTGCTTGCGATTTTAAAAACGCCCAACTTACCCTGGCTAATGTTAAATTTAATTTCTCTGTGAGAACTGATGTTATATAAAACAACGTACTTCCGAAAGATCACTAAAAGTAAGAAAATAGTTATCGAGAGCAAACGTCCAAAATTAAATCCATAAAACGAGCTCTAGAACGCAATCAAAACGCAGAAAGGCACTTTCAGAACTCAAAAACCCAAATAACTTAAAATATATGGGTTTTTGAGTGTAGGAAAGAAATTTTATAATTGTAAGGAATTTTTCGAAATAAAAAATTATCTCAAAGTCAAAATCCCGATCGATTAAGAAAATTTGAACACCATTTAAAATGAAAATCTGGCTACCGTAAGACCATATCGGTCTAATCTAAATACAGTTTAAAAGATTTGTATTTCTTCTAAAAATGAAGTCTGAAATGAGGTCTCAAGTCTCAACCATCAGTACTCACAGAGAAATCGAACTTAGCATAGCGCACACCAAAGTTAGGCCTTTTTAAATCGTAAAAAAGTTGTGTCAAAGTTGTTAAATCACTTCTCAAGCTATTGCACACGAATTACGGAACATCATGTTAAATAATGTATTCTACCTCAACGACTAAATTTTGTGCATTTACGTGTAGTTTTCCTTAGAGTCATGCATTTTTGTTTCATCGAGTTTCAATTCACAGCAATTCTAAGGAAGCTTCATTTCAAACATTTGTGATTTTGTATTGATTAAAATGCAAATGCATACAGCATCTATACATATACACTTATCACGTTAGCCTTTCGCATAAATATTACGAGAAAAAACAGAAAATGGAAAGCCTCTCATCATTCAACTTCGAAGTTTTAGTTCCAAATAAAGTGCAATGCTCCAATCTTTAGAGACATTTTTAAAACCCATTATGCGACCGCCTATCTCCCACAGTCACACATTATTACATACACTTCATTGAAAAAAAAGTATTCTTCCCTTAAACACGAAAGCTTAACGTCAAAGTAACCACACATAAAACGACGGATTTGAAGTAAACAAATGAAACTGGTGATAAACCGTCCAAAACGGAAGATATCTACAGTTACTATGTTAACTACCTCAGGTTTTTTTTTCTTTCTTTGCTGCTTCCACATTATCTAAAGAGATCTACTCAGCCAACCAATTCCGGATGTATTGCTGTTAACACTCATTCACCTGCCAAGAGCTAATCTACATCCTCATCAGTCGAGAGCATTGCAAATGAAATGCATTATAGATATGCAAATGTAAGAGAAAACCCCAACAAATTACAATTCCGATCGGCAGACTGCACTGCGCCAAAAGAAGATTCACTTTCTGCTCAACAAAAGCACAGACATCACAACAAATATGTTCTTCGGCATTTCCATGTGCTTCCCCCGTTATACTTTTTATGGGACAACAAAGCTTTACCTTAGAATTCCTTTCGCCGTATGTCGCATATTTCCATTACGTTCGTTATTTGATTTTTCTCAGATCGGCGGGCTGGCGTGCGACACTAAGGAAAAGAAAATTAGCTTGAAGTTTTCCGACATTTCTGAACTGAACGCGAATACGCCCTGCCCTGATATTAGTATTCACACTGCACTCGATTTCATTTGGCCGAGTGACAGATTTTGTTGGGTGAAAAATGTAACGACACGACAGGGCAAGTTAAGGTTTTCAAAAACCAATGTTACTGTCACATGTGACTTGAATGATAGTGACATTTAAATTTATATAAACTTCTGAGGTGATAAATTGATGAAAATGTGACATTTGTAAGCCGTTGCCAAAGTATCGCATGCACTTGGTTATCTACTAAATGTAGACTTAATTGGCTTGCAACAAATTCGTCTAACAATGTTACAAAAATAGCTTTCCGGGCACTGTACTCTGTTCAGAGAAAACTGTCGGCATTGGAGATCTTTTTTTCAAAATAACTTGCGGCGGAAGATTTTGAACGCATTCTATTATTTTTTTAAATTTATTTATTTTTCTATTACGTCTTTCTATTATTCCAGTATTCTAGTCTAGGAGTTTGAAAAAATCGAAATTTCATAATTCGATAGTTTAGATACAAAAAAATATCTTCCTAAAAGAATTTTTCAAAATTCAATTCGAAGTTATAGTCAGTCGTCTATTGATGTGGAAACTGATTAGGAAGGATTTCACTTTGCGCGAAACTTTAAATGCGTTTTTCTCAGAATATACTTTTTCAATTTGATACCAACGATATCTCGAGTTCTACTGGACCGATTCACTTGAAATTTTCAGAGAATCTTCTTTATAGACCTCTCTCGGGCATGAACCAGCCTCATCCCCAAATTTCATTTTTACTATTTTCCAAAAAATTGATAAACTCAAAGAAGGTAAAAAAGTGGTTATTTTTTCAAATCGCTGGTTTTTTTACTTAACTAGTTCATGCGATAGCGACATCATTACAGATTAAGAATCTTTTTTCTTTTTTAATTCGGATGGCATGGAAGGTTGAAATCATGGGTATGGTCATGTGTCAATTTTTTGAGATACCCCACTTCATCACCTGCTAGAATTCAAATTATTTTAACATTAATAAATAACTGACAAAAAATGGGTGGTAAAAATGTTGATTATCTTTCTTTTACGATTAAAATTACTGAAAATTCATGTCTCTAGACTAGAAGTTCCAACACTCTATAGAGACTACAAATTTGGGTTTTATCAACATAATAATATTTTGAATATACAAAATTACAATAATTTTAAAGTTATGACAATTCAACTAGCTTAATTTATATTCAGGGGCGTAGCGAGGCTCCAAGCCATGGGGGGGGTGAATTTTAATGAAATGCCGACTAGTCTTCAGAGTTTTCCGACTGCATCAAAAAATAAATCTATATACATATATAAAATAGGATGTATGTATGTTTGTATTTATGTCCGTTATAGACTGGTTTTTTTTTTCAGGAAAGTTGTGTGACCTTTTGAATGTTAATTAATTTGTTTTTGAGCAGGCTCAAGGTCAGTCACTGACCTGGAGCCTGCTCAGAAACAAATTAATAGACTGGTTTCTTATGAGATTTTCAGGGTAGACATAGTTCAAACCAGAGATGGTTCCTTTGAAGGTTTTATCTCCATACTCCCACAGGAACGGGGTTGGGAACGGAAACCTAGAAACTACTGAACAGATTTCAAAAATTCTTTCGCCATTGCGATGTCACATAATCCCACAGTAAAAAAACTTATATTTTATACCCATATTCCTACGGAAGCGGAAGATCGAGAAAGGGAACCTTAAAACTACAGACTCGAGCAACACCGGGTGGCTCAGCTAATAAATAAATAAAACTATTTAAAAACGTAAAAGTGTTCATTTCACAGAAATTCATTTATTAACATAAAATCAGTTTATAATTGCAATATACCTAACGATATAACAACAAAAAAATTTAAAGTATTTATAAGAAATAATATTACAATATAGTATTTGGTATGAGAAAGAGCACATATTCTTTGATTTTAGTCTTTAAAAATTTTATCATTATTCAAAAAAAAGTTCATCAATTGGAATTTAAACTCCAACTCTCCGGTGTTTTAATAATGCCCATTTGTTGACGACCTCACTAGGTTGAATATTATCAACAACATCCTTTGAGGAATACAGAAGCATTAATGAATTTAGCCTATCACTACCCATCGTCGTACGCAAATAATTAAGAATTATTTTAAGTTTACTAAATGACCGCTCACAAGAAGCCGACGTCACAGGAGCAGTTAACATGTAGCAAACTAGTTTAAAGGCTAACGGAATCACATATCTTAATTTGAATACCTCTTTGACAAAATCATCGAAATTTGAGCATTTCTCACAAGTAAAAAGAAGAATTTGCAGTTCCGATAAATAGCAGTCCACATCTTCTTTAAAAAAAAAATGGATCTAATTTTATGATAGATTTGACTAGTTCTATGTTGGCATTTGCTCTGGAAGCGGGTATTTTAAAAATTTTGGTAACCGACGCGTTCTATGATGTTTTAAAAAATCGTTTCCGGGACTTATCTTTAGTTTTTCAGCAAATGAAGAAGAACTTTTTATCAAAGCATTTAATTGAATGTCATCATCGTTCATTTCTTGAAATAACTCCAATCTTCAAATCAGTAATGAAGCGTCAAATACGTTTAACTCTTCCGCCTCTAGACTTTCGGTCAAATTTTTAACTTTAAACATGACATTTTTGCAAAAATATAACGAACTAATAAAATCAAAATCTAAGTTTTTTTTCAAAAGTCCAGAAGCAGAGGTACGATTATTGTTATCAAAAGAACTGGCATCGCTTTTTATTCCTTCTAAAGCATTTACAATGCCTTCAAAGGATGTCCACACAGCTTTTACTGTTTCAGCTCTAGCAGTCCATCGAGTTTTTGACAAATTTTTCAATTGCAAGGAGTTTTCAATGTTTTTGAATTTTTCTTGCATACTCTGAAAACGTTTTGTACTACCATAGAAAAAAACAAACAATGCTTCCAAAGTATTAAAAAACTCTTTGATCAGCACGCTTGAATTGCATGCTGTTTCAACAAAAATATTTATACGATGTGCTTGACATGGAATGTACGGGATTTTCTTATCACATTTTTCTGACAATTTTCTCTGGGTACCATTATACTTCCCGGACATATTTTTGGCAAAGTCATAGGATTGAAACACAATATTCATCACAGAAATACCTATTACTTGAAGTGTAGATATGATTTTTTGTGCCAACTCTTCTCCAGTCTTCTTTGTTAAAACGACATCCATTTCCAAAAGGCGTTCAATAGGAACAGGTTTCTCTTCGGTTTGGACTAAGTATCGAATGCTGACAGCAAGTCGATCTTGATGCGATGAGTCAGGGGTTGTGTCAACCATTACAGAAAAAATACCAGCTTTATTGATCTCATTCACGATGATTTTTTGAGTTGTAGTACCCAAGAGATCAATAAATTCATTTTGGGTAGTCGGACTAAGATGCGTCACACCTCGCGGCCTTTTTGAAGACCCGTCCAACCACTTTTTCATTAATGGGCAATGTCGTGAAATCAGTAAAGTGATTTGTCGAAAATTTCCATCGTCCTCATCGGACTCCTTATATGACCACGAAAAGGTAATCCCTGCCTTCCCAAAGTTTTCGCAACATCAACTAAAATTTGCAGCACTTTTAAATGGTACGCATTTTCTTGTTCTTTTTGAATGCTTTTCTGTCTTTCAGCTTTGTCCAGCAAAACGTTGACGTGAGCTTTACCATTTTTGTTGAACCAATTTTCCTTCTTTTTGTGTAACGCGACTCTTCATTTTGTGCCACTGACGAACACCCACCGATACCCATTCCGGATTAGCAAATTGTCTTTGAATCCCTTCTGGGAATAAAATGAGTTCTGCTGCCATTTTTCATTTTCATAATTGAATTTTTTCACCGACTCATACGGCAATGAAAAGAAATTTATTATATGAAAAAAATTTGACATTTGAAGTTGGATTTTCACTAATCCAGACTCGAATTTTCGGTGAAGCTGTGATAAATGTTTTCACTTCACAGCTTCACAGATCGGGAATTGACCCCCAGGACCCTGATTATTAGTCTATTGATTATGTCGTAAAAAAGGGCATATAAAGGAACTCGAGATTGAATGGACTTTTATTGCATGACTCGATTAATGGGTTAATTTTAGAGAAAAAACCAAAAGTGCTATTAAATTAGAGGGTGGGATTCGGAGATATGGGTTCTAAACCATCTTCATTCGTTTTTTCAATATATCTCGAGAACGAAACAAAATTTTGATGTAATTCCAAGGACGTTTTTTGTAGAAATCAAATTTTCCCATCGAAATGTATCTTTTAAATAATTATAAAAAAATATTTTTTATCCAAAATAATAAAATTCCCGACCAAAAAAAAGTAAATTTTTTCCAATTTTTGAGTTTTGTCATTTTTTTTAATGGCATTTCTTTCTGGTTGAAGATAGGTATAGGCAATGCTTCATAAAAAAGAAAGAAAATAAAATTTTCTTTAAAATGCTATATCAGAGAACTTTCTATGTTTGAAATTCACCGAAATACTGTCACTTGAACATAGACATTTATCGTAGTTTTTCATCCTTTTTATACTGACTGTATTTATTTTTATTTTGTTAAAAAAAAAGCATTTTTTACTCAATGAAAAGGTATTTGTTATAAAAAAAAGTATTTTATTTTATTTTTGGTTTTTTTTTTTGTCAACAATATAAGTGTATAGTTCTGGTACTATTATACTTCTTCAATAACATTTTGAAGGTGTATATCGACATCAACATCTATACATCTTCAAAAATGTCTTCTTCTGCAATATCGGCTACTTGCACACTATCGCAATGAACTCCCATACATTCCTTAAAAAATATTGAGCTAGCGATTTGTAGTTTTCTGCAACCAAAGCTTTCATGGCTTCATAAGCAATATCTCTGGTGCAGGAGGTGCAATTGGGCGAATCGGAATCAGTTCAAAGGATTTACATAAGTGGTTTCCGTGCCACTGTTGGATTTGGAAAAAAGGGAAGCGGGTCAAAATGCTGTATTTTAAAATACGGTAAGGTCAAAATACTGTATTATACTGTATGATACTGCATGCTCATAATGCTGTAAGGTTAATGTTCTGTATTTCAAAATTCTTCGTCTCAAAATGCTGTATGAGCTTAAAACTGTATCTCAAAAATCTGTTTGTAAAAATACTGTATTTTTGCATAATTCCGTTCTTAAACTTCCATTAAACATGAAGCAGAAATCGATCAACGTGTTTTTCTTTTATTGAAAATCTTAACAAATGTACAACCAGAATACATTAATAAGTCATAGATAAGCAAATTATAGTAGGTAAGTAGAAATTTATCAACAAAAACAAACTAACGAAAGATTCTAAAAAACACACACAACGAAATAACAAAATTCCTTTTACTGTAAGTCAAAATACTGTATCTCAAAACTTTGTATTTCTAAATGATGTAGGTAGGCCGAAAATTAAAAAATGTTTTGAGAATGTTAAAAAGTGCACATACAGAATTTTGAAATATTGAATTTTGAGATACAGTATTTTGACTTACAGTACTTTGATCATACAGTATTTTGTACAAACAGTGTTTTGAAATACAGTATTTTGAGATACAGTATTATGACGCATAGAGTATTTTGACCCTAACCCGGAAAAAGTTCACGCATCGCGTGTTGGTGGTATTTGTGCCAGCGAGAAATTTGTACTTTTTGATAATTTGCAAAAATATTGGAAACTACAGTTGCTTAGGTCTGGTTTAACTATAAACTTTGGTACATATAAAGAAACTGCAGTCAGTATAAAAAGGATTAAAAACTACGATAAATGTCTATGTTCAAGTGACAATATTTCAGTGAATTCTAAACATAGAAAGTTCTCTGATAAAGCATTTTAAAGAAAATTTTATTTTCTTTCTTTTTTATGTAGCATTGCCAATACCTTTCTTCAACCAGAAAGAAATGCCATTAAAAAAACTGACAAAACTCAAAAATTGGAAAAAATTGACTTTTTTTTGGTCGGAAATTTTATTATTTTGGATACAAAATATTTTTTTATAATTATTTAAAAGATACATTTCGATGGGAAAATTTGAATTCTACAAAAAACGTCCTTAGAATTACATCAACATTTTGCTTCGTTCTCGAGATATATTGAAAAAACGAATGAAGATGGTTTAGAACCCATATCTCCGAATCCCACCCTCTAATTTAATAGCACTTTTGGTTTTTTCTCTAAAATTAACCCATTAATCGAGTCATGCAATAAAAGTCCATTCAATGTCGAGTTCCTTAAGAAATGACATAATCAATAGACTATATAGAATTACTAAGTTGAGACAAAAACGATTCCATTCGTGTCTTTCTGGTTGAGATCACTCGAGTCGGCATTGCAGTCGGGAAATCTACTTTGTTTTTCTACCTTAATTTGCCGACTTGTTATTTTTTTTTTTGCCAAAAAACGACTGTCACAAACACTTCCATTCGTGTCTTTTTGGTTGAGATCACTCGAGTCGGCATGGCAATCGGAAAATCTACTTTGTTTTTCTAACTTAATTTGCCGATTTGTTATTTTTTTGGCAACAAATCCACTGTCACAAACACTTCCATTCGTGTGTTTTTGGTTGAGTTGACTTAACTCGACAAATCTACTTTGTTTTTCTTCCTCGATTTGCCGACTCGGAAAAATCGTGGGGGGGTGCTACACCCCCCCACACCCCCCCCTCGCTACGCCCCTGTTTATATTTCATTTCTATCAACATTGAGTAAAAGGATTATTCCTAGCATAGTTGAAGTACTCAACGTTCTATAGCAAAAAGAAAGACAACAAATCCTCAAAGCTGTTTTAGAGAAAAATATCTTAAGGCATTGAAGTTCATTTCCAAAAGCCCTTCCGTACGTTTGCAAAAAATAACCCGAAGTTCAAAAATGGATAGTGCAAGGCATTTAGGGTGCCGCTGCCGGTTCAAATGCAGACTTTTTTGGACGTAATGTTATGTTCTTTGTGATCTCAAATTTTGTATTCATAAAATTTACTGAGGTATAACTCTATTGAAGTGAGGCTCTAATAAATTAAAGACGATTCGCTTAAACCCACTGGCAGGAAAGAGTTAACACATTTGGAATTTCGCAAGATAATTATCGGGTTTTTCAATAAGAGCGCTACAAAAGTTTTTTTTTAATAAAACAAAAACGGTTTTGGATATCAATGAAATTCCTTATTCCTGTGAAAGTACGTTCGATGCCATAATGTATGGAACTAAAACGGGCACGCTTGTAGAAGTCCAGACGCTAAACGCGATTTTCGACAGTTTTCAAGCATAAATCGGCCGATACTGCTGCTATTTCACGTTCGATATTCGTACGAAGTTCATCCATCATCGTTGGCTTGTTGGCATCGATCAAAACCTTGATATAGGTCCACAGGAAATATTCTTAAATATTCGGTTATCATTGAATACCAGCGATCCCCATTCACAGTGACGTGCCGGTCTTGATCATCACGGAAAAGTACGGCCCAATGACGCCCTCACCAAACTGTAATTTTTTCGGGATGCAAAGATGACTCATGGAGTACCTACGTGTTGACTGCTGCCTGATCTATAACACATATTTTGTTTATTGACGAAGCCATTCAGCCAGAAATGAGCCTCATCGCTGAAGGTGATTTTTCGATGAAAATCCGAATCATTTTCAAGTTGTTGCTCAGCCCAATTCACGAACATACGAAGCTTCTGGTGGTCAAGTGGCTTCAGTTCTTGCGTCAATTTAATATTGTAATTTAATCTTTAATCTTTTCGCAAAATTCGCCACAACGACGTCACAGTGATGCCCAACTCTTGAGAACGACGCGTGAAAGGCACATTTGTGCTTTCTGCCTCAGCGGCAGCAATATTCTCGACACTACGGCTTTTGTACTGTGCCTGTGGATTAAAATTTTTCCACTAGACGCTCAATTGTTGATCTGCTAGGACGATTATGACGACCATAAATTGGACGTAGCGGTCTTAAAGTTGAGGCCACTGACTCCGTATTTCAGTAGTAAATTGTACTAATGACACGTTGTTGGCCCGTATATATCATTCAATCATAAAATGGCAAACCTTACTTAAGAGCGGCAAAAAATATGGCGTTGTTTGCTGTCAATGTGGTTCTACTTTTGTAGCGTCCTTGTTGAAAAACCCTTTATAGCTTAAAATACAAACAAACAGTTGTTTTATGCTTCATATCTATATTTGGGTTATTTTGTCTTCGGTTCTTATTTCTCCTTGGTCAGAAGTCTCTTTATTAAACTGAGCACATAGCATACTTTGTTCGCAGAGTACTAAAAAAAAGTAGCAACCACAGTGTGTGTGGAAGTTAGCATCATGGCAGTGGGGTAACGATATCAAGTCTCCTTAAATTTTGGAAAAGTGTTTTCGTAAAAATACAAAATTTTGGCTGTTAGGCCGCGTTTCCATTTGCAAGCTAACTCGCGGAAGTCTTGCAGAAGTTTCTTGCAGTGGGGCTTACACTGCTATATGAATTCTTCTAATTTCTTCTGCAATAAATGTCTTGCAAGAAGCTCGCGCAATATACTGTCGCAATTTATTGCAGAGGTGTCTCCACTGGAGAGTCATTAATGTCGCAAGAATTTTTGTAATTTATTTGAAATTGTGAATTAATTTGAAATTGTGGATGTTAACGTTTAGGAGCTGCAATTACAATTTTATGGATAAAAAAGACAAAGCGATAAGCTTTGGTGCGCGATTGGATTTTAAGAAGACGGGAAGCTGGTGCCTTCTTTAATTTACTAAACGAACTAAACGCTCAACAATATTTCAATCTCACTTGGATGACACTAGTCGATTTGGAAGTTTTGTTATTTAAAGTGGGCCCTATTTTAAAAAAGCAGGATACTCTATTCCGTGATTGAATATCAACGAAGGATAGACTCCTCTTGACCCTGAGATTTTTAACATCCATAAACAATACATAAATACGGATAACACTCGTAACGTTCAATTGCGAGAAAATTCATATACTCTCTTTCGACCAACTAGCCGCGAGTGCGAGATATACGAAGCTGTTTCGGTTAGCTGCAAGAACTATCGCGAGTCAATGCAAACCTGTTTCAACCTGCAATTTATTGCACTCGCAAATACTCGCAAGAACTTATGCAAGAACTGTCGCGATCGAACTTGCTTCTCAGTTTCCACTTCCAAGTCACTGTCGGACAGACTCTCAGACATTTCTTGCAGAAGTTTTCTTGCAAATGGAAACGCGGCCTTAAATTGGACCGGAGACAACAGGTTCGTCACCAGTCTACACAATCCTACTATTGCTTAAAAATACAATGTCAACACTTCAATTTCTCTATCAACTCAGTTTCGTACACTCCCTTTTATTTATTTATTTAAAAAAAGAACTAAAAAGTATTAGTCATTATTAGGAGCACCAGGCATAGGCAACTCGTTCGGTAAATGAAAAGGTGCAATTGGAAATTGGCTCGGTATAAAGTTATGGACCACATTAAATCCCAGCTGAGAGCTATTTACATCTGCCTTCATTTCAATCTTTCCATTAATGATGTCTGAAATGTTGGGATGGAGGATATCATTTGGATTTGCATCGGGACTAAGATCAATTTGAAATTTTTTCATGACCTCGCTGACAAGCTGTGGTGGTAGGGTTCCTGATGTGAGATTCAATACTGGAATTTCCGTCGTCGTTGCAGTTGGTGGAGTAGTTCCTGGTGCTGACGACGAAGAAGATGTATGTTTCATCAATTTTTTCTTAGTTCGGAAACCGTTTTCGTCAGCGATGTAATTTACCACCACCATTTTACCGTCAGCACGCAGATATCCGTATGATCCTACGACGGTGCCATTTGAATATTTCCTCTCTTTTCGGAACTGAATGTTTTCTGTTTTTTTGTCCTCAATATGATAACCAAATTCATATGTTCCAGAGCCTGGTTAAGAAGAGAATCGACATTTAATTAAGGAAACATTTGAAAAAGTCTTGTAATTGAAGCATACCTTGAGGACCTCGGTAAAAATAACTTGTTTCTTTAGGAGAAGTTGAAGTTAAATTCACGGCAGCCTCATAAGCTGCCTCGGTTGTATTATCTGTGTTGGCGCATATTGCTTGGTGTGGCACAAACGGCGCAGTTAAAATAAGCTGAAACAAAAGTGCATAAGTTAAGGCCAGTTAGTAGTTTAAATTAATTTAAAACTTCTTTAGAGAGTGACTATTTGACCCTCCTTACAAGTTTGAGTAGAAAACACTTCGCAAATTGGCATCATAACTTATTCAATGTGGTTGTTGATTCCCAAAAAAAAAAAAACATTTCAGTTCAAGTTGCTTTGAAAGCCTAGTTCGCTCAAGAAATCAGAAGTACCACACAACTTAAAGTCTAAGGCCTAATTATTCCAATTCGTATTTCTTTATCTTTGAAATCGTCTTTCGTTTGCAAACACCGTACTCAAATACTGACATCGTGAATAGAATTTTTCACCATAAATCTTTCAGGTCGTCGACCTTAGAACTATGCTGTTAGATATTCACTCAAATTCATTTGTAAACACACATCACATTGAAAACAGAACTTACAATTAAAAATCGGTAAACCATGCTTAAAGTAAAGTCTGTAAAAGGCACGTCTCAGCCTGACAAGAACTAAATAGAGTCTGAAGCTTCAAATTTTCTTCTCACTCAACCAATTTGGCAATAACTCATAGGCTTCCAGAATAGCCAATTAAAATATCTACGTGATTGTTTAACTGAGGCTACCCAAATAGAGTAGGTACATCAAATGCAAGCAATGTGAATATTGTCATGAGTGTGTGAAATAAGTGTTCAAAAAGGCAATAGCCAATCACGATTTAATTATCACTCAAAAATACTTGAGAGTATTTAGTGCGATCTACTTTCAATCCGTTGGTGTTAAAACACATGAAAATTGAAATTTTAGTTCTTTGATCTTTGTGGCTATAGATGTGTAATTTTAAATAATAATATTGACTCTTAAATTGAAAAGTGAAATTTGTTGGCCAGTGCTCGGGTCAAATCTAGTGACTGATATCTGAACCCCTTCTTATTGACGGATTGATATATTTTAATGGTTTTTGTTGTTTGTCTGATCGATGACTAGGTGGCTAAAGCCTAATAATAATGAAAAAATAATTCATTGATATTGAATGATTTTTTAGTTATTTTTGAATTTTACATTTTTTCATCGTGACGTCGCGTCGGGATATGCTTGATCAGTTCAAATAGAGAGTCGAGAAGCATGCACCACAGAAAAGGAGATAGAATACTACCTTTTGGTAAGCACTTATTTAACAAAACTTATTTACAAAACTATTGTAGCATATTTTCCACACTCAGCTTCAAAGTGCACTGTTGGACTGTTGCATCCATTAGCATTGTTTTAATCCATAAGACTAATGATGCGTTCACGCCATATTCTATGGCAGGGTTGAGCAAGCCATCAAAGCAAGCATTGTACCAAGCACCTTCTATGTGAAAGAAAATAACTACCGCCAAATCTTTCCTGCCAAGCGCGCATTCAATCCTGCTAACAAGATTTTGAAATGCGGTTTCATAAGATTTTCCGGGTTGGTAACCATGTTGCATCTCGGGTGAAGAGGGTATTTTTAGATTATGGTTTTGCAAATGAAAATCTCAGCCATTCTTTCCAGCGTTTTAGCAGTAAGGCTGTAAGAATGATTTGTCTAAAGATCTTGGCGGGTGAATAGTCTTGCTTACCTATTTTTGGTATGAAAATGACTTTAACACTCTGCCAAGGAAGGGGCAGCCAAGTATGCTAGAGCTAAGCTGCCAGTTAAAATATGTTTAAATATACATTGATACATATAGATAGTTAATCTATATATCTATGTACTGTACATATATATAAAACAGGATGTATGTATGTATGTCCGGTGTAGACTCCTAAGCCACCCAACGGATTTTTATGAAATTTTCGGGGTTGACATAGTTTAGTCCATATTCCCACAGGAACAGCGTTAGGAACGGAAAATTTGAAACTACTCCACAGATTTCAAAAATTCTTTCAGCACCAAGAGTGCTACATTATCTCCCTTCATCAGTTACTTAAACTACAGTCACCGACTAACCTTCAAGCCGGTCAGTTCGTTTGCGTTTGGTTTGTGTATACACATCTAATTCAAAGAGGTACGTTTAACCTATTCATATTAAACAACCTTATTTCCTTTCATTTTTTCAAAAAAGAAAAAAAATAATAAATAAATAAACAATAAAAAACAATTTCAAGTAGTCAGTGAAGTTTTGCAATTATGGCCCCCGGGCCAGGTGTTGTTTCGGGTGGTCGGTTTGATGGTCTCGACATAGAGTCCCTCGCCGATGTCAACCCGCATAGCAAAAGAAGAAAAACCGCGAACATCACCCATTTAGACAAACAAAGTGCCACAATTTCAAACTCCGCTCCCTCTTCCGACCCCAAATTTATTGTCATTGCGCCAGCAGACAAGGAAAAACCACTAAATAAAATCAGTGTATTTCTACTAAAAAAAGCCATCGATGGTATTAGCACTGGCTACGAGTATATAACCCAGTTGCGTGATGGTAATTTGTTAATCTTGTGCAAATCCAAAAAAGTAGCCAATCTCTTTCTAGCTAAGAAAACACTTTCCAATATCTGCCCAATAACAGTGTCACTTCACTCTAACCTTAATGAATCTAAAGGAACCGTATATGCTCCCTGCTTAATTGACGTCGATGAACAAGAAATTATTCGCGAGATGAAAACTCAGGGCGTCACAGACGTTTACAAATTTAAGAAAACTAGAGATAATGTCACCCGATGCACTGGTCTGGTATTGTTTACCTTTGATCTCTTCCGTCCCCCCACTATTCTGAACATTGGTTGGTACAACGTCAAAGTAGAGGAATATTTCCCCAATCCAATGCGCTGTCGCAAATGCCAAATTCTTGGGCACACAACGAAACGGTGTAACAATGAACCGGCATGTGAGGTTTGTAATGAAACCCCACACCCCGACCCCCCAGCGAAATGCAATCGTATACTCTGTGCAAACTGTAATCAAGATCACCCATCGTCAGCAAAAACTTGTCCTCGGTACTTGCAGTCCAAAGAGATATTGAAAATTAAAACAATAAAAAAATGCAGCATGTCAGAGGCTAGGCAAATATACAACGAACAAAACCCCCCGTCCACTTTACCCGTCAGCTTTGCCAATGTCGCCAGTAATGCTAACCTACGTAAACCGGTTTCTCCTACAATCAACAACAAAAGCCCACTCAATCCACTTTCAGTGGCTGATGAAACCAACCTGCAAAAACCGGTCTCTGATAAAAAAAATCTCTGCTCCTTCTAACAATAACCTCTCACCATCAACTTCAGCAGTAGCCTCATCAGGTAAAATCTCTAATTCCACCATAGCGTCTAGTTCTTCTCACCACAACCAAAATCAAAACTCTCTCACAAAAACAACTAACCATACCCAATACTCAAATTTATCATCTTCTCAAACTCTCTCAAACACAAATCAATTTAGCTCTAACCCCTGTGCACATCAATCAAACATTACACCCATTGAAATCATGCCTAGCCAACAAATACATTCGCAAAACATAAATAATTCAAACAACGATACTACCCATAATAAAACTACTTTCATTCCACAATCCAAAGCTTCAAATTCACCCTACGATTCAGTACCCATCGTACCAATTGAAATAGACGATGATGGAATATAATCAAAATAATATTTTCCCCAACAATGACTCTACAACCCGAAGTTTGAATCGCCTAGGCTCCCCGACGAGCCTGGGGGCTTCAACCTCCGGACTGCAGAGTCCGAGCCTGAACCACCCTATTCTTAACACCCAAGATTTTTCGCAATATAGCCATGATTATATCGCGCAAAAGTCTAGCACAAGTTCAAAAGCATTATTTAAATTCCTTCAATGGAACCTTAACGGTTACTTCAACAACTACCACGAACTCCAACTCTTAATAAATGACCAAAATCCTTCAATAATTTCTCTCCAAGAAACCCACATAAGAAATAATTTCCAGCCACAAACACCAAAGACTTATTCGTCTTTGTTTCAAAACCTACCCTCGAATACCTCTTCGACCCAAGGTGTAGGGCTTCTAATACACAAAACAATACCCCATAAATTCATAAGCATAAGCTCTAGACTTCCGGCCGTAGCCGCTGAAATAGATCTCAAGTTCAAAATAACAATCATCTCAGTGTATATCCATCCAGATTTTAAATTCAATGCATCCGACTTGGAAGATGTAATTTCAAATATCCAAACTCCAACTATAGTCACAGGGGATTTCAACTCATGGAACCCACTCTGGGGGTCACCTTCCCTCAATAATCGCGGCAAAATAGTGGAAGACTTCTTTAACAACACCAACCTAGTTCTTCTAAACAACGGGGAACCTACCCACTTCTCAACTCATGGCACTCTTACCCACATCGACTTAACTTTCATATCACCCCAACTTAGCCCCAACGCCTCCTGGTCAAGACTTCCCGATTTGCATGGCAGTGACCACTTCCCAATAGTGACGACACTGTCTTTTGAATATCCGCAACATAGAACGAAAATTCCACCTAAATTCCAAACAGATAGAGCTAACTGGGCCTTATATCAGTCAGAAGTTTTAAACTTTCTTACTGAAAGGAATCCATCGAAAAACATCAATAAAGAAACTGCGATCATCCAAAAATCAATTCGTTTCGCAGCCAACGTTGCTATTTCCCAAACACATCACAAACCAAACAGCCAAAAAAAAGTACCCTGGTGGAATAAGGAAATCGCAAACTTAAGAGCAGTCAAACAGTACGCTTGGAAAACTTTTAAAAAACATACTTCCGACCAAAATCTTATAGCGTATCGCAAAGCCAATGCAGTCTTTAGGAAAGCTGCAAAAAGTGCCAAATCAGCATGCTTTGAAAAGTTTACTGAAAACATTAATCCCAGTATCAGCTCTAAAAAGCTGTGGGCGGATGTTAAGCTTCTTACAGGTAATTATAGTAGTTCGTCAGTGAAAACTATAAGATCTACATCTGGCAATCTTACTTGTCCATACGAAATTGCGGAACTTTTTAGCCAAACTTGGTCTCTATATTCAGAAGACAAAAATTTTTCGTCACAGTTTATATCCCAAAAACAAGATTCACTCAACTATTCGGCTTCTTCTTATGAAACTGATAAAACAGCAAAACAAATCGAGCTACCTATCAATTTAATGGAACTTGAAAGCTGTCTTCAATATGCTAAAGGAAAAACTCCAGGTTTTGACAGGATCTCTTACACCATGCTAAAAAACTCGCCTATATGCTTAAAAAACAGGTTTTTACAACTATACAATGAAATCTTCAACACCGGCACAATTCCACAAGTATGAAAAACAGCCACTATTATCCCAATACCAAAAGGGAACAAGAGCACCACTGAAATTAGTAGCTATCGCCCAATATCATTACTGCCATGCGCTAGCAAAATCCTTGAAAAAATTATTTCAAAGAGATTATTCTGGTTCTTAGAAAAAAAAAATTTGCTAAGTCAAAATCAAGTGGCTTTTAAACAAAAGCACTCTACTATGGATGCTCTTCTGCATATAGACTTTTACGTAGCCTCCGCTTTATCCTGTAAAAATCATATTTCAGTTCTATCAATAGACTTCGAAAAAGCCTTTGATAGAATTGGAATTCATATTATCATTAAGAAACTCACGTTGTGGAAAATCGGTCCAAAAATCTTAAGTTTTATTAAATCTTTCTTAAGCAATAGAAAGTTTCGAATAAAAATAGGGCATGCCTATTCATCAGTGAAATATCTTCAAAACGGTATCCCACAAGGATCCCCTCTTTCGGTTGTGCTTTTTATGATAGCATTTAATGACCTTACTGAAATTATTAGTAAATATAAAAATTTAGACCATTTTTTGTATGCAGATGATTTAACATTGTTCACTAAGTGCAATAACCTCGAAACAACTGCTTCCATTTTTGCAAACGTTCTTGAAGATATTTCAACTTGGTGTTCTCACTCAGGCTCAAAAATTTCACTAGAAAAAAGTAAAATTCTACACATTTGTAAAAAGTCGAGTTGTTCCAAAAACATTACATTGAGCACAAATTACAATTCCATAATTAATGTAGATAGTCTCTGTTTGCTTGGTATAATATTCGATTGTAAATTTAATTTTAAAGAACACTGTCTTTACTTAAAGAAAAGCTTAGCTACCAGACTTAACATTATTAAGTATTTATCATCTAGAAATAGTCTTGTTCACATTAACTCCTTACTAAGTTTGGTCAGGACTACCATCCTTGCAAAAATCGACTACGGAATCAGTATTTACGGAAAGTGCTCTAGTTCGGTATTGAAAATAATTGAACCATCCTATCACAATGCAATACGTTTAAGCCTTAAAGCGTTCAGAACAACACCTATTAAGAACATGTTGGCCGAAGCCGGACTGCCCTCAATAGAGCAAAGAGTTCAACACAACACATCTCTACTCATCCAAAAACTAAGCACTACCGAAAATCGTCTCGTCTCAGCCGACGTCAAACAATCCTTAGCTCGGAAGAAACTCCCTAAAACTCCATCCACACTTTATAATGCAATACAATTTTCTCAAAGAATGGACATTCCAATCTTAAATAATGTCAACCGACCTGGCGCCAAACCACCTTGGACTTTATCAAGCGATATAGTGTAAACACCAAACTTAAGGAGCTTCCTAAAACATCAACTCCAAACGAGCAGTATATTCAGAGTTTCTTGGAAATAATGCATATAGAAAAAAAAAAAAAGTTTAACTTCATCTTCACTGATGGATCCAAAAACGACCTTGGAACAGCATTTTCTGTTTCCACCCAAGACGGAACAATTATTTCAAAAGGACTTCTAAGACAATCAGCATCAGTTTTTTCAGCCGAAGCTATGGCTGTTTTAAAAGCAATAGAAGTCTCTGGTCCAAAAAAAAACAATAATCTGCTCTGATAGCTTGTCCTTATTAGAAGCAATTCGCAAAGTTGGAAACCGAACACTCATCGATAGATAGATAGATAGATAGATAATGCGATTTATTTACTGTATCTGTTATTACAAAATATTTCAAAAAGACAAAACAATCGTCAAAGCTTGGCTTTGCGCCGTCTGCCCGATTAACATCATTTAGATATGTAGATAAATATTGTGATATGTACATTTTTAAAAAATCTACTTGGAAGTTTTTATTTATTTGTTTTTTTTTTTTTCCTTTTTTGGATTTGTAGTTAATTTAATTTTATTATTAAAAGGCTTCATTAATTATTTGATTTCTGTATGACATTGCAATTTTATAGAATTTGTACAGTTGGTTGTTATTTCTTTCGCAGTTTAGAATGGCTAAGACTTCTTGTTCTGGTATGTAGTTGGTGTTAAAGGTATCTCGTCTGATTTCACACAGAATAGGACATTTTCCTAGGAAGTGCAAAACATCTTCTCGTTCATGTAGATTACAAAGACTGCAATAAATTGGTAAATCCTCCCTATGAGGTCTGAAGTGAAGACTAATCAGCTCCCCTCTCATTTTAAAGATGGTTGAAATTAAATTGAGATCGTTTTCGGGGCGGAAATAGTTTGCATCACAAAGATTATGGTTTAGCCGGCTGTAGGTTTGTCTAAAGATAGAAGATGAAGCTTCGTTTATGAACTCAGACCTTAGCTGTTCATCCGTCATGGAAATCGTTTCAAGAAGCTGTTTTCTATTTTGATTTTCGTTTCCATCAAATAATCTAAAACTTAAGTGACAACTGTTTGCAAGCTCCTCCCACTTCTTATACCAATGATTTCGTTTTCGTATTGATTGAAGTGCCAACAATTTTGCATACCTTTCCTCTGGCATATTTAGAACCCTTACGATGTATTCGGCATGCAAAGTTAATGTTTTTATGAAAAGTGGTGACAATCCTGTTTCAATTGGAATCATGTAGTTCGGTGTTGTTTTTGGAAGTCGGAAACATCTTTTAATAAAATACCGCAATAGTTTTTCAACTGATTCGTATTTTACGAAACCCCAAGCTTGAGCTGCGTACAACATTATAGATTCTGCTACTGAGACAATAACCTTGTATTTCACAGTGTGACTAATAGCTTTGTTCGAAAAACATTTATTCCAAGTGGCATTGATTGCACTCTTGGCTTTCATCAGCTTATCCTTTAAATGAGTTTCCATGTTGAGATTACTGGTAATAATCACTCCGAGATATTTATAGGACTTCACGATTTCAATCTCTTCTCCTTCAAAATGCCATTTTTCACCCCTCGCGTTTCGTCCTGCACCTTGCCTAAAGATCATCACCTTAGATTTTTCCAGATTGACTCTTAAATTCCACAATTTGCAGTACGTTTCAAGTCTGTTGATCATTAGTTGGAGTGATTGGGGTGTATACGCAAATAACGCCACGTCGTCAGCAAACAGGAGAGCTTTGATGACTTTTCTCGATACCTCTATTCCGCAGGGAAGAAATTCGATGAGGTCGTTAATAAACAAAGCAAAGAGACTCGGACTTAGTGTGCATCCTTGTTTTACACCCATTTTACATTCAAACCAGTCTGAAATTTCTGTCCCATTCCACACCGCAGATATATTCTTGCTATAGATATTTTCAAGGACCTTACCGAATTTGGCTGACATTCCCAATCTGTATAGTTTGAAAAACAGGGCTTCACGATCAATTGTGTCAAACGCAGCTTCGTAGAAATCATCGTAGAAATCATTCGCAACCGATTAATTGGTAGTGGGATAAACAAAAAACTTATGTGGATTCCAGGACACGCTGGCATAAAAGGAAACGAAGCAGCAGATTTAGCTGCCAAATCGGCAATTACAGAACCTTTATGTGCGTTTTATATTCCAAACACCCGGGATACAAGGAATGAAATTCATAAATATTGGACAGAGAAAACCCACAACGATTGGAGCCAATACATTCACCATTACTCCCACATCAACCCAAATGGGAGAAAACCCAACTACCCAACACCATGCTCAGGGAAAAAAATAAAAAATTTTATCCGTCTTCGACTGGGGCACACTTATATCACACACGGCCATATTTTATCAAAAACCGCCCCTGCAAACTGTCACCTATGCAACACCAACGAAACAATCACAGTAAAACACCTTGTGTATGATTGCCCAAAGGTCAAAGAGACGGCAAAATTGCTGATCCCCAACGCTTCATTCCCCTACTTGCTAAAAAACCCATCAGAAGACAACATCAATCAAACTGACAAACTTATCCGCAAACTAAAATTAGAAAATATTTTATAAATTTTTTACTTTTTTCTTTTACACATATCATAAGAGTATCCAAACATTACTATTCAATATATTTACAAATAGATATTTTTTCTTTTTCCATTGTTCATTGTTATCAATACTCTCTTTAAGTTCGAGCTGATAGTCCTGGTAGCTAGTGCTCGTTAAATATTATTAGCATTGTAATTTATTACGTGTCAATAAAGATATAAATAAATAAATAAATAAATACTTAAACTATATTTCATGCCTATAAAGTTACTTGACCGATTTCAAAAATTCTTTCAACTCTAGGATGTTACATTATCCCTCAGTTACATAGACTTATATTTCATTCACATATTTCCACGGGAACTTAAGATTCCAACAGAAATGGGTTGGAAACGGAAACTTTGGAACTACTGGACAGATCTCAAAAATTCTTTCAGTATTGGGATGCCACATTGTCCCACAGTAAGATAGATTGTATTTCATCCCCAAATTCCCATGAAAGACGAAAGACGAAAACGGGAACCTTAAATACGAGGGAGCTTTTTTATATACGCGGAATGGGGTATATAGGATGGAAATAAAAAAACCAAATTATTTTTCCTTTTCAATTCACCTGCAAGACGGATACATTTTTCAGATCTTTCAATTAATTTATTTATACCCTCATTAAAAATGTTTTGTCCTTACCTTCAAAATACGCCGAAACTGCCTCTTTGACTTCATCATCCATTAGTAAATTTCTTACCCCGAAGCTCTTTTTTCATTTTTGGGAACAGATAATAATCACTCGGGGCCAGGTCTGGACTGAAGGGTGGGTGATCCAAAATATCGAGGCCTACTTTACGCAGGGCAGCCAACGCAATGCAGCTCTTGTGCACGGGCGCGTTGTCGTGCAAAAGCAGCACACCTTTTGTCAATTTCCCCCGTCTTTCTTTTTAAAGGCTCCTTTTAATCGCTCTAATATTAAAGCGTAGTACTCTCCGGTTATAGAAACACCTTTATCTTCATAATCGATTAGTTATACTCCTTCCGAGTCCCAAAAGACCGTTGCCATGAGTTTTCCCGCTGACTGTGGCACCTTAAACTTATTGGGAGATGCTGTGCCTTTTTTGTGCCACTGCATGGAGTCTTGTTTAGACTCAAACTCATAATGATGAACCCAAGTTTCGTCTGCAGTAACAATTCGACTCAATACACGATCCTTGTCTTCATTGCAGAGGTCTAAAAATGCACGTGAACACTCTACGCGCTGTTGTTTTTCTCCATATTTCACTTTTTACTCCCGATTATGTTGCTTGGTTGACGATAGCTCGAAGACAAATTTTCTAAGAACAATGAAACCTCGTATTTATTTTAATTATGAGTAGCTGAACTCGTTACGACTATAATGAGCATAGTCACCCCCTCTAACCCCCTCATTCCGCGAATATAAAAACGCTTCCTCGTATATTATAGTTACATACACTCATGGTTACACAATTAATTCATTTTTATAAAATTAGGATTACATATCCATATATTAAGTACAAATTTCAACGAAAGCAAAATTCGTTCAAATTCTAAATATTTAAAATCACAATCATTAAAAGAACCAAAGAAAATAAATTCCACTATAACAATAGTCATTTCTTTAACAAAAAATCAATAATATATAAAATAAGTGTGGCCATATAATAATGTCACATGAAAAAAATAAGCAAAATATGATAAAAATATAGTTTTTTTAACCGCACAGTTGATATTTCGTAGGATAGCCTTTCTGTTTCGATACGGCGGATATTCTCCTTGGCATGGAGTCCACCAAACCTTTCTATTGCTCTACGCTACTATTTTTCTACTCTTTCTGCAAAATACTCCAGAGAGTAGTCTTGCTGTTGGTTTTTTTTCCGCAACTTTTTTTTTTAGAATGTCCCCAAATTTCCAATAGGGTTTAAGTCCGGTGACATTGCTGGCCACCCCAAAACATTCACTTTACGCTCTTCTTACGCTATAGTTCTTTAGAACTATAGCTACATGACATATTAGCCATTTTTCCAAAAACCTCGAAAATATTCGTTTTTTATACTCATAATTTCAAGAATCATATAAATATATGCTATAGATATATATTCCTAGAGAACATAAGATTCAATTTTGCAAAAATTCAGTTGAACAGTTTAAGAGACTATTGGAATTTAAGAAGTTGAACTCAAATTAAATACTAGATTTTCAATACTTATATCTGATCACTGAATGGCAATACAAAACATCTTCAAAAAAGGAAAGGAACAAATCTGACCCTTTGATCATCAAAAAAAAAAAAATACCTTGGAATAGACCTTAAGCCACACCGTATCACAACTTGATTAACCAAAACTCCAATTAATTATGCACGTTATAAAAAAAAAGAGTGCTCCGTAATTCGTGTATTATCCTTTGGGGTGTGATTCCTGGTCATATTCTAAGAAAAAATTGTTCGACAGTAAAGCTCGTTTCTCAACTTTGACATCACTTTTTGACAATTTTAATCTTTGGTGTACCCTTTACTAAAATCTTATATCTCAAACCGGCTCTTCAGAGTGCGGTATGATCAAGAATATTCAAAGCTATGTAATATACAAGCCGGTGTTCCACAAGGAAGCGTCCTAGGACCTACCCTGTATTTGCTATATACAAGGGATATTCCAGTGGAAAACAACACCATTATGGCTACTTTTGCGGATGATACCGCAATTTTGGCATCCAGTAAGTGCGTCGTCAAGGCTGCTGAGAAATTGCAAAATGCCGTCGACACCGTTAGTGATTGGACCAAAAAATGGCGTATCAAGCTCAATGAAGCTAAATCTGCACATATAAACTTTACAAATAAAAAGTTAAGCTACGTTCAAATATTCATCAACAATCAAGCTGTACCTTACGCCAATACGGCCAAATACCTTGGGATGAATTTGGATGCAAAGCTAAAATGGAAAGAGCATATCAAAAAGAAAAGGGAAGAGCTCAACTTGAAGTATAGAAAAATGTACTGGTTACTCGGTAGAAATTCGGACTTATCTGTCGAAAATAAAATAATGCTTTATAAACAAGTACTTAGACCTGTTTGGACCTATGGAATCCAATTATGGGGCTGTACAAAGAAAACAAATACTGAAATCATCCAAAAGTTCCAAAACAAAGTCCTTCGTGGAATAGTAAATGCACCATGGTATATAAGAAATAGCGATTTACATCGTGACCTACAAATAAAAACGGTTACAGAAGTTGTAAGAAAACATGCTGTATCACACAATCAGCGACTGCATAGTCATATCAACTTAGAAATGGAGTCCGTATTAAATACGAGAGGCAATGTTCGGAGATTAAGAAGAACCAAGCCACACGAGCTAATGGCCTAAAATTCATGGGAAGCATTAAAAGTTTAAGCTTCCCTTAAAGAGATAATATTATTGGGAAAGAAAAATCTGTTGTCGATCGTTCATAGATTGGTTCTGATTACGAGGAGTTTTTAGTGGGTAAGAATCCCACACTACTTGGTATCGAATAGTAAATCCGATATCTCTGTCAATACTGATGATAGAGACCTAATCTTAGATTTAATTTTTTTTTTGAAATAACAGCTTTTAAGACTGTATTCAAGTTGAGCTTCCATATGCTTTGGGTTGCCAGATTTTCAATTTTAAGTGTTTAAATTTTCTTCCCGAATTAAAGTTTTGACTTTGAGGTCATTTTTTTTTTTTTTTTTCAGAAAATTCCATGAAAAATGGAATGCCCGCCTATACTTGTAGAAATAATTACAACGTTGCTCATAAGAAATTCCGGAATTTATTTATGAAAAATGAAAAAGGAATCGTATTTTCAAAATCTTGCAAACAGTTTAAAAAATGTAAACACAATCAGAGATTGCCAGAGAAATACGCGGAGTCACTTTTAATACGCCAGCTCAATTATCAGCCGCTGAATTCAAAATCCATTTCCAAAATCTACTGTCCTCATTGCCTAACTATTCCTGTTCACCTCTAATCCTAACGCCTCAGTTAGACCGCATCATTGAGTTTAGTGAAGTTTATTCTTCAATATCGTCTTCAAAGGATCATAAGGCCATATCCATACCCGGATGGATGGAATACCATTTGAATTCTATAAGAATGCAAGCCCGTTTCTTGTCAAAGCAATTCATAAGCTATTCATTGAAATTTTTGAAACTGCAATTGTTCCAAACTCGTTTAAAAAACTGATCATATATCAACTGAGACACTAATTATAGAGAACTGTCTTTTCTCGACACATTCTATAAACTATTTACTACTGTTCTTCTTAGTAGACTAACAACGTAGTCAAAACAAGAAGCTCTATGCGTTTTTATCGATTTCAAAGCTTCCTCTGATAATATCAACAGAGAAACGTTATTTTACAAGCTTCCAGCACTAGGAATCTCTACAAAAATGGTACCTATATCTATTATCAAAGCACTTTACTTGGATACTTCGGCTGCTGTCTGGGATGGGAAAGTTTAGTCCGATTTCTTTGCTACTAAAAAAGGAGTCAAACAAGGATGCGTCCAGAGTGCTCTGCTCTTTGTTCTTTATTTTTATTTGAATTTCCTGCATGATAATCTACCACTGGGTTTATCTATAGATAATACTGGTATTAACGCCTATATGCTGACGACATTGTACTCCTATGTCCTATCAGACAGTTCTTCGAAGTTACAAAAGCTCATTGACAGCTTTACAGTACCAATATTGTAACAAATAGCACCTTTCAGTCAATCTTGGCAAGTCCGAAGTAGTTATTTTTCGAAACGAAGGACGCAGAGCTGTTTGCGAGAAATGGTTTCACAATGACACAGAAGTAACGGTATCGAACCAACATAAATATCTTGGTGTTATGTTCAACTACAACATGTCTTGGAATGAACATTCAAATAACAGGCTCGCATAATCCAAAATCTCCATAAACGCTCCTTGGTCCAAGCTGTTCAGAAATAAATCAGTTCAACACTCAGCAAAATAAAAAATTCACGATGCTGCTACGCGATCAATTATGTTGTACTGCGCTCAAGTGTGGGGATATAGCGAACATTTATACAAGTAGAAAAGTTACAACGATTTTTTATCAAAAGATGTTTTCTCCTACCAGATACAACGCCCAACTATGCCTTACATATCAAAACTGGACTTCCTAAAGCGTTTCTAACATCATTCCAATGGTAGGCTATCCAGAATACTGTCGGAAGCAATTATTAGAAAGAAAATCTCCTGGGCTAAGGAATTGTTAGACCTTTTCAACGGATTCAATTGACTTTGCGCTCACCATAAATGTAAATGAGTGGAAAGGATTGCATAACATACTTTTGTCGAATCGAAAGGATTTGTCAGCACTGCGAAGCAAACCCAATTTCACGATGACTACTGCAATGTGCTCTACACCGAAGTTCCAAACTACTTTAACGACGCCAACCCATGTGATATGATCTGCCTTATATTAAAAACTCGCTGTGGACTCCTCAATCTGAATGGAAGAGCTTTCCAAAGAAACACCAAAGGTTTAGGCACACTTTGCAACTTGGATGCTTCTGAAAATACTTTTCACTTCGTTGGAGTATGCCCGATCTTTAGAAGTTATAAAAGAATATTTCTTGGTAATGATGTACTCTCCCGTATACAGTTTTCAATGTTTTGAGTGACAGCTGCTACTATAATCTCTATAAGTTTTTGAAATCCTCACTAAAATATCGAGATCTGATTTTAAATGAATTTTCTTAATTCATATTACTCACTAAGTTAAATTCTTTATTGTTACTCTTTAACCCGACAGGCAACTTTATGTTATTGTCATAATTAATTTTATACCAGCATATACAATGTTTTTGTTATACATACCTTTCTTATGGAAACAAAATTATATCTATCTATCTAGTAAAAACAGCAATTTCATTATTCTTAACTGTAATGAATTAAAAATTAAATTCAAACAATGCTTTTGTTTTTTTCTTTTTCAATAGTTTGTGACAACAAAATGAAAACAAATAATAAGATTATTGGATTGTTTGTTTTCAAGAACTCGTTTAATTTAATTTTGACTGGTTAAATTTAATTTTTTTTTTTTAATTTAAAGTGTTACTTTTACAACAGTCCTATCTTTTTTTCATATACTGCCTGGACTTCCACACACAATTAATTAAAAATCACAATTTATTAATAGGCATACCCATTCTAGCGTTTTAGCAAGGCTAGCAATGCCAAGGAGAAAATGATCTGAAATGGTCGAAGTAAATCAAATTTGCGAAGGTAAGAATCATGTGCTATCCGCACTGATGACCAGCGAGAAACATATGCACAACGAAAACTGTCGTATAAGTATGAAGTATGTCAGAAATACGTTCCATAGTGTGTGGAAATGCAATGAATAGGTACATAACCTCGAAAGTACTCGGAAACAGGAACGTAAGCGAGAGCTAAGTATTTGTATTGAGAGGCACCAAAGCTTTTGATCCCATTTGAATGATGCCTATTTGGAACACAAAAATGGTGTTGAGCCTGAGAAATAACATAGGTTAGATTTCCTTTCTATATGCCCTCGGGAACTGAAACATAACAGGGTGCTTGAAAAAAACTATACTGATTCCAAGAATTCTTTCACCGTTGGAGTGCTTCATTGGATTTCCATTTCAATATCTGGCAACGCTGGCGCGCGAAACCTTACTTTTTATCCGAGGGTCCACAAAAAGTTTTTATTTTTATCTATTTAATAAAGTAAATCTTTCTATCAATCCTTTATAGTCTTTGTGGTGATAAATCAAAACACCCTTTCTCGATTGGCAATACATTGCACAAGCTTATTCTTTGGTTTTGATGAATAATTTGCCTTATAAACATACTTAATTTTTATGTGTAATTCATATTGACATTTAATTGTGAACAAGTGGTTCCTGTAAATTGATTACATCAACAGTCATCTCTCTTCATCATTTAGCGCCTTATCAATAATAATAAAAAGAAAGATAGTATCTCTGTCTCACTGCCTTCAGGTTAGTGCTGATTTTAGTATATGGTTCTGCCAACTTGAAGCAAAACAATTGAAACTACACATTAATCTTTATTTCATGATCTTGCGCCTCGAACTGGTCGACCAATAAATTCTTATCTATACTGATCTCGGAATTGCAACAAACACACATCCAACGCCAACCTCATCTCTAAACATATACTTACGGAAATTAAACAATTGCTTTGCGTCTTACCTCACGGAGCATCATCACCAAAAATCTCCACGTCAACATTCTTGCCTTACGGGTGAGTCATTTTTGGTATAGTTCTGCCAAGCAAGTTCCACTTTCTTGGTTCTACGCATTAATTTGGTTTTCTTTGGATTCTGTCTTTATTTACATAATTCAAAATACTCACGCCATCTACAAACTCATCACGTCAACTTTAATCTTTTGGACTAATTTATTTATCATCGAGGTTTGCGTCTTTAATTAGCCAATAAATTAACCCGCAACCAATTATCGGTTAATAATTAGCATATATCTTAACCGTCCGGTAATAATTACATTATTCGGTACACTAAGGGTGAACATTTTTCCTGAATAAAATAAAACAAAAACTTTCGAATTCTAATCGTTAAAAAATAAAACAAAACTAAAAAAAAATAAAATTAAACAAAATTAAAATGGAACTTAATCCTTGTGACTCAAGCCATTGCATTCTCGATAGCAAATACACCCAACTAATATTGTGTCATGGTCTCTGCGGTAAATCGTATCATCCACTTTGCCTCGGTCTTAGTAAAAAATCGTGTTTACATCTCAAGGAATATTCAAGCCACTTCGTCTTTCTTTGTGAGGAATGTAAAAATATCTCTCTCTCCCATGTTCTTCTTGCCATTAAATGTGTTAGTGACTCAACAAACTCCATCGTAACCGATAATAATCGCTTCCATAAGAACATACTCGGACAATTTAAACAATTTGATGATTTCTCTAAGACCATTGAAGCCCTTGAAAGTTATATCGACACCTTTGCAAAGCGTTTCAATTTAAACCATTCAAAGCTTGAAAAACAATTATCAACTATTTTGAAGACTCTAGATTCACGTGATGACCATTCTCATTGCGGCTTAAACAATATGAATGACATAATTGATAAGTTTCGTTCTACACTCATATCAGTTTTGGACTTGTACCCGCTTGATACAATACACAAAAATATTAATACGATCCGGTCTGATCTCGAAGCTTCCTATCAATCTTCGTCTAATTCCGTTTCTTCTACCACCTGTCAATTTAATTCCATCCTTCTCGACCTACTTTCAAAAATGAACGACATCAATAGCGAACTTACTTTAACACGCGTTTCGTTTAACGATATAATCGGAGAATTAAAATTAAATTCTAGTAAGATTGATGAGATTCCAATGAACATTAAACCTATAGAGGTCAACTATAATACCTCAATACTTGCGGAAATTAATGAATCATCTCACAGCCCACCTATCTCTTTTCTACGCGCTCATCCCGAAACCGAAGATACCTCCAAAACAACTTCTTCTACTCAGACCGATCGCCCTGTTTCGACTGTGCCTACAATTGTACGTTTCAACAGCACTTGGACTTTAAGCGACTGGAATAGAAGGCTAAAAAAACTTAAAAAGATCAATGAGTTTGACCCATATTTATTAAATAACTTACCTATAAACGTAGACAGCTCCTGGATTTCAAATCTTTTTATGCGTAAATATAAAATAACCATAACAAATTGTAGTCAGATAAACTCATCAAGTTATAAACTTTATATCCCTTGTAAATACCAATGGTTATTTAGTTCAATTAATGATAAACCCTTATATTTACATGATAGTATACAAATTTCTAAATGGGCACATAAAAACATTAAAATTAATCATGTACGCCCCAATGTAATAATCAAACGTGCTCATATACATACTAAAAATAACAAAGAACGCCCAAATGTTATGAATATATCCAATAATAAAAAGAAAATTGTAACTAAACTTAAAACCTTCCCTTCCGATAGCAGCCTTAACCCTACACAAAATCCATCTACCTTTAACATCCCTCACAAATTTATAACACCTCAACGAAAGCGACTCTCCTTTAATACTGATACTAGCAGGCCTTATCCAAATTTTATCCATTCCCACACTATTAACCCCAAACCCCAATCTTCTACTTCTCCCCCAGCCCTAGACCCAATGTTCTCACCAGTTGCTAAAATAACTTCCAAATTTGCCACCTCTAAGACTACTAGTGATGAGTTTAATGGTCGTTATGTGATGTCTAGATTACGCGACAATAAATTATACGAAAATGTGCGTCTCTACCTCTCATTTCTCTGTAATAAGTCTGACAGTCTGTGTATCAATGGAAAGACCAAAATGAATGTCCTTGTTTCCATTCAAAAAGCTAAGCATTTTCTTTATCTTCTTTGCTGTTACATTCGTCCCTTGCAACCTAGTCCCGTCTATCAACAATTTGTGGATTCCCTTAGCTCTTTGATTGAAGAGGCCTCATCAAACGATGACTTTATCATCCTGGGCGATTTCAACTTACCCTATTTGAAATGGATACCTTCTGAAGATAATTCACACTTTATTCCCTCTAATCCCTCATCTGAAAAAGAATTTCTCTTCACTGATAGACTTCTGGAGTTGGCATTATTCCAAGTAAGTGATGTTTGCAATAATTTAGGCCGACAACTCGACATCGCTTTCTCCTCAGACCCATCTAACTCCGTTGTAACTAAAAGTATCCATCTTCTCTCCACCCTAGATCACTTTCATCCTCCTCTATCGTTTATCTACTCCCTTGACGTTAGCATTCCAAATTTTGAGTATGAGAACTTCTCCAGCTTCAATTTTCGAAAGGCGGATTTCATTAAGCTTAATAACCTTCTTAACAGTATTAACTTTACCCATTTCATTAACATCACTACTCCCATCGATATAGCCCTTTCCTTTTTTTACACATCCATTTTTGCTTGTCTTGTTCAATGTGTTCCCTATATGGTCCAAAAAACATGTGTTTCATCTCCCCCGTGGTACACAAAAGAGTTGCGAAGTTTTAGAAACATTAGAAACAAGTTATGGAAAGCCTACCTAAAATCCCAAACGCCTTTTAACTATTTTCAATATCAACAAGCATCCTCTAATTTTTCGACTTTATGCCAATCCCTCTATCAAACATATCTTAATAAAATGCAAATGAGTCTTATCACTGAACCTAAACGTTTCTACCAATTTATAAACGTGAAGAGAAAATCTGATGGCCTTCCTTCAACATTCGAGTTCCTTGGCACGTCTTCCTCTGACGCTAAAGTCATTGTTAACCTCTTTGCTTCCTTTTTTAGTCAATCCTACATTAATACTCCTAATGAACCTGACCTTTCATACCATAGTTTTCTTTCGAATTGTCCACAAACATCTTTAGTTTGTCTCAACGTTAGCTCTCTTACAGTCCGTGATAAGTTAAACTTACTGGCTGATAACTTCTCACCTGGTCCTGATGGTCTCCCAGCAACTTTTCTTAAAAAATGTGCTAACGCGCTCTATGACCCCCTAACCAAACTTTTTCAACTCTCCCTTTCTCAGGCAACTTTCCCTTCTCTTTGGAAAGAATCTTTTATTTTCCCCATTTTTAAAAAGGGTTGTAAAAACCAAATCACAAACTATCGGCCGATTGCTAAGCTCTCAGTCATCCCAAAGCTCTTCGAAAGTATAGTATATGACTCCCTTTACTTCCACTGTAAATCAATAGTTTCTCCGTTTCAACATGGTTTCTTAAAGGGAAGGTCTACTACGACAAACCTTACTCAATTTGTCTCATTAACACTCAAGGCACTCGAACAAGGTCATGATGTAGATGTTATTACTACTGATTTCAGTAAGGCCTTTGATAAGATAAGTCATCAAATTATCTCCATCAAACTCAATGCCTTTGGTTTTCCACCTCTCATTATCGACTGGGTCAAGTCATACCTTGACAACCGTACATATAGAGTTTCTTTCAGAAACGCAGTCTCTGATCCAATTTATGCATCTTCTGGTGTCCCCCAAGGCAGCCATCTCGGTCCACTCCTATTTGTGCTTGCCATTAATGATGTGGCTAATATCATTGCATTTTCAAACCTCTCTATATATGCTGACGACATGAAAATAATTAAAATAATCTCGTCTTCCCAAGATTCTTCACTCCTTCAACATGACCTTGATTCTTTTGTAACCTGGTGTAGTAAAAACTTTCTGGACCTTAACGTTAGCAAATGTCAATCAATTACATTTTCCCGTAAACGCTTACCATCTCATCCTCGAATCTATAATTTCAGTAATGTACCTATACCTATTGTTTCCTCTATTTGTGATCTTGGAGTAATTTGTGATAAGGAACTTAATTTCCACTCACATATTGATCGTATTATTGCGAAAGCTAACTCTTCCCTAGGTTTCATCAAACGGTGGTCTAAAGAATTTTCTGATCCCTATGTTACCAAATCATTATTCATAACATACGTTAGGCCTATCCTAGAATACGCCTGTCAAGTATGGTCTCCTTACCAAATCACCCAGTCCCTTAGAATTGAAGCTGTACAACGTAGATTTCTCAGATTTGCGCTGCGTAACCTACCTTGGTCCAACCCCGTCATTTTACCCCCTTATGAAGATCGATTGCTCCTAATCGACTTACATACCCTTTCTCAACGTCGCCGCGTTGCTGACATTATATTCGTCCACCAGCTTATTACTGGTACCATAGACTGTCCGGCGTTGCTTGAGTTCATCAACATCAATGTTAACTCACGTAACCTAAGATCGATCCCTTTTTTTCACATACCTACTCATCGCACCAACTACGGTCACTTTAACCCTATTTGCAGAATGCTTCGTTTTGCGAATGCAGCACAAGACTCCTTCGATTTTTGCCTTAGTTCCTCTGCCCTTAGAACAATCTTACACAACTCCCCTCCCTAAGCCTTCAAAATAATTTTATTTCATTATTGTTAAGTTAGTTTTTTAAGTAATCTATTTTTGTATATATGTAAATATCATGTTTATTCACTAATGCGCTTGCACTAAGCTAAATAAATAAATATTATTCCCCTAAATACCATGGACTATATTTCATTTCCAAATTACCACAGGAAGGAGGAATGGGAACGGGAATTCAAAAAGCCACTAGAATGATATCACATTTTTGCCGCTATATCCAATACGACGTAATACGAAAATAGTATAAAAAATACTTTATCTCCATATTCCCACGAAAACGGGATGGGAACTTGGAAAGTTCTGAACCGATTCCAAAAATTATTTTTTTCCTACAAAAATAGGTGTCTATAAATTTGTTTGGCTCTAAATGGTTTATGGTGTGGTTTTGTGAGTTTCGTTGTGTTTTACTAAGAGCTTAATTTTTACGAGCATACTGATATATTTTATTATAACATATGTAAACATATTTCGAATAGGAAAATTATATTTCGATAAATATAGAAAATGTACCTTTTACAGGATTGTTTTTTAAGAAAACCGATCTTGAACGCTTTTACCGCATTTATCTCAAGGCATTGAGATACATCAAAACGTGATCAGAGAGCCCAAATCATTTTAGGAAAAATAGTTTTATATGTTATCAAGTGAGTGAGTAATTATGGCCGCCTTTGTTCGAGAGTGGAACCACTGTGAAATGGAATGAACTCCAATACAATAAAAACAAATAATTTAGTTGACCGCTTGGCAAGGCTAACCGTAGTCTCTGTTTTGTTTTTGCAAGCTTAAAAAGAGGTTCTATAGGCTGAAATTTAATAAATATTCGTTGACAAACACTGAAGAAGTTATTGGGATGGCGTATATCGTCTAATTATGTCGCAGTGCTGGTTTGTCATGTTCAATACTTCTTATTTTTCTTCGTTTAAGTTTCAGATTTGCAGCAAAAAAAAAAACTGAATTTTTTCAATGTTTTTTATTCATTTTCCTTTTTTTAAGTCATTTATCTACAATACAAAAATACATTACATTTCCATAATACAAAATAAGGCACCTGTCTTCCACAACCGGGCATACAGTTGGGCCTAACAGTACGGTAGCCTCATTACAATGCATATACAAATTGAAAAGTACAAAATATATAAAAATATAATATAAAATATGTATATAATACAATATTATTTAATAATAATGAAATGAAATTAAAAAATGAAATCATAGACAAAAGCTGTTTATGTTAACCAAAACAAAAAATAGAAAACGACAGAAGAAGTAATTAAATGAAACTAACACAAATGTGATGTTTCTAAAGACAAAGAAAAAATTAAAATTAAAATAAATTTCTTTGCAAATTAGCTGAGACATACAAAATTGAAAACTTATCAACAAAAGTCAACTCAATTCAAAGAAGACAATTTAATTATTAATACTAACAAAATTGTTTTAATCGACCGACGATGACAAAAAAAATATATAAAATTTAAGAAATCTTTCATCAACTTTTAGCTTTGTTGATAGACAGTCCCCTTATAATTTTTATTAATGCACAATGACCGGCACAGTTGCACAAAGAATTCATTTCAAAAATAGCAAAAACTATCACAAGTTTTCTACATCTTAGCCCCGCAAATGGAAAAATATTTAGCCTGCTTGTGGCAAAAATGACTGGCTGTGGCTTGGCACTCAGTAGTTTAAAATAAAGTTAAGAAAGAGTTTCATCAAAAAGTGACAGCTATTTTTTGTCAGATGTGTGAAGTTTTATTTTTCATCGTCGTTTAATCGGTGGTGAGGCAAATGTGCAGATAGAAAGATGGAAAATGCTTTCTTATTTTGTCTGCTTTTCGCGATGACGATGTCAATAAAATTACACAACATAAAAGATGAAAAACAAGAGTGATGATAGAAAATAGAAGAGAAGAACTATAAACAAAAGTGGTAGAGAGAAATCGCGCGCGCATAAGAATATTATGATCAATAAAGAGAAGAAATAGAAATCGTATTTAAACTCCTTTTAATACATCACTCCACGAACGCCTAAACACAACTCTTTCAAAGTCATAAGAGAAAAGAACAGCAGAGAAAGTGATTAGGAAATAATATTACTTACATCACTACACTCGACGACGACGAAGAAGAACTATAAATCAAGAACTATGTAGGTAAACAATAAACAAAGAAATAAAATCTACAATGATCGATGAACGGTTAAGTGAATGAGAGTTTGTGGCCGCATGTTTAAATATCCTCACACATAAGTTAAGGTATGTTTAGTGGGTCAGTTGGTTGACTCCTTAGCGGTAGTGATGCAATAATCCATGTGGGGCGTGTGAAAGCACTGGGGCATGGGCTAGTACTGGCACGGCAACCTTTGTTGGAGCAGACTTGTGGACAATGGCATTGAAACCGTTGTGATCGTCAGCAGTGTAGTCTACAGTACGAACTGAACCGTCTGGTTCGACGAGGGAGTATTGACCCTTTACAACATCGCCATCGCGTTCTTCGGCTTGAGACTTGATATCACCAGTATGTGGGTCCTTGATTCCATAGTTGAAGGAGTATTTAGGATAGGCCTGTCAAAGGAATCGGTATTTTCTTAAAACTGCATAGTGGAACAATATGGAATTTGTTACTTACCACAGGTTCATGAGCAACGGCGTGGGCAAGAACAGGACCATGATGTGCGAGCAGCGCTGGTGCACCGTAGTGTCCTAATTCAATTGGAATAGCCTGTGCAACACTGACGAAAAACACGATAGCAATAACGTACTGAAAGAGAAAAAAAAAATAAAGTTAGGATCGCTTAAAATTTTCCAAAAACTCTTCATCAATGGCAGAAAGTAAAAAAAATAGACCTAAGGATGGTTTTTAAGAGAAACTCGTCGTCTCTCCTGAAAAAGACGAGTATATTTATCTACTAAATCCTGCTGTAGACTTTGTTATACAACAGCAACTTACTTCGTTCGCTTAGGGCCAGTTGCTCAATCGAATCATAAATTTAAGTTCTACATAAAGTTCTACTTTAGTATGGGGATTTTATGTAGAACTTAAGAATTCCGGAACGTCTCATACAAAAATGAAAGCTTTATGTAGAACTTAAATTTATAATTCGATTGAGCAACTGGCCCTTAGTGTGTGCGTCAATAAAACCCGTACTCAAAGCTTCGAAACAGAAAACACATAGTTGCTTTTCAACTAAGTAGCTTATTTAGGAAGTCTTGAAAGACTATAAAATTTATATTGTACACCTCGTCTCTACAATAGCCTTCAGAAAACCTAACATTCATAAAAATACATGAAGCTTAAGACAAACGACAGGGTTTCAGCCGTTTTAATTTAATGTTTTGGCTTAAAAATAAATGGAAAAAGAAAACATAAAATAAATTTTTGGAAATTGTTAAAAACCGGCTTGTATTACACTAGACGCAACGATAAAATTAACTGTCCTTTAGATGCGAGTTCGATTTTCGAATCCTTGAAAAAGCTTTTTTCCCAAAGATTTAGCTTTTCGCTACAAGTAGGCAAGTTCTCCGAGACTAGGAGTTCTATGAAATTACTTTCGAATTTAGTTTGGATCTGTTGAAGAATTGGAAGTCTTCTTCATCTCCATTCCTCCATTCTTCTCATCATCATAGTTGCGCTATGCAACGAGCTTGTTTCACCCTTAAAAACTGAGTTGAAAATTTTTACTGGAAGTTAAATGCAGCAAAAGTCAACAGGAAATGTCAACTACGGTTTCGTTTCTTGCTTTTCTTTTTATTTACGATGTGCAAGCGAGAATCTAGATGACGTTCATTGAATCTTTTTATCGAGCGTCACATCAACGCTGTCTTAATGTTAAGATTTGCAGATCTGATTCTCAAGCCGTTAGATCAATGTGGAGAACAACGAATGTACATAGAAAACTTTTAAATGTTTCCACCATCACTTGCTCATTTCACTTTATATAAAGGGTGTGATTTTCAAGCTGGCTATACTTTTTTCGGAGTTTTGTATTTTTGATAGTTGTCACTTGATTTAAGTTCAATTTGGCTTGCTATTTGACTGGGGAAGAACTGAAGCCCAATCACCGCTGAGCACTGCGTACGTTCCCTAAATTGTTTCGAAATGGAATCGCTGTTGACTCCTATTTTTAAATAATGTTGTGTCTTAAACCTGTGAGTTACCTCCAAGATCGGGCAATTTAACACCGCTGGACTATTTTTTGTGGAGTTATGTCAAGTCACTTGTCTACGGAGATAAGCCCGAGACGATTGACGTCTTGGAAGAGAGTATTCGAAGCGCTATTGCTTACATACGGCCCCAAATTCTGCAAAAAAAGTAGTCAAAAATTGGGCTTCTAGGCTGGAAATTTTTCGAGCCACAGCGGTACCTCTTGCCCTAAGAAATTTTTTTGGACGAAATGGGAAGCCTTTAAATAAATAAATATGGTGGTGCAACAGAGCGAACTGCCCCTGAGCCTAGCGCATTTCTCACAGCCATGCCTTGTAAGGGAATGGAGGGGACCTACAATTTTGCTTGATTTTCATGGCAATCAATACTAACGGAGGACTTTTCAATTCCTCGCGAAAGGCGATACCCGTGGAAACCTTTTTTGCCCCTGCTGGGATTCGAACTTTGAACCTCTGGGTTAGCAGTGGACATGCTAACCACTTCGCCCCGGGTACCAAATGGCAAGCGCTTATTTTCATAATATAGCTAAACTCGTGGCTAATACATAGTTTTATATGCGTCTTATTTCTATTTGAAAACCAATCTTCTAAAGAAACACACGAAATACTGTTCAATATCGGAGTCGCAGACAGTAAACTCATTCGTTGTCGTTGCTTTACTTTGGTTTCGCAACTTTGCATCCTTTAGCACAGCGCCAGTAGTGAAATTCGTAATATGAGTCATAAAAACAGTCCATATGACAGTTTCAATAAACAAAATAGGCAATTATACTAAGCCCGATTGAATAACTTCACTTTGAATGAATTTTTTGCTGTATGCCTTTACTTAACGTAAAAACTCGTCAAAAGTTTTTGGATTTTGTGAATTTAAATTAAAGAAAATATGAAATCGTATAACTTCTCAAAGCAAAGAAGAAGCGGGTGAATATCTTCTTTGAGGCTTATAATTTAGTCAAGGCAATGAAGTTGCCTTGTAATTGAGTGAGACATTTTTTTGTGCATCTAAGATCTAACTATTCAAGTAGTAAAGGAACGTAATAAAAAAAATACCATTTGACTAAAATTGTTCGACTTCTCTTGTTTGTTTGCATATTTTTTTGACCATTTACTCGAAAAACAGTTGCAAGGGCCCAGCTTATTCAAAGTGTTTTTTACATCAAAAACAGTCAGGAACACCCACTGCGATAAGCTGAAGGTTGTCTGAATGTTCCTAGTTACATTTATAAACATTTCTCTTGGATCACTCTATGTATAAAAAAAAAAAAAACGCATAAAAATCCGATGCGTAGTTTTGAGGATCTAAGCATACATAGGGACAAAGACAGACAAACAGCGGGAAGTGACTTTGTTTAATGCTACGTAGTGATGGTTTTGTTTTGAAGTATTTTCAAACAGAAAACCTTGTGAAAGCAAAAGGATTTTACTATCACAATATGAAAATATCATCAACTACAAAACTGCCAAACAGCAAAGCAGTCATTTAAAATATCAAGTCATATTTAAAAACAAGTTTCAGTTTAAAGTTCAGTTGGGTGTTACGAATAGTGGGAAAATATGTTCGTGCTGTTTCGTGCACATAAAACATAAAAGCAGTCAGTCGAATTTGTAATTCCATGAAATTATTTACAAGTTTTTAAAAATAAGTGCCACAAATTAAAAATTTAAATGGTACAACAGAGCTCTTGAAGCCCCGTCCTAATCGCTTTGTTCAACTGAGGGGGCCCGAAATTCTTTTCCCGATTCCGAACGGTTAAAATAATAAATCTTATGGCAACATTATAAATCTCAGAGCCCTTGCCAAAACTTCGCCAAAGGCAATATACCGTAAAAACGTTTCTCGAACTCCCACGTAATAAATAGACTACAATCCTTTATCCTTAGGTAGGATGAGGATTCAATGAATTAAGAAAATAATAAAAAAAACTGCTTGATAGCACTTAAATTTTAATAGAGGACTGAAAGCACTTCAATTTAAGCTACTGTCATTTTTAATGTCACTTAAGCTTAAATTTTTTCTTCTTATTCTTTTTTCAACAAGGAGTGCACATTTCTGTCTTTTAGTTTCACTTCAGATCACTTAAAATTTATTCAACAACAAAAACTGCGTACCTTCATATTGATTTTTTAGCTGTTTTGTTTGAATGTAACAAGAGATACTCTAAAACCGCACCAACGTACTACAAGACACACTTCAAATAACGAACAAAGCTACTCAAGTCTCTTTTAAATAGTTTTGGAACGGCGAACTTTGGTGTAATCCGTTTGTAAGATACTGTTGAACTGATGCCAATTTCGATGACCAAAACCATTTATATAGGCGAAAATTTCAAATTCTTTGGCAAAACTAAAGTCACCAGCTGATTTGTTAGAAAACACACATAGGGGAGGATAAAAATTCACCATAACTCCACAAACTGAATAAAAAAAAACTTTGAAATACCAAAAAAAAACTACGCACTACCATCAAGAGTTTCAATCGAACCCATGAAAAGGTAAATGTGCAGTGTGCATTTGTGTGAAATTGTTTACTGCATCCCTCTCCTACATCTCTTCTATAATAAAATGCATCTATGCATCCCAGGCTTTTTTTTATTTTGGATGCTTTTTTGTTTTTCATTTATTTTTCTTCAATTTTCCCCTGAATGCTGCTGCAGCATAATCTTAGATTGGAACCCCCACCCCTAATATATTCGAAGTCAAGACTTCAAGAGACACGTTTCTATACTGGCGTGGTTGTAATCGAAGAGCATGTGGTTGGTGGGCATAGTTTTCTGCCACTTCTGGATATTGTGTGAATGGGATCCGCTGCGCATGCGCTATACCTTAACGGACTTTTTCACTTCTATGTACACCAATCCATATTGCCAGACGATCGCGATGTTTTGAGCTAGTTTAGTTTATTTGAATGAAAGAGAGTGTTTTTGTCGTTGTTTCTTTTTTTTCTTCTCATTTTGACCAAGTGACACTGTTAACCCACATGCTTTGGACCATTAATCGCAAATATCGTACATGCAGCCAGCAGCGCTGCCGCGTTTGGGTCCAGCATGCCTTTGTTGGTCGAATGTTTTTCATAACCAATTGTGGTGTCACCAAGATCGTTTAAAGAAAAAATATTCAACTATACATAACAAGGTTTTATAATATCGGCAAAAATAGTAGCAATAGCCCAGCATTATATCGAACGAGCTAATGAGTTGTTTACGTGATCCAATTTTGAGATAAGAATTTTATGAATTTGTTTTACTTGAATAATTGATGAAATTTGTTATTTGCAGAGCAGTGTTAAATAATTGACCATTTAAAGAAATTGTTTACTTGAAAAGAGACCCAAGGCATCACTTACAATGTAAACGCCTAAGTAGGTTTTACTTAAAATTATATGGAGTAAAAATATGCTGTGTGGATGTTTTTTTAGAATTCTCTAAAATACTTAGCTTAAACTTCGTTTTTCATTAACTACAAATGTTTTCTTGTCTTAGCTTTAGGTAATGGTTGCTGCACTCGCTGGATTATTGTTCTTTTTCCATTAGTCTTAAATACACATACGACTACGTGAAGTAGATTTAGTTAACATAAAATGGTTAACCTTTAAAGGTCGAGGATACCAAGCTGTTGAATTTGAACATCATGACAATAATTTCGTGCCCAGTAGCTGGTGTCTTCACGTTGTTGTCCGTATTACATCGTTGGTAATTTATTGAGCCGATTCACAGTGGTCGGATTCAACAATCTAGTGGGACAAAAGTAAAAAATCGAAGTCAAGCGAACCTCTTCAAAGTGATGTAGCTAACTTGTTTTTTGAACTTTTGCACCGTTAAGAAAATATAAAGCTTTGAAGTAAGTATTTTTTGAAAGGTATTCAACCACAAAAAAAAGGGTTTTTTGGGCAGTTTTTTCTTGAATAGAATAGATTGAGAGTTAGTGTCCGACCTAAGGTCAATTTCTAGCCGAAGCCGAAGCCGAATATTCGGCTGAACATCAACCTTCGGCCGAAGCCGAAGCTTCAATAACTTAAAGAATTTTTCTTTCAGATTGATTAAAATTGAAAAAAAAATGGTTATTTGGATTTTTTTTCTTGAACAGGTTCGTTCGTTGAAGCACTGGAGTTGCCACAAAGCATTTTTTGTAAACCTTAAACTCGCCCTGAATGTTAAACTGAGTGTTCCTGAGCCCAGGGGTCGACCTGGGTTTGCCTCAACTTTCCCAGGGTATTTGCTGGGGCGAGTTGAGGGCTGTCAAATGGCATGTATTTTTATTCAAATGGCAGGGATGTGTGGTGATTTTGAGGTTTAGTGTTTTTTATGGACTGGAAAACCCAGGTTTCCGAAGCTTCGGTTGGACAATATTGACAGTAGTAAAAAATACGACTCCCAAAATTAATTGGTTCATTAAATAATTTTGTATAGCATTTTAAGTTCAACGTGAAAAATTAACTGGGTTTTTTATTTAATTTTCGATTGGAGCAAAAGTATAGAGTTCGACCGAGTTCCGCATCTAACTTTATTAAAAATAATTTTGTGGAGTGTTGGTTATAAGCTTAAAAAATAAAATCCATTGCGCGATTTTGCGACGCTCATACAAGCATTTCAATTTTCAGAATGACCTCCCTAATATCGTGAAACCAATTTTTTGAAATTTGGTGGCAAATGGATAAAACAAATAAGCTTGATGTGGTTAGAGCACTTATTTTAGATATTATAGGCAATACTGCCAGAAGTTTTTTCGAGCTTTTTTCTTTATTAGAGGGAGTATTCTCGGTACACTATGCCAGTGAGTGTTCATAAAGTGATCTTCCATTCATGTATTCTTCCTGTAGGGAAACTCTCGGAAGAAGCGCAAGAAACTGGGAATAAGGATACGAGGAGTTTAGAGAGATATTCACAAGGAAAAATTCAAGAATTAACACAAACACAGATTTAGTGATTCGGTTGTTGGTATCATCATATCCATATAGGTATTGCTAACTTATCACATGTACCAAAACGAATACGTACACCTACATAGGGGTTGATAGCAAAAGAAGTTTTCTCTTTGTTATCAATCGAGGATCTCGATGAAGAAGTTCTTGCAAGTAAAGATGATAGTAAATTTTAATGAAGACATATTCTTATTTACTTTAGAAAAAAAAGACTTTTAAGACTTTTAAAATTGATTTTATCAAATTATTTAAAAAAAACCTTTTTTCTTATTTTTGTATAATTTCTATAATTTGAGAGTCCACTTTGATAAAAAGTATTATTTTTGTAAGAGACTGTTCAATTTAGTCATTTTAAGTCATAAAATAAAATATAAGCAAGTTGATACATGTTTTTCCTTTCCAAAATAGTTTTGTCCCGCTAGATTGTCGAATCCGACCACTGTGCGATGAAGCGATATAGCTCTTTGTTTTCTTACTATAAAAACTGTGACATCGTTTTCAAATCAACTGTGTGTAAACCATACATTTGCGTAACTAATCATTTAACTCAAATTTTTTTTAGGTGAATGATCCAGAAAGTTCCTTATCATTAGCAAAACTTTGAATCGTTTAAAGGATGAACGGTAATTTGGAAAAACCACTTTATGTCTTATCTAAAGGATTGCATCTTTCTTATAAGATGAACATTTTATAAACGACATTCGAGATAAAAGCCTAAACATCCTTGACGCTTCAAATGTAAATAAAGAAAAAATATTGTATTTCTGTTTTTCTGAACCGGGAACTTTGGTTTTTTACAACCAATAAATTTTTCGTGGAAACCTGGGTAGAATTTATTGAAAATAACCTTGTATTGGCAACCGACGCGAAGCCATCGGAATGAATTAAAAGCTACCTGTTTGTTTGAGATGACCTAAGTGAAAAGTGCAGCGAATTCATAGCCAAGCCACTCAGATGAACTCCAAAAATGAATCGGAGAGTTTTCTGTGGTCAAATTTTGTGTTAGTTAACAAAAGTGTGATGGCTAGCAAAAATAAAAAATTCTAAGCTTGAAGACTCTCAGCTTAAGCAAATGTTCAATAGTGAAAAGTTAAATTTTATGTGAAAAAGGATGTCGCTATCATGCATAGACCATAAAGGAGAGAAGAACATGTTGAAGAACATGTTTTGGTTTGTATTTGTTTTCGACAGTTGTGTCCTTGGCTTATAGCGAATAGTCCTGTTCACACTGTACAATTAGTTAGATGGATGGTTTTAAAAAATTTTTGAAAACCATCCATCAGAGGAGAGATTTTTTGACAAAAATGCCAAAAGCTCTATTCTAAGCGAAACAAGTCTTTCCTCTAACGTTTCTTCTAAAAAAATCAATATGAGCTGACGACAAAATTGGTGGATTTTCGTTGTCATTCACAAGAAACTTGGCAGACATGAGTAGCCCTCAAGCATCGTCAATGAACTTTGGCGAACAAAATGTCCTGAGCTCTTTTTCTTCTTTAAAAAATGCTTAAAAGATGATTGTCTCCTTAATCAAGTTTTTTGTTTGTAGTATTTCCACACCAGAGAAACATTTCAGGAAACATTGTTTCAAAATCGTTCCTAAAATGTTTCCCATTTGTATAAAAAAATTTCTGAAGCATTTCAGAAATGTTTTTTTGTTTCTGAAATGTTTCAAAAATGTTTCTTTGGTATGGACATACCTTTAAATAGCTTGGCAGACGTCCGTAGCCAGATCACAGTTTCCTTACAGCTACCGACACATACCATCCTTTCATCTTGCTATAAGACGGGTGTGCTTCTTGGTTTCTTTCTTGTAGCTTCTATATTCCAATTCAAGGCGAGCCTTTCAATCTCTTTTACTTTACGGGCACTTTCACGTTGCTTTGAAACTAGCTTTCTTCGTACTTACCATAACTTTACCTTATAATCATTCCACCTTTTTTTTGCGTTCCACTGTAACGACTTTTTCAATTTAACTTCTTCCAAAGCACAAACATGGAGAACCAAATACCGAGGATCTTCTTTAACCACTTCGAATCATCGCCAAGTTTTTAATCTAGCGATTAGGATCTGTCTACTGAGCATACTTGCCGTAGATAACATCCTTTTGTCCGTTGCGGAACCATTTGATGATATGGCAAGGGACTCTGGATTATAGTCACAGTTTTGTAAAAATTTACAGTTCTCCGCCATTTTGAAAAGTCACAAACTACTACCTTATACTTACCTCCCAACTTTATTGCTCCACATGACCGTGGGATAAGTTTCATTCAATCCGCTGATTATAATGACTTGATTATGGTTTATAGACTAACTCCTGACACAAAAAAAAACTTTAATCAAACTAAAAGCCATTCTAACAAGTAAATGGCAACCCTGTTCTACAGAACACCTAGTAATTACAAACATCAAACTATGTGGTTTTGCTTATTAAGCAAAAAAAAAATAGTAGATACTCATAAGGCGTGGTTCGACATCAACGTTGATTATGAAAAATCTTCTCAAAGTATATGCGCTATCACAGTACAACCTTCCATAAAAGTAATTCTACGCATAGTCAAATACCAAGCAGCCAACGAAATGTTAAACCTCATTTTCAGATATTTTTCCACTTAAAATATCATAAATGTTTAACTATAAGTTTGTTCTTCTGATCAGAGCAATGCTTTTAACCACAAAAACTATTTATAATTGTGTACTAAGCTCAATTTAAATCCTATGAATTGAATACCATGGTTTACCCGTTTTTATTCAGTGTATGCACCTCCTTAATTAGGTCCCAGTAGATTACCCTCCTCCAATGAGTCTCATGGCATTTAATTTAAAATTCATTCATTGAACATGCGTCAAAACTCAAAAGCCAGCTGTTCAGGCATCCACAAGCATATTCAAGAAACAGCATCTAGTATACTTGCGACCATCTTAAGAAGAACTTCAATTCAATTGTTTAACGATCGCAGTATTGATTAGTGATCATCGATTCCAATGTCGATGCTGTTGATGAAGATGGTGATCCTCTTGCCTCCTACTTATACCCCAAGCAGCACTGCAGCAGTTGCAATCAAATCTTCAAATGATGTTTAAGGCAGCTTTTGTTAAGTTTTACTGCCATTTGTAACTGCACTGATGAAATCAGTGTTTAGACCTGAAAACAAACGAACCAGCAAAAGTAGTTACTGCGCACCTACAACACAGTTCTAATATGCAGAGCCCAGAGCCCAAAGCCCCGATGAGAAAACTATTTGCCAGCAAAAAGATCAAACTCTGCATCTCTGGAGGTTGAAGTAGGTTGAGTTACTCCAAGGTGCTAGCATCGAGCTCACCTCTGTGTGCGCCAACAGAAAGTTATGCAACCGTGCTGGCATAATTTCTCAGCACACCATTGAGCGCGCAGAGGGATGGTGATGGTACACAACTCTACACACCGTCTTGTGGATAAGTTTTTGCTTAGGTACTGGCTGTGTTGATACTTGTTCGTGTTTTCTCCTTACTTGGCACCGTATAGCAAAAAGTGGACAGCCATTCTTGTCCCAACTGGATTCAGGTACATTCACCTTAATGCAAATGCTGCTCTGGGGCACTGGTACACGGCCTATTATAGAAAGTAAGAGTAAAATTGGAACAATCCCGATAGCTTTAAGAAATATATAGGTAGTTTGTGATGTAGACAGACACAGACATACACGTGCTACAGTTGGGAATGCACAACGGCTAAATCGATGGATTTAAAAAATTTTCAACGTCTGCCGTCGATTTGAGCAAAAGATCAATCAATCGCGATAAAGACACGCTCTCAGTGGATAATTAAAATGACATAATAAATTCTGTGTGTGAGCCATTATTGGCACAGTGTCGTTAAGGAGCAGATAGCATTTTTATCTTTGTGCAAAATTGTGACAGATTGGCTATGATCGTTGAATGGTGATTATATGCCAACATACCTTATCAAAAGTTAATTGATATTGATTTTGGATAATTAGTTGTTGGTTACTTAAACAAGCCCAGAAAGTCAGCAACTTCTGAATAACTGTCGTTTCGTTTCTTTTCTATCCGTACCTATTTCGTATCGTTGCGTCAGTCACGTAGGCTGTCGTCCTTCTTAGGTATGTCTCACAATGAAACTAATGTAATTATAATAACAGAACATCAGGCGCATGCTGTTGTCCTATCTCTTTCTTAAAACTTATTCACATCAAGACAGAAAAAAACGGTTTTACCTAAAATTCCTTTGGAATTATATAAAGGGTCCGCCAAATAACTTTTTTTTAAAATGCTATAAAAAAAAAACTAATGAGTATCTTCTCAAATTTCTTTTTTTTTTTCAAAGGACAATCCTTCCGGTTAAAAATGGAAAATAATTTCATGGCCATGCAGTAGTCTACACGATCGGTCCAATTTTAAAGCACATTATCGATTGTGTGCAGCTGTATTTCCACAATGGCTTCACGAATATTGCCCTGTAAAGTGTCAATTGTCTCTGGCTTGTCGGCGTAACATTTATCTTATACAGCACCCCACAAATAATATTCCAACGGTGTCAAATCGCAGCTCCGAGGTGGCCAAACGCATTATCAGCTCTGCAGCTGATACTGCGATCTTCAAAAACAGGGCGAAAAACATCGAGTGTAGCTTCGGCTGTGTGGCACGTAGTGCCGTCCTGTTTAAATCAAATGTTGCCAATATCCTCCTCTTCAATTTTTGTTAACAAAAATTCGTTCAACATGGCCCAATAACGATAGCCATTGACTTTAACGGCCACTCCTTACTCATTTTCGAAGAAAAATGGCCTTTGGACTAAAATCCGCACCAAACAGTTAATGACTCGTTTTGGGTGTATCGCCTTTTCAATGTATGAGTGCGGATTTTCTATGCCCCAAATGCGACAATTTTGCTTGTTTACACACCTGCCAAGATCAAAATGAGCTTAATCTAAAAAGATGATTTTTTTAGCAAAATCGGCATCGGATTTTCAAAGTAATTTCGCAATATTTTCCAGCGTTGTTCAAGCGTATATACAACCATATTCGTTCAGCGGAAGGATAAAACTAATTATCTGTCAAATCAGACATGAGCTAAGTGTTACCACTTACCATTCACGAAATAAGCACTAGTGAAAAAAATCGTTAGATGGCGGACCCTTTATAAAACCAGGCATCGCATATGCCACAGAAATAAAGCACACAGTTCTCTGACTTCACTTCACTTCACTTACCTACTTACCTTGGCGGTCATTACAGTTCGGAGTGAAATTGGGTTTCAAACAACATCAATGATAACGTCTTCGATATCAGGTGATTCTCTCCAGTTTTGCAGTCTAAGTTGGTTGAGGTCTTCATCCACTTGATTGCACCACCTAAGACGAGGTTTTCGCTTTCCACAATTTCTCTGCAATGTGCGTTCGAAAACCCGTCCAGCCGGAGCGTTTGGCTCTATACGCTCTACATGGCCCAACCATCGTAGTCTCGCGATGCGTATTCTTCTAGCTGTGCCCATGTCGCAATACAGCTCATGCAACTCGTTGTTATATTTTCTTCTCTACACATCCTTTTCGACTGCGGAACAAGAGATCATTCGGAGTACTTTTCTTTCCAAGAGACCAATAGTTTCATTCCCCGTTTTCGATAAAGTCCACGCCTTCTTAACCCAAGGAAGCAACGGTTTGCATGAGTTATTCTCCGTTTGATCTCCACACTAATGTTGTTCACCGTGTCCTTAGCGGATCTTAGGTAAACGAAGTCCTGTACTACCTCGAACCCTCGAAATTATGTCTGTCTATTGTGACATTTTGTCCAATTCGTCGATGCTCTTTGTCCTTGTTTGATGACAACATATACTTTGTTTTGCCCTCATTAACCATCAAACCCATTTTTGCCGCTTGTGTTTCAGTGCTCGCTAAAGCACCTATGACATCACGCTTTTTTTTCCCATTACGTCTATATCGTCTGCGTAGGCGACTACCTGTACAGACTCTTGAAAGATTGTTTCTCTGGTGTTGACTTTTGAGTTTCTTACAATCTTTTGAAGTATGATGTTGAAGATATCGCATGACAGTTTGTCGCCTTGCCTGAAATCTTTTTCGGCATCAAAGGTCTCGGTGAGTTCTTTACCGACCTTGACGGAGCAGCGTGGATTCTCCAAAGTCATCCTGCATAGTCGTACGACTTTTGCAGGGATGCCGAAACTAGACATGCTACAGCTACATCCTCGTCTCCGTAAATACTATCATACCAGGCCTTGAAATCGATAAAGAGATGGTGAATATCGAAACTATAATCTCGGGTTTTTTTCCAAGATCTGCCGTCATGTGAAAATTTGGTCTATTGTGGACTTCTCTGGCCTAAAACCACATTGATAAGGACCTATCAAGTTGTTGACGTGGAGTAGCAGACGTTCACATATTACAGCAGACAAGATCTTATAAGCGACGTTAAGAAGGCTTATCCCTCTATAATTGGCGCAATTGTGAGGGTCTCCCTTCTTTAGGATCGGGCATACGATACTGAGGTTCCATTCGTCGGGCAAACTTTCTTCCGACCATATTATGCAGATCAGCTGGTACATGCTTCTTTCCAACTGTTCTCCTTCTGCCTTGAAGGCATCAAGGCTATCTACACCTGCAATCTTACTTGATTTAAATTTGGATATGACAAGCTTAACTTCTTCTAAGTCAAGAGGATGTAATTCTCGATCATCCAAGTTGAATGGGACATTTTACCTGACAGTGGAATTTGTGTCCTCATCGCCGTTGCAGCCTGCAGAAGTGATCTTTCCAGATCCTCAGTAGCGACTGTGACTATGCAACTCTGTTTCCCTGCCGGTCTTTACAGGCTTGAATTCGGGCTTTGCCACCCTGTCAAGATCTTTTTACCTTTCGGTAAAACTTCCGAACTTCATTCCTGTCATGGCATCTCTCCATTTCCTCAAACGAGCGGTTTTCATGCTACTTCTCTTTCTCTTGAGTTTTTTTCTTTCTTTTCTCCTTGTAAATCTCGTTATACTGGCCGAAACCAGTCCTTATTCTCTGTTGCTTCAACATTTGTCGTACTTTTTGTTTGGCATCATCTGCCTGCCTGCATTCTTCATTGAACCATTGGTTTTTTTTATGGCCGAGTGAAACCTATAACCACAGAGGGTGCGGTTTTGATGGCTTGTTGGTATTGCTTCCACTGGTATTGATGCTGGCCGCATAAAATTTGAGGATAGCTGAAGGGACAGTCGTTTGGATTCAGTGCCATGAAAGGCGCTATCTCGATTAGCCGTTTGGAATTTGGCAGAAAAATTTAGGGCTCTCCAATCAATCAGAAAAGCAATGGATGTGAGAAATGCGGTAGGCCGCTTGGCTTCTCGCTCTGCTGCGCCACCCAGCGGACGACTGAAGACTTAAAAGGCAGCGTTGGTAAGAGTTAGGGAAACTCTGCAAACGGTTTCAGTAATAACAGCATCAATAGTTATAATGCTTATACAGTGAGAAAGAAATATTATGTCTGTCTTCTCAACTATACTGTCATCACATAACCCCACGTCAACATCACAAGAACCTGACAGTTCAAGCCCTCGTCGCTGATCTCCAAGAGTCCAGCACAATATACAGTTAAAGTTGAGTACTGGAAAATTTGTTTGTGGGAAAAAGTGCAACACTCTTCACCACTTTTCTAGAGTCGATATTGGAGATGGTTCCTGAACTATCCAGTGCAATACCAACATTCTCCTACCACCATTGCACTCTGGATTTACCACAGAAAATGTTTGCTCATTTAACTTTAACACATTCATCTTCACATCTGTTTTCGGTCGTTATTTAGTTTTTGAGCTCCTTATATGGCCGAACACTTTGAAGCGATAAAGTGACTCTGAGGTGTGGTCAATCGAGCACAAAAACGACTTATCTATGCTCATAAAACGTTGCTTTGTGTTAATTGGTGAACGTTGCCTCAAGCCATGATACTTGTAATATGAATTCGTTTGCAATAAAAAAATGACTTTCAATATTCCTGATTTGAGGCTTTTAGAACAAAAACACAAAAGGTGCGTGCAGCAAACAGCAATTGCTTAAACCAAAGACTTTTTCTAGAGCAGGTACACTTCGATCCCATATTTGGCGAAACTGCAAAATCATTTACCATAAATCTGCACTCAGTAGGTCGCCATGTGTCAAATGCAAAACACAAACATAAAAAAATTATACAAATACACTTTATGCAAAGTCCAAATAAATATACCACTGTGATAAATGAACTGGGCCAACATGAGGAAAAAAAAAACCTCAAAAAAACGCACTCAGTTTCGTGAAGTTCGTTTATCGTTTGTTAGAGACACTATAACTTTTATTCACATCATGGAATAAAGCTTACATCGGCATCGGTTCTCTGGATTACGTACAGAAATCCACAATTGCACAGTTGAACCTATTCCAATCGTTATCTACCTACTTTCTGCTATAGAGGTGGTATCGATTCTTTGTCGAGTCTTTTGGGGGACCCCGATAAATCGAAACGATCGTAAATCAATTTTAGTAGGTTACTTTGTTAATTGAAAGTCAGAGGTACGATGTATCTCTCCATAGGCATCGGTGTGTTGCTCATACACCTCCAAGCTAGTGCAACTTTAATATTATATGTGTGGGAAAAAAAATCCACCTCGTATGATTCCCAAAATGCTTTTTTTGGGTTAATGCACCCCAATTGCCAGAGCATTAAAAAGTGTGGGTACGACCAACGACGACGCGACGCGATGCCGTCGTTGACGATGGTATATTCACCGATCATGTGTCGCTGTGTGATTTATCTTTTATTTCTCTCCTTTGCACTTGCTATGTGATTTATTTGGAACTATGGTATCTGCGAAAAAATCAAGAAAACCTCGCAATTAGCCTATCATTAAGAGTATTAAAACACAAGAAGTCAACAACAGCAAAGCATAAAGAAAAAACAAGTCGGTCGATACTTTAACGAAGTATAAGTCCTAAGCGATATGAAAAGATCTTAAAACTAAAGCAGCAGTGAGATCAATTGAGGTTGAAGACAAGTAAAAGAATGGTGATATAATGATTTCGGTTTTACTCGAGTATTCAAGGACTGAAAAAGTTGCCGCCTTAGTTTGGTTGCAGCCCACCATTTATGCGTGGATAGTACCTACCTAGTTTTTTGAGCTCTTTAATGCGTTACCTTAGTTTTTAGCCATATATTACTTTTAAATTGTTATAGATTAAAGTGAGAGGCATTGGTCGCTTTGAAGAATTAAAAGTTAGTCTAAACTAGGTTAACACTTGACAGCCTAAGGTATGGCTTAGATTGCTCTCGATTATGTTTTTGTTGTTATTCTTTTTGATTAAAAAATAATATAAGTGAGTTTTATAATTAAGTTCACTTAAGGACAAGATTGTTGAAAATTTCCCTTTGCAATCTACACCAATTTGACTATGTTGTCCTCAGCTTTTTTGTTCTAAAGCGGTAGATAAGCGTTAAAAGCCTTTGCTGAACTTCAACTTGTGCTGTCGGTGGCGTAAATGGTATAAGTGTCTCCCTTTTACGCGGAAGTTTGATGTTTGAGTGCCGAAAGCTAGTAATTGTTTTTAAACGGTAATCGGAGTCGGTAAGTCCATTAGAGATTAGACGATACTTCAGAATTAAGAAAAATCCTCTCAAAAAGTCCGACCATGCCTTGCAGTCTGAAAACAGCTAACGACTGGACAGAATCCTGCGAAGAATCGCTCAATCGGCTTCTGGAACTGGAAGAACTTATGTAACTATGATTCCATAGAATCAGGTAGCATAATAACTAACAACCACGATCTGATTAAAAAGGAAAATGGTTTTGTTAAGTGAGGTACTCCCTCGCATAGTTTCTATTGTATCACAATGGACCTAATATTGGTCTAAGAGTGTCAGTTTGTTTTCCTGACAGCCATTTAAACCTAACCTAACCTAAGTCCATTAAAAGCGCCTTGGCGCTTTCTCGATTAGCGGTTTGGAAGCTGCAATATTGTAGGCTGCTTTATTTTTCACAAATGTATAAAATAAAATTGATATAAATTGGGTGGCGCAACATAGCGAGGAGCCACGGGCCTAAAGCATTTCTCACAACCATTGCCTTGATGGGGAATGGAGAGGACCTACAATTTTGTGTCGATTTCGAACGGTAAATTGAGAGTGCTCTTTCCGTGGAAATGAATTTATTATACTGTAAACTATATGTGAATCCTAGGCCCCAATATTCCGCTCTCTCTTGAACCACCTTGTGTACGTATGGACTCAATATTAAATTTAAATCTGTGTCTTGAGCACTTGACTGAAGTACAAATAATACCAGTTCTTGAAAAGTAATCCGAATCCGAATATCAAAGCAAACTACGATGGTATCTCTCTTTTGAATGTGACTCTTAAAATCATTTATTTCAGAACTCTACGAAAGAATCAACGGTTGAGATCAAGAAGAAACAGTGTTAAGTGTACTTCGAAATGGAGACACTATCTGACTAATTGGAAGATGGTCAAAGAAAAAAGTTCTCCCTATTCTGCAAGCCTTACAATGCATGAAGTTCACAAATTTCATACGAGTGATACAGAAAATGTATGAGCTTTAATATACAGTGAAAGTGAACACGGAGTGCAGCAAGAATGCAATCTAAGACCGATGTTTTTTTATCAATTTTAGACGACTTAGTAGGATACCTACCTCGCGGAGCTTAGATATGCTATCAATAACACAGGCCTGCAAAATCAGGGTCATAACTTCCTCTCTGGAATTTGATAGCTGATTCTAGGGTATTTTGGTACGTTGATTACGAATATGTCCTTAGTTTTTCTCCATTACCTCCAGATTTTTCAAAAAAAGGTACAGATAGAAAATAGTAAAAAAGTCACAAAAATTCAAAGTTTTCGCAATAAAAAAGTATATATTGAAAGAATTTTATTTATTTAAATTAAAGATCATTATTTTAACAAAAAATTAAGTCTAAGATTAGGTCTCTATCATCAGTATTGACAGAGATATCGAATTTAACAGAGGTCTGAGTACACCAAAGTTAGCCTTTTCTTAAATTGCCAAAAAGTGATGTTAAAGTTGAGAACCGGAATTTAGTGTAGAACAATTTTTTTCTTAGAATATGACCAAGAATCTCATTCCAAAGTATGTAACACGAATTACGAAACACCCTGTTGCTCATTACTTAATTAAGCCAAAATGCCTCTTTTTCGACATGTTTATTACGAATTACTTATACTCATTATGTAGTAGTTAACAAATTACTGATTTGTATTGATGTCTATGTCCCTCTACACTAATTAAATGCAATAAAAACTAAGCTAAAGCAATTTAATGACGTTTTATAAATTTTAAAATGCAGGCGCTCAGACAATTTCAATATTCTATATATCAAAAAATCCTGACGTGATGGATTTTTTTTATTATTTTCCTCGTAATCAGCACATCAAAATCTATAGAAAACGTTTCACAGATTTCAGAGAGGAAAACCATTGCAGACCTGTGTAATCAATATGCATGCAGGTGGCTTTGTAATTCTTGCGGAGTATCCTAATGCCTTGCAGCTAAGGCAATGTAATCAGGTTTGCGAAATACAGCAAATATAGAATATAAAATATAGAATATAGAACAAAGTATATAGAATATAGAATATAGAATATAGAATATAGAATATAGAATATAGAATATAGAATATAGAATATAGAATACTAGCTGAGCCGCCCGGCTTTGCTCGGGTCTGTAGTTTTAAGGTTCCGGTTCTCGTTTTTCCTCTTACGTGAGAATTTGGGGATGAAATATAATCTTTCTTACTGTGGGAGTATGTGGCCTCCTAATGCTGAAAGAATTTTTGAAATCTGTCCAGTAGTTTCTAAGTTTCCGTTCTCATCCCATTCCTGTTGGAATCTTCCGTTCCAGTGGAAATATGTGAATGAAATATAAATCTATGTCACTGAAAGATAATGTTACACCCTAGAGTTGAAAGAATTCTTGAAATCGGTCAAGTAACTTTATGGTTCCCGTTCACGTTCCCGTTTCTGTTCCTGTGGAATTATAGGGATGAAATATAGTTTAGGTTACTGATGAAGGGAGATAATGTAGCCCCGTAGTGCTGAAGGAACTTTAGAAATCTGTGGAGTTGTTTCTAATTTTCCATTCCCAACACCGTTCCTGTGGGAATATGGGCATCAAACCTTAACAGGAACCATCTCTGGACTAAACTATGTCTACCCTGAAAATTTCATAAAAATCCGTTGAGTGGCTTAGGAGTTTACCCCGGACATACATACATACATACATACATACATCCTATTTTATATATATATATATATATATATATATATATATATATATATATATATATATATATATACATATATATATATATATATATATATATATAGAATATAGAATATAGAATATAGAATATAGAATATAGAATATAGAATATAGAATATAGAATATAGAATATTGAATACAAAAGATAAACATTTCAAAAAATTGGCTGCGTAATAACTGTTAGAGATCAGAACTGAAGAGACCTGTGCCCCTGTTCTGTAACTATCGCATCAATAACATCGATCGAGAAACAGTGAGAAGCGGAACGAAATACTACTAAATTCATAGAATTTCATTTTATTTTCCACCGTTTATCGCCGGCTTTTATCGAGGCGATAGTTATAGAAGAGGGGCACTGGATGACGTCAAATCTTCTTCATGATTGGGAGGGGACTTCACATTCAGCCAAAAACTGTAAAAGCATCTTAATGCAATTTACACAAAATGAGAAGATGAATGAACTTGCCACACACAAAACCATGAGCAAAATCCAAAGGATTGTATGCATTGGTTCGATTAGTGCCATGAAAACGAAAACAACTGCAGCTCTGCGACTCAAACTATTGGAAGCAGGCATATTATGCCACTGAGCCATACTGATACGTACATTCAATTAGACAAATCATCTCTCCGACTTCACAGACGCACGGTTCCAAAATTGACGAAGGGATACGGTCAGGCATCTTCTTAGATTTTCCTCTCATAAATAAATCAGTAAAGCTCCTCAAATTTTGCAGCGTCTTCTTAAATAAAATCTGGTACGCAAAAATTGATCAACAAATTTATTGACATTTTCATAGACAGCCGGTCAGTAATAAGTAATAAGTAGAAAGCTGTCGCAGTAATCTAAGTTCAGCTCAGCTCAACGAACAGCGTTACTTTAGTTTGGGTCTCAGTATATCGTGACTTATGGTGGATTTACATGCATCTGCAAGTGCAGATGAAATAAGAAAAAAGACACAAGATGTAAAATTCATACTTATCTTATAAAGAGGGAAGGTACCATCTGCACTTCTTTAGTTATGGGATGCGGATACAAAATTATCTGTGCAGATGAACATGTTCAGCAGCCATAATTCCATAATTCTATTCGTCTCTCTTTTTAACTTTTGTGCTTTCTGCACTTCTGCAGTAGCAGATGCATGTTAATCCAGCATTAATCGGTGGACAAGTTGGCCAAAATCGGGTCAGCACTGGAATCCAGCGAAACGGACACTTCAGTTCTCAAACCACAAGAGCAGGAAAAGAAAACCGAATCAAACTTAACTTTCAAAAAACGCCAATGACAGGTGCGTATCCTTAGAGACATGCCGAATTCTCGGAAACCTGTGGCCAGATATTCTTAAGAAACAAAAAAAAAACAGAGATTATACTCCAGTTTAGTAGGCTTCGACTCTCTCTGTTGATAAGCACACTCAGGGTTCTCAACTCATTATGTACAGCTCATTAGGCCTGTTCACACTGTACAATTAGTTGACAGACTTCGTTTGATGGAAGTTGGATGGTCTGATGAAGTTTGCGTTCACACTTATCAAGCTTGTCGTCCAACCTTATGTCACATACCCAACTTCTAGATTTTCAAAAAATTTTTAAAACTATCCAACAAGTTGGACAAGCGGTTGTCTGAGGGTAAGCACTGGTCGTTCAAGCCCAAGTCTATCCAACTAATTGTACAGTGTGAACAGGGCTATTAGCAAAGGCATCTTGCTTTAGCATGAGTTTACCCGTAGCAATTGGTATACATGTTCAACTTGCTGTTCGAGATCGGTTCTATTTCTGGCGAGTTCATCAGCTTTGCATAAGGATATCTCTGTGGCCCGGCATCCAAATAAATGAATGTTGAACTGTTCAGCCATCTCCAAAAGAGAAAGTCGACAACTGAGTGCAGTTACCAAGTTTGTGGAAACAGCGCTGAGTGATTCGGGGGCTGCTTGGGTGTTTGAGAATATACGGGTATTCACTGAGGAGATCACTTTTTCTTTTAGCCACAATTTTACCTTTTTGGTCGCCAGAATTTCCGTGGAGCCAATAAGCTCTGAGGAAGAGTTAAGTTAGCAGCAAATTGAGCATTTATTTGGTGAGAAGAATACGCAGCAGGAATATCGAAGTTCTATCATATTTTCACGTTTATAAGACTGATCCAGAACACTCTTTCGAAAAGAAAGTTCCGACTCGATCGCTCAGAATAAATATCAAAAGTAGTCTGGTGGAATAAACGTAACCCAATCAGCATGGAACGATCCAAAATTGGGAGACTTGACTAAACACTTTCTGCAATCTACGCGGCTTACCCCACTAGCTGATCATTTAAGAAGAAGGAAAAAGCTGATACATCCTGCATTGCACGCCGAAAACTTTACAATCAAAGACGAAAGACCAATAACATTAGACACCACCTGCTGTTCAAATTGATCAAAGCTAAAGCAGACAGTAAATTCCTTCTAATTGCCCCGTTGTACATAACTCACATCCTTCGGTACGTCAAGCCTAATTGACAGTTGTAAATCACGTTCACAATTTTATTCAACTCTATTCTAGGATGTCGAGTTCCAAATCAGCTCTAATCCAAAGCCAAACCGAAAAATTCCAAAAATGGTTTCAATCAAACCTCCGCACGCACACATTCTACACTGCGCTGCTCCAGCGCGTGAACTAGGTTATGTTGTTTCTTCGTCTGCAACTTCACTCCATGCCGAATTATTTAATTCACAGATCAATGGGTGCTCAGAGATCAGTTCAACGCGTCCATTGCCCATGGTTAACCCGTGCGACTTTAGATTCTAAAATTAAGTCATTATCCACATTTGTGATGGCCTGTTAGTTTCTTCTGATGTTTGTACATTCTTATGCAGATTCGTGTGGTGTTTTTTTGACACTAGCCAGTCTATAACGGTGTATCTTGTAGAAAAGTAAATCTCTCAGAATCCTTTTAATTGGCACGTTATCCATTTTTAGATTCAAATGCGAAAACGACAGTCTTGTTTCAAATTTGGACCGGCAGTACATTCCTGGAAATGCAAACGTTTTAATTAAGCGTCATAAGAGCGATGCGATGGCGCGGTGGTACAAAACGAAGCCACAAACAGATGTAAGCTCAGCAAAGATATATTAATGTGTAAATTAGATAAAACTAGGACTCTGGATTTAAAATCCAAACCTTTTACATATGTTTGGCGGGAAAAGCCACCATTATTGGATAGTGCAATTGGCAATTGGCTTTAATCGCCCACTTAAGCCTATGGCCCGCTCAAAAAATATAAATCGCAGTTCAAATGCAGCAATTAATTGCAATTTTAATGCGCACCAGCGTGTTTTATGGAGGCTTGTGTAAGAACCCGGAGTCGTATGCCACACTGAGTGATATATTAAACTTATGGTGTTTCTCGCCATTTAATTGGAGATATTATTTGGGCTGTGGTTGTGTTAAATAAAGTGATTCGGCTTTTAAAAGCAAATACCACTATAATTGTGATCTGTTTGTGGTTTGTTTCTGTGCAAACTATGGCTAAAAGCTGTGTTTGATGGATAGAATGTATGATTGAAGTTATGGACAGAATAAATGTAACAGTATACGTACCGCTTGTGGTTAAGAGATTTCTTGACATGTCTGTTACGATTGTATAATTTCGGATAGCTGTCATAACGTACGTATAATTGTTTTTTGTAATCACCACGCCGCTCCGCCGCCATGACAAAAGTGGGATTTGATTTTCTTTGGAAAATACTTTTTTATTGGCATAGTGAGCTAGATTTTTGCAATCATAGAAAACAAGTTCAACACTTTTTATTCGTTCATGAATTTTCTTATAGATTTTTTATTTATCTGAACCGAAATGAGTCTGACTGAGTCAAGTGACTTCGGAAAAGGACCACCCTTGAGTCGTTTCGAAAATCGACTCTATCTGCAAATAAAACAGGCTAAGCAAACGAAATTTGGTCTCAACTTAATATTCAAAGCGTTTTTTCAATACAAAGACAAGCAACATTTTAAACAGGCGGATTATATTATGTAACACCAGTCACGATCTCCGACAAAACTAAGCCTTACATACCCATAGCCAGCAGGAGGTACCTATACGCTGGTATAAAAGCAAAACATCTTATGCTATTGAAAGCTGTCCGGACAAAGTCCGTTTGCCGACAGAGTTGTTCGATGCTTTAACTAATTCATGACATCTGAACGGAATTGTCACATTGGTCTGATTGTTCAGCTGATCACATCCTCTTGTTCCACCGAATCACGATCAATTGGGTATTAAGTTTTTTTTTTTTTTTGTTCTGGATGCACGAGTTAATTATGTTGAATAAGTTCACTTGTTTAAGACTGGTTCCTGCTGATATTACCAATGCCATCATGATTGTAAATGGCATGCATGATGGCGTATAGTAACAAGAGCCAACTGAGTGTTTGTTCATGTCGCATCACATTTACAACATGTAGGTCTCAAGCGTTGGTTCAGAGCGTGATTTAGAAGTCATTGGGTTCAGTAAAACATGTGTATTTGGATATCATTTGAAATGTTTCTGAAAAACTCACGGCTTGAAGTATCATGGACTTGTACTCCTTGTGAGAACTCTTCATTTCCAAGTCAAAGCTGTTACTAGTTCAATCGCTCAAAACTAGTCGGCATTTTTTAAATTCGAGATTGCTGCTTTCCTAGCTGAGGATGTCGATACAACTTGTCATTTACTTAGGTGACCATTACAGTTCTGGGTGAACTTGGTTACCTGGGCCATATTCCAAAAAATTCGAGGTTGGGAGTGTTTTTGTTTTGAATTTTTCCTCATTGGCTTTAGATAAGGTCAATGCTTCGGCGACGTATAGCAGGACTGAGATGATCAGAGTCTTATTAAGGGTTAGGTTGGTTTTTCTAGCCAGGGTTTTGTTTCTCAATTGCCTTCTTGGCCAAAAAGAAGCAGCGGTTGGAAAGATTTATTCTCCGATAGATTTCCGCACTGATGTTGCTTGACGTTGCAAGTTTGGCGTGCGATTTGACGCCGTTAGGATGTAGGGATGTTAAAGTCCATGGACTATGCCAACTTACCAGCGACGATTGATGAGCTTCGTAGGAAGATCGAACGTGAAATTGCAGCAGTATCGGCCGATTTATGCTTGAAAACCGTTGAAAATTGGATTCAGCGTCTGGACCTCTGCAAGTGTGCCCGTAAAAGAAATAAAGTTCCATACATAATGGAATCAAACGTACTTTCACAAAAATAAAGAATTTCATTAATATCTAGAATTGCTTTTTTTAAACACTTTTGCAGCTTTCTTTTGTTAAATAAAATAAATTAAATAAATAGGGTGGCGCAGCAGAGCGAGGAGCCCTTGGGCCTAGCGCATTTCTCACAACCATGCCTTGTGAGGGAATGGAAGGGACCTACAATTTTCTGCCGGTTCCGAACGGCTAATCGAGAAAGTGCTTGGCTAACGGAGGACTTGTCAATTCCTCGCGAAAGGCGATTCCCGTGGAGAAAACATTTTTGCCTCAGTTGGGATTCGAACTCGAACCTCTGGACTAAAACAGGCGGATATGCTATCCATCACACCACGGGTACCACAAGCACTCTTTTGTTACGAGGTGAAATAAATGTTTTAAAGAAACGAGTTAAGACTTAAAAATACGAACTACAGTTCTGATCCCATACTTTTTTGTGTTCACAAAATGTGAGAATCTTCAAATAAAAAATAAATTAAGGACGTATGTCCATTTCTCTCAACCATTTGTTCACTTGTATATTTCAAAACAAGAAAGGAAAAATACCTGTCAGAAGCTATAACCGCTAGGTGATTATCTAAATTTGATCTGAACCTCGATATTCACAGTAACAAGTGGCTTATATGAGAAAGGGTTCAATTTTGCACTCTGACTTAGTATTAGCAAACCTAAGCATTTGTCTTTTACAGATTCTAATTTATCTTTACCTACCAAAAGTTAGATATATTCAGCAAACAAATGGCCGCCAGTGCAGCCATTCGTATGAGAGCTATCTCCCAATGGACCGTAAGTAACTTCGGTCACGCTACGATCCTGAATTTATTCGGATCAATCCCTTGCCACTCCGACTACACCATCCCTCAATTGGTTTTTGATAATAAGTTCCAAGTCTCAATCCCACCGAGAACGACCTGGGAAGACGAAGAATTTTTGAGAGATGATTCAATTCATTTCTATACAGATGGTTCAAAAACCAAAGAAAGGGTAGGCTGCGGGGTGTACTCAAACCGACGAGAGACTTACGTTAAGTCTCTCGTTCCGCCTTCCAAACCATTGTAGCATGTTCCAAGCGGAAATTCTGGCGATCAAAGAGGTCCTATCATGGCTAAAAGAAAACGTGATATTCTCAACGAATATCCGGATTTTCTCAGATAGTCAAGCAGCCCTCAAATCACTCGGCGCTGTTTCTACGAACTCAGTAACCGCCCTCAATTGTCGCTTATCTCTTAAGGAGATGGCTGAACAGTTCAATATTCACCTTTTTTGGGTGCCGGGGCACAGAGATATTGTGGGTAACTGCAAAGCCGATGAACTCGCTAGAGAAGGAACCGTTCTACCGATCTCAACCAGTAGGTTGAATATTGGTATACCAATCGCTACATGTAAACTTATGCTAAGGCAAGAGGCAACGAATAGAACAATCTATTGGTGGAACAGTAACACCACGTGTGTGGCAACAAAACGTATATGGCCAGGACTAGATCCAAAACGCACAAGACATTTGTTATCCATTACCAGATTGCAAGTTAGCTCCGTAATCAATGTCATTACCGGACATTGTCTGATAGGAAGACACGCCATAAGACTTGGCCCTCTAATGACTTCTGCAGAAGTTGCTTAAATGAGGAGGAGGAGGAAACAATCCCATACCTCCTCTGCTCATGTCGTGCACTCTCTTTTAAAAGAAAGCGGCATCTGGGAAAATATTTTCTTGATGATCCAAGCAATCTGGCGAACACAGATCCCCTGCATCTTCTTCGCTTTATTAAAAGCTTCAAATGGTTTTGTTAAGTGAGGTACTCCCTCGCATAATTTCTATGGTATCACAATGGTCCTAGTATTGGTCTAAGTGTAAAGTGTGTAAGGTGTATTCCTGACAGTCATTGTAACCTAACCTAACCTACCAAAAGTTTTCGTATTTTCAAATTTCGAGGAAAGACGAAACCAACAACACGTTTCATAATAAAAAAGGCTACTTTTGAAAAATAAAGTTTTTGGAACCAATTGCAATTACTTTTACATTTTACAACGCCTATAGGAAAAGTTAAAAATAAACGTAAGGTAACCACTACATGGTGACTGTTATGTGTTATCTTCAGAATCCGCATCTACCGTTCGATTTCAGAAATTTTTTTAAATAAATACATTTTATTCATACCTTTGCAATCAGGAATTACAGCTATTTTTGGATTAAAAAAGACCATTACCCTCACGACGAGATGTACTCATTAAGATAATCATAAGAGAGAGGTTAATGCTGTCGCTGGTTTGATAAATGATGTGCCATTTCCGTGATTGCATGCTGATGGCTAATAAGTTAGCCAAAGCGCACGCATCTTTAAAAACAGAAGAAGCTCTTAAGTTGCGGGGTACAACCTGAGTAAAATTAACTTTGCATTTCCTTGTGTACTGACGACATAAATGCTTTGTGAACTTAGTTGCAATCAGTGTTGCCAACTTAGTGGAATTTCCACTAGATCTGGTGGTTTAGACGTGCCTTTCAGCGTGAAAAATTTGATTTTAGTGGCTGGTGGATTTTTTAGCGGATTAAATTATTTAAGTTAGTGGTCAGCTTCGCGTTTAACCACTAGTTTTTTATTATGTTTCTAACCCTTGAATATGCACAAAGTAGAGAAACTTAATAACATTTATCAGATCAAGCCCTCTTTGTAATGTAGGTAACACCGAACATCCCGACAAGATGTTGGGGTTCCGAATTTGCCCGAAATTTCTTTTATAATTTTTTGAATGAACGAATATGAACTTTATTAGTACCTATACTGTTTTAAAGTTGATTTGATTTGAACAGGTTTTAATTATTCACTTACTGAGTCAATCAGTTTAGTAAAACGTATAGTTCACTATTGTTTGTTATGTGAAATATTATCTACATACTTATGTAATGTTTTCCTTTTTTGGAGTAACAAAAATAATTACTTCATAATAACAATAAGGTTGTTGTTGTTTTATTTTCAAATGTTTAATGAAAAATTTTCTGTTCTTTTCTGATGTTTCTGATCTTTTTTGTGTTCAATGAACTGTTCTACACAGCGCTCACAGCGTTTTCTGCACCTCCTTTTGAGCAAGAGCAAGTTTGGTGAAAACTGTCAAAAGCAGCTGTTGACTTTTTGCTCGTAGTTTTTTAAGCCCAATGTAGTTTTAATTTATTGTGAAAAGATCAAAAAAATTTTTAAAAATCAGGAAAATAACACCTAACCTAGTGATCAATATAAAATTACATATCCGTGACGAAATTACGCTAAATTAAGTTCATATCAGAAAAAGAAAAATTGGTGGTTGTTTTTTTCGTTTTTGTTGTTGCTTTTTTTGACAAGTTTGCTTGTTCTTGCTTGCTTGATGTTTCTCACTGCTTCTATGCTGTGCTGTTCTGATCTTAAATAAAGCCATTGAACATATCTTTAAGTAATTTAGTGGAATTCTGGTGGTTTGTGAGGCCATTTAGGTTATAGTGGTTTCTGGTGGTTTACGCTGCAGCATTTGGTGGGTTGGTAAAAATAAAGTTGGCAACACTGGTTGCAATTATCAGTACAAGTGTCTTTCAATGTAAAGTCCCTTTTAGCGATCAATTCAGTTTCGGTTTCAATTACGCTATCAGTTAAGTACTCAGTTAAGCTGATAAACATATTCATTTTACAACAGCATGTTACACCGATTTCCCCAATTTTTCCTTATCCTTCTAACTAATTTTGAGAAAAGTTTTGACAACCAGCTATACATACATTTTCATAAAGCCTGCATTTACGGAAAATTCAATACAAAAACGGATACCTGTAAACAAAACTTGAATGAGATTGATTTATCCATCAATTTTCTATTTGGAATACATTGTTTGCTGTTTCTGCCTCTGCATGCAATGAACTTGTCAAAATCTTGGTTGGGAATCAGTATACCGAGCTCAATGCAATGTTGCACAATATAACATGTTTTAGTCAAGTTTTTTTTTACGTACTTTTTAAAAGTAGGGGAGAACGGGAATGATTGACCACCTAAGCAATCAGCTATTAAGGGTGTGGTATTCACCAAGAAATCTTAAACTAAGTACCTCATAAACCTATTCACCGACCACTATTAGTGCAGATTTATGAGCGCTCATAACACTTAAGAGTGGTTGCTACCACTCTTAAGTTATGAGCGGTTGTTGTTTTAAATAACTTCGAAAATTCGAAATTTACTGACAGCGTCCATTGTGTCAATGTGTGGGTTTTTTCAATAACTGTTGAAAAAAAAAATAAGAAATTCGAATTATGGTTTTTTTTTTTGCTGCAACAAAAAATTGTTCGAACTACTGAAAGTTTTTTGCTATGGATATATTTAACAAGATTTTTTTTGTTTGTAGAGAATAATCCCCTAGGAGGAAACTTTTTTTTTCTAAGATAGAAGTTGGTGTTATGCCCATTGAAAGGTCCCCGTTTTACGGCACTTGTGGAGTAAAATTAGTTTTCGAGGTAGTGTAATATTTTAAGTTTTAACATAAAATATCCTATTTGAACAGTTATCATCCATTACTATCAAAAATTAAAGCACTAATCTTACTTATATTTGTTCGAGTTAGGGTGGTATTCACCAAACAATCTTAAGAGCGCTCTTAAAGCTAAGAGGCTCTTAGTTTTAAATTTGGATGTGCTATTCACCAAGCAATAATAGGGTCTAGGCTAAGCTAATTCGAATATTCGAAAAATAAGGTTTTTGAGTCTCTGAACGCACACTTTTCGAACTACTTCGAAAATTTCAGTAGGCGTGTTTTTTTTTAAGCTAGTATATAGTACAGCATTCGAGTTAAAAAAAAACGATCTGTCCACAGTATTTTCAGTTCTATTTTCAGCAACAAGATGGAGCTCAACGTCAAAGCTTGTTGCTACTTTTCAAAGCTCTCTGTGAAATTCAAGATGAAACAAAATCAAATTCATACCAGGTTTGTTTCGTTAATTGTTCTATCAAATGAATAACGATACAATGCCAGGTATGAATTTGTACTTCTTTTCTTATTTTCCATACATCAGATTCTCTCTTACAGCTCTTTTTTACTATTTTTGGAGGCATCGTCCAGCAGTGAAGAAAGCTCTATGTCAAAGTCAGCTGTTTTGCTGAAAAAAACTTTCGGGTATGTTCGGGGAGTATGCAAAAAGATATTAAAAACCAATCTTTGATGAGATTTTTCATTGACAGACAGAATCAATTTATTTTTTATCCAAACCTGTGGTAAAGCAATTTTACACTATTGACCAGTCTTTTCGATAGGTTTAGAATGAAAATAAGTTGATTCTGTTTACAAAACCGTGAAATTGAACTATAATATTACCGCACAAATAAACACAACCCAAATTAAATTAAGTTGAAACACGTATGCAAGTCCCAAACTTGAATTTCTATTGAAGAATGTTTAATTTTCATACATACATATATCTTTCCCTTTTGACCATTTTTTATTGCTTCGTTTGTTTGTTTGATTTGTTTTTTTCTTGCATTGGGCTATATTTTTTAGTCAAATAATACCATGAGAAAAGCTATTAGCTTCAGCAAAAAAGAACTAGTGCAAAATCCTGTATTATATACACCACCAGGTAAGAAACAGGTCGAAAATTCAATATGAATATAGTTTTTATTTCTTTAATTTTTAATCGAGAGAAAAAATTTCTTTGCAAATACCAAATTTTTTTTGAACACGTCCTTTCGAAAAAGCTTTGATGAACTGAAATCATTGGTGGTGCCATCCTATTTTCAAAGCTGGAAACTATCAATGCCATCCCTGTTTTCACTGTGGAAAATTACGACAGTAAAATGATTTGTTGTTGTTCCCCAAGGGAAATTTTTACTGTACTATATACTAGCATAAAAAAAAACACGCCTAGTGTCAATTGTCAAAATCAGTCAAAAACAGAAAAAATTATCGGAAATTTAAGAAATGGTAGAACGTAAAATTAATTCATTCTCTGTATTGCAAACCATAATTCGAACTTCTTATTATTTTCAACAGTTATTTATGATTTTTGAATAACAACCACAAATGACGCTGTCAGTAAATTTCGAATTTTCGAAGTTATTTAAAACAACAACCGCTCATAATTTAAGAGTGGTAGCGACCACTCTCAAGTGTTATGAGCGCTCATAAATCTGCACTAATAGTGGTCGGTGAATAGGTTTATGAGGCACTTAGTGTAAGATTTCTTGGTGAATACCACCCTTAGGACCGTTGGGCCCATTGTGATACCACAATAGATCTTATGTATTCTCCAATTTCCTAATTGGCAGCAATCACGCGACCGAACAACGAGCAACGGGTGCTGCATCGGACGATCAAAATATCAAACAACAATAACCCTATTGTGTGTCCTTATTAACACAGGAAAGCGATCGCGCGATGGCGTAGCAAGGTCGCAAATGTTTGTTTCATGATCGTTCAACCTCTATTATTAAAGCTATTCATAATCTAACTGCATACTCGTAGGGGAGTGTCCCTATCAAGGAAAAACTTTGTGCGACTGACACTACGAAAAGTAGTCTGGTTGCTTCAAATCAATCAGTTCGATTTTCGTTGCGTTGCTCTTAGCAAATAGCAAGTGAAAATGCAGCCTGGTCGCGCGATCCTATGAGCATCTAGTGACTGGTTTAAGTAGACGCATTGTGGTAGCACTACCAACAAACAACGCGACCGACCGAAGGAAAATGAAGCGGAAGAGACGCAGGGCGTCGGCGTCGATGTGAGTAAGATCACTAGGGTCATCAAAGAAAATCGAACCTAGGTGTATTCTACGTTTGTGAGCTAAAGCTGGGAATGAACAGAGGAGTCGGCAAATAGTTTTATCCATTTACACATCCTCACCTCTTCTGCAAAAGTCGTTTGAGACGACTCCTAGCCTTGCAGCATGTCTTTTAATAAGACAGTGTCCTGTGATGACACTTTACTTACTTAGGTGGGCATTACAGTTCGATTGTGAACCTGGGCCTCAACCAACATCCTTCTATAACGGCTTTAATTTCAGGCGAGCTCTCTCCAGTTTCTTACTCCAAGTCGGTTGAGGTATTCATCCACTTGATTGCGCCACCTAAGACGAAGTCTTCCAATTCCAAGATTTCCCAGCTTTCGAAAACCCGACGAGCCGGAGCGTTTGGTTCCATCCGCTCTACATGGCCCAACCATTATAGCCTCGTGATGCGTACTCTTCTGGCTATGCCCATGTTGCGGTACAGTTCATACAGCTCGTTGTTGTATCTTCTTCTCCACACATTGTCTTTGCATACGGGACCAAAGATCTTTCGGAGAATTTTTCTTTGAAAACACCCAAAGGTTTCCGATGATGTGGTTTTCCGTGTCTATAGCGGATCCTATTTTCTCAAATTCAACTATGTTTGGTGTCCTTGTTTCATGACAACATATCCTTCGTTTTTCCTCCATTTTTGCCGCTTCTGTTTCAATACTCGCAAAAGCACCTATGACATCACGCTTTTTTCTTCCCATTACGTCTATATCGTCTGCGTAGGCGACTAACGGTACAGACTCTTGAAAGATTGTTCCTCTGGTGTTGACGTTTGAGTTTCTTACAATCTTTTCAAGTATGATGTTGAAGACATCGCATGACAGCTTGTCGCATTGCCTACAACCTTGCAGCGTGAATTCTCCAAAGTCATCTTGCATAGTCGTACGTGTTTTGCAGGGATGCCGAAACTAGACATGGCTCTGTACAGCTTGTCTCTGTAAATGCTGTCATACGCGGCCTTAAAATCGATAAAGAGATGGTGAATATCGATATTACGTTCTCGGGTTTTTTCCAAGATCGGCTGTAATGTGAAAATTTTGACGGCAATTTTGATCATCGTCCAAGCTGAATGGGGCCATCTGCCTGACAGCGGAATTTGTGTCTTCACCGCCGTTAAGCAGTCTGCAGAAATGATCTTTCCAGATTCTCAGCAGAGACTGTGACACTACAACTATGTTTCCCTGCTGTTCTTTACAGACTTGAGTTCGCGGCTTGCCACCCTGACGGGATCTTTTTACCTTTTGGTAAAACTTCCGAATCTCGTTCCTGTCATGGCACCTCTCAATTTCCTCAAACGAGCGCCTGCCTGCCTGATTTGCCTGCCTACATTCTTCATCGAACCATGGGTTTCGTTTTGGTGGCCGAGTGAAACCCAGAGCCTCAGAGGCAGCGGTTCTGATGGCTTCTTGGCATTGCTGCCACTGGTCTTCTATGCTTAATGCCGGTGGCATGGGATTCAAGGATAATTGAAGGGACACTCGATTGGAAAAGGCATTGGCAATCTCTTGCGATTGTAGCTTTCCGACGTCATATCTCTTCACAGCGTTAGTTCGTGCTGGTCGTGAACAAGATATCCTCATTCGTACCTTGGCTACAACAAGGTAGTGGTCCGAGTCAAAGTTGGCCCCTCGGAAAGTTCGGACATCTAACACACTGGAAGAGTGCCTTGCGTCGATCGCAACATGGTCAATTTGGTTGACGGTTAATTGATCTGGGGATCGCCATGTACCTTTATGAATTTTGAGATGCGGGAAGCGCGTACTACTTACAACAAGATTTAGCCCCGCAGCAAAATCGATTAGCCTCAATCCGTTTTCGGAGGTTTTGTCGTGGAGGCTATGCTTACCGATTGTGTTTCCAAAGATGTCCTCCTTCCCTAGCCTTGCGTTAAAATCGCCAAGAACGATTTTCACGTCGTGTCTAGGGCACTGCTCATACGTTTCTTCGAGGAGCTCGTAGAAACAGTCTTTGGAATCGTCGTTTTTCTCTTCTATGGGGGCATGGGCGCATATAAATCTAATGTTGGTGAATTTAAGCCTGATGCGGATGGTCACTATACGCAAATAAATGGATTTTGGCTAATCACCTTATCCCTGAGTCTTCCTCTAACGACAAATCCGCACCCAAATAAGCGCTGTTTCTGTTGTCTGTGGCAGTCGCCATAGTAGATATCATAGTTTTTCATCTTCTTTATGCCCGGTCCACTCCATCGCACTTCTTGGATGCCGCTTATGTGTGCCTTGTAGCAGTCCAGGGCGTCCGTTAATTTTCCAGCTGCACGCAGTCCGTGAAGAGATCTTACGTTCCCCGTGCAGATCCGGAGTTCGTTGTCCTTTTTGCGTTTGTTTGGATCGTCAACTTTGAAATCATTATCGTTATCCGAGGCTGTTGGTTATTTGGGTTTTGGGAGAACCATAAATGTAGAATATCCAACTTTAACTATTCTTAAATTTATCTAGGACTAACGTACTGTTTTTTTTTAACCATTATTTTTCCTTTTTACGCTCTCCTACAAGTACCATTTTGTGCATAAAACAACGAGAACGAGAGTTAACCTTTTGTCTTTCGAAGTAGCTCATGATTGAAACAAGACAGATTGCTCATGGGTCATGGCACGCTTTGTATATAACTATTCATTAACTTACATCATTTACTGACTACGATACAATGGAGAATTTAAATAAAACAAAAGCCTGGATCGTCTTTGATAAATCTTTTGCTGATAGACAGTCGACACCAAAGGTTAAAATAAAATTGCAAACCCACACATATTTGCAAAGTGTTAAACTATGGCTTCTTGAGTTCTTCTTATTACTGGTAAATTCTTCAATTAAAAAAGTTGTGGGTCTCATAATATGATAATAGCGTTGTATGTCCACAGGGAATGCCCGATGATAAATTTCAGTTTTTTTAATTTCCAATTGATTACGTTTTGAATGTGCGAGGATGGAATTTATTGCATCTTTTTGAATAGGCTTTGGTGCCTAACGGTGTCATTTGAATGCATTTTTAAATTAACTAACCAAATGAGAAATATGACCAGACAGACAGCTTGGGTAGCGATTTATGAGCCTGGCGGGCCTCAGAGCTCCGATTGAACTACATGCATTCATTGGACAGAGTAGGAATTGCAAAGCAAAAAAATTATGGAAACAATTTTTTGATGTAAGTTTTAATTATTTTGGTTAATCAATCTGCAAGTTTGTTTTGAAGCTGAGAAAGTCACACTTCTGGTAAAAAGAAAATCATTTTATCAGAAATGCCTTATGTTCGGCTTCAATGTGTGATTGGTAACTTGAAGTGACTACATCACAAGCATACATTGTCCCATGATCGATCGAATTCTATCAACATTATTCCAAGTTCTTACCTCTACCATCAGACAGTATAAGGTCCCAACAATAAAATAGTATTGCAATATCTGTAAGCAACAGAGTTTCATGTGTCTAAATATAAATTCATATGGCATTTATAGCCTTTCTAGCTTTTTTGCGTGGTTGCTTTCATAATCTTTCAGACGTGAGAGTGCAAACCGACAAAACTACTATCACCAAACCAACACCCAGTCGTTGACAAGATTCTTTATCAAATGGCAAAACCGGCGATTATTCAATGGCATGCAATTTGGTAGTTTAAAAACTCGTATAGCATTACTCCTGCGCTATGGACTATTAAAGACTTGATGTGATATATTCTATGTGCAAACGGGTACACACACGTATCCACATGCGAGTTACACTTTCGAATTGGGCCAAACTGAATATGTTGCAACTTAGAGGTGTGCAGACCACATAGATATGTACAAAATTCAATTAAAAGTTGGTCCAGAGAAGTGGATCAGATTTGAATTTCTTTTTTTTTTTTCAAACATTCACACGTCACTTAGTCGTCGCGTGGATCGAACAAAAAGCATGCTGTGCACGACTTCGATTATTTCATCCCGAAGCAGATAGAAAAGGTAAATCGCAATGGTCAGTCATCGGATGTGGTTGCACCTTGCTGTTTAGTAGTTTTTTAGTCGCTGCTTTTTGTAGAAAAAAAAATATACAGGCTCAGAGCCTTCAATATCATCGCTTCATGAAGATCCTCGAGTATTTATTGTAAAAAAAAGTACTAGAATACCCTCTAAAATCTGTCAAAATCTCTTATTCTCTTTCCTCAGCATCCTGTTAACTTAGCGCCTAAAATAGAACTGAGAACCTGAGAACCAGATCTTAATTTGAGTAAGTAATGATTAGTTTGGTGCAACAAAGCTATGAAAACCTCAAAGACCAACACGTTTCGTTAAATTTTATGTCGATTCCAAACGCCATGGCTAGAAAGCGCTTTTCGTGGCAGTATCTAAAAACTCACGGAGAACTTGTCTATTCCTCGTGAAAGGTGATACCCGTTAAAAGTTTTTTTCGCCTTTGATGTCTTGGGATTCGAGCAACGACCCTCCCACGTAACAGGCAGACGTGTAAGCCATTACGCCACTGGCCCCAATTATATCAGTGATGTGAGGCAGAGTTGGAATGCTAGTCTTAAATTAAAAACATATTAGTGTGATATTCCGACCATAATGTGAGGCTACCCACCTTATGATATTTTAAGTCACGACGCGACGCTTATCGCGTAGCACTACTAACTTCACTTCTATGTAAGCATCTTTTTGAATGTGCCAATCTTTTTACTACTAAAGCTTAAAGCACACGAGTGTCTTTTCTGCAAATCCGAGAACATCAATTAGTCCGCGAACTAATGGTCTGTGCTCTAATTCGCATGATTTCAGAACGTCCGGCCTCTGGTGCTGACGTTTGAGTTTTGTACAATTATTTCAAGTATGATGCTAAAGAAATCGCATGACAGTTTGTCGCCTGGTCGAGAGCCTTTTTCTACATCAAAAGGTCTAGTTGTGTTCTTTATCCTCCAAAGTCATTCTGCATAGTCGTAAAAATTTTGCATTGATGCCGAGTCTATAAACATGGCTCTGTACAGCTCGTCTCTGCAATCACTCTCGTATGCGATCTTGAAATCGATAGAAGGTATTGTGAGTGGATTTTGTCCCCCCGGGTATTTTCCAAGGTCGGAAGTTAAGTAAAAAACTGGACTCTTGAAAGCTTTCTAGTCCAAATCGTATTGGTTGGAGCTCATCAAATTGATGGTGTGTGCTATTTCACGCGTCCACATATTACAGCAAATAAGATCTTAAACAAGATTTTAAGGAAGCCTCTTTAATCGGCCTGATTGTGAGGATTTCCCCATTTTATGATCAAGCATACGATATCAGGTCCGTTCGTTGAACTTTCCCCAGGGTTGACCCAAGTTTTCTTGACAACCCTATGACTTGTCAAAAAAACCTGGGATTTCCAGTCCTCAAAAAACGCTAAGCCACAAATCACCACACATCCCTGTCATTAAAAAAAAATATATATGTCATTTGACAGCCCTCAAATCGCCACAGCAAAAACCTAGGGCGAGTTGAGGGAAAACCTATGTCAACCCTAGGGCTCAAAAAACACTCAATCATCAAAAACACTCAAAGTCATCAAAAAACGCCTTGTGATGACCCCAGGACGACCCTAGGGCTTCAACGAACAAACCTATTGAGATTCCATTTACAGAGCATGCTTTTTTCCGACCATAGTATGCGGATCATCTGGTGCACACTCATTTCCAACTGAACTACTGCTGCCTTGAAAAGTTCGGCTTCAAGGCCATCTGCACCTGCACTCTGATTTGATTTGAACTCACATATGCCAAGATTTACTTCTTCTAAGTGAGGAAGACTGCATTCTTGATCATCGTCCAAGTTGAATATGGTATTCTGCCTGAGGTCGGAATTGGTGTCTTCATCGCCGTTAAGCAGTCTACAGAAGTGGTGAAGTGGTCTCTCCAGATCCTCAGTGAAGACTGCGGCTCAATTACTATGTTTTGGTCTTTACAGGGCTTTGCCACCCTGGCAAGCTCTTTATATCTTTTGGTAAAACTTCCGATTCTCTTGTCATGGCATCTCTCAATTTCCTCAAACAGGCGCTCATCATGCTTCTTTCCTTTTGAGTTCTTCCCTTCTTTTCTCCTTGTAAATCTCGTTATACTAATCGAAAGCAGCCCTTGTTCTCTTTTGCTTCCACATTTGTTGTGCATTTTGTTTAGCTGCATTTGCCTGCCTGCGCGCGTTCCTCATCGATTCAAGGGATTCGTTTTGGGGGATGAGTGCAACGCAGAATCTCAGGAGCTGTGGTTCTGATGGCTTTATGGCATTGCTGCAACTAGTTTTTAACGCTATGCGATGGCATTTAAGGATAGTTGAAAGGACACAAGAATGGAATAAACATTGGCTCTCTCTTGCAATTGTAGCCTTCTAACGTTCTATCGTTTCACGGGTCTATGAAATAACTCCCACGAAATAAGTCCCACTTTTAAAAACGAAATAAGTCCCACCAAAAATTGCTATTTTGAAAGTGGGAGTTATTTCGTTTTTAAAAGTGGGACTTATTTCGTCAATTGGTGGGACTTATTTCGTTACGCGTTTTTATTTTAAGTGGGACTTATTTCGTTTTGAGTGGGAATAAATTCGTTTTGTAAAGTGGGAGTTATTTCATACCCCTAAATTTATATTTTTTCTTATGCAAAAAGTTATAGTTGTCCCTTTTACGAAATGTCCAATATTTCGTAAAAGGGACAACCATAATTTTTTGCTCTTATCTCTCATGGCTCTTCTTGCTTGTATACGATTTTTCTTTATTATTCCTCTGCTTTGATTATTCATATTATTCGACGTGTGTTTTTTCGAAGAGCCAAATACTTCTTATTTGAAATCGCATTAAACAATGAAAAAGTGGGACTTATTTCGTTTATGAAAGTGGGACTTAATTCATTTAAGAAATATATTATTCAAGGGGGAGTTATTTCATTTTGAGTGGGAATTATTTCATTTCAAGTAAATTTTGAAATCATTTCATTTTGGTGGGACTTATTTCGTTTTCAAAAGTGGGACTTATTTCGTGGGAGTTATTTCATTTTTTTAAGCAATTTTTGGTGGAACTTATTTCGTTTTTAAAAGTGGGACTTATTTCGTGGGAGTTATTTCATAGACCCTCGTTTCACAGCGTTAGTTCGCGTGGGTCATAAACAAGATATCCTTCGTACTTTTTCTACAACAAAGTAGTGGTCCAAGTTGACCCCTCGGAAAGTTCGGACTTCTATATCACTTGAGGAGTGTCTTTCGCCGATCGTAGACGGTTTCGTATCAATTGCAGAATAAGCAGAAGAAGTTCAGTTTTGGAGTATTTACAAAAAAGCTTACTAATTTTTAAAGGTCGCAAAATTCAATTTGAAAATGCATCAACTACAACTACAGGTACAGCAAACGACGCCATATTTCTTGCCGCTCTTTTGACATGTCTCTTCTTCTTCTCTTTCATGATAGCAAAGATATACGAGCCAAGCCAACAACGAATCAAAATTATTAAAATTTACTACTGAAATTCGGAGTCAGTGGCCTCAACGATAAGAGCACTAAGTCCAATTTACGATGAGGCTCATTTCTTGCTGAATGGCTTCGTTAAAAAAATATGCGTTATTGTTCAGGCAGCAATCCACACGTACTCCATGAGTCATCATTGCCGCCCGAGAAAATTACGGTTTGGTGTGGATTATGGGCCGGCGCGGCGGCGTCATCTGGCCGTAATACTTCCGTGATAATCAATACCGGAAGGTTACTGTGAATGTTGATCGCTACCGTTCAATGATAACCAAATATTTTTGGCCCCAATTGGATGATATATGGACTTGGGGGAAATGTGGTTCCAACAGGACGGAGCCACAAGCCACACAGCGAATGTCACAATCAATTTATTGGAAATGGTCCAGTCGCTTGGACGCCTCGGTCTTGCGTTTTGACGCTGTAAGACTATTTCCTGTAGGTCTATGTCAATTCTATGGTTTATGCCAGTGATGGGCAAAGTACGGCCCGCGGGCCAACTCCGACCCGCGAAAGCATTTAATCGGGCCCCCGACGGCGACGCGACGATTATTCGACATGACCCGCGATAATTATATTTTGACAAAGATTATATTATTATATTTATTATATTTCGAAGACAAAGATTGGCGTGTTGATTTTGCATTTTTTACCGATTCAGGGGCCGAAAAATTTTCAAATGGAATAAAAACTAGGTTTTCCTTCGATTTGAAATACAAAATGTTACTTCAATCGATTGCAAATCACTCAAAGAATCTTTTGCGCCCAAAAAATGTATAATTGAACAAATATTTTCTGTTTGCTGATGCAATTTCATTTTTCGTGTCAGCTGAATGGAGTTTCAGCCAAAATGAAACAAATCGTTCCAATTATTTGGATCCCACTGACAGACTCGCACCGGATTTTTTTTTTTCGTGTGAATTGCATAAGGAAAACCAGTTGCTGGTATGTGGCTGCTGGCTGCGAAGGGATGAGAGTCTGTAAACTGACATATTTTTCATGTTGGCTATAAACGCTCATCAGGGAAAAATTAATGTTTCCATTTGTCTGAACTTTTTCTGATAGTTTTTCCTTATCGCTATAATTGGCCCCTTACTCGAACACAACAATAAATTAAATAAAAAATTGCAAGGAAAGAACCAATTCAAAGATGAGACTGATGAGATGAGGGGTAGCCTAAAATCCCTTAAAACCCATCTTTGTCCCTCTTACTACTGCATGACTAAGAACGATTTAACTCACTTTCCGCGTTTAAAATCGACGTCACCAGTGAGTGGAAACAAACTCAAAGAATTCAATCAGGTGTTGAAAAAACTTCACACAGACTTCGAAACTAGGTTTCAAGATTTTAAGAACAATCAGTCGTCGTTGGATTTTTTCTCGATACCGTTTAATGTAGATCGGGAACAATCTCTCTGTAAAATTGCAGTTGGAGATTATTGAAATGCAGTGCAGCACCCATTTAAAACAACTGTTCTTAAATCCCACAAAATTGCCCAGAAAATTATGGCTGTTTGCGTCGTCGTCGTCGCCTCGTCGCACGTATGCGAACAAACTTTTTCGACCATGAAATTGCGCGAAAACTCAATCAGAAACCGACCTACTGATGAACACCTACTCACGCTGTTGAAAGTTAATCCGCCACAGCTTGAACCTGCCTTCGAAAAAATTCTGGCAAACCAAAAGCAATTTCATACATCTCACACGCCTACCATTGCAGGGCTTTCGAATAAAAGTTGAACTGTAATTTTGAACATTTTTGTAATGTGTAATGCTGTAATGTTTTAATATGATTAAAAGTTTCAACAAAAATTACATGATTTAAATAACTCTGGCCCTCCTCTGCGAATTTTTTGAATTTTCTGGCCTCCCGTTATGAAAGTTTGCCCACCACTGGTTTATGCCAACAAGCTAGCGACGATTCAACTTCGTACGAATATCGAACGTAAAATTGCAGCAGTATCTGCCGATTAATTATTGAAAACCGTTGGAAATTGGGTTCAGCGTCTGGGCTTCTGTAAGCGTGTCATGTAAAAGAAATGAAAATCCGTACGAAATGACATCAAACGTACTTTTACAGGAATAAAGAATTTTATTGAAATCCAAAACCGTTTTTGTTTTATTTAAAAAAAAAACTTTTGTAGTGCTTTTATTGAAAAACCCGATATGTGTGTTTCGATACAATACACATATATCGATATATTTTTCTTTTTCCGAAATCCCTAACTCATATTAATAGGTAAATTCATCATCATGCTATGTGGTTGAAGCCTATTTGCTTGCATTTATTAACAAAGTCTGAATGATTCGAAATAAGCGATATTTGATGTAAAACAAAATAAAAATAGCCCTTTTCACAATGTACAATTAGTTGGACAGACTTCGTTTGATGGAAGTTGGATGGTCAGATGTATTTTGCCTTCACACTTATCGAGCTTATCGTCCTACTTTATGTCACGTAGGCTTCCACCATTGAATAACTATATATAGAAGCTGACACCCGAATTAAACAACTTTCTCAAACTCGGCATAATAAGATTGTTACCCAGCAATTGGGACTGGCCATCACGACGCGTAGCGGCAAAAATAGAAATGAGCAGGGGCACAACAAGTCACATTTTGTATTGAAATTGCCACTTTTCCAAAAAAATTGTTTAAAAATATAATGTTTTGCCGGTCGAATATTCGAAATTCTTATTGAAATGGATTAATAAAAGTGTAAAGAAAAATATGAAATTAAAGCACAAACAAAAAGTTTACTGGAAGTGTCCAAAATGCAAGTGCAAAAACGAGCTGTGATTTTCAACAAAAATTTAAGTTGAAAAATATGAATTAAAATTTCCACAAAAGCACAAATTAAGCTCTTAATCAAGAATGTGCGTTAGTTAAAATCAATTAAATATCGAAGACCACTCATAATTCAATGAAAATTTAAGTTAAACAAAATTTATCATCCCCTCAACAAAATCTACGTAGAGCTTTGTTTACATTTTTTCCCATACAAAAATGGCATATTCTTAAATTTTTCAAAAGCAAATTAAATACAGTTGAAAGGTAAAAATCACTCGTGTGCACTGTTTTATTCAAGCTTTAACATTTTAAGATGCTAATGCGCTCATAGTTCAATCACTTATATTTGATTTAATATTTTATTTTATTTATTTAATCCGACACCATTTCTTCTTTTTTCAGTACAATTTGTATGGGCTGTCAAAACAGCATTTCACTTTGTGCCCCCACTTTAGTTCCAAAACAACCGGCAGGTGGTGTGCAAACTCATGTTCCCAGTCCCAATAGTCAGACTATTTATTATTGTTTATGTTTTTGTCTCTGCTTTGCTTATTTCATACACAAACTATTTTGAAATAAGGGTAATTTGGCTGTTTAGGTTTTAAAATATGTCCCTTAAGGGATTTATTTCTGGAAATGGTATTGAGAAGCGACAACAATCTCTAATTTTGAAAATAAATTCTTTGAATAATTAATTTGTTGAAAAATGGTGTTTTGTAATTTTAAATATTGTAAAAATAGTTATGGATCGGGAGTTACTCGTTTTAAGTTACCAAAAGACCCAAATTGCCGCAATATTTGGCTTTTAAATTCGGGAAATTGTAACTTAAAAGAAATGAAAGAGAACCTACCGTTGCCACCGTTTAATATTTGCGCCGATCATTTTGAAAAAAAGATTTGGCCTCAGGCGGTATGCGGTTACGATTGCTTCACGGTGCAGTTCCTAAATGTTATTTTAAAGAGAACAACATAAGAAATCAAAACACTGTAGATTCCAAGGAAGGATGTATACTGAAAGAAGTGTAAGTATCTAATAATATGCTTGAGTGAGACGCGGCAGCTTAAATCGGAGTACTTATTTGTTATCAATTACCCCTATTATGAAAGGCATTACACTTGAGTAACAATAGTCACTTTATTTGTCGATTCACTTTTAAGGCGTTTAAGTATCGGTATTACGTTCCTTGAACGCCACTTACTTTACAATCCAAACGCCTTCCACATGATCAGCTGATCATGACAGATTGGAATTTGAATAGAAATTCTGGTTTTGTCTTGAAATTTAAATTGTTTTTGAATAACAAATGAAAGTGAATAGTTTTCCTCTGCTAATTGCAGTGAGAAATAGTGGTGTAGTGAGAACACCGAAGGGCAGAGGATATTAGAAACAAAATAAAAACAATCTGATAAGAGAAAGAAGAATCCTTTACAACTACAACTACAGTGACTTCCATTTGCTCTTTTATTGAACAGGATCTGTTTACTTCTATTTAACTTAAAATTTTGCATCCAACTAAACCTTTAAAATATACACACATAAAAAATACGGCATGAAAAGATTTCGTTTCTCAATTATTTTTACTTTTGCCATTCTTTTCAGTTCTAACCGCTAACTGTTATTAATTCTTTTTTTTGTCCTCCGTTTCGGAGACACCCCGTCGAAATTTTGTTGCAAGTTGAGGATTTTGCTCCATCGATATGCTTCTGATTTGCTTTTTTCATCCTAAATTCAGTCAAATAAAAGTTATTTAAGAAAAATGAAGAAACCAACTACAACTTACATTTTTATTCAAGTAAAACAATCTTGGCGTTTGCAAATTTAAAGTCGCCAAAAAGTAGCGTTTTACTAGTCGTTTAACTGAAATAAAACGACAGCTACAATACCGAAAAACGACAGGGTGTCGTTCAAAAAAATTACATTCCACTGAACGCTAAATGTCAAGTGGCGTAACGCTAGGTTAAACGACTACATAGTGACTTTCATAATACCGATTTCCCTAAATGAAAGTTGTCGTTCAAGCAAAACGCCTATCATAATAAGGGTGAATAACTTTTTTTTAAATTCAAATAGTTCAGCTAATAAAAGAAGAGAATTTATGGAGCAGACATTGAAATAAAGAGGAGAAAACTGGAATCAGTATAAGATGAAAATATCTTTGTTTCACCATTTAACAATTACATAGTTTCACATAACCCTAATGAAACGAATGTTTTGAAAGGTTCGAAAGAAACCTTACTTCGGTAACCAACGAAACAATAATAAACAATAATAAAAAATATCCTTTGGGACTAAATTTTCAAAAAGGTTGGTGAATTAACTAGCTCCAACTCCGACGACACTAGCGACATAAGAACTCCTTGTGGCGATTTTCTCCGGTGTCACTTCTATATATAGTTATTCAATGCTTCCACTCTGTCCAACTCCTAAGTTTTCAAAAATATTTGAAAACCATCAAACAAGTTGGACAAGCGGGCGTCTGAAGGTTTCACACTATCAAGCATTGGTCGTTCAAGCATAAGTATGTCCAACTAATTGTGTGAACAGGGTAAATGGTGTATTTATGTATTTAGTATTCCGGATGTCAAACGATTACAATTTACTGGATAAATACCGAAAAATGCTCACTTATTTGAAAACAATTACAATGGCTGCTTTCGCTTTCCTATACTTCGATATGACAACGCGTCTCATGCTTGTAAAACATATGAGAAATGAATCAAAAAACCCAATTCATTAATGAAGCGTAAATGAGAAGGTTACAAAAAATTTTAACAGTTAAAAAGCTTTTAATATTAGCTCAGATCCACATTTCGGAAACGATGCTTCCATCGCTGATGAGATTTATAAATATAAAAAGTATTTTAAATGTAAAACTTTATACTAATCTTTTCATTTATACTAATCTTTTCATTTATTAGATAAAAAACACCTGGATTACCTCAACTACAATACTCATTAATGAAGTGTCTAGAAAACAGCGAAATTCTTGGGTTGGGAACAAATTTGCGGCATTCTTCCAGCTTTTTAAAAGTCATTATGAACAAATAGAACCCCGCACAGTTGCGGTCTCTAAAATGAGCATCTTCACATTATTTTCAATTCTTTTCTTGTTTGCAAAAATAATAAATATTGTCTTGCCAATTTTCTCCAATAACATTGTATTCCAATTCCTCAACTACATTAGCTCCATGGTCCAGGTTCAGCAGTTTTTCGATTTTTGCGGTTTACCAGGGTCGGTCAGTTGCATAAAGGCGTCATAGCGTGACAAAAATTACTTCCTCTAGGGAAGCATTGCTTACAATTATTACATCCAACTGGTGTCTATAAATATTCGATGGTTCGCAGCCATTTGAGTTAGTGTCTTCCAAAACGATTCGACTTACATTTAAGACTGCACTGTGTTTGGGAATCAATAATCATGATTACACATCGCGTATGTAAACATGAATTTTTCGTAGTTAAAAAAAGTAACAAAAAATTATCTTCTAATTTCAAGTTGTTGGCATTCGAAATCCTCAGCACATTCCTCCTGCTCCTTGTCCATAACGAACGAGACGTTGAAGCACTTGGTTACTCGTATTCCAGATTTATTGGACCCGTTCGTGGACCTGAGAGGCAAATCATCGTTCACGATCGGTATGATGGCAGGGGACGTGTGGATTACGTGGCCAAGCCAGAGTACCAGTTCGCATATGGAGTCGAAGATACCAAAACACGAGTGTTGCAAAATCGACGTGAGACCCGCAATGGCGATGCTGTAAAAGGTGTCTACAGGTAAATTGGGTAATCTGCTTGAGCTTCTATTGCAGCTTGGGCTTTGGGACTCTATGTACGAGTAATTTAAGTTAACGTGTTTGTTTATATGTTTTTGCTCATTTTTATTTGATATTTTATTTTTCCGCCACTGTTATACGCTAACGCGTGCCATTCGTTGTTCTTTTGGATCTGATTGCGTGTGTTGACGTTCATGATGTGCACCTCATCATTAATGCAAAATATGCGTGTGCAGTGTGGTTGACCCTGATGGCTCTTTGCGAGTGGTTAAATACACCGCGGACAATGTTAATGGATTCCAAGCTGAGGTCATCTCGAACGGAGTATCAACAAATCATGGTCAAGATAATCCAGTGGTTCATCCGGATCCGAAATTAGTTGATGTAGCAGCTGTTGATGATGGGTATGTAGTTAACACCAAGGACGATATACATCCACATCAGCCAAACCACCAGATTCAAGTGCACCACCCAGATAAATCACATCACCATGATCATGAAGAGGCAAAAGTCAATAAGATTCCCGACGATGAAGAGATTAATAGTGAATCCTCGGATTCAAAAGACGCAAGTGATTATGACGATGAGGGTGGTGATCATGGAAAATCATCAGAAGGTAGAGATGAGTCCGAGGAGAAGGATGACAGCAGCGAAGAGGTCGAAGATTACTAACGTGACTTCAGAGAATTTACCATAAGTACATTAATAAAAAAAAAAACAGTGACGTGATTAACTTTTTTACTGATTGATGGTAGTGGGATAAATTTTAGGAAAGACGATGGCTTTGGGAATTATTTTGTTGACGAATTACGATTCTTTCAAGTATTGCTGAGTTTGAACTTTTAATGTTTGAACTCTTTCATTTATCCGTAGTCAACATTTGCTTCAGTTTTGGTGAAGATGCTGTGCTCAGCTTTCTTAAAATTGCATTTGATTGACCTTAGCTTAGACCTCTAAGAGAAACAATTGCTACATTTCTGTAAAATAACCAGCTGTCATTTTATTGAAAGTTTTTTTTTCGTTTTGCTTCAATAAATATGCATCAATTATCTCTTTAGCTACCTGAAACGGTCACTAGAGTCGTTATGATCAAATCTATGATTTTTAAAACAATGGCTTAGTTCCAAGCGCAAGACACAAACGACGAAGATGGTCAGACAGACACTAGTCAGAAATTGTGGCCTTGTATCAACACGGGCAGCCAGACAAGCCACAGAATGAAATTGCAATTTCGTCATGGTTCAGTGAGTTCACATACCGAATGAGAGTGCTTCTGTTTTTGTTTGAACCCCAAGACAATATAAATTCGGTCCGAAAGGAATGCTCAGTATGTATGTAAGGAATACAATCATTTTATATGCGCTTTGTGTTATGAAACAGTGTGTGCTAGCTTTTCTGTGTATTTAGAGTAGTCCAATGTTCACGTAATAAAATGTTTATTGCAATTGAATCAGAAAATGACGCCAAAGAAAAGAAAATGAAAACGAAACTAAAAATGAGTTTAAAGTATTTTGCGTGACACAACACAAAACTCGCATACATATTTTCGAAATTGCAATCGATGCTTTGAGCTGATTTCAAAGATGACTAATAAGGATCGCAATGGTATAGCGCAGGTTTTCTTAAACATACTAAAAGGTCCTTTTTAATTTTCAGACCACAAACTTGATTTCCAACTTTATAACTGTGATTACACCATACCCGAATAATGCTTGACACGGGCAAAATTATTGCTAAAAGCCTAAACTTGAAGAACGTGTGTCTACCCTAAAAGTATCCTTGCAATCAAGCGTTTGTCTTAATAGATTTGCTATCAAGAAAAAGTTGCTAAGTGTTACTAGGACCTAGCCAGCATTTGTAAACAAGCAGTATAAGCTCTTGTCGATTGCACGATCTGTACTAGCAAAATTTTGAGAAGTCTTATAAATACGGTCACAATCCAGTAATCGGATAAAATCTAGCTAAACAATCCGTCGTATAAGAAATCTACCTACTTAATTCAGCTACTGTGGCGTATGAGCGCTTTTTAGTCAGATCCGCAAATTGAAAAAAAATTTATTGATGCCAGTAGTCATAGCAACGCAAACAACGGAAGGAAAGAAGGGCGTTTTTGTCCATCATAGCAATTCTGATGCACTAGGCAAACTACGCTTTTAAGTCTCTTTGTCCTTAAGTCTCTCCCTCAAAGAAAGTTTTGAATGGTTTGACAAGCAGGGTTCAGATTCAGTCTATCTCAGATTGCATCGTAGTGGAAGGTTATTTTACTATTGTCCAAGAAACACGTTTTTATACTGCCTGAAATTCAAATGATAATCGTCTAAAACGTTACGTTACAGAATCCGGTCCCAGGTTATTAACTTGTTAGTCCAGGTTCGATTAGAGGATGATCAAAACTCTAATCCCCTCGAGGGTAAACAACCTTCTGGTCTCAGTGGTATCACAATGGACGCTCTGTGGTCTAAGTGTGTCGGTCTTCGTATCCTGGCAGCCGCTTCTTACCTACCCATACCTAAGCTGGTGAGAAATCGCGTTGAAATCTGTAGCGACCAAGTATTGTATTGATTCCCATACAAAGGCTTTTACGAAGCGAAAACAAGGTAGGGTGCCGAAAGAGTTTGTTGTTGTTGTTTTTCTATGTACCGACACAGAATCAATTTCCATGCACTGACTACTGCAAACAAGGACGCTAGTCATTTTGTCTCCTTGCCTGAAGCTCGTTACTAGTAGTCGAAATCTGAATTGTAAAAAAAGATCAGCTTTTGGTATTCAATGAACAATTTTCGGTTCTTTTCTGATCTATTTTGTGTTTAGTGAACAGTTTAGAGTTTCTGCACTTCTAAAGCAAGATCAAGATTGGTAAAAACTGTCAAACGCAGCTGTTAAAACTTGACACTTAGTTTTTTCAGCGCAATGTATGAAAGTTCAAGAATTTTTTTAAAAATTAGAAAAATAGTACCTAATCCTGTTCTCTTTGCTTTCTTCGACAAGTTTGCTTGACAATTTTTACTGGTTCTGGACTGTGCTATTCTGATCTGAAAATTTGCCACGGATGAGAATACCGTACCGAAGTGATGAAAAATTCGCCAAGTCTTCTTGAAGTCTTCTTGGAGTACGACGCAAGTCGCCCTCTGGTTCTAACGCCCCTCCTAAGGAGGATGCCCAAACCAGTGGGAGAGTTGCAGAGACTTTCTGTAGCACTTCCACTCATACTGCCCGTATTGAAGGGACCCCGAAGAAGACTGTAGCAGTAAGTAGAGGGGCCGAGACTTTCGGTTCCAACGCGAACTGTGATAAGTTGACGAAAGGGCTACCCTCATCAAAACCACTGCCCCAACCTCCCACCTCATCCCATCCTATGTCAAAGGACTCAAGGTCGACCAACCCGGACGGTACGGGTGCCGAGACTATCGGCTCCGTGACTGAAAGGGGAGGACCTCCTTCGAGCTCCGGAAACACTCCTTCCCTTCCCCAAGTTGTAGGCGAAACTGTGACTTACAGTGGGGCAAACAATGAAAGGGTGTCCAATCCCCCTAACCCCAAAGTTGAAGGTGAAACTCTGACTTACAGTGGAACTGATAACAAAAGGGTCTCCAATCCCCCTAACCCCCAAGTTGAATGTGAAACTGTGACTTACAGTGGAACTGAAAACGAAAGGGTTCCCAATCCTCCTAACCCCCAAGTTGAAGGTGAAACTGTGTCTTACAGTGGAACGGACAACGAAGGGCATCCCAACATACCTACATTCCCAAACCACAAAGAAAGGCGGAACGCGGAGAAAATTGCGAAGGTGTTAGGTGCGGTACCTAAAGCTAAGCTGGATTCAACGCAATCTGCCAAACTTGAGTGGGCAATGAAAATCATTGCAATAAATGAGAAAAACAGCGAAGACTCAACGTCTAAGCGCCAACGCTCGTTCGAGCAGTCAACCCCGAACGCCAAAAGGCCTAAGGTGCAAAAACCAAGCACCCTCAGCTCCAAAAAAGACATGTCGTACAGTGACGCACTGAAGGACAAACCCATTTTCGCTGTCATTGACAGGAGTAACGCGGATGGTGCGATCTCTTTCGATCAATGGGCGATCATCATGAACAAGCTCCAGGCCTCCTACTGGACTCTTATGATGGAAAACCCAGGGGAACCTGCCATCTTTGAGGACGCAGGATGGTATCAGGGGCGCGTCAGGTTAATCGCGTTTGATGGAGAGAGATCGCGCGATCTGTATAAGCTTGCGATAAGCAGGTTAGAGGGACTCTGGCCTGGTGCTAAGCTTGAAGTCGTGTCAAGGGAGGATATCCCTTGCAGGCCTAGAGCTCGCGCTAGATTACCAGCAGAACTCTCCTGCAAAGAAACTATCATGAAAATGATTCAATTCGGCAATCCAACCCTTCCTACCCATGACTGGAAAGTCGCGAAGCTGGAAGAGCCGGAGGGTCACTATAGATCGGCTATAATAGTCATCAATAAGGACTCCCTAGCTCCCCTGGCTGCGACAAAAGGCATGATTCGGTTCGGCTGGTCAAACATTGCCTTAAAAATATACAAAAAAGATGAAGAACAGAACATCGTTCCATCTTCCATAACAAAAAGTGCGTCTTCAGTGGAAGAACCCCCAGGGCAAGTCGACCCTCCACCCATGGAGATAGACGAGCTCGGCACATCCTCTGCTGAAACGTATGATAAAAAACCCTCCACATCCGACTTGGATGCCCAAAACGTTGTCAAATTCTCCGACTTGGAGACTGATGACTCCGATGCCCAAACCGTCGTCAAATTCTCCGACTTGGAGACTGACGACTCTGCTAACGAGGTTTCGCTCAGCGAGGATGACCTTCTTAAGTCAAACTCTGAAAGCGAAACAGACGACGACCTCAACCAGACCGTGGTGGGGGTTAGTCTACTTAGTTGTTCCCAAGATGGTGCAGCTAACTCAGATTAACCTCCAACACTCCAAGCAGGCTTCGGCCTCCCTTCTTCTCCGCCTAAACAAGAGAGGGGAAGATATTGTCCTTATTCAGGAGCCCTGGATCATCAAGTCCATCGTCGGATTAAGGACTCCTGGATATACTCTACTGTATATGAAGGACAAAGGTGAACCCAGATCCTGCATATTTATAAGAAGTAGCACTAATGTATTTTTACTTCCTCATTACAGCAATCGTGATGTAACCACAATAAGATACCAGACCAGTGACAACATCTACTGGCTGGTATCAGCTTACCTCGGCCATGACCATCCTGGCCCTCCTCCATGCGACTTATTTAAAAGGATTGTCGCTGCAGCAGAACGGCAGAAGATCTGCCTCATCATTGGATGCGATGCTAATGCGCATCACACAGTATGGGGTAGTACTGACATAAATGAAAGGGGTGAGTCACTTTTTGATTTTATTTTAAGTACTAACTTTATAGTAAGTAATATTGGCAATGAACCAACATTCATCACCAAAAACAGACAGGAAGTCTTAGATATCACTCTTGTCTCCGATTCGGTTCATCATAGGATTACAAATTGGAAAGTATCTACTGAACACTCCTTTGCTGATCATAGATACATTCAATTTGATCTAAATGAGGAACCTCTCAAGCAACCAGTCTTCCGAAACTATCGGAAAACTGACTGGCAAAAATTTCGGGTAATTTTGAAAAAGTTTATTAAACCTGAACTTTTACAAAACCCTACAAACAAACATGATCTAGACAAAAAAGTCAATGATCTTACCACTGCCCTTAACCATTCACTGCAGAAATCGTGTCCTCTTATAAAAATAAGAGGAAAACAGAAACCACTGTGGTGGAGCTCGGGGCTAGAACCGCTCAGGAAGGAATGTAGAAAACTTTTCAACCGAGCTAAACAATCTAAAACTTTAACAGACTGGGACTCCTACAAGGAATCCCTCAAAACTTATAAATATCAACTGAGGAAAAATAAAAGAACTTCCTGGAGAAACTTCTGTGGAAAAATAGAAGATACTTCAGAAGCTTCTAGATTAAGAAAAACCTTCTCAAAGAGTCCGACCATGCCTAGCAGTTTGAAAACAGCTGACGGCTGGACAGAATCCTGCTCAATTTGCTTCTGGACACCCACTTTCCAGGAAGCTCTAAGAATTTATGCAACTATGATTCCACGGAACCAGGTAGCATAATAACAAACAACCACGATCTGATTACAAGGGAAAAATTGGTTTGGGCCATTAATAGCTTTGACCCATACAAATCCCCTGGACCTGATGGTATAACTCCAGCCGAACTTCAAAAGGCCGCGGACATTATTATCCCTGTCCTCGAAGTAATTCTCATCGGCTGTACCAACTTGAACTATATCCCCACTCAGTGGAGAGAAGTCAAGGTGGTGTTTATACCTAAGGTTGGGAAATCATCCCACGTAAGCCCAAAAGATCTCCGACCAATAAGTCTATCATCTTTCCTTCTTAAAACTTTAGAACGACTGATTGATATCCACCTGCGTACAGCTATAGATCCAAAATTGCTATCTACAGCACAACACGCCTACTGCAAGGGAAAATCTGTAGAAACGGCCCTACACACCCTGGTACGTACAATAGAATATTCCCTCCATCACAAAGAATTCACTCTGGCCGCCTTCCTCGACATAGAGGGCGCCTTCAACAACGTCAGCAACTTTGCAATTACAAAGGCACTGACGAAGCTCAAAGTAGATAATTCCATAGTGGAGTTGATAAATCTAATGCTTAAAAGCAGAAGAATCAACTCTACTCTAGCAAACTTCTCTGCAAAGAGATCTGTCAGTAGAGGAACACCGCAAGGCGGAGTCCTATCCCCCCTTCTATGGAATATAGTCGTCAATGAACTTCTAGTTGACTTAGAAGCTGAGGGATTCAAAGTGATTGCATATGCAGATGACGTCTCCATTGCGGTGTCCGGTAAACATGCTCACGTCCTTACGGACCTGATGCAGACCGCTCTAAATAAACTTGTAAAATGGGCGGGAAAATGTGATCTAGGGGTCAAGCCTCAGAAAACTGAACTCGTTCTCTTCACCAGGAAACATAAAATTCCTCAACTAATAACTCCAAAAATAAATGGAATCTCACTTGTACTTTCAAACGAAGCCAAATATCTAGGTATTATCCTAGACAAAAAGCTAAACTGGAAAGCCAATATAGAGGAAAGAATCAGGAAATCAACCGTAGCCCTGTTTTCCTGCAAAAAAGCCATTGGCACTAAATGGGGCTTCTCCCCCCAAATCACCCACTGGCTCCACACCGCAGTCATCAGACCAATACTCACATACGGAGTAGTGGTATGGTGGACCGCTCTTGATAAAAGGACCTACTGCGACAATTTAAGCAAGGTCCAACGAACAGCCTGTCTGTGTATAAGCGGAGCACTGAGATCAACACCCTCAGCTGCACTAAATACACTCCTTAACCTCACACCACTAGATATCTTCAGCAAACAAATGGCCGCCAGTGCAGCCACTCGTATGAGAGCTATCTCCCAATGGACCGAAAACAACATCGGTCACGTTACAATCCTGAATTCATTCGGATCAATCCCCTGTCACTCCGACTACACCATCCCCCAATTGGTTTTTGATAATAAGTTCCAAGTCTCAATCCCACCGAGAACGACCTGGGACGACGAAGAATTTTTGAGAGATGATTCAATTCATTTCTATACAGATGGTTCAAAAACCGAAGAAGGGGTAGGCTGTGGGGTGTACTCAAATCGACTTAACGTAAGTCTCTCGTTCCGCCTTCCAAACCATTGTAGCGTGTTCCAAGCGGAAATTCTGGCGATCAAAGAGGTCCTATCATGGCTAAGAGAAAACGTGATATCCTCAACGAATATCCGGATTTTCTCAGATAGTCAAGCAGCCCTCAAATCACTCGGCGCTGTTTCTACAAACTCAGTAACCGCCCTTAACTGTCGCCTATCTCTTAGGGAGATGGCTGAACAGTTCAATATTCACCTTATTTGGGTGCCGGGGCACAGAGATATCGTGGGTAACTGCAAAGCCGATGAACTCGCCAGAGAAGGAACCGTTCTACCGATCTCAAACAGCAGGTTGAATATTGGTATACCAATCGCTACATGTAAACTTATGCTAAAGCAAGAGGCTATGGATAGAACAAATCATAGGTGGTACAATATCACCACGTGCGCGGCAACAAAACGGATATGGCCAGGTCTAGATCCAAAACGCACAAGACATTTGTTATCAATTGCCAGATTGCAAATTAGCTCCGTAATCAATGTCATCACCGGACATTGTCTGATAGGAAGACACGCCATAAGACTTGGCGTTCCCTCAAATGACTTCTGCAGAAGTTGCTTAGATGAGGAGGAGGAGGAGACAATCCCACACCTCCTCTGCTCATGTCCGGCACTCTCTTTTAAAAGAAAGCGGCATCTAGGAAAATATTTTCTTGATGATCCAAGCGATCTGGCACACACAGATCCCCTGCATATCCTTCGCTTTATTAAAAGCTCCAAATGGTTTTGTTAAGTGAGGTACTCCCTCGCATAATAACTATGGTATCACAATGGACCTAATATTGGTCTAAGTGTGTCAGTTTGTTTTCCTGACAGCCATTTAAACCTAACCTAACCTAACGACGCAAGTCCTCTCACTAGCCTCTTAAAGTATCCTGGTTTTTCTTCTGCCAATGTTGCCTGCTTTTGATGTCAGTAATTGACTGTTAATTTGCCACCGATTGACTGTTATTATTATTATTATTTATCTTTATTTTCTTAAATAATTTACATACATATATACATTTCTCTAAGATTAAGGGCTTAACTGTTTAAGAGCTTATACTTGATCGGCAACTTATCAGTGTTTTAGCACACATATTTAGAACCGATAAGTATTATGTTACACTAGTTTTAGGACCGAATTAAATGAATTGGATCTTCATAGCCGAAGTCTTACTCGACGAGAAAAGAGTACATCACAAATTGGCGCCCGAGCAGAAACTTTTGAAAAAGGTTCATTCCAGTTGCAGAATAACGAACACTAATACGATCAACCGATTACTGTACAACGAAACATTGAATTTGTCATCACCAAACCTCAACATTCTGGGACAACTGAGAGAAGAAAAGAAAAAAATTAATTCCACTGAAGACAATACTCCGAAAGACAAATCTGATGATCCAAGCGGGTCTGATTCAGCCAGCACCTTACAGTGGATATACCTTTTGAGTAAGGCATAACTATTAGAGAACTGCCTGGAACGAGAATTAGATTCCACCAAGAATGTAGTTCAATATTGAGAGAAAAAAAAACAAAGAAACAAATGCAGATGCTCGGCGCTGCATCGGAACGACTCGCCATCAGAACTGGCGGAAACGTTATTTTATCTGGAAATTGTTTCGTAGATCCAGATGTGAGAGACTACTTGTATAACCAATTTTCAGCCGTCAACATTTCTTGCCAAATCGGCACGTGCTCCAACCAAGACTCAACCTCAGCTACTTATACGAAGCAGAGGGTATGAAAGCTGTTCGAAAATGGGCACCGTCAACTCTTTAGAGGTCATGTAACACACATAGGTAAGCTTGCGTCGTTGATGCTCTGCTTACACTTTATGTCTGACTCTTTTTAACTTAAGACAAAAACAACAACCCAAAACATTTTTTTTCATATGCGGACACTTCTAGGTTAAAAAAAAATGTGTGTTAAAATTTAGCCCGCGTTAAAATTTGACACTAATGAGGTGAATAAAATGGGCTAAAATTTATAGAAATTTGCACTTGCTTTTGCATTCAATTCAAATAACAACGAAATATGAATCAAGAAAAAAAACGAAGGCAGGCTGGAAAACCATACATTAAATATTAGTTTGAATTCAATCAATTTTTATAAATTCAATGCTTTTGTTTTCTAGGGTCTCACAAAGAAAAAATAAAATTAATTGAAATTAGGATAAATCTGGACGAAAAAACAAGATTTAATACAAAGTTCTTTAAATTTAACCAAATACGAATCTTTTGTTTCTTTTGAAATGTATGAAAGATATCAGCCATGAAAACTAATTTTCAGTGTTAGGCCGTGTGTGAATTGCGTTAAAATTTGCGTTAAAACTTCTACCACGATTAAAATTTGACGTCTTGTTTGAGGTGGGATCAAATTTAGCCATTTGCTGTGTGAATTACGTTAAAACAATTATTTTAACCAAGATTTTTGCGTAGGCTAAAAAAATTTCCCTCAATAATTTAAGAAATTTCCCTGAACAAAAATTGGTTTTCCTTTCACGGAAAAATAATTTCAATTACAAAACATATTTTTAAGAAAATAGGGTTAATAAAAAGTCTCTGAAACTGAAAAAAAACTTTTTCATTTATTGTTCTCGATTCTAATGTCATATTTTAAAACAACAATGAAAAATATTCAAATAAAATTCCCATTTTGATTAATTGATTTCTTCGGTATAGTAACACTGAAAATTAGTTTTCATGGCTGATATCTTTCATAGATTTCGAAAGAAACAAAACAATAAAGTTGTATTTGGTTTAGAAAAATGACGAATTTAAAGTATTTTGTATTAATTCTTGTTTTTGTCATCCAGACTTATCCTAATTTCAATTAGTTTTATTTTTTCTTCTTGAGACCCTAGAAAACAAAACCATTGAATTTATATAAATTAATTGATTTCTAACTGACATTTAACGTATGGTTTTCCAGCCTGCCTTCGTTTTTTTTCTTGATTCATATTTTGTTGTTTGAATTGAATGCAAAGCAAGAGCAAATTTCTCTATCACTAGAAACGTCAAATTTTAACACACTTTAACCTGCTCCACAGCTCAATAAATTTTAACCCATTTTATTCACCTCATAAGTGTCAAATTTTAACGCGGGTTAAATTTTAACACACATTTTAACGCAATTCACACACGGCCTTACTACACCGAATAAATCAATTAATCAAAATGGGAATTTTGTTTGAATATTTTTTATTGCTGTTTTAAAATATGGAATTAGAATCGAGAACAATAAATAAAAAAAAATTTTTTCAGTTTCAGAGACTTTTTATTAACCCTGTTTTCTTAAAAATATGTTTTGTAAGAGAAATTATTTTTCCGTGAAAAAGAAAACCAATTTTTGTTCAGGGAAATTTCTTAAATTATCGAGGGAAATTTTTTTAGCCTAAGCAGAAATCTTGGTTAAAATAATTGTTTTAGCGCAATTCACACAGCAAATGGCTAAATTTGATCCCACCTCAAACAAGACGTCAAATTTTAATCGTGGTAGAAGTTTTAACGCAAATTTTAACGCAATTCACACAAGGCCTAAGTCAAACTATAGGCGTGTTTTTATGCTAGTATATAGTACAGTAAAAATTACTTTTGGGGAACAACAACAAATCATTTTACTGTCGTAATTTTCCACAGTGAAAACAGGGATGTCATTGCTGTGGATTGATAGTTTCCAGCTTTGAAAATAAGATGACACCACCAATGATTTCAGTTCATCAAAGCTTTTTCGAAAGGACGTGTCCAAAAAAAAATGTGGTATTTGCAAAGAAATTTTTTCTCTCGATTAAAAATTAAAGAAATAAAAACTATATTCATATTGAATTTTCGACCTGTTTCTTACCTGGTGGTGTATATAATACAGGATTTTGCACTAGTTCTTTTGTGCTGAAGCTAATAGCTTTTCTCATGGAATTATTTGACTAAAAAATATAGTCCAATGCAAGAAAAAAACAAATCAAACAAGCAAACAAAGCAGTAAAAAATGGTCAAAAGGGAAAGATATATGTATGAAAATTAAACATTCTTCAAAAGAAATTCAAGTTTGGAACTTGCAATACGTGTTTCAACTTAATTTAATTTGGGCTGTGTTTATTTGTGCGGTAATATTACAGTTCAATTTCACGGTTTTGTAAACAGAATCAACTATCAACCTATCGAAAAGACTGTTCAATAGTGTAAAATTACTTACAGGTTTGGATAAAAAATAAATTGGTTCTGTTTTCCAATCGAAAATCTCATCAAAGATTGGTTTTTAATATCTTTTTACATACTCCCCGAACGTACCCGAAAGTTTTTTTCAACAAAACAGCTGACTTTGACATAGAGCTTTCTTCACTGCTGGACGATGCAAATGCATCCAAAAATAGTAAAAAAGAGCTGTAAGAGAGAATCTGATGTATGGAAAATAAGAAAAAAAGTACAAATTCATACCTGGCTTTGTATCGTTATTCATTTGAAAAAACAATTAACGAAACAATCCTGGTATGAATTTGATTTTGTTTCATCTTAGATTTCACAGAGAGCTTTGCAAAGTAGCAACTAGCTGTAGTGTTTCCTATACACTACTGTCAAACTTCAATAAAAAAGGTGGCAAACAATATTGATTTTATATTTTAATGTTTATTTGGTGTATCTGCAGCTGAAAGCAATGCTGAAAAAACTTTTACAAAACAATTTTAATTCTTTTTGATGCTACTGCTGTGGCGTCTATCTTCTGTCTGGTTTCTTCTTTTCACTTCTGGCGGTATATCACATTCATCGATGTTCGGTGGTTAGCGCAGAAGCAAGTTTTCGTTCCCTGTTTCTCTACTGTGGCGTAAGTGAGGCGAATGAGCCGCCACAATCACTCCCCCCCGAGTTTCTTTCCGCAGGAAGGTTGAATGTGACTTTTCGTTTATAAGTTTTTTGAGATTTGTCCAGGACGGAACCCCAGTGGTGTGGTTGAGCTTTGTTAAAATACTTTGTATTTAAACACTTTGTTTTTTATAATCAATTCATATCTAATCAACCTTTGTATTTTATTATTTGTATAGAAAATATTTTTAATCTCATTCTCATTAAATCATCTAAACTGTTAGTACCTTTTGTATTTTATTCTTGAGCTTCTGGAACACTGAAATTTTACTTCAGGTTATGGGCCCAGAAAATTTTCTAGAATAAATTTTAACGATTTTTTTTTGTCTTATCCCAATAATTTCTATTACATTCAAAAATGGTTGATAAATTTGGATCTTTTGATCGTCTTCAAGGACGTGAAAATTATACGACATGGAAATTTGCCATGAAGACATTTTTGGAGTGGAACGATTTATGGAAAGCAGTTCTTGGGACCGAAGAAGATGAAAAAAAATTAACAAAGGCAAGAGCAGCAATAATTTTGGGTGTTGATCCAAGCAATTATGTGCATATTCAGGATGGCTCAACAGCTAAGGAAGTTTGGGAAAAGTTAGAGTCCACATTTGAAGACAAAGGTCGTGCACGCCGAATAACTTTGGTGCAACAATTAACAGGAACTAAACTGGAAAACTGCACTTCAATGGAGGATTATGTGTCAACGATAATCAAATCGGCTCAGAGATTGAATGCTATAGGATTCAAAGTCGATGATGAATGGCTTGCTATTTTTTTATTGTGCGGTTTGTCGGAAAAGTTCGCACCAATGGTGATGGCTTTGGATAATGTTGACACGAAGCTTTCTAGTGATGCAGTAAAAACCAAACTATTACAAGAGGTTGCCTCTACGAATGATAATGGTGCGTTCTTCAGTGGGAACAGAAAAAAGAATTTCAAGAAGAAAGAAATTCGATGTTATAGTTGCAACAAAATTGGTCACAAATCTCCAGATTGTCCAATGAAGAAAGTAAAACATAATGGGGAGAAGAAAACTGCCGGTGCATCTTTCAGCTCTGTGTTTTTGACTGGTAATTTTAACCGTGAGGACTGGTATATTGATTCTGGGGCAACGCAACATCTCACCATGAATCAAAATTGGATTCATAATGCGAGAAAGCCAGAAATATGTGAAATAACTGCTGCAAATAATACTAAAATGAATGTTAAAATTTGTGGAGTTGTTAAATTAATTTCTAATGTTAATGGTCAACCGAAGATGATTGATGTCAAGAATGTCTTATGTATTCCGGACTTAGCTGCAAATCTTTTGTCTGTTAGTCAAATTACCAAACATGGACATCAAGTAAAATTCTTTACGGACCGTTGCGAAATTAGGGACTCACAGGATAACATCTTAGCAACAGCATTGCTGGTTGACGGCTTGTATAGATTGAAAAGTTTCAAACAATTTGGGTGTATTGCAATTGCGTCTGCTCAAAGCTGTGAAACCTGGCATCGACGTTTGGGACATTTGAATTATCAAGACTTAAAGAAGATGATGTCTGGTGCTGTAGATGGTATGTCGTTTGTTAAAGACGAAGACAAATGCGAAGATATCTGTGTCACTTGCTTAAAAGGAAAGCAGTCAAGATTTCCGTTCAAGAATTCTGGTTCAAGAGCATCTGAACTATTGGAAACTGTTCATGCTGACTTAGCAGGACCGATGGAAAATGTTTCAATTGGTGGAGCTAGATATGCATTTGTGCTGGTTGATGATTTCAGTCGAAAAACATTTGTTTATATTCTTAAATCAAAAGATGAAACATTTTCAAAATTCTGCGAGTTTAAGGCGTTTGTCGAGAAGCAGACTGGAAAACAGATTAAGAACTTTAGATCAGATAATGGAACTGAATTTTGTAATCGACAGTTTGACAAGTTATTTAAGACATGTGGAATTGCAAGGCAAACATCAACACCGTATACCCCGCAACAAAATGGGCTAGCAGAGCGAACAATAAGAACTTTGACCGAACGTACAAGATGTATGTTGCAAGATGCAGTTTTACCAAAAAAGTTTTGGGCTGAGGCTATGTTAACGGCAGCTTATTTAAAGAACCATTCTGTATCTCGTGTCTTAAATGATAAGTCTCCAGTTGAAGTATGGACTGGATCAAGGCCGAATTTAAGTCATTTGCGTATCTTTGGTTCCCGTGTCATGGTACATATTCCTGGTGTTAAGCGAAAAAAATTTGATGCAAAATCTGAAGAATTGATTTTTATTGGGTACTGTGAGGGCACCAAAGGATATCGAATCTATGATCCATCCCGCAATCGAGCTGTTATAAGTCGCGATGTCATTTTTATTGAAAAAGGTAATTTTTCTCAGTCATGTAATAATACAAATGTTCTTCCTGCAAGTTTTGAATCTGATGATCAAGAATTTGGTAGTATTACTGCTACAAATGATCAGCTAACTGAAGGTAGGGAAGTGAGTTCTATCACGAATGATCTGAAAAATCATGAAGATATTTCTGATCCCGATGCTGATGCTGTTGATATTCTGTCACACACTGATGAAGAAAGCGAAAACCCAGAATTAAGAAGGTCATCTAGATTACGAAAAAAGATAGAATACCCTGATTGCATTTCGTATCTGGCAAGTAGCTTTTTTGACGAACCATTAACTGTTGGAAAAGCCTTAGGTGGATCAAACTCTGTTGAATGGAAAAATGCAATGGATGACGAATATCGATCTTTAATGGATAACAGAACGTGGGAATTGGTAAACTTACCTAACGACAGGAAAGCCATACACTGCAAGTGGGTTTTTAAAATAAAAACGGATTCAACTGGAAATATTTCTCGATACAAGGCAAGACTCGTCGCTAAAGGTTGCAGTCAACGTCCTGGATTTGACTACGAAGAAACCTTTTCACCAGTGGTCAGGTATTCCTCTATACGACTTTTAATGGCACTTGCTTCCAAATTCAATCTTGCTATCGATCAAATGGATGTGATCACAGCTTTTCTACAAGGAGATGTTCAAGAAAACATTTATATGCGGCAGCCTGAAGGTTACGACGATAAGAGTGGAAAGGTATGTTTACTTAAAAAGGCCATCTATGGACTTAAACAAGCAAGCCGCCAATGGAATGTGAAATTGAACAATGTATTAATAAAATCTGGATACACTCGCTCTAAAATAGATGCATGTATATACTTTAGACGCGAAAAGGAGAGTATGGTCTATGTTGCTGTCTATGTAGACGACTTACTGATTTTTTCTAACAACAATGCATGGAAAAATCAACTCAAAGCAAATCTTAATAAAAATTTTAACATGAAAGATCTTGGTGAAGCTGGGAGTTGCATTGGAATGAGAATAACCAGAGACAGTAAAACCGGTACGATTTCTTTGGACCAAACCAAATATATTACACAGATTCTTGACCGATTTGGAATGGCCGATTGCCATCCCATTGATTCACCGATTGATCCGAATACCAAATTAACAAAAGAGATGACAGCTAAAACGCAATATGAGAAAGATGATATGAACAACGTTCCTTATCAAGAGGCTATCGGATGCATCTTATACTTATCTCAATGTACACGACCTGACTTAACATACACGATTGGAAATCTTAGTAGATTTAATAATAACCCCGGACGTCCACATTGGAATGCTGTGAAAAGAATTTTTCGCTACCTGAAGAAGACGAAAGACTTCAAATTAACATTCAAAACATCTGATGAAGACACTTCAAAACTTCAAGGATTTTGTGATGCTGATTGGGCGTCAGATTCTGATGATCGAAAATCTTTCACAGGATACATTTTCAAGTTTGAAAGCTGTGCGATTTCATGGGCAAGTAAGAAACAACCGACCGTGGCACTCTCTAGTTCAGAAGCTGAATATATGGCTCTTTCAGCAGCCACTCAAGAGGCGGTTTGGATTCGACAATTGCTAAAAGAGTTACTGGACAATTATCAAGATCCTATAGAAATTTTTAGTGATAATCAAAGCGCCATCAATATGGCAAAGAATCAAATTTATAGTCCTAGGACAAAGCATATTGACATTCGTCATCATTTTATCCGTGAACGATTAGACAGAGGGGATATTAAACTGACCTTTGTTAGCACCAACAAAATGATTGCAGATAATTTGACGAAGCCCGTTAGCAAGGAAAAACACATTTTTTGCACAGTTAATATGGGTTTATCTTAGAAACAATTTTAAATTTTTTAATTCTTTATTCTTAATTTGGTTCTATAATTATGTTTTTAGTTGTTTGATTTTTAACTTGATATCTCAATTCTATGAATAATATGTATTGATTAAGTGGGGCTGTTAAAATACTTTGTATTTAAACACTTTGTTTTTTATAATCAATTCATATCTAATCAACCTTTGTATTTTATTATTTGTATAGAAAATATTTTTAATCTCATTCTCATTAAATCATCTAAACTGTTAGTACCTTTTGTATTTTATTCTTGAGCTTCTGGAACACTGAAATTTTACTTCAAGCTTGTTGTGATGTTGTCGATTCAGTTTCAATGTGATGTTCATCCTCGTCGTTTTTTGCAATGTACGCCGGTTTTATCCTTTCGATGGAAATGTTTTTCTCTTCTCCGTTGATGTCTAATTTGTATACCCGATCCGATACGCGCTGGATGATTTTGTAAGGCCCGATGTATGGTGCTTCCAATGGTGCTTTTACATGATCACAACGGATGAATACGTGCGAACAGGTGTCTAGGTTCTTCAGTACGAATACGCGTGCTTTGTTGTGATGAGCAGTGGTGGTTGGCCTTAGACCACGCATGTATTCTCTCAGCCGTATTTATTAGATTTTCTTAAGACGTCTCTTAGACGTCGATAAGTTAAGTTTCAATTAAAATTTAATTGGAACTTAAGAGAGGTTGATTTAATTCTTATCGATAATCGATTCTGCGCTGATGCTAAACTAATTGATAGTTGTGTCAAAATAAAGTAGTAAAAACAGAAATCTAGTCCAATTTAAACTGCGTTTTGACAACCATTCGTTTGTAAACAGATGTGGTGCCTTTTTTCTTATCAAAAAAAAAAAAAAAAAACACTATGTACGAGTATCATCAACCTAAAATGTGATGAGGATTTATTTCGAATGTTCATTCAAAACTAACGCAACGCATTGTTGGTCTTAGGCCCTTATTATGAGAAGCAAATCGACCGCTCGACCATGGAACAATCTTTCTTTGCCAAGCAAAACTGCAATTCCCTGACAATATCTTAGCTCTGGTTGTAGGCACACGACATCCATAGCGAAATGGATAAAGCATAACTACTGCGTGGGCGTTCGACCACCATAAACATCCAAAATGATTTTTCTCTGGTAGGTATCACCTCAAGGCAGGAAAATATGCCTTGAAGAATGCTATTCCAATTTAACCTATGAGACCCGCACGCACGAAAATGGTTGTTGCGAGAACAACGCTTTTGGCCTTGTAGTTCTGTGGAGCTTTTGTGCCAGCTTTTTATGTTTCTATTTATTAATCATGACATCTGAAAAATTCTTAGCACATTGAAAACATTTAAATCGCGACGAAAATCTTCCATATTTTTATTTTAAGAAAAGTTTCATTTTATTACCAAAACAACAGAGCGAAATTGACACCGATTTTCCCGAAACGTCAGAATGAATTTTTAATTTGGATTTAAGAGACCTTTAAACGTCATTATTGGCATTTAAGTTAAGAGGGTTCTTAGCAAGGTTACTTAAATGTGAAATTTGATTATCGATACGGATTCGTTACTTAAGTGTTACTTAAATGGCAATTAAATCTAATCGATGATTAAAAGTTCTTTATAGATACGGCTGTTCTGTGTTTCTCCGCGAATATCTGAGGATCTGAAGGCATTTCGGCTGACACAAAGAATTCGCCGGGTACGCGTAAGCATGTTCCGTACACTAAATCAGCAGGTGTAGCTTGTATGTCTTCTTTAAAGCTCGTTCTTAATCCCAGTAGTACTGTTGATAATACCTGAATCCAAGGTTTTGGTGAGCACATTAGAGCTGATTTTAGTGTACGATGCATTCTTTCGACGATTCCGTTGCACTGAGGATGGTAAGGAGTTGTTCTTGTTTTTCGTGCTCCGACGAGTTTAGCGAGTGCTGTGAACAGTGTCGATTCGAATTGTGTCCCCTGATCTGTTGTGATTTGAGTTGGAGTTCCGAAGTGTGCAATCCAATGATCAAACAGTGCTGTGACCACGGTTTCTGCCGTCATATCCTTTATTGGTACGGCAACAGGCCAGCGAGTGAACCGATCAATAATTGTCAGACAGTATTGATAGTCACCCACTTTCGGTAGAAAAATGATGTCAAGGTGTATGTGATTGAATCTGTTGTCTGGTGCTTCTAAGTGGTTAGGTTTTAGTTTGTTGTGTCGATGTATTTTGGCTCTTTGGCATGCCAGGCATTCTCGAGACCAATTTGTGGCATCTTTGCGGATTCCAGGCCACGTATATTTATGGCGAAGTTTGTTTGACGTAGTTTTACGGCCAGGGTGTGATAAGTTATGTATCGACTCGAACGCAGCTCTTCGAAGAGATTTTGGTATATATGGTTTTACGATACCTGATGCGATGTCACAATAAATTTCCGAGTCCTCAGTGGAGAGTTTCTGAAGTTTTAGCGATGTTGAATTTTTGATCAGATCAACCAGTTCTTCATCTTTTTGTTGTTCTTGTTGGATTGTTAGAGGTGAAAGGACCGTCGGCATGTCAATGGCATTAATTCGCGAAAGTGCGTCTGCAACTACGTTTTCGTCGCCTTTTACGTACACTATGTCCGTGGAAAGTTGAGATATAAAATCCAGTTGTCGAAGTTGCCGATCAGACGCTTTTTCTGGCTTTTGCTTGAACGCATAAATTAGTGGTTTATGGTCGGTTTTAATGATGAATCTACGACAGTCGAGTAAGTGATGGAAAAACTTGGCAGCAGCGAAGATGGCTAGCAATTCCCTGTCGTAAGTGCTGTATCTTTTTTCGGTGTCACTGAGCTTCCTGGAGAAAAATCCTATGGGTTTCCAGGTATCACCTTCTAGTTGCTCGAGTTTTGCTCCGATGGCTGTAGATGAAGCATCTGTGGTGAGTGCCATTGGTTCCGTGGAAGATGGAAATGTAAGCAGAGTTGCTGCAGCAAGTTCACGTTTACATGCTTCGAAAGATTCGTCAGCTTCTGGATTCCAGATGATTTTCGTTCTGTCGTTTTTTATTGACTGCTTTAGGTAGCTATTAAGAGGAAGCATCAATTTAGCTGCCTCGGGAATGCTCCGTCTGTAGTAGTTGATCATGCCAAGGAATCTGCGAAGCTCGCAAACGGTCTCTGGTTTTGGAAACTCACTGATTGCTTTGATACGTTCGTTGGTTGGAGTGTAACCGTCTTTGTTGACTGTGTAGCCGAGAAAGTCGATCTCTTCCTGGTCGAAAAAGCACTTTTTAACATTGATGATGAGGTTGTGCTCTTTTAATCTCTCGAGAACTAGACGGACATGTTCGAGGTGTTGTTCTTTGTTGTCAGAGAAGATGAGAATGTCATCAATGTAAACGAACACGAAGTCCATATTTCTGAAGATTTCGTCGATGTAACGTTGCCATGACTGACTCGCGTTCTTAAGACCATATGGCATTCCAAGATATTCATACAACCCCCAGGGGGTGATTATCGCCGTCTTTTCGATGTCATCCGGATGTACCATTAGCTGAAGGTAAGCCTTTTCGAGGTCAAGTTTTGTGAATCTCTTTTTTTCTTTTAACAGCGGGAAAAGATCTTGAATCAAAGGTGGAGGATAGTTGTCCCGTTCAGTGATGTTGTTTAGACTCCTGTAGTCACCGCACATTCTCCAGGTGTTATCTTTCTTTCGAATCAAATGTATTGGGCTGGAATATTTGCTGCTGGAAGGTCTGATGATGCCGGCTTCGAGAAGTTGTTTTAGTTGCGCTTTTGCTGCTGTTGCTTTTTCTCCTGCAAGTTTGCGAGCCCGTGCGGTAACTGGTATTCCATTAGTTACAATCCTATGAGCGAAAGTTGATGTTTTAAGGAACGGCTTACCTATCGGTCGTGTAACCTCCACGTACTGTTTTAGTAGGTCCGAGTATATTTTTGGCAAATCCGAGTGTATGGTCGAAATGCCGTAATATTTTGTCTCAATGGCTTGTCCTTTCGACGAAAGTTGAGTTGTTGGGTCGATCAGCTGTTTATTCTTGAGGTCTATTAAGAGATTGTAATGCGCGAGGAAGTCTGCCCCAATAATGGCTGTATCCACGTCGGCAATGATGAAATCCCACGAAAAGTCTCGGCGTAAATTAAGCTCCAAGTTTATAACTGTTGTGCCATATGTTTTGATTTGTGTTGAATTCGCTGCATATAGAATTAGTTTATCGACTTCACGGTCTTTTCGAAATTGTCTTGCCGGTAAAATGGAAACGACAGATCCAGAGTCAATAAGGAATTTGTTGTGTGTTGCGTTGTCGAAAATATGGAGTCGGAGCTCTTTTTTAGATTGGAAGTCACTATCATCCACCGCTCCTAGTGATGACAGTGACTTCAGTTTTCCTGTTGCTTTAGGAAAGCTGACGCCTGTGTACATGGCAGTGTACATTTTCGTGCTTCCGTTCCAAACTTCTGATGAAAATAACAGATGCCATTCCGAGTGGGTGTTGCGGATCTTCCCCGTGGGCGATGCTGGACCTTAGCTTGCTGCTGGAATTGTTGCTGTTCGAATTGTTTTCGCTGCACATATTGATTCTGCAACTGTTGTTGTGTACCTTGTTGCTGGATTTTTAGTTCTTCGATTTCTTTCAAACACGTTTTTAGTGTTTGTTGTAATTCCAACAGCTTGAGTTCGATGCTTGCCGTGCTGGGAGATGAAAATGGTCGATTAGAGGTGGCCATGACCTGATGGCTTGGAACCAGCTCGACAAAACGATCTGCGAATTCTGCAACTGTTTCCAAAGGGAGTTTGCTGGTGGTGATGAGGTGCGGTTTTACCTCTGAAGGAAGCCTCTCCATCCACAGCTGTTGCAGAACGCTGTCATCGACGGCACCATCAGCCAATTCACGCATCTTCCGCAGCAATTGAGATGGCGTTTTTCCAGCAAGTGTCGTCTCACTCAGAAGCTTTTGGACTTGCTTTTGTCTAGAATCTGAGAGGCGTGAGATGACTGCCATTTTTAATGTTAAATACTTATCTGTTTTTGGTTCCTGACGAATCACATCGGCGAGTTGCTCCAGCGTATTTGGATCCAATGCTTTTACGACGTTGTGGTACTTGCTCGTATCATCCACGGTTCCTGTTGTGCTGAACTCAGCCTCGACCACATAGAACCATAGATCTGGCCTCTCCTTGTTGAAAGGTGGTAACTTGGGTCTGTCAGCTCTGTGTGCAGGTTGTTGAACGACACCATTCAATGCCATCAGTTGTTGCTGCAAAGCGAGTAAACCTTGGTTGCCAGAGACACACGGTGTACTTGTGGTTCCCGACTCTACGCGGACTTGGTTGCTTCCATTCACGTTGCTAGAATCTTCCGACCATTGGTTCTTGTGTTGATTTTTTTCGATGGTTGATGTGGGAGGCTTTGGAACCGAACTGATAGGGCTTGCAAACATTGGATGACCATCTTGATAGCCTAGTACATCACCTTCCTCGAGATCGAGAAGGCTGACATTAGAGCCGGGCTTTTTTGGTGAGTGATCTACGACCATTATTAGATGTTTTGTTGGCGATAAATATTTCTTCAGAAACAAATTAACCCTTTTTGGTCTTCTGAGAAAATGCCGGGAGAAAAAGAAAATGGCTGCCGCTTTGTGCGCTTTTCTCGCCGGGACGTGTTATTTGACCACCTATCACGTCGGGGTCACCAATTTGTAGTGTTTCCTATACACTACTGTCAAACTTCAATAAAAAAGGTGGCAAACAATATTGATTTTATATTTTAATGTTTATTTGGTGTATCTGCAGCTGAAAGCAATGCTGAAAAAACTTTTACAAAACAATTTTAATTCTTTTTGATGCTACTGCTGTGGCGTCTATCTTCTGTCTGGTTTCTTCTTTTCACTTCTGGCGGTATATCACATTCATCGATGTTCGGTGGTTAGCGCAGAAGCAAGTTTTCGTTCCCTGTTTCTCTACTGTGGCGTAAGTGAGGCGAATGAGCCGCCACATAGCTGTGACGTTGAGCTCCATCTTGTTGCTGAAAATAGAACTGAAAATACTGTGGACAGATCGTTTTTTTTTTAACTCGAATGCTGTACTACATACTAGCTTAAAAAAAACACGCCTTATGCTGAAAAGAAACGTAGTTCAACTTCATATGGAAATGTGGTAGGTATTACAAGTTATAAATAATCCAATCGGTACGCACGTACCCTTAAACTACACTGAGCTGATTCTCATCATACTTTTGTAAAAAACTGTACAAAACTGCAAGTGCAAAACGCAGTTGTCAAATGTCAAATGTAAACAAAACGCAAATACATTTCTCTTTTTGCTCTTCGCTTTCGCGCAATTTTTGGAAAACCTAAACAAACTCTTTCCGAATTCAATTACGTTTTTGAACTCGGTTTATAATTTTTGTTTTTAATTTTATTTGTGTTTTGAACGAGTTGTAAGTCCAATCAATTAGAAACATATTTCATAGATCCTACATCTTACAGTTAAATTTTTACTGTTAAAATGTAGTTTTTCAAATGCTTGTTGTTTTGTCTATTAAACAGGCTCGGTAGTAAAATTTCTGCTTTTCTACTTTCATGTTTACATCAACATGAGACTAAGTACTCTGCTTTATTTGTAAAATCTACAATATCAATCTTTTTTTTATTTAGCCATTTGAAGTGCCCAAAATACCCAAGTGCCACTTAAAACAGAAATGAACTCATCGACATCACTTCAAAATATTACAAACGTACAGCCAGTCAAACGTAAATGTGTTGTAAAAATGCAAAAAATCGATCTCCAAACAGCCGTCGGCGATCCTTCAAAGAAGCGAAAAACTAGGAATAATGCCCAAAGCGAGGTAATTCCTTGCAAAAAGCCGTTAGTAGTGTCAGCACAACTTCCGCCTCAAAACCATGAACACTCAGTTGAAAATGTGATAAAAAAGTATGAACAACTTCAGAAAGTGATAAGCAACAAGTACGTCACAGTCGTAGACCGCCTCAAGTTGGACTTTGTTCCGGTATGTGCTGAGAACATCGACTACTGTCACAGTAAACATTACAAAACAGCTCCTCCTCCAAAGATAGCCCCTGCCAGTCAAATGAGCCTTATACGCAACTCCTTGCAGCAATCAAGATACAACGTTTTCATAAGCATTGTTTGGAGTTCCTGTTATAAGGAACAGTTTCCAGGGGACAACGTGCTGACAAACATTGTCAAATTGATTCTTGTATGTATAACTACAAAAATTTACCCTGCTATCATGATCAATCCTTTCGTTCTTTACAGACTCTGAATCCAGAAAGTAAAGACAATGCATATTTGCAGCCTATACTTATCCAGTTATCGTCCCTTTTTGACACAATCCTAAAGACATTTCCTCCGTGTTGGCTACCATTACGAGAGAGTTACATAAAATTTATTCGGAATACAATGGAAATGAGCAGCTTGATGCCTGACAAATCACTTCACGCCAAAAACACGATCTTCGAAGTTGTCCTCATGCTCTTAGAAGACGTTCTCGCAGACGATGAAAATTTGAATTTGAAAAACGGTCGTAGCTCTAGGAAAAAGAAGGATCAAGACACGTCCTTAACTCATTTTGATAATGAATATCATAATATGCAGCACTGGGAAAAGTATGACGATGATGAGCATACGTTCACGGCGCTTTCTAAAGCCACACGGCTGGACCGATTAATGCAGGTCCTACATTTCATTGCCAAAATGTTGGAAATGGACTTGGCTATGTGGATGCTTCGCTTTTATAAAAGTCCTTCCAAACATATTTACAATGAGTCTGAACAACCGTTAGTTATAGCGCTTTTCTCTTTGTCGCAGTATACCAGCTCGTCGTTATTGGTGAAGAAAGTAATGTCACTCTTTTCGTTGTGTGTGGAGAAGAATCTAGATAAATTCTACCTCAATGTGATGGACGTTGGTTTGAATTCTTTTTATTTTTGTCAATGTAACTAATTGAATTTTTTTAGCGGTTCATATCACTGCTTGCTCATGTACAAAATCTGTGTGAAATTGACAACACTCCTGGAGGCATAAAATACCCACATGTCGGGCCAAGGTCGTTGGCTTTCACTAACGAACTTCATAAAATAGCTGAAGGTAATCAAAGTTTTTTTGCTCTTTCTTTGTGTAAATGTAAAACGTGTTTGTATTTCTTTACAGTAAATATGAAAAAAAATATGTGCACATACTTGCGCCTGATAAGAACATTGAGATGTCCTTTTGTCCGGTACGAGTATATCGATATTTTTCTGAAGCGCTTGAATCCTGCTCCTGGGAGGATGACGCCTCAAAAGATTGTTGAAAACTTTCGTAAAAAACGATGGCTGGAATGCGATCTTGACACTGAAAGACCGCAGGACGAATCAAAATCTAAGAACAAATCAATCATTTACCGTGAAGATTATCTGCATGTTTTGTTAGAAGCTCTTAAAAGCTATTGCGATTTACATGGGACCAAAGAGTTTCTAGACGAATTACGATCACATCCCGTTAATGTCCCAGAAACAGAAAAGCAAATTTTGCCAATGACCGACAACATTGATCTTTGCAAGATTAAGAAGAACATTGTCTGTTCGGAAGAAACGATAGACCTCTCAATAAAAATTCGTGTGCCACGAACCGAATTCCCAGTTGTGAATATAGCTGTGAATGCTGATTTATATTCCCAATATCGCGACGATATGAAATATGTTATGATTCTTCAAAAATATATATCAGCTCTGCAAGAAGATAACGAACAGGATTTCTCTTGTTTAATTGAGTACCTGAATAATTTTGCATCTTAGTAAAATAATTCAACTTGCATCACGTATCGAGAAGAGTAACCACAACCAGAAATGTTTCCATCCAACGGATAACCTTAAAGGCTTTCTGTTCGCAGACTATATATTTTAAGAGGCTTCGACAAAATGTTTTTTTTTTTTTTTTGTTTTTTGTTTTTAATGAATTGTTAGTTGCTTATGATGATCATTTTCGTCTATTAAAGAAGAAAAAAATGGAAAATTGTAGTTCAATTGAACCTCATGCACAACCTCATACTTCCTTACTTACATAATATCGTTTTTCATTGACGAAAAGAGTTACTCCTTTTGTGAAAAAGGATTTTTCCATGTTTCATTGAAAAAAAGAGTAGTTCCGGAGTTACTCTAAACGCCAAAGATCTACTCCCATTTGGTAGGGAGATCTACTCTGAATTAACGTACACATGCAAAATCATTTTTTCTGTCAAACTTTAAATGGAAAATAATTTGTTTATTTTCAATTTGTTGTACCAACGTTGGGTTTGAAAAAATTGCTATAAATTATGAGGGCACGTGCACGAGTAAATAAGTTAGAATTCCGTAAATTGCTGAAAAAAAACAAATTACAAAATATGGACATGAATTCCTATAACTATGTGAACATCAGTTTAACCTTCAATAATAGCAAAAAATCTGAAAACATGTTCAATTGAAAGGAGTAGGCGTAAATTTTAGAGTAAATTTTTCGTACTTCAATTTCAATTTCAAAATATTATTTTAAACTCAAATCAAGTCTGATATTTATATAGAAAACGACTAGTTCATTTAAAACTCTGCAATGCTTCAAATTGAAGAAATCGACATCTTTGCCATGAAAAAAGAAAGTTCAACTGTCGACTTAGAGGAAACTTCATCAGGCGACTTTGTAAAATACAATTTGAAAAGTAATTGTAGCTGCAAATTAGTCAAAAACATGCTCCAGTTTTTTAAGGATGAACTCTTTTGTGACATTACACTAGTGGCTAGTGATGGCGTAAAAATAAAAGCACATTGCATTGCACTTTCAATTGCAAGTGATTACTTCCGTGCCATGTTCCCTAATTCTTTCAAAGAAGTTAAAGAAGACGCAGTAACATTTCCTGAAATAGATGGCAGAACTATAAAAACTATCATAACAACAATTTACTCTAATTCAATACTACTTCAATTTGAAAACATCGAGTATATTATCCATTGTGCACACTGCCTCCAAATAACCCCCATAGAAGACGTATGATGTGAATTTCTTACAAGCGAATTAGACGTTACCACTGCCATTGAAATCATGCAGATAGCCGAAAAATATAACTACATTAACTTATAAATTCGTCACACAAGTTCATTGTTGAGAGGTTCATGGAAATTCGGTTAAGTGATAAGTTCTTTCATTTGGAAGTTGATTTTCTGGATAAAATTCTCGCTGATGATAATCTGCGATATAATAATAATCCAAAAATGCAAAGAATTATTTTATAAAACATTCAAATGGTACTCCATGCCTGAAATTCGCTTATCTTTTCTGCCAACCGAGCAGTTCATACTAAGAAGCTTCAAAGACATTATTATAGCAATTGATGGATGGCAACAAACTAAGGCTGTACTGCGGGTAGGGCTGTTATATCCGCCAATAAACCAATGGATGTATAGGGAATGGCCATACCCGCTAGAGATGCGTAAAGGATTTGCAAGCACAATTTTTGATAATAAACTAATCATAGCAGGTGGAAGACTTCCTTCAGGTATTGTGTCGAACAAAGTTGACTGCTTTGATTTAAGAACCTTAAAATGGACTGAATTGCCTCCAATGCTTTCTGCAAGGTATGGTTTCAAAATGGCAGTATTGAATCAAGAAATATACGCTGTTTGTAGCTTTGTAGAAATTTATAATACCAATACAGAAACATGGTCATACACGAATGCAATGAATATTAATATAAATAATCCTATTGTTGGTGTAAAAGGCTCGTCTCTGTGTGTTTCTTGCCCAAAGTCAAATGGAGGGGGATCATTAAGCCTGTATGATCATTCTTCTTCAAAATGGACACACGAGTGGCTTAACACCAGATCATTACCTCCCCCACATCACTCTCGCAGCCACAGTGACTGCACACATTTCTCTGATTTGATAATCTCTTATCTTATCTGGGCAGTGTGTGCAGTCAATGAGGCTGTGCGTTTGTTAGGCGGATAGTCAATCAACGGTGTCGATCCCGTTGGTGAACTAAAGTCAAGTTGCTAGCTGGGCATAACACCGCTAGTAATTTGATTTTGTTTTCTAATAGGATATACACTTGTTGATTCGACTTAGTTAGCGTCTACGGTTGATATTTTGTTTTATGTGTTGTTGTGAATTGTAATGTCGGGTAGATTTCGGGTCGATTTTAGCAACATTCGGGGGCTAAGATCGAATTTCTTTGCTGTGTACGCTCACACTGCAAAATGCAGGCCAGCTGTTTTGGCACTGAGTGAAACACAGGTGGGTGTTGATTCTGATCCCTCAGAGTTCAACCTGCCTGGATATAGCTTAGTGCCATTATTCTTTTCATCTCATGGCCTCGCCGTATACGTTCGGAATGATATTGCTTACCAGATTCTACCACAATACGGCCTCTGTTCTAATACGAACTTTAATTTCATGTGGTTAAAATTCACCGTCCGTAAGCAAATCATTCATTACTGTTTTATCTATAGAAGCCCCAATTTAGATAGCAATTCGACCTCTAACGAGTTTGATGCGCTATCTGACTCCATAGTAAGAATTGTTTCCCTATATCCTCACACTGAAATCGCAATTGCGGGCGATTTCAATGTACACAATTCTCATTGGCTTCGACATTCTGGCCAGACAACACCCGAAGGAGAATATGTTGAGATCTTTGCTGAGTTAAACCAATTAACTCAACTTGTTGATGAGCCCACTCGGGTTCCAGATATTGAAGGCCATGCGGCCAACACTCTTGACTTATTTCTCACTTCTCATCCCGAAAAATATAGGGTTACAGTATCATCTCCTTTAGGCAAATCGGACCATTGTGTCATATCGGTAGATTTTTCGTTTTCCGTCACGGTAAAAAAAGATAAAGTCCCCAAAAGAACTGTGTGGCAATATGAGAAAGCCAATTGGGACGGCCTGAATAATTTCTTTCGAAATTTTAATTGGGCATTGTGCTTTCTCGACGGAAACGTTGATGCATCAGCTGATATGATATCTAACGTAATTCTTAACGGCATGAGAAATTTTGTTCCTTATAGAACAAAAAGTATCATCCCCAAAGAGAATTCGTGGTTTGATTCAAGCTGTAAGGAGGCGATAAGGGATAGAGAAAGTAGTTTTCGAAAATTTAAAGATAACCCTACTGTAGAAAACCGAAATTTGTTCAAACGGGCCAGAAATATCTGTAATGCTCATATACAGAAAACCAAGTTTTTGTATGACCAAAAAGTAAGGCAAAAAATACTGTTGTGTCCAAAAGGAAGCAAACATTTTTGGTCTTTTGTTAAGAACGTTAAGAACTCGACCACGTCATCGGTCCCTACGCTCGTTTTCAATGACTCTCCGTATGTCAGTTCCATCGACAAAGCCAATTTGCTTGCAGCTCAATTTGCTGCAAACTCAACACTACCTGATAGCATATTGGCTCCACCTGAGCTCGAGTCTGTAGATTCTGTGATGAAGCAGATATTTTTTCGAACTCGCTCGGTTGCGAGAGTCCTCAAAGATCTCAATATTCATAAATCCGCTGGTCCAGATGGTATCCCCGCCGTTATTCTGAAGAGGTGTTCTTCTACGCTGGCAAAACCACTGCGTAAACTTTTCCATCTTTCCTATTCTGCTGGGATTTTTCCGAGCAGATGGAAAACTGCATTTGTCCAGCCGGTCCCAAAAAAAGGCGAATCTTCCTCCCCTTCCAATTACCGTCCAATTGCACTAACGTCCCTTCTTTCCAAGGTCATGGAAACGTTGATAAACCGTCAACTTATGAAATATCTTGAAGAACGAAAGTTTCTTAATGACCGTCAGTACGGCTTTCGTAGCAAACGGTCCACTGGTGATTTGATGGCATATCTCACCGAAAAGTGGAACCAATCTTTACATTGTTTTGGAGAAAGTAAGATTATTGCACTTGATATTTCTAAAGCATTTGATAGAGTTTGGCATCAGGCTCTTTTATCGAAAATGCGTGCTTTTGGTATCGATGAGTCTCTTCTTCGTTGGATTAGAAACTACCTTTCCGACCGTTCAATACAAGTTGTGTTGGATGGCTTCAAGTCTGATACCCACTTCATAAATGCTGGTGTGCCCCAGGGCTCCGTTTTGTCTCCGACTCTCTTCCTCATTTTCATTAATGATCTCCTGTCTGAAACTTCTAATCCGCTTAACTGTTTTGCTGACGACTCGACCCTCAGCTTTTCATATTCGTTTCCAAATTCACGTCCCTGCTCTTCGGATGTGGAAATGGAGCGGTTGCGTATGATAAGCTCATTGAATTCTGACCTTGACAGCATTGTTACATGGGGTAATAAAAACCGAGTAGAATTCAATGCTTCGAAAACTCAATGCTGTCTCTTGTCGTTGAAGCTTAACATTCCCCCATTGCCATTATCCATGAATGGTATACCTGCATCCAAGAAACCGAAAAGCTGTCAGTACTTGGTATGTGTGTCAACGATAATCTTCGTTGGAATGACCACATATTTGATGTCGCCAAAAACGCTGCTAAATGCTTAGGTTTCTTAAGACGATGCAGGAAGTTCTTCACCCCTTCTGATCTGGCTACAATTTATAAGGCCTTCATCCGCCCAAAACTGGAGTATAACTCCCATATCTGGTCAGGTGCTTCTCAAACATCTTTGCGCCTACTTGATAGGGTACAAAACAGAGCGTTAAAATTGATAGGTGATAGTTCAATTGTAGAATCGATTGATTCTCTTGGACATCGTCGAAACGTCACCTGTCTCTCTCTTTTTTATCGCTTTTTTCACAAACAGTGCTCTAGTGAAGTAGCCAGTTGCATTCCTCCCCTGAAACAATTTAGCCGCAATACCCGCCTCGCTAGGAATGTTCATCAGTTTTACCTTGAGCCAAACTTCGGACGTACAGTCAAGTATAGAGATTCGTATTTCAGCCGCACCACCTGAATGTGGAATGCTTTACCTGGCTCTGTATTTCCCCAACATTACGATTCACAAAAATTCAAAAGCAACGTGCATCGATGTCTCCTTTCAAATCCTCTCCTATTTTCCTAAATGCTCGCACTGTGTTTAACAACATTATAAGGGTAGTCATAACCCCTTGATGTGCGCGTTTATTATAAAAAAAAAAAAAAAAAAAAAAAAAAAATTAGGTATGGGAACGGTGTATGTTAATGGCAAAGAAATTTTTGTTGTAATTTGCAAAGATGAAATTGTCCATTTGAACCTATCAACGGGATTAATTGAAAGAGTTCCCCGCAAAATAATATACCCTGAAGCCAAGGAATGCAAAGTCTTTCAAAATCGATTCATTATTCATGGTCAATCAGTTTTTCAAGAATAAAATCCAATTGAGAGGTCGTTCCGAACTTTTTCAAGATTTGAAGGTACGGAATGCGATATTATCGTTGTATAACTTTTTTTTGGTCCTCTATGTGTATTTTAATCAACTGTCATGATTCAAATATTAGCAAATAATCTGAGAAGTAGATTTGTTAAGACTTATGATTTTTTTTTTTTTCATTATTAACTACATACCTTTTATTTTTATTACTTTGTTATGCACAAACCGAATTTTCTTAAAATGTGAATGAAGAATTTTATCTATTGTTTGCTTATGTTTTCATAGTTTGTTTTTTTTCTTTTTAAATTCTTTTTTTTTATTTTTTTTTTTATGTTTTAAAATTTTTTTTATGTTGTTTTTTTTTTTTTTTTTTTGTTGTTGTTTGGACAAAGCTTATTAGATTATGATTGACATCGGAAAACGGTTACAGTGAATGAACTTTTTTGGTTGAAGTGCCATTTTTACTTGCGATTATAGGTTCTATAAAACAAGTTTTGCAATCGCGCAGAAAAAATTTTTTGAGATAACAATAAATTCAACATGACATTACGATCATAGAAATACGAAAAAAATGAGCCCTGTAATTCTATCTTTATATGGATTTACAGCCTGAACCTCTGGACCGATTTTCTTCAAAATTTGCAGTTAGGGTCTGTGGGCAGCCTTCAGAGGGGTTTTTGGAATTGTGTGTCTAGGTCTTAAAATAACGGTACCTGCCATTTAACTGATATGATCATTCTTATTTTTGTCTAAATTTTGTGCAAAGGATTAGTTTTAGAATGACTGATACCGTTGGTTGAGCCATACTGATGTTGAAGTCATTCCCAACGCTCAGTTGGTAGCTGCCTTGGTTAGAGAATTTCAAAGCGCAAGCTAGTTTAAGCATGTTTGGTATAGATTGCTGGCTTTTGATCAGTTTATACTTCTATGTAGGCTTGCTTTGAAAGGAAAAAGTTTTGAATGAATCTGCAACAAAATATCATCAGCTCGTCGCCCGAGAATTTTTTTGTCGTATCTCCGAAAAAAACGATTTTAGGAAATCGCATTTAAAGCTTTACGTTACTATAAAAAAAACGAATCGATTAAGTTTTTTTTTTTAATCCATTCTCTCCCATTGTGCTTTTAAAAGTACAGTAAAATGCTTTAAGCAAATAGCCATTTAAGAGTATTCTTTCAAATAAAAATCATCTGTTTGAATTTATTTTCCAAATAAACAATATTATCTGAATTTTTCAGGTCCTTTTTTGTTTTTTGGTCAAGTAAACTATTAGGTTTGTTCGTTGAAGCCCTAGGGTCGCCCTGGAGTCACCATAAACCTTTTTTTGAAAAACCCAAATCGCCCTGAATGTCAAATTGAGTGTTTTTTGAGCCCTAGGGTTGACTTTTCCATCAACTCACAATAGCTTTTTGCTGTGGCGAGTTGAAGGCTGTCAAATGGTACGTATTTTGATGTGAATGAAGCGAAACGGAAAAAATTTTCTCAAGCGAGTATGGATATGGATTTTTACACCACACATCCATACACCCTTGAGAAAATTTTTTCCGCTTCGGTTTCAGCTTCATTATTTTATCCGTGAGTCAAAAGCAAAGCGAACAAAATATGCCTCCGGGTAATACGAACTTGTGGTTGAACTTAAGAAATTTGCGCGAACTGACCGCACTAAACATATACTATATGATTCATAGTTCCATAGATATTTCTTATGAACGTGTGTTCCTCTTTGATATGTCATATTCTACAATCAGAGCATGAACTTATGTCTAGTGGAGTTACGTCCCTGTGCCAGTTTATTCACATTGAAAATAAGTTAAAGTGCAAACGGTGAGACTACTTTCCATTACGAAATGATATTTGAGTTCGCAGAAAAAGGAACTAAGGCCCGCGGCTCTTACTGCCATTTCATCATGGAAATAGCCCCCGGGGGCCTAACTTCCAAAGAGGAAGTAAGACCCACGGGTCTAATTGCCGCGGGCCTTAATACACTGCACCCTTACAAACATATTATATTATCACAACACGAGTACCACCCATGACGTTTCTATTAAAGACAAATAAAATCCCTTGTATCTAAAGTACTATACTTGATAAGCTTTTATCGCCTAGGCATAACCAGCACAACGTATAATCCATTAGCTTAGTATGGTGGATGTGTGTCACAAGCATAAGGCGAACTTGAAGAATTCGAGTGATCTGTTCTTATGAAAAGCAATGTTCCAATTTCTGGTTATCTTTCCAATCGTCAGTTAGAATTCTGATTCACCAAAATTGATACAATCAAAGTCGATTGACATTTCTTACAAACATATTATATTATTTTCTGGTAATATTACAAATTATAGTAATAATAATAATAATAATTGTTTTTTTTTCTTTTTTGCTTTAAATATTATAATAGTTAAAACTCCATTATACATTAGCATCTTCATAAATAAAAAAAATTATGTTTAACGTTTCTTATTTTGTTGTTCGTTATTAATTTATAGTTTATTGTTTGTGTGAAACATTTTACTTCCTTCCTTGTATATATATATATATGTAAGTATATATATATATATGAATGTATATATATACTTATACATAATCTAGTCGATAAGATTAGCTGGAGTTTAAATTTTACTTTTATACACATCACTTGTTATTTTCACTTTAAGTATATTTTTATTAATAATAATTTTTTATTTGTTCATTGTTTTACATAATTTGCCGTTTCACTACAACTCTTTTTCAAATCATTATTTGTTAACACTAAAGAAGCAAGTATATTCTTGTTGTTTTGTTATTTATGCTCTTGTAACGAATAAATACATTTTTTTTTTTTTTTTTTAAGAAAAAATGTTCAAAGAACTTTTTTCGGCTTTACTTTATTTATTCTACTAAACTTAACTGCTATTTACTAAAAAATTAAAACACTTTTTGTTTTCTTATATTTTGCCGCACATGTGACGCCCTGTAATTATTATTTTTAATTTTTTATTTCATTTATACGCTAAATTTAATTGTATATTCATATATAAATATATATTTTATATTTTAAATATTTATAAAAAAACGAAGGAAACAAAACAATAGTTTAAACTCTTACAATCTATCCTTTTTTTAGGTATTCCACCTTTATCCATTAATCTTACTTTTTCTTTTTGCTGTTTTTGTTTTCTGTTATTACATATTTCTATACAATGATTTCTAATCTTTCTAAGGTTTTACATTAGCGCCGGGCGGAGCAGTATTTATAATTACTTTTGTTATTTTTTTGTTTTATTTTTTCTTTGAAAATTTACGTGAGCTATAAATGTAACTTGCACAACTGTTTGAAGCTTTATTTAAATTATTTTATTTTTTTGTTTTTCTTATTTATTTATAATTTGTATCAAGTTCGATTTAATATTAAAAAAAAAAAAAAAAAAAAAAACAAAAAATAATTTCAGTTCAGCTTGGCTGAGGATTTTAAATTATTTTCGATTGTTGTGTCTTCTCTATAAAAATAACTTCAGTTCGTATACTTAAACGTTTATTGAATATTTTAAAAGAAAAAAGCAAGCAAAGTTCTTACTTGAATGAAACATAATAAAAGCTCTTGGGTCGCGTTAGAATTTTTTTCTTTTCTTTTTATAAAAAAACAAAACTGTAAATGTGTTCACTGATTGCTTGTTTTATGGCAAAAAAAAAATATTAAGTATGTATTTTTATAGGAACTTCTTTAATTAATTCTAATGGCACACATTATAATTAAGGATTAGTAGCTCTTTTGTTTTAGCAAAACAAATTATTTTCAAGTAACCCAAGTTGAGAGATATAGAGAGGACGTTAAATGATTTTGGATGAAGTTTCTTTTTAATTTTTTTTGTTTTTTCTTTTTGTTTGAGTAGGTGCAAGACATCGTTAAGCACAATTTTGAGAGAAAACTATTATTAATAAAGTCAGTCACGAGTGTAAAGCTTGTATTCCAAATGTGTCCTCAACTAGCTATGTGTGAGAGCCATGGACAAGAGTGTTCATTCATTTTTCTTTAGCTTGGCGATCTGGCTGGCGGTTAACTTCAGGTGGTGTAAGTAACTTTATAAGCTGCAATTAAAGAACACAAGAAGCAGTTTGATGTTATCTGTCGTTGATTAAGCATTAAGCCTATTTTAAGAAACTTTTTGTTTTTGGACAGAGACTATATAAACATTTTTACATAAAAGGGTTTACTTAAAGCGATGTCAATTTTCACATAAAAACCTGCATTAGAAGTTTCAATAAAGTTTCTTTATTAATAGTGACACGATTCATTGAAATTTTATTTACAATTTTGACTTGTTTACTCAGTGTCACTATTTCTCTTAACGAGCACAGATTACAGTTTGACAAAACTAATGGGTCCTTAGCAGAAACTAAAGCAATCGAAATTTGAAAATTACCATTCGTTCTTTCTTTTTGTGGGTAAACAAAATAACCGAACATACTCGTATGTACTGTTTGTTTTTCGAGAATGCTCGGAAACAGGATAATATCAGACATTTGGGCGTACGGTGTTGGTAGAGAAGAGATAGGTAAACAAGGTGGCGCAGGTTATATGTCGGTAATTTTTAGAGAACAAAAAAGGTAAATTTAGTTAATTGTTAAGTTTTAGATTTGCAACAGACATGTTTTCAAGAAACAATCAAGAAATGTCACATAACTTCGAGATAGTACAGGAGTTCGTATACCTAGGATCCGCTAAAAACACGGAAAACCACGTGTGGAGTTCCAACGGAGAATAACTCTTGCCGGCCGTTGCTTCTTTGGGTTAAGAAGGCAATAGAGAAAAACCTTCTATATAAAAACCAAGGTAACCTTTGAGAAGACTATGTTTATCCCAGTCCTGCTTTACGGCGCGGAAGCGGACGAGCCACACTAACACTCCAATGTGTGGAGAAGAAGATACAACAATGAGTTTTATGAGTTGTTCCGCGACATGGCCATGGCTGGAAGAAAGACTTCGTCTTGGGTGCGCAAGTAGAACAAGATTTACACTGACTTAGTGTGCAAAACTGGAGAGAGCTCGCCCGAAATCGAAGTCGTTAAAGAAAGATGTTGGTTGAGGCCCAGATTCACCCCGAACTGTAATGCCTACTAAAGTAAGTAAGTTTCAATACGAGTATAATTTGTTTTTATAATTAAAGCGCACATTAGTTATGTATATCCTTATAATATTTTAAAACACATTGCGAACATCTAGGAACATAGGAGAGAATTTAAAAGAAGAAACCAATGCACGTTGCTTAGAGTTTTTATGAATCAAAATGTAAAGGAAAAACGGGGTCAGTTAGAGCACTCCATAGGCGGGTGGCGCGACTAAAATATGAATTTCTACAATTGACTTCGAAGTCGGGCTCAAGGTAAAGCTGATGAGTATTCCTAGCGAGGCGGATGTTGCGGCTAAATTGTTTCAGGAGAGGAATGCTACTGGCTAATTCACTAGAGTACTATTTTTGAGAAATCTATCGTTTCTTTTAATTTATTTTAAATATAAAATTTTAATAACTCGAATACTTCCATCGCAAAACATCGGATATTAGCGTCAAGTATGTATATATTTTGATGAGCACCGTTTAAAATGACTTTGTGTTACTATATTTTATCTCTTCTATATCGTTTATCGCACATATTCTGTTCTCTGTAGACATTTTCAGCGACTTCTTCTTTCTTATTAAGTTTTCCTCTAAGAAATAACACGTAAGGGGCCGTCCATAAAATACGTCACACTAAAATTAGCTTTTGTCACACTGTGTAACACTTTCTGTGACTCTCCTTTGAATATTACGTCACAAAAGCGTATACCCCCCCCCCCCCCCTTGCGCATGATAAAATTTAATTGATAGTGCAGTTGTCAGTTTTAATTTTTTTATAAAAAAAAAACAAAAAAAAATTAACAAAAGTCTAGAGTCGCGCTGGCGCTCATGTTAATATATTGAGTGACAATTTATTGTATTAAAAATATATGCATTTAAATATCTGTATATTTACTAATACGAAATGAATTACTTTTATCATGACAATTATTTAAAAAAAAACTAGTCGAGAGAAATATTGTAGTAACATTTTTTGATGAACGGCGAACGTTACGTTGCCGTAGGCCCCCCCCCCTCCCCCCCTTGTCACATCTTGCCACACTCAGCGAGACCCCTCCCTCCCCCCTGTATGCGAACGTATTTTATGGACGGCCCCTAAGGAACTAATTTTGAACAGCTGCATTTTGGACGCATTAATTCTGACTATAAATTTTAGAAATTATTTATGTTATCTGTTGAAAAAGTTTTACAATTCTTACTAAGCAGCGTAGCCACAAAGTCGTAGTGGTCGCGACTCGCGAAATCGATCTTGTGACATTTACAAAGTAGTCGTGTTTAAAAGCACGTTTGTTTTTTCCCAAAGTAGCACCACGCTACAGAGTACTTATCAAATTATTCAAAACTAGTCAATGAAATTTAAACTGATTGGCAATAAAAAACGAGATGCTTTGCAATGAAATTAAGGAAAAAAAACATAGAGTGACATTCGTTTAAACCAAAGCGATGTGTTACCGGAAAAATATAAGCAAAATAATAATTGCAATCAAAATGTTAAAAACATATTAAGTTTTGCTTGCTTTCTCTTTCATTTACTTTATATCAACAACTATACGTATAACGTATTTCCCTCACCTTATAAACAAAACTATTTAAGTCTTTCTCTTTTAGGAGTGAAGCCAAAGCATTTTAGTGATAAAACATTTGAAAAAAAACTATTCGATACAACTATACAGATAAATAGTAATAAGTAGTTAAAGTAGGAGAACTGATTGAAAATCAGGACTTATTAAAAATTAATTCTATAGACTCATCCTTCACCTGGATATTCGCAGTCCGATTGTACACTGTTCACTTCAATTTTGACCACGTCAGCTGCTGAGATTATGCCCTCGGCTAGTTGCGTTGCGTCCAAGACTACTTGGTGCGTTTGCGTTTGCGTTTGCGTTTGCGTTTGCGTTTGCTGCTGAAGCTGGAGCGGAAGCTGCTGTAGCGGAAGCTGCTGGAGTTGTGGCTGGTGATTGCTGGTGGTGACCGATGTTTGACCATCGGTCACCATCTCTAGTCATCCTTCTTCTTCCTCTGTTTTGATCTTTACGGGTATGTACACCTTGTCCATGACGTGAATCTTTATGTGATTGTTGAGCGTACTTGATTGGCGGAATTGTTTTTTGCAGACGGCACATTCGAATGGTTTTTCTCCGGTATGGATTTTCAGGTGATTTGTCAGCGTGCTCAGTTGACGAAATTGCTTCGGACAAAATGAGCAAATGAACGGTTTTTCGCCGGTATGGATTTTCATGTGATTCGTCAGGGTGCTCGATTGTCGAAATGTTTTGTCGCATATCGTGCATCTATAGGGTTTCTCACCGGTGTGGATTTTGACGTGGTTCGTTAGTGTGCTGAGCTGTCGAAACCTTCGCTCACAAATATTGCATTGGAATGGTTTCTCTTGACCATTGGCAGGATATCGATCCAAGTTCGGCGGTACTATACCTGCTTGCACTTGTTGCTGAAGAGCTTCGGACTGCAATAGAATCTGCTGTTCCGCGTTTTGTTGCAGTGGTGCGAGATGATGAGTCGTAGTCGTGACACCAGACGCTGAAACTGTTGCCGACGAAGTTATCACGTTGAATGGGATTTGTATATCAGTTGCTGGTTCATCACTTGTCGCAACGATAACAATTTCACAATTAGTCATTGTGTAGTAAGGATCGTGAAGAGAGAGTAGCTTTTAGTGGTTTGCTGGTGTAAACGTTTAAATGTGCCAAAAGGATAAGTTTAGTTAGACTTTAGAAAGAAGAAGTTGCGTTCGTTCGTTCAATTTTGAAGGCAGCAGCCACAGCATTTGGCAATGGCAAGCATTCTGTGGTGATGCCTGGAAAGAACAAAATATTTTTAAAGATTAATTTTAACGTACAACCACCATTCAAAGTTTGCATTTTTCTCTTTAGTCCTTTGCAAAAGCGGCCATATTTCATTATAAATCAATCGTTCAATTGAACTATTATACAAATTGTTTTAGAAAATTTAATACTTGGTCATTCCAGCGAAACCGACACCGCACGCATTAAAAATAAATAACTTAATTTATATTTAAATCCATATCTGGAGAATCGATCATTATAAATTCTTACGAAATGAAAATATTACTTAAGTAGCATTTAAGTAATTCATTAAAGAGCTGATTTAAAGTGAATTGAAAAAAAAAAAACTTTATACACTTGTATATGGCCAAATATTATACATGAAAATATGAAAAAGACGTTTCTCGTTGCAACAATCCCAATCATGTGCTCAACATAAATATAGCTGAACTTCATAAAGCAGCCATCACAACAGTTGGACTTCATCACAAGTACATTCAGCGTGCTGTTACACTCTCTGAAAGCAGACTTACTCGAAAGCTATCAAATATAATTTTAGGAAAACAGATTAACTGGGCTAGCGAATGGTCACGAGATTACAACGAGATTGAAATTGAATTGAACTGGTCTATGAAGTCATACTGAATTACAGACCTATGCCAAACTGACGGAGAATCATTGGGTTGAACACTCTTACCGAGCACGTCAATCATAGTTAAAATCATAACTTAAAATCTGGAATTCATGTAAACGTTCCAAATTTAGTTCTCAATGCAAAAGCTTTCAACAGTTATTCGGTTCAAATTTGTAAAATTTGTAACTGAGATGCTACCGAAAACAGTTTTCACTTTGTTGGAACCTATAATAATAATTTCTATAGAACAATTTCTTGGAAGCAATTAGCTCGAGTACCCGTGGTGTGATAGGTAGCATGTCCGCCTGTAAATCCAGAGGTTCGAGTTCGAATCCCAACAGAGGCAAAAATGTTTTTTCCACGGGTATCGCCTTCCGCGAGGAATTGGCAAGTCCTCCGTTAGTATTCATTGCCATGAAAAGCGCTTTCTCGATTAGCCGTTCGGAACCGGCAGAAAATTGTAGGTTTTTCCATTCCCTTATAAGGCATGGTTGTGAGAAATGCGCTAGGCCCAGAGGCTCCTCGCTCTGTTGCGCCACCCTATTTATTTTTAAGCTGTCTCCCATTTTTAAGATTCACCCTCGGGAGACAGCTTAGATCCTTTTTTAATACCACTAAAAAGATTTTATGCTAATGTCGTTTAAAAAAATAAAGTCCTGAACAATACTACCATCCCGCCCAACCAACACTACAAGCAAAAAAGTTGAACTGGCCGTTGACCTATTTCAAACACAATGAACTTCTCCGCAAACCTTGTTGTAGAAGTCAAACTTTAAAATTTTCAAAAATATTTGAAAACTTTTAAACCAAATGGACAAGCCGAGTTTGGGAGCGCTCATTATCCAACACTAGGCGTTGAAACAAAAGTCTTCATAACTAATTTTGTACAGTGTAAACTAGCCTAATCCTGTTAAAACAGTTTTTATTTCAACTTAAATTTATGTTTTTGAGAGTCATTCGACGATGCTGTCAAATTGCATCTCGGCTGGCCTAGTAAATTAAGAAGGAAAAAAACAAAAAAATTTTGGTGGAAAATGTCCTCTTGAAACAAACGAAATGTAGGTACAGGGTGTTTTGCATAAGATGCGACAAGAGCTCGGGCGGATAGGTTGGGTCCACAGTTTAAATCCCTCCGTAAAAAAAGAATTGAAAGAAAAACTCATCCTTCAAAACTTTATTAAAAGAAAAAAAGTACAGATTTTAAAAATTTTGACTTTGAGACTCCATTACTCAAAAACTACTCACTAAATCAACTTGAACTAAAATGTTCGGCCCTATCGTGGTAACCGTCGGAACGGAATTATTTCCGATTTCCTACGATTCGGAGACATTTTGCTTCGTGGTAGTTCCCCGATCAGCCGCCTGGACATTCTCTCCGACAAAATACAACATTGCCATTTATATGCGATGCTTTGCGATTAAGTACTTTTTTTTGTTTACTTTTGACAGTTAAAAACAAACATTTCAAGGACGTCATCCGAAGTTTTTACTGCGGAAAGTGTTTAGTTTTGGGAATGCAATGCGTTGTCGCATTTATGAAAAACTAGCTGTGCCCGCGACTTCGTCCGCGTGGAATAGTGACTTTCGGCAGCATTCTTAATTTTTTAGGCTACTTATTTTGCAAATAAGACACATTCATGCGTTTTAGTAAACCATTGTTATATTATTTTATTTTAGTATATGTTTGCACACGACGTTCTTATTTTTTCCATCTTTTGCGAAATAAAAAGGTTTTGTGGGATTGATATACGTGATTCTGCCACATAAAGTTGCCATGGGATTTTTTTCTAAACGAAAACCTGCAACTCAAATCAGTGGGAATTAAAGGAAAACGGGGATTACTCATTTTTGGCACTGGAACACCAACTTGCTGCCACTCCTAATAATCCTAAGAAATTGAGAAACTCTATAGGGTATGATGTGACTTGCTCAGTGTCCATAATATTGTCTATTGATAGACATTCGCCAACGTCCCCCAATACGTCAAACATATTTTATTAGTTTATATGGTTAACTATCTCATTAGTCGGCGACGAAATCGCCTTTCAAACAGCCATTCCCGATTGCCAATTATTATTTGAAGATCAAATAGACATTTCTTCTCAGGTCTAATGTATTTTCGACAGTTTGACAGAAATCACCCCGCAGTGAAAGAACTTTTATCGACCCAGCAGTCTTAAGGTTCCCGTTTACGGTGTCGATCCCGTAGAAATATAGGGATTACTTATTAAGCCTATGTCTTTCCTCAGGCTCTAGGCTATCTCTTAATTAAATTCCATTTAAATCGGATCAGTTTTCTGGGCGGGAGATGGTAACAAAGAAACACGAACAGACAGAGTTAATTTTGGATTTGTAATATTAGTAAGGATGTCCATCTTCGGGTTCTAGACTATCTCTGTACCAAAATTCATATAAATCGGTTCAATAGTTTGGGTGGTAAATATAAACAAAGAAAAACAGACAGACAGAGTTAAATTCGGATTTATAATGCTAATAAAGTCTTCCATTCCCGTGGGAACATGAGGGCGTTTCCGGAGGATGACTTGAAGTTTACATTACTCGGGAATAGTGCAGTATTCTAACGGTGGACATTTTTTGAAATGGGTGCTGTATTTTCCAAGTTCCCGTTCCCATGGGAATACAGGGATAAAACATGTTGCATAACATAATATATGTCCATCCTCAGGTTCTAGACTGTCTCTGTACCAAAATTCATATGAATAGGTTCAATAGTTTGGGCAGTTAATGGTAACAAAGAGAAATAGACAGACAGATTTAACTTCGGACTTATAATATTAGTAAAGACTCCCGTTCCCGTGGAAACATGGTGACCGTTCCCGTGAGGGATATGGGGATGAATAAAAGTTTATGTTGCTCAGGGATTATGGAGCATTCCAACGGTGGAAGAGTTTTTGAAATCGTTGCCATAGTGTCAAAGTTCCCGTAAACGTTCCTGCTCCCCTGGGAATATAGGGAATAAATATATGGCGTATCGCGTATGTCCTTCCTCAGGTTCTGAATAATCTTTGTAAAAAATTTAATTCAAATCAGTTTATTAGTTTGAGCGGAAGATGGTAACATAGAACGACGGACAGACAGAGCTACTTTCACACTTATTATATTAGTAAGGACTCCCGTTCCCGTAGGAATATGTGGATGAATTAAAATTTATGTTACTCAGGAATAGTGTAGCATTTTAACGGTGGAAAAATTTTTGAAATCGGTGTCGTAGTTTCTAAGTTCCCGTATACGTTCCCGTTCCCGTGGGAATTAAGGGATAAAATATATAGCCTATGTCCTTCCTCAGGTTCTGAGCAATCTTTGTACAAAATTTCATTTAAATCGGTTGATTAGTTTGGGCGGGAGATGGTAACATAGAAAGGTGATCAGACAGAGCTACTTTTGCATTTATAATAATAGTGAGGACCGGTTCCCGAGGGAATATTCGAATGAAATAAAGCCTATGTCCGTCCTTAAGTTCAGTCCAATCTTTGTACAGAATTTCATTTAAATCGGTTTATTAGTTTGGGCGGGAGATGGTAACATAGAACGACGGACAGACAGAGCTTCATTCACACTTATTATATTAGTAAGGACTCCCGTTCCCGCAGGAATATAAGGATGAATTAAAGTTTATGTTACTTTGGGATAGTAAAGCATTCTATAGGTGGAAAAAATTTTGAAATCGGTGTTGTAGTTTCCAAATTCCCGTATACGTTCCCGTTCCCGTGGGAATTTAGGGACAAAATATATAGCCTATGTCCTTCCTCTGGTTGTAGACTATCTCTGTACAAAATTTCATATCAATCAGTTTGGTAGTTTGGGCGGGAGATGGTAACATAGAAAGCCGGACAGACAGAGGGACTTTCACATTTATAATATTAGTTAGGATTTCTTACGATGACAACTTGACAACTACTTCGAAGCAAAATTGAATCTCCAAAAAAGATGAGGTGCGGGGAAAACTCCGCTCCGACGGTTACCTCGATGGGGCCGGATAATAAAAGAACAAAGTAGTGGAAAACACTGTAGTATGTTGATGAAGTAGCTTAGTTGACTTTAGACAATTTTATTAGAAAATTAAGTCAAAATTTGCAATTTTGCCATTTTGCCATTTTGTACCACAAAATATATTATGAAGAGCGAACACTAAAACCTTGTACTCAGCCTCAAGATAACACAATACCAAGTTCGTGCGACCCAGCCGTGTCCTTTTTTTGACTTTATGGTCAGGGAAAGTCAGGGAATTTTTTTTTAATAGTGGACACAATGATATCTAAGAGGTGTTTTGAAAAAAATCACATGGGAGGGGATCTGTCTCCCTTGGTTTAGGCGGGAAGGGCAAACTTGAGGAAATTAATTGTGATCTACTTTATGAAATGCTTCATCGAAACCAATAATATATTCTTCAGACTTATTTACAGCTCCAACATACAAATTTGGTTTTTCTCAGTTTAAAATTCTCTGTAATTTTGTTGCGGGAAACATTTTTTGTCAAAATATATCCAAAATTTCAGTTTTATGAAAATGAAAATATTTGAAAATAGTAATATTACTACCACGTTACCAACAAATACTGCTACGAGTCCTGGTTCGAACAGAAATCCTCGGGTCAGATCTACACGGGCTCCGGGTGGCAAAATAATGTTGCGGATTAGACGAGCTTTACAAGAGTAGTAAATTGAAAAGTTTAAAGAATGGCTGCACGAAATTACAGGAAACAAGTACTTGGGTGCGTGTTAACCATTTCGATGTTTAGTGACCGTTTGAACCTCTCAAATTGGTGGGATCACACCAAATAGAACGTGAGCAGGAAAAAAAAAATGTGTTTTTGCTGGTTGGCGGAGAGGATTATGAGGAATATTATGAAGGTATGGAATACGGGACCAGGGACCCACCTGGTGAAAATATCCTAAGTTTAAGCAAGTCACATGGTGTTATCTTATTAAATATCGCGTTGATCAAACAAGACCAAGACCTTGTCACTTACAGTAATTGTGAAAATGAAACCCAAATTCATTACCATTTGGTAGCAAAATTTGTGAAGTCTCGGATAAAAGATTGAAAAGTGATAGTGAGTGAAGCTGTTGCCCAGCAACATCCTGTTCTGCTGACAGAATTTTTTATGGAGGCTGTGAAAAGTATCAAACAAAGAAAGATTTCTAAGAGAACCAAGTGTTATAATTTGGACAAGTTGAATGATGAGAAATCTATTTTGAATATGCAGAGATATTTGTGTAATACCATCAATATTGTTACAAGGAGCACAACACTCTTCTCGAAGAGAGCCAAATCATTATTTGTAATTTCAAATGTGCAGTACCAAAAAGTCAAAGGAAACATGGTTGGAATTGTGAAGCCAAACCAGTAATAATAAGAAAAAGGCCTAACCACTTATACCGATTCCACCGAAGACATGAAGAAAAAAATAGCCGAAATCCTCAATCCAGCTGATACCAAAACATTCCTGCGCATCAAAGAAGCCTCAACTTTACACAATTTATTTAAAGATATTTGAACATTAAAACTTTTTTTTTACAAACGACATCTATGGTCTTGTTGCCCTGATGTCTTCCGTATAAATACCTTATGAATTTACTTTGTAAGCTATTTTAGTTAAATAAATAAATAAAATAAGAAAAAGGCTCGTTTCGAGGAAATGAAGAGGCACACATCTAAAGGGAATACTGGGAAGGAATGCAACAAAAAGTGCCCTCAGATCCAAACAAAATGCACGAAGGACGTGTATTGGAAGTTGGAAGAAATGTCTAGGTGTTGATACAAACCAAGCTATTCAATATATACAACAAAACCATTTCAATAATGAGGCAACCATCTTCAAATCAGTAGTTCAAAGAAGAAAACACCATCAGGACAAAATTCTGCACAGGCGGCGACATCAGATACGGCCTTTTGAACGAAAAGTTTCCTCGATAGCACTCTCCAGACGGTGAACCTCACTTAACGGAAATAACCATAATCCATTCGAGGCAGGTCACTACTCCAAAAAGGGAAGCTGGACCAGACCAGACACCATTTGAGTTTTGAAAAAACTCATGGGATTAAGATGGCTCAGGATTCTCGTTTTCGGGATGATAATTTACCAAAACTGGAGGAAAAATAGCTTTCTACTAACGTTCAAAAGGAATGCGAGATGAAGATCAAGCTGATGTCCACACTTTGGAGATCGTTGAACGGGTAACTTTTAGCTTGTAGCTGAACAACAGATACAATCTAAAATAAAGGATCTTCATAGAAAAAGCATTTGATCGACAGCCACAAGACCTAATATGAGTGACCCTCGGACAATAAGGAGTTTTAGAGACCTATGAGAGCATAGTTGAGGATATATATGAGAGAGTAGTGACCATGGTAAAATTTCCAGCTGGAGTCACCAAAGAATTTCAAATCACAGTTGGTAAAGGCGTGTTGCGTCCACTGCTCTTCGATATAATTTTTGACTAGCTTTGTGATGCCCGTGACATAATGGTTACCGTGTCTGCCTGTTAAGTGGGAGTTTCGAAGTCCGAATCTCAGAATATTTTTACGTTGATAATCGCCTAAAATTGTAGGATCTTGAGAGAAACGTTATTATTATTTTTTTCTGACTCCTACCTTTCAGTTTGTATACATGAGGAACCATTCTAACTTGCATTAAGACGCTGGTAGATGTCACCAAGTAAATAAAATCGACATTTGAAATTTTTGGTGGAATGCTTCCACAGAAATTTGACTCAAAAAAGGCAGCGGAAAAGGGAAGCAGAGAAACTTCATGGGTATGGAGAAATGCACCAGAAAACTGGAGCTTTGAAATATCAAATGCCGGTTTATTTACTTGGTGACATCTATCGACGTTAAGACATCTAGCATGGTTCCTCTATTTACACAAACTCAATGCTCCTACCGAAAGACAAAGTTCAGAATACCAAAGCGCCTCAGCTATTCATTGCTGACGAATGAGCTATAATATGTGAGGATCCATAACCCTGCAAGGACTTAACATATGGGTAAAAGTTTTAGGAGGTAGTGGATGGCGTATTATACCAAAAAGACTGAGTACTTCATTTGCCCACTTTCTGATGCAGATATTCCTATTCCAGACATTTATTTGAATGGAAATAAATGGAACGACACCAACGTTTCCTATCGATAGCTAACCTAGACCTTTTTAATAAGCAGATTGCGACCAAAATCCAATATTGTAAAACCGCCATATCAGGCCCCATTACCATTATAAATCATATTGGCATAGACAGTAAAACGGACGACTCCCTTCAGAAGCAGAAGTACTTACGGTCTGTGAAGCCGAAAAACATATACAACAAAAAAGGGTGGTGCTATAGAGTAAAGAGCCCCGGAACCTAGCGCATTTTTCACAACGATACCTTGTGAGGAAATTGAGGGGACCTAAAATTTTCCGCCGGGTCCGGTCGGCTAAGAGTTGATTCTCGTGGAAAAACATTTTTGTTTCTGTTGCAATTCAAACCGCAAACCTCCCGGTTAACAGGCAGACCTCACAACCATTACACCACGGACATCGAAAAGCGTTTGGCTACGTAAAAATTTATCAACCTAAATATTAACATTTTCATGTTCGCATCCACTGTTACAAAATCTAAACAAGTAGAAAGCTGTCGCAGTAATCTAAGACTGCTTAAACATCGTGTCATAACCAAAAAACAAAAAATTGAAGTTCTGCTCCCGCTTAGCTCTCTTTTTTTATTGGAATTTTCACGGGTCACAACTGATTGGGTATGAGAATGGGCATCAGCACATGCGACTTATGTAGAGGATGCCAAGGCAAAGAGGCAGAGGATCAAATAAACAAATAAATAGGGTGGCACAACAGAGCGCGGAGCTCCAGAGGCCACCTCATTTCTCACAACCATGCCTTATGAAAGCACAAAGGGGACCTACAATTTTTTGCCGGTCGTGAACGGCTAATCGAGAAAGCGCTTTTCATGGCAATGAATTTACTAACGGCGATACCGCTGAAAACATTTTTGCCTCTTTTGGGAGGATCACATGTCGAAAAACCGAACTGCAACGAAATTAAAAACTACATATCGAACTTAATGCAGTCCTAGGAGTCCCAAGCTTTGCTGGGCCATCTAAAGGTACAAACTAGGGCCAGACGTAAAACAAAATATTTTTCTTCATTGTACGTACGAATAAAATACTCCTATGTAGGACATTTTCCTTGATGCCGAACTTTTCAAGGCAGCTGGAGATCAGTTGGAAAGGAGCATGCACCAGCTGATCTGCATGATATGGTCGAAAGAAAGCATGCCCGATGAATGGAACCTCAGTATCGTATGCCCGATCCTAAAGAAAGGAGACCCTCACAACTGCGCCAATTATAGAGGTATAAGCCTCCTTAACGTCGCTTATAAGATCTTGTCTTCTGTAATATGTGAACGTCTGAAACCCCACGTCAACAACTTGATAGGTCCCTATCAATGTGGTTTTAGACCACAGAAGTCCACAATAGACCAAATTTTCACATTACGGCAGATCTTGGAAAAAACCCGAGAACATAATATCGATATTCACCACCTCTTTATCGATTTCAAGGCCGCTTATGACAGTATCTACAGAGACGAGCTGTACAGAGCCATGTCTAGTTTCGGCATCCCTGCAAAGCTCGTACGACTATGCAGGATGACTTTGGAGAATTCACGCTGCTCCGTCAAGGTCGGTAAAGAACTCACCGAGACCTTCAATGTCGAAAAAGGTTTAAGGCAAGGCGATAAACTGTCATGCGATTTCTTCATCATACTTGAACAGATTGTAAGAAACTCAAACGTCAACACCAGAGGAACAATCTTTCAAAAATCTGTGCAATTGCTCGCATATGCAGACGATATTGACGTAATGGGAAGAAAAAAGCGTGATGTCATACGTGCTTTTGCGAGTATTGAAACAGAAGCGGCAAAAATGGGTTTGATGGTTAATGAGGGCAAAACAAAGTATATGCTGTCATCAAACAAGGACACAGAACATCGACGAATTGGACAAATTGTCACAATAGACAGACATAACTTCGAGGTAGTACAGGACTTCGTCTACCTAGGATCCGCTGTAGACACGGACAACAACATCAGTGCGGAGATCAAAGTAGAATAACTCTTGCCAACCGTTGCTTCTTTGGGTTAAGAAGGCAATTGAGAAACAAAACCCTCTCCAGAAAAACCAAGGTAACCTTATATAAGACCTTAATCATCCCAGTCCTGCTTTACGGCGCGGAAGCATGGACCTTATCGAAAGCGGATGAGGAAACCCTTGGTCGTTTCGAAAGAAAAATTCTCCGAATGATCTTTGGTCCCGTATGCCAAGGCAATGTGTGGAGAAGAAGATACAACAACGAGCTGTATGAACTGTACCGCGACATGGGCATAGCCAGAAGAGTACGCATCGCGAGGCTACGATGGTTGGGCCATGTTGAGCGGATGGACCCAAACGCTCCGGCTCGTCGGGTGTTCGAAAGCACATTGCAGGGAAATCGCGGAAGGGGAAGACCTCGTCTTAGGTGGCGCAATCAAGTGGAGGATGACCTCAACTTGGAGTGCGAAACTGGAGAGAGCTCGCCCGAAATAGAAGTCGTTATCGAAGGATGTTGGTTGAGGCCCAGGTTCACCCCGAACTGTAATGCCCACCTAAGTAAGTAAGTAAGTAGGACATTTTGTTTTAATTGTTAGCAAGGAGCAATTGGCGTAACTCAACTGTACCTACATTTGAAAAGAACTAAAATTGTTCCATGCGTTTAACGTGAACTAAAGCATTAGCTGCCCAGCAATCAAATTGCTAGACATAAGAAAACAAGGCATCAAAGTGTTCAGCCTCTAACTCGTAAGTAATATTTGAGCGCCCACAAGAATGGCAGAGCAGTAAAGGGCACATACATTTTCTGCAGCTTGCAGGGTAAGAAAGCATAGGTAGGTAGGTACCTAACCAACCTAACGTGCACATCTGTATAAGCACTGAATAAGCACTCCGATCAGATTAAATTTAAAATTTCTAGGTGAGATGTTAAGTCGACATAGAAACAGAGTTTACCACCATAAACCAAAAATTAAAAGACACTTAGTAACTGAGATACACAACTAACTTCTTAACCATATTGTCCCCTTGAGAGTCTAATCCTAGACATGCCCCACACTTTAAATCAAATTTAGCAAATACTTTTCATTTTATTTTAACATTTTATAAAATGAGAAGCACTTGGAAGGTAGAATTTATTTACTACCTATTTTGCGCCTGGCTTCAACTAGAGTTGTAGCAACACTCAATTATTATTCTTGATCTCCGCCCCAGTGAGGTTAGGTTCCTCACAAACTTCGTGTCTATCCGATTCAATCAAAAATATTTTAAACTCCTTTGCAACGTCAATATAAAAATCTTCCCACACACCTAACCATATTTGTCGATGATCAAAGAAAAAAAAAAATGAAATTACATAAAATCACTGAGTAAACAATTTTTGTGTCCTTATTTTGCGACGAGCACTTTTCACCTTTGACCTACCTAAGGCATCCCTTTCGTTAATTCCATCTATTTTCGATATTTGTATGGCCCAGCCAATTTCATTCCAAAGTAAAGCTTTAATATTCACCTTTCGTTTTAGTGCAGTTTAATTAAATAATAAATTTTAAATGTGTGCGAAATATCCAGTTCAAAGTAAAAAGTGAGATTTTTTTTATGAAAAATCAAAATGAATTTTTTTTATACTTTTTGAGAACACGACTTTTGACAGTTGTTGTTTGTTTAACGCCTGTAAAAGAAAAGTGGCTACATGCGGGAAAAAAAGATGGCATATTAGACAGCTTGTAGTAGATTTGTGCTAAAATAGCGATGTACACGCAAATATTTTTAACGCAAGTACTAAGTACAGCGGTGATTTTGTTACGCTGTTCTTAAAACTGAGATTTTTTTTTCCGGTTTATTTTTCCAAAGACGTGCAAATGATTGTAAACTCTTTTTGTCAGAAAAATGTTTACAGAAACTCTGCTTTTTAAAGCTGATTATTTTGCAGTAATATCAAAAAATTCAACAAATTTAAGCATTCGGTAAGTGGTTAAAGAATTTTGTAAGGATGTTTTTTTCTTTTCTTTCAAATTTGATGCAGAATTGCTTTTTCTCTTCATGGCTTGCGCAGTAGATGGTGATTATGACATATTGATAATGGTAAATTATATTGGCTCTTGGTTGCTTTAACAGCCCGGTTCTGGAAAAAAGCCACAAGAAGTCACAGCGTTGTGACCTTCTGAGAACGACATCACAATTTGAGTGTTGAGTGAAAAATTGTGACTCTTCTGGAAAGTTATGAGCATTTTAGACGAAGTTCACACTGGTCGATTTGTTGAAGCTTCGTGCGAATAAATGCGATTGTTTTCTTGTTTTCCTTCTCTGTTACACCAATTTGTCGGTATAAATTTGCGGTCGATTCGTTGCACAATGTGAACACTTTGGTCGATTTGTTGCTTCAACAAATCGACCAGTATGAACATCGCCTTATGGTGGATTTATGGTGGATTTACGTGCATCTGCAAGTGCAGATGAAAATCAGAAAAAGACACAAGATGAAAAATTCATACTTGTCTGATAGAGAGGGAACGAACTTCCTAATTATAGTTTCAGATGAAAAATTATGGGTGCAGATGAACATGTTCATCTGCAACCATAATTTTTGATCTGCAACCATAATCCTATTCGTCTCTCTTTCTAACTTTTGTGCTTTGTAATCTTCGACCGTCTCGCTTTACTTTTCTGCACTTCCGCAGTTGCAGATGCATGTAAACCCAGCATTATGAGCATTTTACGTATAAAGCCTAGTACGCTGCTGAAACGAAAAGAAAAATCCTATACAAAAATGACAGGACGGAATCGTAAACGAAAAATTTCGCTCACCTTTTCGTCGTGCAGTACGCTGCTGCTCTGCAAAAAGGGTTCCTTAGGTGGATAGTTGTAATAGATTTCTTACTACAATTTTTTATAATTCTCCACACTTTTCCGTCCATCGTTTATCTCCCGAGGCAATAAATGCTTGCGAAATTTTGACAGTTCTATTTTTTTTTGTCGGTTTGTTTATTTATTGTGCCATTTCAATAGAATTTTATTAAATGGAAAATAGAAGAATTTTATTTAAACAAAGTTTGAAATAGTGAATATGGACTTTGAAAAAGTAATTTTGAATGTTTAGCTACACGTCGGAGTCGAATCAATACGAGCAACCCAATTGCTATTCTAACCAAGTTAAGCTCTGAATCTGGCCTTGCCGAATTGATTGGATTACGTTTCAAAATGTTTCGCCCCGATGAGGAGCTTCTATTTAGAATGTATTTATGACCAGTGGATGCGTTCAATCGCCAGGTACACTTTTTTAGAAGGCAACTTCCAAATTACAATTTTAAAGAAAATCATTTTCCAGGACGCAAAGAGCGGATCACTAAGGAATTACTATAGATGAGGCTTTTCCAATCACCGCACAAAATTTTTATATCTGATTCAGCAAGTTTGAATGCCTTGGTTTGGAGCAAGAGACAACGAAAACCGACTATGAAGAACAAGGTGACGAACATTTCAAAGAACACCCAACCAGCAACTACTTTTTCAGCACACCAACACTCATTGTAGTCGAAGCATTGGCCGAATCAATGAAAACTGAATAAAAAGGTTTATTTACTTTTGGATTTCTTATCTTTTATTTAAAAAACAGTTGAAAACTTGGAAATTTACTTCGTGCTGTTCAAGTTTTTCCGTCGTGTTTTTGTTGGAACCACCTGGATACCGAAACTGAGGTTTCCTGTGGATGAAGAGCCCGACCCATAGAATCCGTTGCGTCCGTTCGCTGCCGGATTCAACTCAATTGTTCCGATACCTGAATGTTGACAAAAAATGTTTATTCGTTGAGTAGTCAACTAATGCACTTTATAGTCCTGAGCTTACCTTAGTGGCACGAGTCAACCTATCACCGGATTCACCCACACAAATATTCAAGCACAGTATTCAAAAATGTAGTTCCTGGATATGGTTCTTAGTTAGTTTTGTTAACACATTTTATGTTAAAAATATTAATTTGTTTCATTGCTGGTGACACTTTTGACTTGACTTTGACTGTCAATTTTTCAAAACAGCTGATTATACTCTACAAAAATATTTTCCGCTGAGTGTTCGTTCACGATTCCGTCGTGCTCGTGGAGATCAACGAAAAATTTCGTTTCGCATCAGCAGCGTACTAGGCTTAAAAACTCTCAAGTTTCCATTAAAGAAAGGTACAGCGGTTCACCAGTATTATGTTTTTTTGAATTTTTTAACAAAACTATCATATTCCAAGTGGTGCATGTGGTGTGATGGATAGCATGTCCACCTGTTAATCCAGAGGTTCGTGGTTCGAATCCAAACAGAGGTAAAAATGTTTTTTCCTAGGATATCGCCTTTCGCGAGGAATTGGCATATCCTCCGTTCATTGCCATGAAAAGCGCCTTCTTGATTTGCCGTTCGGAACCGACAGAAAATTGTTGGTCCCCTCCTTTCCCTCACAAGGCATGGTTGTGAGAAATGTGCTATGCCCAGTGGCTCTTCGCTCTGTTGCGCCACCCTATTTATTTTTTTTATTTTGTCATTTTCCAAAATCGGAAAAGTGTTTTCCAAATTTTTCCAAGTTGTCCCTAATTGATTGACACCAAAATTTCTCAGTGCTGCCAAGTCAACGCCAAAATTTAAATTGTTAGTAACTTATATTTTTTTGGAATTTTTCTAAATTGCGAAAACTGTTTTCAAATTTTTCCAAAAGTTTTCCAAATTAATTGCACAAAAAAAAAATTGAATTTCATGTTATAGCGCTGCAAAGTTGGCAGAGATCACTTTGCTAATGAAATTTGATAGTAAAACTTGTCGCTGGCGCAGCTACAAAATTATTTTTGGTTTGCGAGTGGCTATGGACATTTTTGCTCAAGTAGGCGCAACCCATAAGCATTTTGTAAGATTTCATTGTAAAGCCGCTGTATCGATTTTGTACAAATCTGTCATTTGTGCTGAAATCTGAAAATATTCCATTCAGTCATTTGAATAAAGTTTCCAAAGTCGTGTTTTTGTTTTGTTTATTTCTTAAATAAATAAATTTAAAAGCTTATTAAGCAAGTGAAACAACAATTGACCTTTTCGGGTAAGCAAAATTAAAAACCTTTTATAAAGTTTTCACTTTCATTGTACTAAAAGCACATAAACAAGTTTATTTTTGTGAAAAGTAAATACAAACATATCCTTTTTTTAATACAATAATTGCAATTTAAACTTATAAGAATGTAAATACATATTCCTACAAAATCGTGCAAACTTTCGATGTGTTATTGGATTGCTGAGCTAGTTCGTCAACTGGAGTGTACTTTGGTGGCTCATCTAGAAAACAACAAGACATTAGTTGCGGCAAAATGGAGCTAGTTAAATACTACCAATCACCACCTTCAATTCGAACCGCCTTCTCGTCTCGACAAGAGAATCCTTTTCCCTTTGATTTCATATCGCTGATGAATTGCATAAATTTTCCTTTACCAGTATCACCGGTTTTTCGAATCTCATCACCCAGGGTTCGTTTGACGGGCTCAAAGTCATTTTGATTTTCGTGCTCGTTCTCAAATGGATTTCCTGTTCCATTCAAATTTGAATTAACTGATGCTGTTGTACGCTCATCATCATCGGCTTTGGAGTCATCCTTTGGTGTGTAAGCTTCTTCGGTGGTTACTGCTGTACTTACATTTGAGCTTCGATTTGGACTATCCTCCTTATGTCCACCGCCACCGGTAAATAGATTTCCCAAGCCGTGCTTAACATCTTCAACTTTTGAAGATATTTTTGTGACTGTTGTATTCACAGCGTTGGAAACTGATGAGACCGTGTTGTCGACTCCTTCGGAGATCGTTGATACAGCTGAATCGAATTTTGTAGAAACCTTAGCAGCAGCACTGTCAACCTCGACCGAAGCCTTCTCTACGACTTCCCCTGCTTTGTTGGAAATTTTGCTCCCAACGCTTTCAGCCTCCATAGTTACCTTTTCGAGAGCCTTTTCTTTTTCTTCAGACAACTTTTCAACTGCTTCTCCAGCTGCCTTGATTGCAGAACTTTTTGCGGCTTCAGCGGTCTTGTGGATTGCTTCGCCAGCTTGATCTATTATTTTCGTTGCCGGCTCCTTCACTGGAGTGTCTTCGGACAAGGCTTTCTTTGAAACATCAGTAACATCTACGCCATTATTGATGAACCTTATTTCGTTGACTACGGTTTTATCTAGAAAATCGGTTGAACTGATTTCAACGGCAAGAAGTTCGTCATCTTCACTGGATACCACTTCATCTTTGGGACTTTGCGCAGGGGTCAGCTTCCTTTTCTTGTCAGACGACTCACTTTTTGTACTTCCACTGTGTTTTTTGGTATCTGAAAAGAACATAAATGTATTTTTGGATTCGTAAATGTTTTTGTGTTAAAAATCTACCACTTGTGAATGACGCTACTGACTCGGGAATATTTTCCAAACTGTCCTGCAAAGTTGTATTTGATTTGTTCAAAGAGTTTTCCTCGCTACCGTGAGATTTTATTAGCTTCTGGGGTGTTCCATCTGGATATGGCGTCTTTGGTCTTTCTTTACGTTCCGCTGAGGCTGTTGTACCGAGAGACTTCTCATCGAAACGAATGGATCTGGCCGAGCTTTTGCGAGACTTAACTGAGGATGTTTGGGACAAACTGTCAGCATTTGCTGTGAGGATGGTTTTCTTTGAAGGCGTTGAGTTGTTGCTGTCAATTTCTGAATCATCTAGTCGACGATACCTGGATGACCTCATAGAAGTTGTTGGTGATGTGTCTTCGTATATGTCGAGATCTTTTGAAGAAGACGTTGACGGAGGACGGTTTTCGTTTAACTTCTCTTCTTCTTGTGTTACAGTTAACTCAGTAATTGTCAAGCCTTCTGATACCGTTTCAATTTCCTTTGTATCTGGACTTGCATTATGTTCATATCTGACCAAAGTTTTTACGGGTGTGTTGGGTTTTATTGTCTCTTCGAGATTACCATTTTGCTCTGACTCCTCAGACTCTTCCATGATTTTCTGTCCAACAATTCTACTTACCTCTGATACTTGGCGGATATTGGCATTCGAATCGGGAGTTACGACAAACGTCTTATTGAGTAGCTTGTTCGTTGACCTCGGTATGCCATGGACCAAAATGTGCTGATCTCCGACAACCATGTCTAGAGTGCGAAGGTTCTTGAATTTGGAAATCTCACGAAAAGTCTTCAAGTGGTGTCCACTCTCAGAAAAGGTCGTATAAAATTTATTGGCCTTAGTTAGGGCGGCGAAGAACGAAGTACCTCGAAGAAGCTTAACGATTTGACCATTCTCTTCACTGTCATAGTCGTAGAATCGCTGGAATATTAAACTATTGTGGCGTGTGGATTCCAGGCTGCGATAAATGGCTCCTTCATTCGTCACAATGTAGATTTCACTTGCTTGCGAGATGTTCATGAAGAGAATCTCTTCTTGAGCTGAGAGATTTTTTTGTAACTCGGTGAATTGCGGGAATACAAATTCACTCAACCTTCCAGTAAGGTAAAGGTTTCCATTTTCGGTCAGAACTAGAGTTGACGTGGGTCCACAAACAAATTGTTTGACTTTTGAATCCAGTTGGACTTCGAATGGTTCACTTAGATCAACATTGTCTGAACCGAGCTGATGATGTTGATTAGAACCCCACCCGATGAGTCGACCAAGAGCTGGTAAATAAGAAAAAACAGGAAGTTAATTCAAAAAGTGTTTTACTAAGGCCTGATGGTCAAAATTTGGAATATGTGCTTCTAAATAATTTCGTTTACTATGCAAATGAGGCTTGATATCAATTAAAAGTCATTTGTTTGCTTCTAATTTTATTTTAAGAAAAAAGTACGATATTTCTTCTAAGCATTCGAAGTTAGTGTGTGGTGCCTGCTCTGTTGCGCCACTTTATATATGTATGTAATCAATGCTCAGTAAAATGAAGAAAGTTTATCCCAAACATGGTTAATGGGATTCAAATTAGGTGAGCTGGTTGCCTGTTTAGGTAGTGTTCTCAAAGAAACCCAGAAAATTTGTATGCAGTATGTGGACGATCTTTATCTTTCTTTAAGACAAAATTTTCGAATGTACTCTGGACAAAGGAAATTACAATTTCTTTTAAACCATCTCCCATATTCCGTTCTTCTGTCGAGGTTCTAGGACCAATGAAATACATAAACAAAAAATGAGTAGGAACAAGGTCATTCTTATGTGTTAAAATACATGAGCGTATTTGGAGATGGACATTTGCCGAGCGATCTACGTGGAGGGCTTCTCTTTCAGGTAAGGGTCCAATTATGGCAATTAGGAAAATTAATCAGGAAATATTTCAAATGGAACATTAACTTTCTTCTCTTAAATTGAAAACGCCATTTGTCTCAATTTTTCCTTATGGTTTTTCCCTATCGCTATTTTATAATTGGCCAGTAAGACTTCAGACTGGATGGGCGTTGTACTATTCGGATAGACTCTGACTGGTGCCAACTTGGCGGCGCCCAAATGTTGCAACTTATAGTACACGTCAATTGTGCTTACTATACCTCTTCGCGGTATCCACTGGGCTGGAGTGGATCGGGCATAAAGAAGATGAAAAACTGTGACATCTACTATGGCGACTGCTACAGACAACAGATACTACGATATTTGGATGCGGATCGATAGAGGAAGACTCAGGGATAAGGTGATTAGCCAAAATCCAGTCAATGAGCGTATAATGACCATCCGCATCAGGGCTTAATTCGGCAACATTGGCCTAATATGCGCCCATGTCCCCACAGAAAAGAAAGACGACAATTCCAAAGACTGCTTCTACGAGCTCCTCGAAGAAACATATGAGCAGTGCCCTAGACACGACGTGAAAATCGTTCTTGGCGATTTTAACGCAAAACTAGGGAAAGAAGACATCTTTGGAAATACAATCGGTAAGCATAGCCTCCACGAAAAACCTCCGAAAACGGACTGAGGCTAATCGATTTTGCTGCGGGGCTAAATCTTGTTGTAAGTAGAACACGCTTCCCGCATCTCAAAATTCATAAAGGTACATGGCAATCCCCAGATCAACCATCAACCAAGTTGATCATGTTGCGATCGACGCAAGGCACTCTTCCAGTGTGTTAGATGTCCGAACTTTTCAAGAGCCAACTTTGACTCGGACCACGAACTAACGCTGTGAAGAGATATGACGTCGGAAAGCTACAATCGCAAAAGATTGCCAATGCCTTTTCCAATCGAGTGTCCATTCAATTATCCTTGAATCCCATGCCGTCAGCATTAAGCATTGAAGACAAGTGGCAGCAATGCCAAGAAGCCATCAGAATCGCTGCCTCTGGGTTTCACTCGGCCACCAAAACGAAACCCATTGTTCGATGAAGAATGCAGGCAGGCAAATGCAGCCAAACAAAAAGCACGGCAAATGCTGATGCAAAAACGAAAGAGGGCTGCTTACAGTATAACGAGATTTACAAGGAGAGAAGAAGGGAAGAACACCGACTTCTCAAAAAGAAAAAGAAGCAGCATGAGAAGCGCTCGTTTGAGGAAATTGAGAGGCGCCATGACAGGAACGAGATTAGGAAGTTTTACCAAAAGGTAAAACAATCCTGACAGGGTGGCAGAACTCAAGCCTGTAAAGAGCAGCAGGGAAACATAGTAGTAAAGTCACAGTCGCTACTGAGGATGTTGAAAGGTCACTTCTGCAGACTGCTAAACAGGGATGAGGACACAGATTCCGCTGTCAGGCAGATTGCCCCATTCAGCTTGGACGATGATCAAGAATGCCATCCTCCAGACCTAGAGGAAGTTAAGCTTGCCATATGCAAACTTAAATCAAATAAGACTGCAGGTGCAACTTTTCAAGACTGGAGACCAATTGGAAAGGAGCATGCACCAGCTGATCTGCATGATATGGTCGGAAGAAAGTTTACCCGACGAATGGAACCTCAGTATCGTATGTCCGATCCTAAAGAAGGAAGACCCTCACAATTGCGCCAATTGTAGAGGGATAAGCCTCCTTAACGTCGCACATAAAATCTTGACTGCTGAATATGTGAACGTCTGAAACTCCACGTCAACAACTTGATCCTTATTAATGTGGTTTTAGACCAGAGAAGTCCACAATAGTCCAAATTTTCACATTACGGCAGATCTTGGAAAAAACCTGAGAATATAATATCGATATTCACCACCTCTTTATCGATTTCAAGGCCGCGTATGACAGTATCTACAGAAACGAGCTGTACAGAGCCATGTCTAGTTTCGGCATCCCTGCAAAGCTCGTACGACTATGCAGGATGACTTTGGAGAATTCACGATGCTCCGTCAAGGTCGGTTAAGAACTCACCGATATCTTTGATGTCGAAAAAGGCTTTAGGCAAGGCGATAAACTGTTATGCGATTTCTTCAACATCATACTTGAAAGGATTGTAAGAAACTCAAACGTCAACACCAGAGGAACAATCTTTCAAAAGTCTGTACAATTACTCGCCTATGCAGACGATATTGACGTAATGGGAAGAAAAAAGCGTGATGTCATAGGTGCTTTTGCGAGTATTGAAACAGAAGCGGCAAAAATGGGTTTGATGGTTAATGAGGGCAAAACGAAGCATATGCTGTCATCGAACAAGGACACAGAACATCGACGAATTGGACAAAACGTCACAATAGCCAAACATAACTTCGAGGTAGTACAGGACTTCGTCTACCTAGGATCCGCTGTAGACATGAACAACAACATCAGTGCCGAGATCAAACGAAGAATAACTCTTGCCAACCGTTGCTTCTTTGGGTTAAGAAGGCAATTGAGAAACAAAACCCTCTTTAGAAAAATCAAGGTGACCTTGTATAAGACCTTGATCATCCCGGTCCTGCTCGACGGGTTTTACAAAGCACATTGCAGGGAAATCGCGGAAGGGGAAGAGCTCGTCTTAGGTGGCGCAATCAAGTGGAAGACCTCAATCGACTTGGAGTGCAAAACTGGAGAGAGCTCGCCCGAAATCGAAGTCGTTATAGAAGGATGTTGGTTGAGGCCCAGGTTTACCGCTAACTGTAATGCCCACCTAAGTAAGTGAGTACTAAGACTGCATCAATATCATCAATAGATATAATATTAACCTAATAGGTCGCTGTCTGTACATCGTACATGGAAGATATATGAGAAAAAATATTAAAGGAGACCTTTTAGACCTTTATTAAGGTAATAGAACCCAAAAAAAAGATTTTTGGAATTTTTGTTTGTCTGTTTATTTGTTCACGCTAATCTCAGAATCGGCTTATCCTATCTTGATGAGGTTCTTAGTAATATGTTGTGGTAAGCTTCACTTAACATTTAGTTTTTATTTCATGTCAATCGGTTGATGAATAAAAAAGTTATGCTAATTCTTGCGGACGAAGACGCTGGCACACCTAGTACTTTATAAAAATCGTGGTTTGGGTAGCATTATAACACAAGGAGTGTTCCAAGTGCAATTTTTTTTTCTTTTATTCACACATATCATACGTCAAGCAAACGAACTATTCTGGAAATGTTTGCTGACAATACTGAAATACTTGCAATAGTAAAAACGATAAACAGAGCTGCAATCAATTTGAAAAATGCTCCTAATGATGCTTATATTACGATTTCATAATAAAAACAACAAAATACGTGCAAATGGGTGAATAAAAACTCTATACTATGGCGACTGTCACATTCATCAGAACGGATGCAAATTTGTTGTAAGAATAAGACAATAAGAGTTATCAGGCACGGGCCAGTAACTAGTGCCTGTGGATAAACCAAGTCAGTTTAAATTCACCGATATAAAACCATATGAGTCCCAGCAGAAGGAAAAACCTATTTATCTATAGATTGTTACTCCGAAATCCTCCACAAAACAGACGAGCTATTTCACAGGCATTACGTGAGCATCATCGGTGATGGTAACGCATAATTTTGGGAAAGAAAAACCTTCGGACACAGTCTTTTTTTTTATAATTAACGCGCACATCAAGGGGTTATGAATACCCTTATAATGTTGTTAAACACAGTGTGAGCATTTAGGAAAATATGAGAGGATTTGAAAGGAGACACCGATGCACGTTTCTTTTGAATCTTTGTGAATCGTAATGAAGGGGAAATACAGAGCCAGGTAAAGCATTCCACATTCGGGTGGTGCGACTGAAATACGAATCTCTATACTTGACTATACGTCCGAAGTTGGGCTCAAGGTAAAACTGATGAACATTCCTAGCGAGGCGGGTGTTGCGGCTAAATTGTTTCAAGGGAGGAATGCAACTGGCTACTTTACTAGAGCACTGCTTGTAAAAAAAGCGATAAAAGAAAGTGAGACAGGCAACGTTTCGACGATGTTCAAGAGAATCAATTGATTCTACCATTGAACTATCACCTATCAATTTTAACGCTCTATTTTGTACCCTGTCAAGGAGGTGCAAAGATGTTTGAGAAGCACCTGACCAGATATGGGAGTTATACTCCAGTTTTGGGCGGATGAAGGCCTTATAAATTGTAGCCAGATCAGAAGGGGGGAAGAATTTCCTGCATCGTCTCAAGAAGCCTAAGCATCCGAAGAGCAGGGACGTGAATTTGGAAACGAATATGAAAAGCTGAGGGTCGAGTCGTCAGCAAAACAGTTAAGTGGACTAGAAGTTTCAGACAAGAGATCATTAATGAAAATGAGGAAGAGAGTCGGTGACAAAACGGAGCCCTGGGGCACACCAGCATTTTTGAAGTGGGTATCAGACTTGAAGCCATCCAACACAACTTGTATTGAACGGTCGGAAAGGAAGTTTCTAATCCAACGAAGAAGAGACTCATCGATACCAAAAGCACGCATTTTCGATAAAAGAGCCTGATGCCAAACTCTATCAAATGCTTTAGAAATATCCGCAATAATCTTACTTTCTCTAAAACAATGTAACGATTGGTTCCACTTTTCGGTGAGATAAGCCATCAAATCACCAGTCGACCGTTTGCTACGAAAACCGTACTGACGGTCATTAAGAAGCTTTCGTTCTTCAAGATATTTCATAAGTTGACGATTTATCAACGTTTCCATGACCTTGGAAAGAAACAAGAAAAAGTCTAATTGATTTTGCTGATTTTGTAAGATATTTGTAAGAATTGTGAATTGTGATGAAGTCGAAAAAGAAATAATTGAATCGAGTGTTAGGTTAGGCTAGGTAGAATTGGTTGACGGTTGATCTTATTTCCGTCACACTTAGATCAATGTAGATCCATTGTGATACCCTGGAGTATTGTAACTGTAACGCTCAAACCTTTCAACCATTTTGTGGCCTTAATGAAGTTCAACGGGCTGTTTCTTGGAGTGTCTGATAATTCTAGTTCGTTGAAGAAGTTACTCCCTAGAAATTTTTTCCTGGTGTGGCAGATTGCTGGGCAGTGACAAAGGAAGTTTAAATCGAGTATTACAAATACTGTCCTTGAGTGCTATGCCGCTGTTATCAAGTATCGAAGATCCGCAGCCTCAAAGGTATTGGGGTTCGCTCGTAAATAGAATCGCAGTCGCTACTGAGGATCTGGAAAGACCACTTTTGCAGACTGGAGATCAGGGGAAAGCATAATGCATCAGCTGAAGATCAGTTTTAAAAGAGCATGCGCCAATTGATCTGCTTAATATGGTCGAAAAAAGCATATCAGATGAATGAGGCCTCAGTCGGTATAGCATGTCTGATCCTAAAAAGGGAGGATAAGTCTAGTTGTTAAAGTCGCGTGCAAGACAACATCTTGTTATATGTGAATAATCTGTAATATGTGAACGTCTTAAACCCGACTTCAACAATATATCCTTATGGCTGAGGTTTTAGACCCAGAAAATCCACAATATACCGAATTTTCACCCCACGCTGAATTCTGACCGAACCTTTAAAAAAATTCCGGGAATATAATATCGAAGTACACCATCTTTTTCACGACTTCAAGGCCGCGTATGACAGTATTTTCGGAGACGAGCTGTACAGAGTCATGTATAGCTTCGGCTTACCTGCCAGACTTGTACGACTCTGAAGGATGACTTTGGATAACTCACGCTTCCCCGTCAAGGTGGATAAAAAGCTCACTAAAACCTTTGACATCATGCTGTCATGCAGCTTTTTAGACGTCATTTTTGAAAAAATTGTGCGAGACTCAAACTTCAACATTTTTAAAACGTCATTACTTTCTTACGCAGACGATATTCACGAATTGGACAAAACGCACAACACACAGACTTATATCGCTTTCCAATTTACGAAAAAAACCGTTCGGGAGCATTCTCAAACTGTTCCATCAGTGCAATAACTTCGAGGTAGTACAGGACTATGTCTAGGATCCGCTTTGACACGGAAAACAACAACAGTGCGGAGATCAAACAGAGAACTGCTCTTGCGCTGCCACTTTGGTTTGAGAAGGCAATTGAGATATAAAAAACTGTCTAGAAAAAGAAAGACAATCCATTTTAAAACCATGATCATTCCAGTTCTTTCCAGGGAAAATGGACCTTATCTAAATTGTATAAGGTAACTTTTGCTCAAAAGAAAAATACTCCAAAGGATAACTGTTTATGTATGTGAAGACAATGTTTAGTTTAGTTTAGTTTAGTATAGTTTATTATAATTCATATAGTACAGACACTTTAAGATAAATCTTATAAAATAGTGAAAGTTTATGATTACAAATATAATTTCAAATTCATGTTTGATGCAAAAAATGTTTTTACATTATAAAGATATTAAGAAAAAAAATTTTATAAATAGTAAAAAGGTAGATAATAATTAAAAAAAAAAGATGAATAAAAAAGACTATGCACAAATTTGTAAAAGAGTGATAAGAAAAGAGAGTTGGGATAGAAAAAATAATGAAAAAAGAAGGAAAGAAGTGCCTGCTACAAGAAGGTTAGTTGTTTCAGATAGAAAAGAAATCATGTAAACATTTTTCAAATATATGCATGCTGTTGACTTCCCGCACGTAATTTGGGAGCGAATTCCAGAGTCTGCAGGCAGCTATGAAAAATTGTCTCTCAGATGTAAGACAGCTAAAGCGAGGTAAAATAAGGTCGTTGGATCTGTTTGATGTTGGAAATTTAATTTTTTTGAATAGATATGATGGTTGATGTGTAATTAAAACTTTGAAAAGTAGATAAAATTTTCAAAAGACATTTTTAGCAAACTATTGCTCAAATGAGAAACATGATTATATCTTTTTAATCCATGTATATATCTTATGGTGCTATTAAAGGCCACTTTTAATTTTCTTTTGCTGACAGAGTCACAGTTATAGTAGATTTCACATCCGTATGTGAGTATTGGTATAACCATAGTTTTTGCTAGTACCATTCTTGTTTTGATTGGCGTAAAATCTTGGGCAGTCCATAATGTTCGCAGTGTGCCATACGTTTTTCCTACTATTGAATTTATATGGTCGTTCCACGTCAGAGTCCTATTAAAAATCACACCAAGGTTTCTTGAGCTATTGACGAATTCTAGTTGCGTTCCATTCAGCAGAATATTTGGGAAGTACGATAAATCAAGCACTTTTTTGGAAATAACCAGGCATTTGCATTTAGATGGGTTAAGTGACAACCCGTTATTATCTGCCCATTTAGAGATCTGTTCAAGTTCTTGATCAATAGTATGCACACAGTTTTCAATAATGCCAAGAGGGCAGCTTCTATATACTTGAATATCATCTGCATAAAAATGTTTTGATGTCTCAGGAATTATCGAAGCGATTTCGTTTATATACAAGGAGAATAACAGAGGAGATAAAATAGAGCCTTGAGGGACACCTCTAACTGTGGGAAGAAACTCAGAAAGTGTCCTATCCAGACAGACTGCTTGTTTTCTATTGCTCAGGAAACACATGTGTAATTTATTTGCTTCTGGAGATATATTAAAGTTTTGTTGAAGTTTATTTAAAAGCAAGGAATGGACTACCATGTCAAAGGCTTTAGAAAAATCTAACAGAACTAAAAACGTAACGTTATCCTTGTCAAGTTCTGTCCTTATATCCTCAATAACCTTGACTAGTGCAGTTGTACAGCTGTGCTGAGCACGAAAACCTGACTGCATTGAGAAAAGGAGATTGTTATGCATAATGTAGTCATTTAGTTGCTTTTGCATAATGCGTTCACAAACTTTCGACATAAATGGAAGAATTGAGATTGGTCTTAATTCTTTACAGAGTGAATTTTTGGGAACCGGAATTATTTTGGCCAATTTCCATTGCTGCGGGAAGATGCCTGTAGTAAGAACTGTGTTGAAAATATAGGTGAGATAAGGTAGTAGAGTCGGGAGGATAGCTTTCAAAAAAATTGGATTGACTTCATCAACTCCTGTAGTGTTGGATTTTATTGATAGAAAACTTTCAACTACTTCAAAATTACTTACCCCTGAAAAGCTAAAACCAGCAAATGTATCACCAAAAGGCAAAGGAATACTATCAAAAAACTCACTTTCGTTGGAAACTTGATTAGCTGACAAGGGATTAGGGATTGATAAAAAACGACGATTTAGTTCGTTACCATCAAGATTTGTTTGGGTAACGGTTCGCTGTTTTCTGATCCCAAGTCTACGAAGATTTTCCCAGAGCTTTCGACCATCAGAACTGGTATTGAGCCGCTTTGAAAAAAATTGTGCCTTAGCAGCTCGTATTTCTAAGACGACATTATTTCTAATAGTCTTATACTCCCTATGAAGGTGTTCTATCCGACAGAGTTTCCAGCGTCTATAGGCTTGATCCCGTTTGGTCATAAGATTTTTGATTCTGCTATTAAACCATGGCTTTGAAACAGATTTCTTTTTCATTGTTTTTAATGGCACGTGACTATTAAATAGTATGTTCAAATTTTCGTTCAAAAATTCCACTTGGTCATTCGGGGAGGGCATGTAGTAGATATTTTCCCATGGAACCGAGAGAATGTGGTGTTGTAGAGCTGTCCTATCAATGTTCTTGAAATCTCTAAATTTGATTACGTCATTCGCCAATGAATTTTCAAAGTTGAAATCATAAGTCAGAAAAATCAAGTCGTGTCTAGAGAAAACTGGAGCAGATAATTGGTTAAAAAAAAGTACCCTGTTATATTCACTTACAAAAAAGAGGTCCAGTAAAGTACTTGATGTCATTGTGAAATGCGTAGGTACAGATGAATTGACGCAGTGCAGATCAAAGGAGTTCATATTACTGCTAAAACTATTATCAGCTAGTAAGTTGCTGTTAAAATCCCCACAAATAATAATATTTGATGAACTTGTTGTGATGTGTTCAATAAGTTCATAAATTGGTTCTAGATCAACATTACAATTAGGCCTATAAATAGTTCCCAAAAGGAGGCTTTTCTCCTCTCCTATTATATTAATAAATAAGTATTCGCATGGAGAATCACTCGGCGAAAAACAACTTTTTTTACATACTAGACCCTTTTTGACATAAATAGCAACGCCAACACCGCGGCCTAATCGGTCGGCACGAAAAAGATTATAACCAATTAGTGAATATGTAGCGTCTTTAATGTCTTTAGAGAACCATGTTTCCGAAACACAAATCGCATCAATTTCAGAATTTTCAAACATATATCTAAACTCGTCAATTTTCAGCATCAAACTTTGAGCATTTATATGGATTACTTTAAAACCTTTAACGCGACGGCTAAGAATTTTAACCATGATACGTAATGTATCATCGCTGCTGCTATCTATGGAACTCGCATTCGACTCACTCAACTCTGTAACGAAAACGAGTGACAACACGTCGGGAGTCGGGACTTCATCAACATACTCATTATCATAAAATAAAATACTCCAAAACAACATCCTTTACATGAATAGCAACAGACATAATTATCAAGCGAAAAATAGTAAAAACTGAAATACGAAAGATAGATAAAAGTAGATAGAAAGAAAATAGAGTAATGAAAATAATATGGTGTCATGGCAAAAAAGTTAATAGAGATAAAGATAAGAATACTTATGATGATCAGGTTGTTTGGCTGGTGTTTACTCGTCCCTCTTCGATTGTTGCAGCGATGGCATTCATCGCTTTGAATGTGTATCGACTCCCCCTCTGCACTCTCCTGTACAAAAACTGAGCCAGATCGTGTGTACGCATTGAAAATTGCTCCATCGTGCTTGAGACGCATTGCTTGATGGAGAAGAGAGCGGTTTTTTTGTGTCAGGCTCCCATGCAGATAGATGTTATGTGTTCTCTTTCCTTGTGCATCAAATCCGATGTCAGCCAGCTGCAGTAGTCTCTTGTTTACTTTGTGAAAGAGCGCCATAGATTTTAAGACAAAATTTCTTTCACGTGCTGAATTAAATTTTAGTATGATTGGATTGGGGAGTTGATGCGAATGTCTATTGTTACGGTGTGTTCGTCTTGATCGAAAAGCGGCTTTCAATTTAGGTGGCGCGCAGTCAATGGTGAAACAAATTCTATTGAATATAGAGTTTAAATCTTCGTCTGTGAGCTCTGGAATACCAAGAAGCACAGCATCGGCTGCGACTTCCTTCCGTTCTGCAGTGTCACATCTTTTTTGAAGATCAGCTATTTCTGCCATAAGATGAAAGGTGTTTGATTCAAGGGATTCCATTTTGTCAACCTTCTCTTGGAGTGATTGAATCCGGTGTTCGGCCTCCTTGACGCGAGAAAAAAGATTTTTTTCTATTTGCTCAAATCGCTGGTTGAACTCGGTTCTGAGATCACTTAATTGAGTTGCAATTTGAGAAACAATATCTTTTGACAAGTTCCTCATTAAGGTGCTTATTTCGGGGGATGGGGCTATGGCACTTGGTGTTGAAATTGTTAAATTTGTTGAATTATTTGAATTTTTTTCTTTTTCCGAGATTATTTTGGTTTGTGTGTATGGGTTGGCGGGCTCGGGTGAGAGTGTTCGTTTCTCGAGATTCTCTTGTTTTTTGTCGTTTAGAGAATTCACTGTTTTGCTCTCACGTTTTTTTATGCTAGTTGGAGTGGCCAGTTTTGGGTTCTCTTTTTCGATACTTCCAAACCGAGTTTTTCTGCTATTCATCTTCACACAGAGAGCCAAAATAACGACACTTTTATGATTGAGAAAAAAAACAATAACGATAATAAATTGTTCTGTTTGGTGTACCACTGGAGCAATAACTTTTTGAGACGATTTTCTTTATTTTAGCGTTTTATATACAACTTATAGTTCGAGTCTTTGCATACACGCCCTTTGGGAATTTTCGCAACCTGAATGTGGCTCTGGTTATATATCAGATCAATATTAAATAAATACTTTGAAAGGAGCGGAAAATTGGCGCGTCTGATCACTTCAGCAGTTACAATGTATGGAGAAGAAGTTTAAAAAACTAGCTGTATGAACTGTATTGCGACATGGGCATAACTAGAAATGTGTGGATAGCGAGACTGCGAAGGCTGGCTGGAACATATGTATCAGATGGCTCGACATTGGTACATTACAAAAAAAAATCGGGCAACGAGAATATCTCGTATTACCTGGCGCAATCAAGTGCAAAAAGAACTGAATTAAAATTTTTGGCGAAAGATGTTGGTTGAGACTCATGTTCACACCGAACTGTAATGCCTACTTAAGTTATCAAGTAAGTAAGTAAATATAAACATTGCAGTATTGCCACACATTCGTACTCCGCTTCTGAATAAATAAACCTTCTGGCACCTCAATGAGAAACAGATTTATTTTCGCGGAATTAACGGGAAGGTTAATCAGAAAATTGCCTGCAGCACGAAGCGTAACTTTATCAAAAACAAATTGTTCTGATTGGAAAGAAGAAAGCGTCTTAGCGGCCTCCTTGGCCTTTTCAAGATTTCAACATCTGCTAGAACAAAAAATTCAAAACAATGGCATGAAGCATAACTTTATTAAAATCCTCGGTCTTTGTACAGAAAACACTCCATAAGCACGTGATAACCAGGAACAGATGCAAATTTTTCTCGCACCACAAGTATGGCTATTTAAGGATGGGGTGGACTTTTAAAAATTAACTATAGTCAAATAATAAACCTTCAGTGCAAGCAATTTTTGTTTGGCAATAGATGTGAAATAAAAGTGAAACAAAAGGCCGCAATTGGAGTAGTTTTATAAAGAAGCCGTCTCCACAAATTATTTGAATGCCATTTCCATTATGTGACCTCTTGCCTATTCCCTCCTCCGAACCTTATGGGATCATGAATAGAAAAATCTGAAACAGTTCTCGTTAGTTATTATTTTGGTCATAAATCTACAAGTTTTTCAAAGGTCACCTGTGCTCATTAAGTATTTAGTTTATAATAAGCAGGGTCAAGAAACCTATAAAAAGAATAAGAGACTGAAAGCACCAAGCACATGTATACGAAATTTCAAAATATAGACCAACTGTTGTGGCATTGGATCGATAAATATCCCAGTCAAAAACCATAAATTGCCAATAAAAAGGGCCTAACCGTATTCAGAGTTAATGTTTGCTTTCGGAGTTTGCATATATCCGGCCCGGAAGCACGCGAGGTGTATAATTATTGCGCCAATAAACCAAATGGTCCCGCCTACGACAAATTATAAAAACACGATTTGAGCTCCCAAAACAGTAGTGTGAGAATTGTCCCAATAATTGTCACAATATAGGGCATGTTTTTAGTAGTTTCAAACGTCGTCCGTTCACTTTGAATAGACACGAAAAAAAAATGTACACATGAGGGTCTATTAAATCACATTTTGCTGTCAACTGCCAATACCACTCACGCGATACAGACAGTGTAGAGCAATTACTTGGGTTTATGGTTTAGAAAATTCAAAATTCAACAGAAGAGGACATTCGAAATAGTGCCACAAGAAGCACGACATATTCCCATCGTTCACATTCAACTATGACTGAAGGCGATTCAGCTGTATTTCCTCGCATATCGAAATGTTTATTTATTTATTATATAAAGTGCACAATAACTCATACTCACATGTCATAATAGCGAAATGGTCACTGCCAGCTGAAATGCTGATAAAATTCTCTTGGTCTTCGCTTGGAGAAAGACAATCATCGAGATCATCCAAACGAAAGGGCTTCCGTATGATGGAATATTTTTCATCGGCAACAGTTGCGCTGGTGAAGTTTTCAGAAACTTTTGTGCCGGCCATAAATATGTTTCGTCCGGTGAAAAAAACCTCATTAGAATCTGAAAGGAAAGGAAAACATTATATTAACAAGGCGAGGAAATAAAAAAAAAATCAGAACAATGTAAATGCTGCTTGCGTGTCTTACATGTCAAAATGACAGCCCATCCGTTTCCAAATGCTATGCCAGCAATTTTCAAGCCAAGAGTTTTTAAGGACTTCACGCATGTTGGCTTTGTAATTATGTCGCTGGTAGTGTTACTGTTGCTTGTTCCAACTCCCAGTTGTCCGAAGTGGTTTTCTCCCCAAACAAATAATCGTCCTGATTCTTTAGTGCGATAAAAAGAGAACATAGGAAAGAGGAGTTATTCTTTGGGAAAAGTAATGCACTGATTTGCGTTAAAATTATAGAGTTCAGAAAATCGATTGACGAATGTCCTCGATGAAAATGGAATTCAAATGGAATAAAAATAGCAAGACAATAAATTGGGAGGTATATTGAAGCTTCTATGGTAACAGTAGAAGCATAGTGACCATTCAACTCAACATTCCTGAACATCATTTCGGTTGCAGATTTGTCTATGTGCTTATTAGAACTAAATTGAATATCCAAATCAGATCATGAGCTTTTGAAATCGAATACTCTGGATCAATTTGCAAAGTTATAAATATAAGTTTCAAGGTTTTTGCGAACTGTTGACTTTTGAGATTTTTATGAATGAAGTTGATTATACAACGTTGTTTATAGGAGCAAAGCCAAGCGTTGGACCAAGGTGACTGTATTGAAGTTCTTCCGATAGGCTTTTGAAGAAGTTTGCCAAATGTGAAATTTGACTTGATAAGATTTGTGCTTTGGTGGCACCACTAAGCAGTTCGGACTCGACAAAAAGTTTTATTTCAACTCCTCTCTATTTTGGTTGAGAGAAATGTGCTCATATTATAGATGAGTGTTAAAGGCTATGTCCTAATTGGAATTGCATCGCACGACCGAACGATGAACTTCGGTCGGTTGCGTTGCTTGTTAGTAGTGCTACCACAATGCGTGTCCTTTAATACCTGCAGCAACCAGGCTATATAAATGCCATTTTCACGTTGAATGCTACGAGTAAGCAAGGCGACGAAAATCAAACTGGTTGATTTGAAGCAACCAGACTACTTTTCGTAGCGTCGGTCGCACGGGTATACAGTTTGATTATGAATAGCTTCAATGATAAAGCTTGAACGATGACGAAACAACAATGTTTTTGTGTGCGGAGGTAGGAAGGAAGTGAGATTTTTAGTGTCTGCCATTTTAAATTATAAAAACCCAAAGAAGAATTTACAAATTTTCAAAAGAAGTTTTTTTTTTGCATCTCAGAGACTAAGTCGCTTGGAGCTTAGAGCGAGCACATGACATGAAATACAATAATAAATTAAACAAAACTACTAGAAATGAAATAAAGTTTAAACTACAAATATTTTGATGGTTATTATTATATTTATATTTTGATAAATACAAATAAATACAAATACATATAAAGAACATTGAACAAAAATCATGCATGTGGAGCACTGGTTTTAAATTTTTGTTTTAAACTATGTTTATTAATGTTGAAATCTATAAGTAGGGAGTTAGAATTATATAATCTACTCATGTGCGATAGCGGCTCATGCATGCCGTAATTGGTTCTATGATGGGGGCAATGAATCAACTCTAAATTAAGCAAGTGGTCCGATCCACCGCGGTAGTGAAAACGAATGGACGAGAACAAGTAGGGAGCATCTATAAAGCCAGTCAAAAGCTGATGGATAACACTAGGTCATTGTTGATACGTCTTTGACTTAGGGTTTGCAATTGCAAAAGTTGAATTCGATGTTCATAAGTAGGTAGATTGAATGGATCTTCCCAAAGAAGACCTGATGAATAATACGATGTTTATGAATTTCATATAGGGGAGACCAAACTTGTGAGGCGTACTCGATATGAGGGCGAACATAGCAGTTATACAAAGATAGTGTTACATAAGGATCATTAAATTCTTTTGACCACCTCTCTATGAAACCTAGCATAGAATTTGCTTTTCTTACAATTGAGTTTATGTGCTCACTAAATTCAAGGTTAATATTGAAGTAAACACCTAGGTTACCAAAACTTGAGACATGGCATAATGAATCACCAGACATTAAATACATAGCTTATAGCTTTACTAGGTTTCGGGTTTTTTCGAGAAAGTCATAGTTTGGCTTTGGGGGGTTGAGACTACGACCATTCTTTTTACACCATGTTCCAAAGCTATCGGTATCTTTTTGAAGAAGTACGCAGTCAGAGTTATTTTGAATGGATTTAAAAATTTTCATATCATCTGCGATAATCAGAATTTCACCATACGAAATGCCTGAAACAACTTCATTGATTGCGACAATGAGAAGCAAAGGCCCGAGGTGACTTCCTTGTAGTACACCCGACAAAGCGTTGAAGGGATTTTGAAAAGCTGTTACGAAATTTTACTTGGTTCGTTCTATTTTCTAGATAAGAGTAAATGCATGCAATAAATATTGGAAATCCAAAAGCAGAACATGCAATAAATATTGTAGGAAATCCAAAAGCCTTGAGCTTATATAATATAACATCATGAGAGAGTTGATCGAATGCTTTGGAATAATCAGTGTAAATACAATCAAGCTCATACCCATTTTCAAGGGCATTGGAACATTTGTGAAGAAAAGAAAGAAGGTTTGTTACCATTGATTTTTTGTGCATAAAGCCATGCTGCTTTCTGCAAAAAATATTTTATGTAAAAAATAAGTGGCTGTTACAAACAACTTGTTCAAAGAGTTTGGGGATGCAAGACAGTTTGGATATAGGTCTGTAGTTTTTTATTTCTATCTTATCACTCTTTTAAGAACCGGAGTGATAAAGGACTTTTTCCAAAGGCTTGGAAAAACGCCTGTTTTGATTGAAAGCTGAAAGAAATATTGAAGTGGGAACATCATTACGGAACGGCATTTCTTTAAAAGAATTGGCGGGATTCCATCCGAACCGGACGAAAAGTCATGTTGCAGAAGTGATAAATATTTTAAAATCTTGTCACTATGAACAAAATTTTGTCACAGGAACAGGTTTACATCATGATTCAAACAGTACTTGTTATGCTCGTTGTCGTAGGGTTATTGTCGCAGTCAATGACGCCGTTCCTTGTATTTGTTACATTAAAATTATGGTTTTTGCAGACGATATGAAAATGTTCAAACCCATTGAACTTCTTCAAAAAAATATTGATAGCTTTGTAAAATGGTTTAATGGAATGGTCTTCGTCTCAAATCCTTTTAATGCTTCATTATGACCTTCTCAAAAAAAGAGAATCTAGTGAAGCTGTGTATTTGAAGCCTGGTCATACACTATTGCTGTTTGCTTCAATGATATCCTTGAAGTTGGCGAGGACATAAACTCAATTGTAAGAAGAGCTAAGTTTTATAAAGAGGTGGGCCAAAGAATTTAATGACTCATATGTATAACTGCTATGTTCGCCCTTATTTCTAGTTTGCCTCGAAATAAGGCTGTAATGGGTCTTCCTTGTCTGAATTCTGCAATTTGCCTCCATATGCGCATCGTATTCAGATCTTAAATTGCCAAAAATGAGACTCGTATTTATCTATCAGCTTACCGCTGGTTTTATTGATTGTTCCTCGCTTGTTTTCACCCATGGGCTTAAATCAATATCAATTGCGTAGTTTAAAGTTTATTCACTGCCCCACCACAAAACGAACTACATGTTGGAATATACTTGTTTAAAGAATCTACTTTTGTTTATTTATATTGTTCAAGCAATCTTATGTTTATTGTTTATGTATATGTTTTTATAATAAAATTTTATTTCAAATCTTGTTCAATCTTCAACGAAATAAGTCCTTTTAATTAGAATCTGGAACAAACTATTTCATAGCTTTCCAATAGGTTATGGGCCCAGGATCGCTGGACAATATAATTGTAAATTAAAGAAAATATTTTTGTTCGAAGAATCATGTCGTCGATTCCAGCAATTGAAAAATTAAAAGGGCGTGAAAATTATGAGGATTGGAAATTCGCTGTTCAGAATTTTCTGGAGCATGAGGATCTTTGGGAAAGCGTTCTCGGGACAGAAAAAGAAGCTAAGAAGATTTCGAAAGCGAAAACGAAGATACTTTTATTGATCGATCCTATAAATTTCGTTCATGTGAAGACTGCAACTACAGCAAAAGAAGTGTGGGATCGCTTGGAAGCTGCTTTTGCCGATAGAGGTCTTACACGAAGATTGGGTTTGTTATCAACTTTAACGAACACGAAGTTGAAATCTTGTGATTCTGTGGAATCGTATGTGAACAAAATTATCACAACAGCCCATAAATTGAGTTCAATTGGAATGGAAGTATCCGAGGAATGGATAGGATCATTGTTATTAAACGGGCTTGGAGATGAATACAAGCCAATGATCATGGGCTTGGAAAGCTCTGGGGTTCCAATAACGAGAGACTCAATAAAAACGAAACTGTTACAAGATATCAAAGACAATGTTTGTGAATCTGGTGGTGATCCAATGGTTTTCTTTGGTAAAAATTCAAAAAAGGAACCATTTCGCAAGACTATGCAACGTCGCACAACTGAATTCAAATGTTTTGAATGTAAACAGAAAGGACATTACGCAAAAAATTGCCCAAACAAACGTAAGACTACAAACAGTCACGGAAGGCAGGTGTTTCTTACATCGCTAATGGCAAGTGTTGATTTAGAAAATCGACATGAATGGTTTATTGACTCGGGAGCTTCAGAGCATATGACGAATCGGAAAGATTGGTTAAGGAATTTAACAGTCAAGAAGGAAGAAGTAACAGTTGCGGATTCTTACAATTTGAATGTAGAAGCAAAAGGAGATATCGATCTGGAAATTTTGGTCGAAGGCAAGTTGAAGACAGTTACCGTAAAAGATGCTCTATACATTCCGAAGTTATGTGCGAATCTATTATCCGTCAGCCAAATGACAAAAAATGGTTTGGTCGTTGAATTTAAAAATGATAAATGTACAATTTCAAACAATAGTACATTAGTTGCAACTGGAAAAAGAAGTAATGGTAAGCTCTTTAGACTAGATATTCCAAGGCAAATGGAAAATTCAATAAATATGCTTGTGGAGAAGAAAATATCTTACGAGTTATGGCATCGAAGACTTGGGCATGAAAGCTATGAAACCATGAACAGGATGAAGAAAGGATGTGTGAATGGTCTAGATTTCAATGATGTGAAAAATGAAAAATGTGTCAAATGTATCGAGGGTAAGCACTCAAGAAAATCTTTTCCTTCATCAGAATCGAAAAGAAGTGAAGTTCTGGAACTTGTTCATTCTGATATCTGTGGTCCAATGGAACAGAAGTCATTTGGTGGAGCCTATTATTTTTTGAAATTTTTGGATGATTTTTCGCATAAAGTTTTCGTCCATATTTTGAATTCAAAGTCTGATGTGATGGAAACGTTCATTTCGTTCAAGAGTTTGGTTGAAAACCAAACAAACAAGAAGATAAAAACATTTCGAACGGACAATGGCGGTGAATTCTGCAATCATGCATTTGCCAGATATTTAGGCAAATGTGGGATAAGGCATCAAACAACAGTTGCGTTTCCCCTCAACAGAATGGCAAAGCCGAAAGAATGAATCGTACTCTCTTAGAAAAAGCTCGGTGCATGATTTCTGATGCTGGTGTTGAAAAACATTTTTGGGGTGAGGCGTTGTTTTATGCGGCATATTTGGTAAATCGGATACCAAGTAAAGTAACTGAAGATTTCAAAACACCTGAAGAGATCTGGTCAGGCAAAAAACCAGATTTATCTCATTTGCGAGTTTTTGGATCGACAGTGGTGCGGGTGCATAACTTCACAGGTCATAACTTCACATGGGTCATAATTTCACCTATAGTGGGTTATAATTTCACTTTTTTCGGGTGAAGTTATGTCCCACCTTAGGTGAGCAACAATTTCACCTGAAATTTGTGTGAAATTATTTCCCACCTACATTGTAAAAAATCTTTAGAAATCCAATCAGTCAAAAGCCAACAAAAATTATAAATTTTTTTTATTATTATTTTATTAACAAAAAATATCAAAAACTGTTATTTATAAAAAAAAAATTATTCTTATAAAAGGTACTTTATATCATGAGCAGAGAAGGTTCTTGGTTGATGGAACATTCAACATTGTTCCAACATCCACTGGCTACAATCTACAAACAATTATTAATTGTGCACTTTGCATACGCAGAACATGTGAGTATTTAAGGCTGTTTACTTTTCAAAGTGATTGTAAGTTTTTGAAATCATCTTCAAAAATTATTAGTTAATCATAAAAACTGGCAATGCATAAGTTTTTATAACAAAATCTTATACATATTCCGTTATACTGCACAATATAAATTAAAACTTAGAAATATGTTCAAATATAGTGTAGCTTTCATAAATCAATTATTGAAATTACGAACTTCGACATCATATATTTTCAAAAACAGATCTCTCGTTTTAGTAAATTATATTATATTGAAATAGTGTGAATAAACAAGCGTTGTTGGCGCTAAGCAGTAAAGCGGCCGAAAAAAAAAATTGCGCAATTTGAGTTTTGAGTTTATTAAGTCCACAATAATTTCTTGTAACTGTAATAAAAAGTGAAATTATGTCCCACCTTGTGTGGGAAATAACTTCACACAGAAGTGAAATTCTGGCCCACAAAAAAGTGAAGCTAATTCCCACCTAAGGTGGGACATAACTTCACCCGAAAAAAGTTAAATTATAACCCACTAGAGGTGAAATTATGACCCATGTGAAGTTATGACCTGTGAAGTTATGCACCCGCACCTCGACAGTTATGGTACATGTTCCTAAGGAAAAAAGAAAGAAGCTAGATGTCAAATCGATTAAATGTGTTTTGACTGGTTATTGCGATGACTCAAAGGCATACCGAGTATATGATCCAAAGAAGAAAAAGCTTATTAAATGTTGTGATGTCATTTTTTTGGAAGATCAACCATTTGGAAATGTAATTTCTGAAAACAAAACTAATAATTTTTTCTTGTCTCTCGAAGATTGTTCAGTGGGGGCATTTGAAGAGAATCAGGATTCCCTTTCTAATAACAACTGCAATGAAAACTTCAGTATTAGTGAAAATATTGAAAGCAGAGATGAAGATCAAACCAGACCTGATAGAAATGTAGAAGAAGTTTTTGAAGAAAATCCAAAACATTTTACTGACCCAGCCACCTCATCGAAGTCTGCTAGAAAATCGGAAAGAATCAAGAAACCGACAAAATTTTTTAAAAACCTAGCAAATAAAAAGAAAAATGATGACGAACCTCTTACATACGAAGATGCTATTTCAAGCAAAGAAGCAGAATATTGGAAAGAAGCTATCAATAGTGAATATGCTTCTTTATTGGCTAGCGAAACTTGGGAGTTAGCTGATTTACCTCCGGGCAAGAAGACACTGAGTACCAAATGAGTTTTCAAAACGAAGTCAGATGTCGATGGAAATGTCATTCGGTACAAGGCTCGACTTGTGGCAAGAGGTTGTAATCAACGCTATGGGATTGATTATAAAGAAACATTTTCTCCCGTGGTTAGATATGATTCGAAAAGATCTCGAAATAGAGCAAATGGATGCGATAACTACGTTCTTACAAGGCGACTTAACTGATGAAATCTATATTAAACAACCGGAAGGTTTCGAGAAGGGAGAGAAAGTGCTTCGATTAAAGAAATCAATCTATGGATTGAAGCAGTCTTCTCGTATATGGAATCTGAAGTTGGATAAAGCGCTGAAAGAATTTGGAATGAAGCAATCAAATTTGGATCCATGTATTTATTACCAGCATGTCGATGGAAAAATGTTGATTGTTGCCATTTATGTTGATGATTTGCTCATCCTTGATAATTATTCCGAATTGAAACAACAATTGAAATTAAATTTGATGAATCATTTCCAAATGAAAGAAATTGGTCCTTCCAATTCTTTTTTGGGATTAAAATTAACACGAGATAAGAAGAATGGTTTCATCTGGATTGACCAAGAAAGTTATATTTTGAAAATGATTGACAAATTTGGATTAACTAGTTCTAATGAATGCTCAACACATTAATCAAAAATTAACCAAGAAGATGTCACCTCAGACTGAAGCTGAATGTCAAGAAATGTATAATGTACCTTACCAAGAATTAATTGGTAGTCTTTTATTCACAGCTCAAGTTTCAAGACCGGACATAAGTTATGCGGTTAACTATCTAAGCCGATTCAACCAAAATCCTGGGAAGGTCCACTGGATAGCGGCAAAGAGAGTATTGCGCTATCTGAAAGGAACTTCAAACTTGAAGATGTGTTATTCAAGAACAAAAACAAGTAAAAGTTTAGTCACCGGATACTGTGATGCCGATTATGCTGGCGATGTTGATGAGCGTAAGTCCGTCACAGGATATGTTTTTAAAATGCAAGGTGGAGCAATTTCCTGGTGTTCCCGGAAGCAGCCAACGGTAGCTTTATCGACTACCGAGGCTGAATATATGGCCATGAGTACGGCAATACAGGAAGCATTGTGGCTCAATGGACTTCAACGTGAATTTCTCCCAGACGATAGAGAAAACATAATTTTATTCTGCGATAACCAAAGTGCTATTTGTTTATCATCCACGAATGTTTATCATGCCAGGACAAAGCACATTGATGTTCGACACCATTTTATCCGTAACGTAATTAATGATAAACTTGTCAAGATTCAATATTTGCAAACTTCACAAATGATTGCTGATAGTTTGACAAAGTTACGTTCTTAAGAAAAGTGACGAAACTATATTGGAAATAGAAATAGAAGATGGTTCTGTGATAAATAATAGTGCAATAATGTGTGACAAATTCAACAACTTTTTCGTTCAGTCTAGGTATACATGAAATAACCCGATCTGTGATATTTTGTGATTATTCAAATTTACTTGAGCAGTGCAATATAGATTTTAAGTTCAGTCTAGTCAACATAATTAGTATACGAAATGCAATAGATCTGCTTAGCAAGAAAAGAGACTTTAATTATATGAATGTTAAAATGTTAAAAGACTCCCTATGTTTTGTTGGCCCAATAATTGAAAAAATAATTAATATGTCCCTTAGTGCCGGTGTTTTTCCACAATCTTGGAAAGAATCGTTGATAGTACCCATAAAAAAGATCCCCAATGCAAAAACTATGTGTGATTTTAGGCCAATAAACATGATGCCCCTTTATGAAAAAGTAATAGAAAAATGTGTAGTAATACAACTCCAAAATTACTTAGAAAGCCAAGAGCTTATAGACACTTATCAATCGGGATTCCGTGCAAATCACTCATGTGAAACGACTTTGAACTTTGTCATTAATGATTGGAGGAGGGAAATAGATGGTAAAAATGTGGTAGTTGCTGTATTTCTGGACTTAAAACGAGCTTTCGAAACAGTAAACCACGAAATAATGCTTAAAAAGTTGAAGTATTACGGTATAAAGGGAGTGGAGTTTAAGTGGTTTAAGTCATTCATAACAGGTAGGACACAACGCACTACCGTAAATGGCAAAATATCGTCACCAATTAGTGTCAATGTAGGAATACCACAAGGCACAATACTGGGAGTGTGGTTGTTCCTATTGTTCATAAATGACATGAGTAAGGTAGTTAGATCTTCGAAACTAATTTTGTTTGCTGATGATGGTTTGCTATACGCTTCTGGAAAAAATGTCGCAGACTGCATAGAAGAAATCAACCAAGACTTGGAGAGAATAAGCACATGGCTAAAAATGAATAGACTGATATTAAATGTTGCAAAAACTAAATGTATGATTTTCAAATGTTGTCCTGTAAGTTCGTCTGAAAATGTAAATATGTATATAAACAATGAACAAATTGAGCAAGTCAAACAATTAAAATATCTTGGAATTTTATTAGACGAAAAACTAAACTTTAACGAACACATAAATTACCTTTGTAAAAGAATATATCAAAAAAAGTTGGAGTTTTAAGAAAAATAAGGAAAAATATATCCAAGACAACTGCTGTGAATTTATGTAATGTGTTAATTAAACCACATTTTGATTTTTGTGCTAGTTTGTTGTTTATGTGTCCACAGAGTCACAAAGATAGACTACAATTACAACAAAACAAAATTATGCGTTGTATTTTAAAATGTAGTCGATACACCTCAATAAGAACGATGTTAAATTCGATTAAATGGCTAAATATTAACCAAAGACTGTTAATGTTGTGTATGATATTTGTGTATAAAATTAAAAATAATATGTATCCTGACTATCTATGTGAAAACGTACGAACAAATGCAGACCGTGAATACAACCTTAGAAACAACAATGACCTAAGAATAGAAAGGTCAAGGACAGTGAGAGGTCAAAGAACTATATTTTACATGGGCTTCCATGGTTTCAATAATCTACCAAGTGAAATCAAAAATGTAAATAATTTTTTAGAATTTAAAAGAAGAATTACCAACTATGTAAAAGAGAATGTTATTTAATTAATCCAAAAATGTTAAAACAACTGTGATCGAGATATAAGGCTTATTATTTAAAATTGTAAGAACTGTATACTAAATGGCTTATCATGAAGCTAAATAAAGATCATTCATTCATTCATTCATTCATTCAAGTGTCTCCCAACTGAAAAGTCAAGCTATTGCGCAAAATCAATGGGTTAAGTAAAATAGATTCTAGTGGGGTGTTGGAATATACTTGTTTATAGAATCTACTTTTGTTTATTTATATTGTTCAAGCAATCTTATGTTTATGTATATGTTTTTATAATAAAATTTTATTTCAAATCTTGTTCAATCTTCAACGAAATAAGTCCTTTTAATTAGAATCTGGAACAAACTATTTCATAGCTTTCCAATACTACATGCCGTACTCATATCACTCACTACTAAATTATTTAATTTAAATCATTTTCTTATTGATTTTAATATTATGATGATGAGTTTGAAACAAAAACTTTTTTTTTTATTTACTACAAATTATCTGTATGAAATTTTATGTTTTCTGGCTTTGTCTTGTTATAAACGAAGCATGTATTTTTGTATGTTGCTACTATTATTTTATATCCTCTATACGTTTTTTTACAGCTAGTGTATAGGCACTTTACTAATTTCTAAAACTTGCTATGAGGATGAAAAGTGTAGTTAAGTACGTACATATGAGCCTCCCCAGTGCGACTTAATTTCTGAAATGCAAAAAAAAAGTCCAATGGTTTCCTTCTGTTCTTCACCACATTGAAATACATTTTTTCCTACAAAAATCATTCAATCAAAGTCCTTCATCCACTTTGGTGGAAGGTTAGAAACTAGACGAAGTTGAAAATTAAATTGAAATACGTAAAAATCGTTATGTGGGACAAATGAAAATATTACCAAGAATAAGTTCTACCGAAAGTAAGAGGATGTTAAACTAAAAGGCTTTTTCTTCTTACTAATTTCAATTGAAAACTAAATTACATGCACAATAAAGCCAAATAAACCCAATTTAATATCAAATAATCGCTTGAAAACATCAATTAGCACTGTTTCTCAATGACTCTCGGTTGCTTGAATTCTAATTCCACCATCCTTTCACAAATCCCTTTTCAATATTGTACAAGTTCACTTTTCATTCACTTTCTTTTATTTTTTTTTTATTCTACTCTTTTCCATTAAAATGTAATTTCTTTTAATGGAAAAAAGTTCATTGGTTGAAATCTACATTGCCGGGGTGGCGGGCGCGGCATGGTAGTTACTTCAGTTTTAAACAACGCAGTTACAAAAAATAAAAGAATTAGGAGAACCGTTAAATAAGGTCACAATGTAAAGTGAAAAAGGAAGTTAGGGAAAAACTCCCATCGAAAGCAGAGACCAATAGAATCCAAAAAAAAAATGAAAGTTTAATGAACATGAAGTGCATGGAGCACTACAACGTTTCTTAAGGGTATGTCGGCACGCCTCTCTGACTGAATTGTGATTCCTTCAAGAAAAGTGAAAGCCACAGCAATAAACACAATACTCACTTAAGAGCCTTTCAGAGGTCAGACTTTATGTTTTTTCTGTTCGTGATTGAGTTAGATTAAATATTTACAGGCACTGAATGCGTTTTTTCTTGGAAAAAGGCTCTAGAAAGCTAAAAGCCACCCGAAGAATAAGTATATGGATTTTGTATGTGTGTGAGTATGTTGAACGACGATTGTGTTTATGAAAGGTGTTGATTTTGGGACTAACCATCTAATTGATGACTACAACAAATCAAATTTGAGTTGGAGTTTAGCTTTTAACCTGGAGACATAACGACTGAGAACATACAAATTCAAAAATATAACTCAACAGACTTAAAGGGATGTTTACATAAAATAATACATATATTTTCAAGGTCAAATATTTGCCTTTTCGGACATCATTGTGTCTTTTTAATCTTTTAACGTTATCTAGGGGCTAGATAAGAGAAAAATGGTGCTTTAAATAAAATGAAATTGTAGAACTGGAACAAATACTTAAATTTGAATAATTAACAGTTATCCTTATTAAGGATTATAATAAAGAAACAAGGAAAAGTTGCCACATTAAGCTATCGCATTGCATTTTCGTATTGTGATGTCACATTGTTTTTTGGTCACAACACATATGTACTCTTTTATTGTTTTTATTATATTTCCCTGTAATGTTGTCTGGCAAAGCTTGCGGAAGATACATAGAATAGAACCAAAAATGTCAAAAATGCACTATGATATTGAGATTTTTTTGAAAAACAATATTTTTTTGGCTATAGGGGATACACTAAAAGCAAAATGCTATACAATCATCTTAGTCCTCTGACTTCGACGGTTCGACATTAGCCCTGTTCACACTGTACAATTAGTTGGACAGACTTTGTTTGATAGAAGTTGGATGGTCGGATGTATTTTTCGTTCACACTTATCAAGCTTGTCGTCCAACTTTATGGGCCGTACCCTTCCACTCCGTCCAACTTCTAAGTTTTCAAAAATATTTGGAAACCTGAACAGCAGCGATATTTTCAACATTTCGCTCACACAGGAAAATTCATTAAACGAATATGTAGACTCAAATTTTTGCACTAAACTTGATATTGCTTGTCTACTCTAGGGTGAGAACTACGACGGGAAAATTGGAGTAAACGCCCTTAAAGCTGCGGTCACTGACTGAAATTTTTTATAATTTGCAAACCTTACTCGTTCGTTAACTTTACTGCGATGAAAATGTTGAGTTTTCTGAGTAGATTGACAATGACAGTTTGATAATGAGTCAAAGAGTGCGTTTGCAGATTGAATTCTAAGTTGTCAACTCCCTATTGGAAAACAATTTACAATGAATTCCACGTTACAAGTGTGGTCTCTACGCTTTTGATAACTTAAATTAAAACAAAAAAAGTCTCAATAAAGCAGAAAAAGGAGTATGTACATCGTACATGTACATTACATAGTTCTTAGTAGCTTGTGCAGCCTTGTAGATCTGCTGTTCTGTGGTGGAACTAAATACAGACACTTCTTAGGGAAACAAGGGGTGTTTTGAATATGTCCGTCAAAACTAAATTAGAAGCCGACTTTATCGTGAGCCGATCGAAACAGAAGCATTTTAAAATACTATTTCGAGTATCAAAAAATAACTCCTACAAAGAATTCTCAATAAAAACATCGAAACACAAAGTGAAATTATTATTAGGCCATAGCGTTTAAAAAGAACAAGGCAAGATACAGTGGAAACTTCCGGGAAACCAAACAGTTCCCATACCGAATCGGAATCATAGACACTCTGTCCTTATGAAAACTTGTTTTTTAATTAAAAAAAAGTCGAAGTTACATAAATTTATTTTGAAAAGTTATTTCTTGTCAAAAATTTTTCTTTTCTGTACTGAAGAAAATTTTTTTTTTTTTTTAACAAATTGAGAATAAATGCGCAAAGAGAAATCGACGATAAACAAAATTTATTAACTTTTTTTAAATTGTTTTTTGATGCCATTCACCTTTTTGTAGAAGTTCTACACAAAAACGTAAAAACGTAAGTTTTTTAGCTGTTTCTATCATTTTTAGGACTTAATCAGTGCTGATCGACAACAGCGAGAAGCAGAGTTTCCCTTCAGCATAGGGCTATAGTTTTTCTTTCACCGGAGATTACGGAGTTTTCTAGCTACTTCATCCACCTTAAGCTTTCTCATAGATCCCAGATACTCAAACGTTTTATAATTTGGATCTGAGAAGCACATTTCCATTCAAATAATTGTCTGGATCAGAAAACGGGAATTTTTTTTTTTGAAGTGAAACTTCTTATGCGACTTGCAAACATGCAGCGTTACACTTCCGTGTTACATGCAGCGTTACACTTCCGTGTTAAACATATCGATTGCATAGTTTTTGGCACTGCTATAAATTTGTTGCTATAACAGTTGTATGTTATATGACGCGTCATTATGGGAACTAATGCTGGATTTGGTATAGTTTAGTTTATGTAGATTATAATTTATAAAGCACAAGAGTTAAAAAGAGAAGCGAAAAGAATTATGGCTGCAGATGAAAAATTATGGGTGCAGATGCATGTAAATCCACCTTAACTCTTTGTTCTTTCTTAATTTTCAATTTGTGTCGTGTGTGTGAAAATCGTGCCTGGCTTGCAAAATAAATTTCGAAGACAATATACATATGTACATATGTACATATCAGAGCTTTTGGTGAGTGGCTACTGAAAGATTTTATTACAATTTTAATATATGTAGTTATGAGTATGTAGTAGTTAGTGGAGGCATAATCATGTATATATAAGCAATTTCCATTTACGCCCGGCTCAAAAATGTTCGATCATGTCTAAACATGTTTGATCATGTCTAAACATGTTTGATCATGTCTCAACATGTTTGATCATGTCTAAACATGTTTGATCATGTCTAAACATGTTTGATCATGTCTAAACATGTTTGATCATGTCTTAACATGTTTGATCATGTCTAAACATGTATGTAAATGTTCTCCGTCTTGGGCTTAGGTGTTAAGACTGCGGTCTTCATTGGTCGGTCAGTCAGCTACCACTGACACTGGCCAATCAACGGTTTCAGAAAAGTTCCTGGTATTGTATTCCATACATAAGTACTATGTACATAGATCTTTAAAATCCTAGTTTTCGTCCTCTAATCTCCACCAAAAAATAAAAAATTGTTCTATGAAATGGTGTTAAGTAGCTATCCCGTGAGAATTTACTCCGATCCATCTCTTTTCTTTTTCTTTTAAAGAAACAATACGAGTTCACTCAAAATAAATTTCTACCCCTTCCTATTTTCATTTTCATATTAGGAAGTTTCACTTCTTCCGCGCGGGGGGACTGCACGCACTATTTTTTTACTACAAAAAAATTTCAAATTTGTTTGGCAGACTATCAACAATCACCTAAATGTTATCTTGAGAATAATTTAAATCAACAGGGTAGCGCTACAAAGCTAACTTCGGTAACTTAATTCTACTTTCGAATCATTCGAGAGTTATTTTTGATTCTACTTTCGAAGGCTAATAAGAATGAAAGAATTCTTCCAAGAGCTTTCGACCGTATCTCCCGCTTTTCTTTCAAGTCTTCTTTTTACGCATACATCTTTAAGAATTACGGAGGAGAAAATTCAGGCATTCGAACACTTTCATGTTAGAATCGATAGTCCCCCAGGGCCTACAATTTTATGCCGATTTAGTTAGAAAGTAACCGCTTTCTAACAGTGTGTAATTTAATTACTAAATACTCTCGGAAAACTTGCTGATTCCTCGCGAAAGGTGAGGTGAGGTTCAATACTTCACAATACTGTCGCTACCCGTGCATAATTTTGTGGTCATTTACAACAAGCTGTCTTGAAAACATGCTCAGTGAACTAAGGCATTTTTGTACATTTCTCCTTCTTTGACCGGGCGGGGCCTCCAAATTTATTTGCCGAATCCGTATTTTACTTGGCAGTGGAAGGAAGGAATTGAAAATTCCTTGTGAAAGGCGATGCTTGTGTAAAAACAATTGGATGTTTTTGGGAATCGAACCTCGAATCTCCATGTAGGTTAGATTAGATGTGGCTGCCAGGATACGGAGTTTTACACACTTAGACCATCACACCGCTGTTGCGAAGCTAGAGCTAGTTTGTTTCGCAAAGAAGTTAAAAAAAAGATTATCGGTGCTATACCTACTGAGCTTTCTCCCATCTTGCTTGAACAATACTACTTGGGAGTTTAAGATTCGAATCCAAGAAACGTAAATATGGTTTTACACGGGTAGGTATCGCGTTTCGCTAGGAATTGGCAAGTTTTCCGAGAATAAATTACACTGAATTTACTATGTAAACTAAATACGAACAAAAGTCCAGGTTTATGGCATAAGAGCGTGTAATATCAAAAAGCAAGCAATTATTAACAGAAGTCTCAGCCAAGGATGCAACCCGAAATCTCTGAAAAAATCAGTTATTCGTCCCATATATAAAGGAGGTTTCTTTCCTCCGAGGTTCAGAACTATACTATTTCTACTCTACCCATTGTTGAAAAGAGCTTGGAAGAAATTGTATCAAAACACTTAACCAGCTTTATTGAGAAATATCGCTTGATATAAACTTATCAGTATGGTTTTCAAAAGGGAAAAATTCACCGGAAAACTTCTTGGAGAATTTGCAACACATTTAACATGAGCCTCAAAAAAAAAACCATTATATTTTGGTGATGTTCGTGGACTTAAGCAAAGCATTTGGCACGTTGAGTCACGGAAAACTGTTGGATGTTTTTTTACAAGATTGGCGTTAGAGGAACCCTATGGAAGTGGATGGAGAGCTATGTACCTCATAGAAAGAACTTCTAAAGTTAAAGTTGGAAGCGGAATAAGTCAAGAAAGGGTTTGCACACAAGGTGTACCACAGGGTTCAAAACTTGGTCCAGTTCTCTTTACTAATGCGCTTCTTACAGTTCTTAAGATCAACACCGTTTTTGCATACGCCGATGATGTAGCAATTATTGTAAGACACAGGTGTCTAACAACATCTATTTCTATAATGCAACAGGAGTTTGATGAAGTTGCTCGATGGTGTCACGATTTTGGATTGATCGTAAATGCTACCAAAACGAAGCTTATGCCTATTCGAACACCAAGTCAGCAAGAAGAGAGAATATGTATCTTCTACCAAAACTCAGTGTGTCCAACGTGGCAAAAAGGTGATCCAATCGAAATTGTAAAATCCTTTAAATATCTGGGAGTTACAATAGAAAATAGATGAACACTTCCTCCTATGGCGCGAGCATATCGACAACATTAGGCTTAGTATGAAAACTGCTATGTTTGCTCTTTATTACCTTGAGAGATACTTAACAAAAGATGTCCAGAAACATGTTTACTTTTCGCTGGTTGAATCCCGTTTAAGGAATGGAGTACTTGCATTGGGAAACGCTTCTAAAACACTCACTGATAAGCTTATTAATCTTCAACATAGAATCGTCAAAATAATTGATAAAAATAACCGTTATTTCAAGTTTCTGAGTGTAGGCAGTATATTTAAGATGACAGCAATGCTGGAGTATTACGATGATCCGAGATTTCAACAGCGTATTTCGCACAACATCAATACCAGGAGACGAGCGCAGAGTCTACTCGAAATTCCGGCTGTTTACAATAATTTATGGAAGAAGACAACTAGCTAATACTATACCATCTATTTTAAATCAACTTCCAACAAACTTAAAAATAATCGAAAACTTTAAAATACGCAAAAAATCTTGATCCATCTTGACCTTCGGTATTTCAACATTGAATACCTCTTTTGTTTTGTAAAGTTTTTTTCCGGTTGAAGTCAAATCTAAATTGTGGAATTTCTTCAAAAGCTCTCGTTTTTGATATCTGAAACCTTAAAAGAAAAAACATTGAAACGTCTTAACCCAGAAACAATGTTAAGTTACTTTCAATGGAAGAGTCTTCATGCACCCAAGGTGTAGGCTCGTTAAACACCGCATTTTGAGTAATTTTTAAAGAAGAAAAACTGAAACTTAAAGAAGAAAATGTCGCGTGCGCGAATTTCAAGCCATTATTTTTCTTACTGCAGGTAGTGTGATTGAAAAATGAAGTTATTTGAACTTTTCATTTCAATGACAAATCTAATAACATCTTCAAATACGCTCGAAATCTGACAAAACCAAGAGATTTTCAACTGAAACGACTGATAATTAACTGATGATATAAAATGAGCTCATTTTAGATTAGCCAATAGTAAACCTTTTCTTTTCAGAAATGATTGAAAAAATTCGACACTTCCTTTTTCAGTTGGTTTTTCATTTACTGAATCAAGTTGATCTCAAGTTGACTCCATAACAACAAATCATGGAGATATTGAGCATTGAAAGTCGTGACACATTATATTAAAGAACACAAGAAGTTTCGCAGTAAAATTTTGCATCAAACAACACATTCTTGAAAGGATATGATGATGTTTAACTTCAAATACAGTCAAAAAATAGCTCTATCAACGCAGGTCCTTAAAAAAATAATCCTAATGGGAGGTCTGAAAATCTGATGACACAAATCTGTAGAGTTACACCAAAAACTATGTTGTGTGATTCAAATTATTGTATGTGATTATAATTTTATCTTCGTTTAATAGCACGAGCTAATGTACCTGAAGATCTGGAAAATCTGACATTTTTGAAACCTTGAACGGGTATAAGCAAAATTAAACGATATTAAAGGTTTCCAGCTCAAAATTGGTTTTCTAAAAATGTGCAAATTATGGTTGCTCTACTGTACATGCTTTAAATTAAAACAGAACTTTTTAAGGCATCAAAATTTAACAGAATTTTTTCAAATCGATTTAATTTGAGGTTAATAGGTCAATGATTGAGGTCCCAATGACGTAATGGTAAGCATGTCGACCTGTTACTTGACAGTTAAAGGTTCGAATTCCTAAAAAATTAAATCTTTTTCCACAAAATATGCCTTTTTCGAAGTATTGACAAAACCGCCATGAGTAATTGCACAACCATGAGTAGCGCTTTCTTACTTAGGCTTTCCGATTTGGGAAAAAAATTGCAGGACGCCTCCATTCCTCGCCATGGCATGTTTGAGAGAAAAGCGCTAGTCCCCAAGGCTCCTTAAATCTCTGCTGTATCACCCTATTCATTTTATTTTTTATTTAGGTCAAAGATCAAATGGAGAAAGAAAGCACAAAACACATTGGTTTGCTTAGGATTGTATAAACTCCTACGCATGAAATGAAATTATAGCATAAGTTTGTTTGAACTTAGTTCAAAGGTTTTTTCTTCTTTTGTTGGAATAAAAAATTATTTTCCTTGTACGTTTGAAAATTGAATTCCTTTGCTCTTCTAAACTGCTTTGCTAAAGGAACTCTACTCTTTACTTAAAATCAAAGGAATGCATTTTTATTTAACATTTCCGTTGTTTACCACAAATAACGGCACTCTGATTTGCACCGGAAGTTAAACTCCTAACGGGGTCGTTTTTTATGTAGAAGTAACTTTGTGTGTTCTCTGCTAAATGGGATTTTCCCAGGGTAAAGATGGCTCCTGTGTTTGGTATATCCATAGTCGTATCCGTTTTATCTTTTGTTTAAAAGTATATATCTTTTTATTTTTATTGATATTAATTCAATTTTTGTTTCCACTGATACACTTCTGTTTTCCACTCCGAATATCTATGCCAACGAAATGTTGCATTATATATTTAACTTCACCGACCGGCGGCGGCGGCGGCGGTGGACGATGGTGACGGTGAATTGTTCTTCCTATCGTTCAACTATCGATTTTATTTGGTGAATAAAAGTTGATTCTATAGTTTCGCTTAGACTTAGGGTTCGTCGCGAGGACTTGTGGTCAGTTACCCGGTTACTTGAATACTGGTCAAACAATTGCCCCAGCAGGTGCTGACCATTCAATTCAGGTAAGTCAGTCATTCATTCATCCAAAGGGTGGATACACTGTACAGTGCGAGTTCCAATTCCAGTAGCCGGCCGAGTCGAGCCATGTCGAGAAACAATTTATAGGAATTTCATTTACGGACCTACATATTTTGCGCGACTTGGTACACAAATAGGGTTTTTCCTTTCGAGCCTCTGTGTGCGTGATGCTTTGACTTTTTATTTTTTTTTTTTGCTTAAATAAAGTGCTTTGTTTGATTCGTGTGATTTTCGCGCTTTATGTCTTTATATTTTGCCCAAATTGATTTAGTTTTGTAAACTTTCAAGTTCAAACAAAAATTTGCCAAGCTAATTTAATGCTATTGTGACATGTTTGATTTCAAGGAAAAAAGTGTAATTAAAAGGATTTCCTGTATGTTGTTTGATTGATGGGAAATGGTAGGTTGACAAGCTTTCACTCAGCTGTAAAGTCAAGGTGAGTTTCTTGCTGTAATTTATTATTACTTGATGATTTATTTTTGCTCGTACTTTGGGTCAACATAGATCGATTGGATTATAGTGAATTTTACTATTTTAACTTTGTTTTGTTATATAAGATTACAGTATTGCTCGCAGGATACTTTATTATTGACTAATGGAGAGTTTTTTATTATTTTGTTTTGTTACAAATAACCGGAACATTGAATAAAAGTTTTACCATAATAATTCTTTTTTAATGAACGATGTACTAGTAAGTCCTGCTCGGAGTATCGAGTCATTTATGAGAAAGAAGCCAAGAGTGGAATATTATGAACTTTGAAGGAGTTCGTGACATTTTTTTTTAACAAAGGGGTTAGTTCTATAAAGTTACTTACTTATATACTCCTTCCCGTGAACGTTAAATAAGTAGGGAACGATTTGAAATTTTCTCAATAATTTCGTCCGCCCTCAAAAAAAAAAAAAAAAATATAAAAATAATTAAATGGTTTTTGATTAATGTTAAGGCTTATGAGTGCTAACTTATTAACTTATTTAATTACTTCCTTACTAAGGTGGGCTATAAATTTCGGGGTGAATCTGGGCCTCAACCAACATCTTTCGATAATGCTTTCGTCCTATCTCTCTCTAGTTTTGCACTCCAAGTTGGTTGAGGTCTTCTTTCACTTGCTTGCACCACCTAAGACGAGACAATTTGTCAATGTTCAATGTCCTTGTTTGATGATAACATAAATACTTCCCGAGCAATACAATTGCCTCTTATGGAATACTTAACGATTCATTTTCATAAGAGCTTTAACGCTTTAAATTTAGTAAAGTAGTCGATAAGACCCAAAAGGGACCAAAGGGGAGAAGCCAACTGCATGTACCGAAGAATTCTTAATACACTCTTTTTAAGAACATTTTAAGAGCACTGGCTTCGAATTGTTCCAATTATTCCAATTCAATGGAAGAATAAGTTTCTTTCTCTTTTACCCAAATACTAATTGAATACAGTATTTGTGAAATGGAATAAACTTCAAATGAAAGACGAAAATATTATGTGTATTAACAAAGTAGATATTTTTACTCATAATATAAGGAAAACATTAAATGCATTTTTTTAGCTTTTAAAATTTCGGTTGTATGTGCCAGAAAAGCTTTACTTTGAAATCACACACTTACTTCATTTAAATTTCACTCTCCTTCAAAAAATAAGTTTCTAAAATTAAATAGTAAAAAAATCGAAGTCGTGTAAACAATAAAGCAATGAAACTTGTGCGTTGTGTGCTAATGTGTTGTTTTACAAATAAAAGCTCAGGAATATGCATAAAATAACTGTTTTTTCTGAAACCTATTTAACCATTTAATATATTTTAAGGATATATTTTTGAAATTGAGCAAAAGTGAACATTTTTTTCATGACTTCAAAACAAATAGTCCTACAGGGTGATCAACTCTAAAGTATGTGTCTGAAAAAAATTGTTTCTGCTTGATGCGATTTACTATGCAATAAGTCAAAAAACAAAAATATCAGAATTGAATATTCTAGAAAAATGTTTGGTTTAATTTCTTATCATTGTTGTAAAACACAATGCTCACCAAACTAAAAAAAAATGCAAAACTTTTGTTGTAATAAAATATATATTAATTTCTCGTTTTCGAAAGTTTTGTATTAAGTCTTTTGTCATTTAAAATCGACTTAAACTGAGCCATAGTGAAGTCACTACCTCAAATATTACTTTTTTTTTTCTTTTTTTTTATATAATAAACGCGCACATCAAGGGGTTATGACTACCCTTATAATGTTGTTAAACACAGTGCGAGCATTTAGGAAAATAGGAGAGGATTTGAAAGGAGACATCGATGCACGTTGCTTTTGAATTTTTGTGAATCGTAATGTTGGGGAAATACAGAGCCAGGTAAAGCATTCCACATTCGGGTGGTGCGGCTGAAATACGAATCTCTATACTTGACTGTACGTCCGAAGTTGGGCTCAAGGTAAAACTGATGAACATTCCTAGTGAGGCGGGTATTGCGGCTAAATTGTTTCAGGGGAGGAATGCAACTGGCTACTTCACTAGAGCACTGTTTGTGAAAAAAGCGATAAAAAAGAGAGAGACAGGTGACGTTTCGACGATGTCCAAGAGAATCAATCGATTCTACAATTGAACTATCACCTATCAATTTTAACGCTCTGATTTGTACCCTATCAAGTAGGCGCAAAGATGTTTGAGAAGCACCTGGCCAGATATGGGAGTTATACTCCAGTTTTGGGCGGATGAAGGCCTTATAAATTGTAGCCAGATCAGAAGGAGTGAAGAACTTCCTGCATCGTCTTAAGAAACCTAAGCATTTAGCAGCGTTTTTGGCGACATCAAATATGTGGTCATTCCAACGAAGATTATCGTTGACACACATACCAAGTACTGACAGCTTTTCGGTTTCTTGGATGCAGGTACCATTCATGGATAATGGCAATGGGGGAATGTTAAGCTTCAACGACAAGAGACAGCATTGAGTTTTAGAAGCATTGAATTCTACTCGGTTTTTATTACCCCATGTAACAATGCTGTCAAGGTCAGAATTCAATGAGCTTATCATACGCAACCGCTCCATTTCCACATCCGAAGAGCAGGGACGTGAATTTGGAAACGAATATGAAAAGCTGAGGGTCGAGTCGTCAGCAAAACAGTTAAGCGGATTAGAAGTTTCAGACAGGAGATCATTAATGAAAATGAGGAAAAGAGTCGGAGACAAAACGGAGCCCTGGGGCACACCAGCATTTATGAAGTGGGTATCAGACTTGAAGCCATCCAACACAACTTGTATTGAACGGTCGGAAAGGTAGTTTCTAATCCAACGAAGAAGAGACTCATCGATACCAAAAGCACGCATTTTCGATAAAAGAGCCTGATGCCAAACTCTATCAAATGCTTTAGAAATATCAAGTGCAATAATCTTACTTTCTCCAAAACAATGTAAAGATTGGTTCCACTTTTCGGTGAGATATGCCATCAAATCACCAGTGGACCGTTTGCTACGAAAGCCGTACTGACGGTCATTAAGAAACTTTCGTTCTTCAAGATATTTCATAAGTTGACGGTTTATCAACGTTTCCATGACCTTGGAAAGAAGGGACGTTAGTGCAATTGGACGGTAATTGGAAGGGGAGGAAGATTCGCCTTTTTTTGGGACCGGCTGGACAAATGCAGTTTTCCATCTGCTCGGAAAAATCCCAGCAGAATAGGAAAGATGGAAAAGTTTACGCAGTGGTTTTGCCAGCGTAGAAGAACACCTCTTCAGAATAACGGCGGGGATACCATCTGGACCAGCGGATTTATGAATATTGAGATCTTTGAGGACTCTCGCAACCGAGCGAGTTCGAAAAAATATCTGTTTCATCACAGAATCTACAGACTCGAGCTCAGGTGTAGCCAATATGCTATCAGGTAGTGTTGAGTTTGCAGCAAATTGAGCTGCAAGCAAATTGGCTTTGTCGATGGAACTGACATACGGAGAGTCATTGAAAACGAGCGTAGGGACCGATGACGTGGTCGAGTTCTTAACGTTCTTAACAAAAGACCAAAAATGTTTGCTTCCTTTTGGACACAACAGTATTTTTTGCCTTACTTTTTGGTCATACAAAAACTTGGTTTTCTGTATATGAGCATTACAGATATTTCTGGCCCGTTTGAACAAATTTCGGTTTTCTACAGTAGGGTTATCTTTAAATTTTCGAAAACTACTTTCTCTATCCCTTATCGCCTCCTTACAGCTTGAATCAAACCACGAATTCTCTTTGGGGATGATACTTTTTGTTCTATAAGGAACAAAATTTCTCATGCCGTTAAGAATTACGTTAGATATCATATCAGCTGATGCATCAACGTTTCCGTCGAGAAAGCACAATGCCCAATTAAAATTTCGAAAGAAATTATTCAGGCCGTCCCAATTGGCTTTCTCATATTGCCACACAGTTCTTTTGGGGACTTTATCTTTTTTTACCGTGACGGAAAACGAAAAATCTACCGATATGACACAATGGTCCGATTTGCCTAAAGGAGATGATACTGTAACCCTATATTTTTCGGGATGAGAAGTGAGAAATAAGTCAAGAGTGTTGGCCGCATGGCCTTCAATATCTGGAACCCGAGTGGGCTCATCAACAAGTTGAGTTAATTGGTTTAACTCAGCAAAGATCTCAACATATTCTCCTTCGGGTGTTGTCTGGCCAGAATGTCGAAGCCAATGAGAATTGTGTACATTGAAATCGCCCGCAATTGCGATTTCAGTGTGAGGATATAGGGAAACAATTCTTACTATGGAGTCAGATAGCGCATCAAACTCGTTAGAGGTCGAATTGCTATCTAAATTGGGGCTTCTATAGATAAAACAGTAATGAATGATTTGCTTACGGACGGTGAATTTTAACCACATGAAATTAAAGTTCGTATTAGAACAGAGGCCGTATTGTGGTAGAATCTGGTAAGCAATATCATTCCGAACGTATACGGCGAGGCCATGAGATGAAAAGAATAATGGCACTAAGCTATATCCAGGCAGGTTGAACTCTGAGGGATCAGAATCAACACCCACCTGTGTTTCACTCAGTGCCAAAACAGCTGGCCTGCATTTTGCAGTGTGAGCGTACACAGCAAAGAAATTCGATCTTAGCCCCCGAATGTTGCTAAAATCGACCCGAAATCTACCCGACATTACAATTCACAACAACACATAAAACAAAATATCAACCGTAGACGCTAACTAAGTCGAATCAACAAGTGTATATCCTATTAGAAAACAAAATCAAATTACTAGCGGTGTTATGCCCAGCTAGCAACTTGACTTTGGTTCACCAACGGGATCGACACCGTTGATTGACTATCCGCCTAACAAACGCACAGCCTCATTGACTGCACACACTGCCCAGATAAGATAAGAGATTATCAAATCAGAGAAATGTGTGCAGTCACTGTGGCTGCGAGAGTGATGTGGGGGAGGAGACGATGGAGAGGTAACGCACTTAGTGTTTGGGCTATTGCATAGACATGGGCTTTTGTTTTGTTTTTTTTTTTTTTTGCACTTTCACAGCACTGATTTTTTATTGCACTGGATTTTTTTTCGTTTTCGCGGCGCGGCTGGAGAGATTTGTGGTTATTGTATTGAATTGTTCTGGTTGGATTTTTTGTTTAATTGTTTATTTTTTTAATTTTTTTATTTTATTTTGGTAATTTGGGTGGTAGGAGGTGGCACAGTTCGCGAATTACTCGGGCACTAAGCGCGGTGCGTGTGGTTACGGTGAATGGCAGATCGACACTCATGATGAAGTGATGAATCATTTCTAGGTTATTTTAACTTCACACTTTCTTTAGAGTAAATTTAAATTCAGAAACACCCAATTTCTAATATTAAAAAACCTTGCCGCAACCCATTTCAAATCAAGTACTTCTAGAAAAAAATAAACTTTCATTCCAATTTGTTCTTTAAAATCGTCACCGTTTATCCAGAACCGGCACTTTATCAAAGTACTCTCAGACTTAATAAAAAAAAAAAAAAAAATGTGCGAACCCAATTGAATTTTTTTTTTCCAAAACTACATCTTTTATAAACATGCACCCTTTGCTCAAAATTATTTTGCACTGCACAACTCAAAAATTATCTTTAAATTCATTTTAAAACTTTTTTTGAGGAGTGAGAAGAAAAATTCTAAACGATCTCTGAGTAAAAGTTACTTAATTAGGTTTTAAATAAGACCTGCAAAGTGTCCTTATGAAAAACGTTTATTAAAGCGGAAGTGGTTTTTCCAGGTCGTAAAAGTAGCGGCTTCTATTCTAGCACTATGTTCCTTGCTGATTATTTAGTTCGGAACTTGTGGCCCTGACATGATCTTTTTACCCTTTGGTAAAACTTCTAAATCTCATTCCGGTCATGTCATCTCTGAATTTCCTCAAACGAGCGCTATTCATGTTCCTTCTTTTTCTGTTAACGGTTTTTTTTTTTGGATTACGACTGCTGTAGTTGTTATTCGGTGGCGTAGAAGATTACAAAGGTAACCACTATTCAATCGAGTACAATAAACGGAAAAAGCAATTCCAATATTTACGTATCCTATTTATTCGAACTTATGAGATATTCTGTTTTGTTCCTGGATCATATTAGTAGCGTTCGAGTACGCACCCATAACCACACATTTAAACACATTCATCCACACGTTTTGTTCGAGTATTTTAAAAACAACTAATTTTTGACAGAAAACTCTCTCCGTGAGAGAGTAAACAATTTCCCCATGCTACACATTCTAGCCGAAGAAATTTCTATGAGCAGAAATGTGTGAACATTTTTTTGACATTTCAAAATTTATGTGCGATGTGGAAAGACTTTTTTGTTTTCAGTTGCAAATAAATTTATTAACTAAAATTTCAACAAAATACTTTAGCAATGGTAGGTTCAATTGAAATTTTTAACCAGGAACCTGTACAAATTCTCATAAGAACCTGTAAACTGCTTATTCGGTATCTAGGACGTTCTACAAAGACCGGCTGAATAGTTTGAAAACGATGGCGATGTCGAACAAATGTGGGCTATGAAAGCCAAGGAAGATGACATCATTTATGCAACATTCAAACAAGATATCCCAAACTTATATAAGAATTGATGTGAAATGTGATTACGGATTACGGCCTGAAGACTCCTGAACAAAAAATCAAATAGAGAGCGTATACATAAAAAAATTCAACAAACCAGAGAACTTTTCATGTGGAACTCTACTAATATCGGAATCTTAAAGGAATTCTCACATAAAAACTCATTGCCTGTTTTTCGTGTGCAATTCTTGGCCATTGAAATAGCAAGGAACTAAGACTATAATGATGCTGTTAGAGAAAAATTCAAACCTAAAGTTTTACAAACTCCGACGCCGCGCCGGCCGGTTGGGGAGTATCATAATAGCATCTGTTGGCAAAAACCAATTCAGCTTGTGACTAAATAAAAAGATAATTAAAAAAAACAAATTCTAGACTTTAACTTTCTCACAAGGTTGACATGTGGGTTTGGATAGGTTGGATGGGGGTGCAACCATAAGTGGAAATATCTGGCCAAAGATTTCTGGAGACTCGGCATGTTTCTAAAGATAATCACCTGTCATTGGCGGTTCTTAGAAAATTATGTTTGAGTCTGTTTGAGGTTGAGATGTAACTGCTAGTGTAGATATACATGAATTCGGTTGGAAGATCACGTTGACGTTTGAATGCGTGTATAGCTTTTGTGTCAAGAAAACGTTCGAGTACTTTTAAGAGTGACTTTTAAGACAGACAGAAAAGATCAGGCTTTTGGTGTTCAATGAGAAATTTTCTGTTCTTTTCTGATCTTTTCTGATCTTTTTTGTGTTCAATGAGCTGTTCTAGAACAGTTTAGCACAGCATTTTCTGCACCTCCTCTTGAGCAAGTGCGAGTTTGGTGAAAACTGTCAAAAGCAGCTGTTGACTTTTTGCTCGTAGTTTTTTAAGCGCATTTGTAATTTTAATTTGCTGTGAAAAGTTCAAAACAATTTTTAAAAATCAGGAAAATAACACCTAACCTTGTGCTGAAAATAAAATTACTTGTTCGTGACAAAAATACTTTAAATTAAATTGATATCTGAAAAAGAAAAATTGGTGGTTGTTTTTTTTTTTTCGTTTTTGTTGTTGCTTTTTTTGACAAGTTTGCTTGTTCTAACTTGCCTGACGTTTTTCACTGCTTCTGTGCTGTGCTGTGCTGTTCTGATCTCAAAAAAAGCCATTGAACACATCTTTTATGTACATCAATCGTTTTCAGAGAAATTTTACCCCCACTCCTTACAAATTTTCTGACGGCCGATTTTGGTGCACAAAGTACTCAAACGTACCTATTATGTTTTCCAATAAGAGCCCGCTGTTTCGATAGTTGTCACTTTTGAAGCTGTAATTTTTGACATTTGACAAGTTGAAACTACGCTCTTATTTAAAATGAAACCATACAAGCTTTTACAACGCATCGAAATAATATAAAAAAGGTGAAAATTTGGCAGAGACGGTTCGTAAAACTTTTTAGGGTCGTCGTGAAGCACCTTGTACCGTAAAAGAGAAATTAGTTGAAAAATTCGAGCTGTTGGGAAAAGTCAATGATGTGAAGAATAAAATCTGTGCACCTTTTCGCTCAAGAGCCTTGTGTGTTGAAGAAAACCCAGGTTTGTCCATTCCTCTCCGTTTTTTGGAATTGGAGATCACTTTTCAGCTTAGCATTTTATGGTTGGTGTGTCAATTCCTTTGGCATCTGGAGTAGATCAAGTAAATGTGCGCATTAACGTGTGTGTGAACGACATTTTTCGCCAACGATTCCGTATTCTGCAGAGCTGTCTTTAGTTTTCACCCTCAAGTAGGCCACGGTCCCCTCTCACTTGAAAGCCCCATCTAAGATCTCACCCTTTCCCGATTTCTCTCCAGTGTGCCTTTTAAAACCCGTCGTATTGGAGCGTTTGTGTCCATCAATAAACAACAATTGGCGTAAAGGGAGACGGATTTGCACAAATATTTACAGCTCTCGTCAAACTCTATAAAGCGATAAAAAACAAATAAAATAATTAACATTCTTTTCTGCGCACGCTTCCCATACCTTCCTGTTTTTTTTTTGTTTTCAAGGTTATTTTTTCACAAAAAAGTTTCGTTGTCAATAATTAGCAATAAACTGAACAACCTTTGCATTTTCCTATCAAGTCTACCCACAGACTAAGTAATAACATTATTTCATTACTTCATAACGGTAGCGTAAATTTTATTTTTATTCATTTTCACAAGTGTAGCGTATTCGTGTTAATAAGCATATAAACAACATCGTCATACTTAGGGGTAAATAAAAATATTCATACAACTGTGCACGGCCATGACATTGCGACCTCGTCTCGCAAAGAATTATGAAAAAAAGGCCAGTCAGGGTAAACTAGAATAGAAATACCATCAGCAAGCTGATCTTAATCTTCACATAAAACAAACAAACCTACAATGGCAAAGGTAATGCCGTAATTTAGCATTGTTTTGAGGAACAAAGAATGAATGTGAAAATATTTGAACTCGGAAAAAATAATAGTCTAAGAGCTAACAGCAGATTTTGGGTGTGAGTGAGTGACTCCTCTAAGTCAACAATGGTGAAATTTTCAAAGTAGTTATTGATTTCATTATTTTGCCGAGTTTATTTAACAGCCAGTGGAGCGGAGCTGTTAGTATTATAATGTGAGTAAGCGGGCTATCAGTGTGAGCATAGCTGTGATCCCTTCGAAGTCCAACGCTTTTAGCTCCGTTCTGAACAAAGAAGAACACATTGTGAGTGCAGCTCAGTTAGAATGGTACTTCTCAGTTAGGTCGCAGTGGTTTGGAAATATTTAGTTTTTCTTACAGTTTACAGAGTATTGCAAATTGTTTTTAAAAAAATATATCCTTTTCTTAAAAAGGCCATAGTTGTTTGAAGTTTTGTAGCTTGGGCTGTGCAGTGGCAGCTTAGAATATCACTGCATCGCCTCTCCGCTGGTCGTAAAAGGCGACTTAAGGAAAAAGATTATCTAAGCAATTAACATGTCAGTGAGTCTAGTGAGTAGCGACACCCGTAACACGTAGGTATGCTAAACTACTTGAAAACTGGATGGAAATAGTCGGGTTAGTCGGCTACATGGGTCTAGCAAAATAGTGCGGCGGATTGTAAGAAGTTAGAGAGTCCTGAGTTATAACATTGATAGTATGGTTAGTCGAAGTTCCGAACTGGAAGAGATGAGGAGAAGAAGACTAGTAGACGTTTTGTTTATCCATGACTCGAAGTGTCGGAGAATAGGAAATGTTTGCGGTTAACAGGGTTAAAGCGATATCATCCTTGCGAAGAGTAATATGTGTAACATTTGGAAGTCCAGTGATTGTTTTGATGGTGATACAAGGGAAAGACTTGGCAATACTGTCAGTGCACCTGCTCCCCAAATTAGATGTGAGCTGCTGAGCTGCTGGAAAAAGATGCATTTTTGCGAGGGTTTAAGAAAAGATGAGTTTTTGTTTGATTGTGTAGACTGCTCTCTAGGAACAGAAAGCGGCACCATCAGGTCCCTTCTGGTGAAGATTACTACGTATGTATTAGTCTTATCGTATGAAATAACATGATATTTAAACAGGATCGACACGTGAAAATGAAAATCAATCGATTGTTATAGGCTTAGAGTTGCCAGATTTTGAAAACCAATCGACTGTTATAGGCTTACAGTTGCCAGATTTTAAATTTTAAATGGTGTTCAAATATTCTTTTCTCAGCTAAGTTTTGACCTGCAAAAGCTTCTTCAATGGGTAAATAAGTCGTATAAAACAATTAGAAAACAAATTTGTTTATATCAGTTTATCAAAATAAGTCACGATTGCAGTTTGATCAGAGAGCTTTTTGAAATGCCTTCATTTACGAAAGAAGAATACGCTGACATTTTATTCGTATATGGTTTTTGCAATGGAAATTCAGGAAGAGCACAACGAAGATATTAGGAGCTTTATCCTAACAGCTGACTTTCTTCTCAAAATGTTTTTGGAAAAACTGGATCAGTATTGACTGCAAGACCTAACGCAGGAGCTGCAACCATAAAAAGAGTTTCGGTCGATTAAGGAATACTGGCAGCTGTTGAAATCGATCCTTCCATTAGCATAAGGCGCTTGGCTCTACAGTTTAATGTTTCCAAACAAAGAGTCTCCAGAATACTTCATGGCGAAAATATGCATCTTTAGGAGGTTTCACTCCGTCAGCGAAATAAATAAAAAAAAAAAATAGGGTGGCGTAACACAGCGAGGAGCCCCAGGACCTAGCGCGTTTCTCACAACCATGCCTTGTGAGGGAACTCCGTCAGCGAGTTTCATCATATTTTCAACAAGATGGTCTTCCGCCTACTATGGTCGAGAAGTTAAGGATTGGCTGTATGAAATATACGGTGGTCGAAAGACAGGCAAAAATGGACCAATTCACTGGCTTGCACGATCTCGCGATTTCACTGTACTGGATTTTTTACATGAAAGAAATTGTTTACTCATCCGAAATAACAACATTAACTGAAGTGGAACAACGTGTTTCAACAAGGAAGTAACGGTCTCTGGCATACATTCAAAACGAAGTACGGCACTTTGAGCACTTGTTATAATTGTATTTGTATAACATACACAAAAAACTACTTAAATTAAAAATACGTATTTTTCAAGTATCATGAAATGTATGGGTTTTCGAGGGCATTATTTCTACAAAAAAATTTGTATAAAATTAGGTCTCTACCATCAGTATTGACAGAGAAATCGAATTTAACATAGGTAAGGTACACCAAAGTTAGCCTTTTTTTAAATAGTCAAAAAGTGATTTAAAAGTTGAGAAACTTTACTGTACAACAATTTTTTCTTAGAATAGAATCCCAGAATCACATCCCAAAGTATGTAACGCGAATTACGGGACACCCTTTATAAATAAGTCATTAATAGGGGTCTCAAAGGGACACTACCAACAAACCAAAGAAACATTGTGGTGGGATGATGAAGCTAAATCAGTGATAAGTAAGGAAAAAATGGCTTTCAAAGCATTGACCGTGCCCCTCAAATATTGGAGATGAAAATGTTTGTCGCACGCAAGTCAAAAATGTATGCAATCCAAAGTGTGATTATTTTAATGGAATATGTAACATCGTTTTCTTTAAACGATTTGCATGTTGTGCTGAGGTTGACTTCGAAAAATCATTTGGTCGACAATCACGATAACTAATATGGGTGGCCCTTAAATAACGAGCAGTTTCATAGGTCTTTGTTTATATTATTATTGACGGGTATGTATGAAAAAGCAGTGACGAAGGTAAGATGTCCTAGGCTCTAGTCAGCAGAGCATTATAAGTCACAGTTGGTGTACAGTAAGGGGGCATCTTGATTACTTTTCTCTTTATTACAGTCTTTCATCTGTTGTAAAAAAAAGTTCAGAACACCAAAATACTTGAACTATACTTTGTGGAACCTTCATAAGTGAAGATATTAAATCCCTACAACAAGCAATTGACGTAAGAGTCTTTGGAAGTAGTGGGTACCGTATTAGTCGAACAAAGTATGAGTCTTGCCCGTTTTGTGATCTAGATATGCCTATTCCAGACATCAATAGTAAAATATGATCAATAGTCAAATAATTGTGGTACGACACCAATCATCGAGCAAGCCGTCGTCGGGTGGATGAAATAGCGGGAAAAGTCCATCACTTTCTTTGATAGAAAAATGGCCCCTGAGCTGAAGCGAAGAGACTCTACACCGCGGCTGTGCGTCCAGCAGTCACTTACGGCTCATAATGTTGAACAATATCCAAAATGTGTGAGAGTAAGTTTATCGGTGTTCAGATAAAATACTCCCTATTCCAGTAGGTGTAAAAAGAACTTGGTCGGCTAAGATCTAATTAGATCTGGATATTTAACTTCAAAAATTATATGAAACGGTCGTCCTTTACTTGGAAGTCTAAGTAGAGTCTCGAAAGGAAGTTTGTACCACATAAAACATGTCGAAATCGCCAGTTGATTTAACGTTAAGAATTACTCAAAAATTCTGTACTGAATTCAAATTTCTTTTAAAGACTAAAAAAAAAAGAATCATAATTCTTTGCAACTTTTGATGTTGAATGTCTCAGTTTTTTGATGTAATAGAATCATTTTGAGAATCCAGATTTGGACTCACATCCTATCAATGTACTTTGTATATTAGTACTGGATTTTTATTGTTATTGCACTTTGTTTTTGAAGTAAAACTTTATTGAATCGTTATGATTGAAATTTGATGAAAGATGTAACGAAAATGTGTCCCAAGTTTCTGTCTCCAACTTTTTTCCTTATTTTCATAAACGTTTTTTTTTTATCTGAAACTTCTAATCCTCTTAACTGTTTTGCTGATGACTCGACTCTCAGCTTCTCATATTCATTTCTTAATTTACGTCTCAGCTCTTCAAATATGAAACTAGAACTAGAACATATGATAAGCTCATTTAATTCTCACCCTGACATCATTCTTATGAGGTAATAAAAACCGAGTAAATTCAATGCTTCGAAAGCTCAATTGCTGTCTCTTGTCGTTAAAAGTTAACATTCCCCTCTTAATTCGTAGCATCTTCACTGTTGTCTACTTAACATTGTCCATAATGTGTGGCCCTTATGTAGTGAAATAGTGTGTAGATGGATTTACATGTAAACCCGAACCTCGTTATAAGGAAATTGGTTTCTCTCTCATGGGGCCGACCCATAGAACCCATTGTCCCATTGTGTTCGCTGCCGGATTCAACTTACCGGATGCAAAGGTCGTAACAGAACGAGTAGACCAACCTTTAATTTTTCGGTCCTGCAGAATCGATGACACAAGCTGTCATAACTTGTTTTAAGTTTTCTCTTGCTGCTAGTGATGGAATGGGACGAACTGATACCTCAGAGATGTGACTTAACTTTATTCTATTGAAATGCCTGCCAAACTTAGGAATAAATTGCAAGCTCTAGTTCCCTAAATGCATCTACAATGATGTTTTCCGCACCTTTCCTTAAATCCTCGATAGCATAGATTATATTTTATACCTTTTCGGTGGAGCGACCAATTCTCTATAAAAATATGTTAAGGTACTCGTATTTTTCGTATGATAAAACAAACAAGCAATAGGAATCACAAGTGCAAGGAAAAATGTTTTTATGTTATTCTCATTGGAAGTAGGAATTGCAATTCGAACTGAAATATTTTCACACCAGCACGGCACGACTATGGTATCCTTGGCATTGCGTGATGGTTAGCATGTTTGCCTGTTACGCGGTAGGTTCGTTGATCGCGGTTCGAATCCCAACAGAAACCAAAAATATTTTTCACGGGTATCCCCTTTCGCGAGGAATTGACTATTCCTCCGATAGTAAATTCATTGTCATGAAAAGCGCTTTCCCGATTAGTCGTTCAGAATCGGCAGAAAATTGTAGGTCCCCTCCATTTACTCACAAGACGTGGCTATGAGAAATGCGTTAGGCCCCGGGGCACCCCGCTGTGTTGCGCCAACCTATTTATTTATTTTTATTTAGGACGGCCCTTTTGAACCTATTTGAGAAAAAGAAACTATTGCTGAATCGCTTTAATGTCGCCTCTTCCTGCTGTCTTATCGTGTAGCATACCCATTTCGAGATTAAACAAATATACGAGTGATAGTTTCACATTGTCGGTCATCCAATAGTCTTCAGATTCTTCTTTAAATCAATTCTTGGAGGAAGAAAAACTGAATGTATATGTGTTATGCTTATGAAGTTTCAAAATCTTCACCATTCGACATAATTTTCATTTAACTTCGTCAAAAGATGCAAGTCGTCCTCAGGATAACTTTTTTTTATAAGGAAATGAGCTTGAGAATATCACCACATAATCAACAGTACGTCCAGAACTGCACCCAGACAGAGAATTTATTCCTTTCCACCAACGACAAAATGAAAATAATTGATTCTACAAACTCAAAAAAAAAAAAAAAAAAAAGAACCCCTTTGGTTGGCATTTCCCAATTCAGTTCCGGAACTATGCGATTTCCATCCTAGGATAAACCACCACCGGATTCGGAATTCTGACACTCGAGATTCCTGAACCCCGGCATTGTAATCACTACAAACTGTCCATCTCGAAGTAAATACCCACAGTTTCCAATGAACAGATTGTGCTAGGATTTGTTGGCAAAACAACAGTAATCGGGTATTTTAATTTAATTGGTGTAGGTGCAGGGATTTACGGTCCCAACTTTAAATCATCTACATCCCTTGGTAACACAACTACTATCTTTCAGGTAATGGCTATAGAATTCTGTATTAGGGAATGCATTAGAAGAAACCTCCGAAGATCAAGTATCCTAATCTGCTCTGACAGTCAGGCAGCACTAAAGGCTCTGTCCTCGACAAAAATCGAATCCAAACTAGTTTGGAACTGCCTGACATGTATAGTTCAATTAGCTACTCACAATAAAATAACTCTTTCATGGGTGCCTGGTCATGAAGGCGTACCGGGTAACGAAGAGGCTGACCGACTTGCTAGACTTGGCTCTCAGTCCCAATTCAAAGGCCCTGAACCCTACTGTGGTCTCCCAATCAGTAGCCTCAAAAACGAATTAGCTACCTGGGAACGACAGAACATGATCAGCACCTGGAACAACTCAAATGGCCATCGTCAGTCAAAACTATTCATTGACTTATCCCACAAACGTATGAAAGAAATTCTTGACATGAGCAAACGTGACGCAAAGTTACTTACGGACTTCTTCAGTGTCCACACTGCTCCCTCAAGTATCATCTTAAAAACATGGGCATCAGCCAAGATGACACCTGTCGTCTCTGTCTTGAAGATATAGAAACAGCTGAACACATTTTATGTGTTTTAATTTGTAAGACATTGTAATCTGCACAAAAAAAAGAAAGTTATGAAATGTACTGCCTGATCCTGCTATACAATGAAAGATAAACCCTCTATAGCTTTGGGCAATTATATTAACATTCTTCACATTCTCTTTCGATTACAAAAACAATAGAAATGATTGTTTTCCTGCTTTCTATATTGTACATGCTTTTTTTATTATGTAAATACGTTCCACATGCATTCCACTCCGTTGAACTTCCTTCATCGGAAATGAGAAACGACGGGTAAATATTTTTTTAGTATTCGAAAACAAATGGTTTCCACTTTCCCTAGAAATGCACTTGTTGTTCTTTTTACCTCACTTCTGTCTGCATTTTTACATGTTAACTGCATTGTGCTTGTTCCAATGGAGTGATGTGCATTTGGTTGGCATGTGCAGTACATTGTTAAGCTCTCTGTATAGTCCTGATTGTACAAAAGTACATTCGTGATTTCAAAAGCCTTGTTGGGTTATACTGGTCACGTAAGGACAATGTCCTAGTTACTACATATAAATGCATGACATGACCGCAGTTAGTCGAAAACAAAAAAAAAATATATGCAAATATGCATACAAGGATTAAAGAACAAAGCAAAATGGCTACCTGGTGGTCGTCGACATACATGGAACTAGTATCTTTTTCTGAGTCTATGGACTAGTTTACTTTGAATCCAATGGCTTTGATTGAAGGTGGGATGGAAGGTCTGTCTTCCCACTGTGTACGAGTATAGCAATTCTTTTTTTTTTTTACACTGTAAATGTTGACTTCATTTAGTTTTATGATAGGTTACTTTCCGCCTTCGTCCGGTTGGGTTTTTCTATTAATTTTCATAAACGATTGGGTCAATTTGTTCATTTCCTTATTTTAAATTCAAATGTTTACTTTGATGGTTTGATTGGGGGCCATAGAGAAAATTCTCCTATTTTTCCTATCCTATTTTTTTTCCACCCAGTCCACACAGGAAAAAGAAAAATAAGTATTACAAATGGATATCACCGTAGCATTGAATTTAAGTGCTATCCTGGTGATTGTCTTTTTTTATTTTTATTTTTATTTTTATTCGAGTGGAGCATTCTTCAACTGACACCCGAAAGCTTTTCAAAAGGAATGCTTCAAGTGATTTGATGACAAAGCACCAAAAGTGGCTGGTGTTTTATTTCTTGGAAAATTCTTTTCCACTTGTGTTGTTGTTAAATGTCACACGTCACACGAACAAAAGAAATACTTTAACTACACCTGCCTTTTTGACGTAATAAAAAGGCTTCTGGTTGAATGAGTCAAGGTTTGGAGAAATGGCATTTGGTATCGCTGAGAGAATCCACGATAAGAACACTCATTTCTGGTCGAATTAATTCTTATATCAATTTGAAGAGTTGTTGACTTAGTTGACTTTGTTGATAAATAGTTGAGTTGATTAAATAGGGTTTGGTTTACTTAACCTGTGCTAACAGAAGGTCAGTGAAATAGTCTTGACAAATTAATGGTTTGCCTGCTATTTTTCTTACGTATACGGATGTGTGTACTGTGGGATGTTTTTGATTCTGTTCTATACTCAAACTATTTACGAGCTGATTAGGGTATTTATATGGGCTCTCTAGAACAAGCACATTGTCTATTTAATTTATTTGGCCCTAATTTTCAACGATGTATTTTTTGCCTTTTTTTGTGATTTTATCAAAACTTTGAAAGAGTCGATGGTATCATATTTAGAAATGATTGTAAAAAAGGATTTTTTTTCTAGGGGACAAATATGCAAAAGTATGATGAGCGAGCAAACAATTGAAGAAACTCAGCCGCTTTCTGTGACAGCAAAGGAGACTGTAGAGCCGCCCGTTCTGACAAACGCAGATGAGCTGAAAGATCTTGTTCCTGCAAATAAATCTGAACCTGAAGATACCCCAGTACTAACATTTTCAGAAAATAAAGCATCAGATTCTGTGCTTACAGATGTGACAGATAAGAGTGACTGTGATGTAAAAGAAAAAGGATCTGAGGCAGCGATAGACGAAGAAAGTTCTACGGAAGCGGGTGTCGGTTTAAATATAACACCTGATCCTAATAGGGAAACAAGTGACTCACCACAAGTTTTCAATGCAACGAAAGGAGTTCCTAAAATTAAAATACTCATTAGCGGCACAAGCAAATCCATTGGATCTTTGAATGATGCGAACACAATAATTTCATCGTCAACTGTTCATAAAATTGATGGCGAAAATCTGAGCTCTTCGAAAAACCCTGAAAAATGCCCAAATGCCAATGAAAAATCGGGAAGCAATGAGCAATATGCTGAAAACGTAACTTATACAGAAGATGGCACAGCCATTTACACTGACCCAAAAACCCAATACACTTACAAATGGAGCGATTTGAAAAACGATTGGATCCCTACCGACAAAGAAATAAATTCTTCTAACAACGATGAGGATAAAAATAGGAAATCTAATCCCTATGAAAACGAACATTACCGATGGTGCAGTAAAACTAATCAATGGATTGCGAAAAACACCGAACAAACCTCTAATGTAACTGAAACCGAACACTATCGCTGGGATGCTGAGAAAAACGAATGGATTATGAAAAACCAGGCACCATCATTGGATGACGTAAAATATGGTTACGAAGATGGTGTGCGAATATACACGGACAAGGATGGAATGGTGTTTTTCTGGGATGAAGAGAAAAAAGCGTGGTTTCCAAAAATCGATGAGGATTTCATGGCAAGGTATCAGATGAGCTATGGATTTATTGATAACACATCTGCACCACCACCGGTAGCTTCGAAAGAAGATGAGAAAAAAATTATTGCAACAGAAGAAGATGAGGAAAACCTTAAAAAGATGGATGTTCCTGTGGTAGGTGTGAAAAGAAAAGCTCCACCAGAACCACCAAGTGAGTAAATATGAATATTTTGTTCGAAAGTTTCCATTGGTTTATATATTATTTTATTTCCTTCTTTACAGAGTGGTTTGATATGGATCAGTCGCAGAACACGAAGGTTTATGTGTCCAACTTGCCGTTGGATATAACAATTGAAGAATTTTCAGAGCTTATGTCCAAGTGTGGGATGATAATGAAAGATCCACAAACTCAGAAGCAGAAGCTTAAATTGTACTCGGAAAAAGATGGACAATTAAAAGGAGATGGACTCTGTGATTATATTAAGGTGAGTGGAATAAGCACAGTTTTGTTGCAAAAAGATATTCTTTGGCAATTCTGTTTTGGATATTAGTGAATAATTTTTGTTTTGGTTATACAACCAGAGTGAGTTGCAAAGAAGGTAACGTGAATATCAATTTAAAATTTAATGATTCAAGGGAATGATTCTTGTTTCCGTAATACAACTAACTAATAGTTGGGTGATTCGAGGGAAAAAGGGATGAGTCTATCTAGAATGATTTTGAGAAAATGAAGGGAATAAAGGAATATAATTCGCGCACACAAAGGTAGCCATGATAGCCATAAAAAAAATTAAAATCAAAAATGCGTAGATTTATTTAAGGGGTTAAGCCACTGTGATTTTATTATCTATCAGTGACCGCTTACAATAATTTTTTTGAAGTGATTTATTACAAAATCACGGCTGTGCAGCGTTTTTGCAACGACGTCTTTTTTTTTTGCGGTCTTCGGGCGAACCAACAGTACCTGTAATTTTTTAAATAATAATGAGGAAAAAAATTTTAACGATTATACATACCTTGTTTTACCCTCGTTAACTATCCAAACCATTTTATCCGCTTCTGTTTCAATGCTCGCTAAAGCACCTATGACATCACGCTTTCTTCTTCACATTACGTCTACATCGTCTGCGTAAGCGAGTAAATGTAAATGCTTTTGAAAAATTATTCCTCTGGTGTTGGCGTTTGAGTTTTGTACAATCTTTTCAAGTTGTTGAAGAAATCGCATGACAGTTGGTCGCCTTGCCTAAAGCCTTATTTTGACATCAAAGGTCTCGGTGAGTTCTTTACCGACTTTGACGCAGCAGCGTGAATTCTCCAAAGTCATCCTGCATAGTCGTACAAGTTTTGCAAGGATGCAGAGACCAGACATGGCTCCGTACTGTATGACTGGTCTTGAAATTGATAAAAAGTTGTATATCGATATTTAGTGGTACCCGTGGCGTGATGGTAGACATGTCTGCCGGTCAACCCACAGGTTCGTGGTTCGAATCCCAGCAGAGGCAAAAATGTTTTTCCCCCGTAAGTAAACTCGTTGCATAAGCCGAACTGGCAGAAAATTGTAGGTACCTTCCATTCCCTTACAAGGCATGGTTGTGAGAAATGCGTTAGGCCGTGGGGCCCCTCGCTCTCACGCGCCACCTTATCTATTTATTTTATATCTGTATTATATTTACGGGCTTTTCCAATATCTGCCGTAACGTGAAAATTAGGTCTATTGTGGCCTTTTTATGTCTAGAACCAATTTTTTAAGGACCTAACAAATTGTTGACGTGAGTTTTCAGATGTTCACATATTACTGTTTTTACGTGGTTGGGTAATTAACCCCACGAACAAACCTCATTTTGGAGGGCAAGGTCCTTTTGGGATCCCCTTGCACATAAAAGGCTGACCACCATTCCTAATTCAATACCCTGTCCTAGTATTGAAAGACCCTGAAAGACCTTTAAACCAAATATATCTAATCTTATCATAAATTCTTTGAAAATTCCGTTAGCGCGTAGTGTTAAAAAACCCCAAAACGCAAAAAGAATTAGAAAGGTCCTTTTAAATCAATTTCGAAGAAGTATATAAACGGTCTTGCAAATCTATTCATAGTTTTCAATTTTGATAATTTTTTCTGATCAAAGATAATTCTACAGAAAACTAGCCGGTCCCTAAAAAAGGCGAATCTTCCTCCCCTTCCAATTACCGTCCAATTGCACTAACGTCCCTTCTTTCCAAGGTCATGGAAACGTTGATAAACCTTCAATGAAGAACGAAAGCTTCTTAATGACCGTCAGTACGGCTTTCGTAGCAAACGGTCACTGGTGATTTGATGGCTTATCTCACCGAAAAGTGGAACCAATCTTTACATTGTTTTGGAGAAAGTAAGATTATTGCGCTTGATATTTCTAAAGCATTTGATAGAGTTTGGCATCAGGCTCTTTTATCGAAAATGCGTGCTTTTGGTATCGATGAGTCTCTTCTTCGTTGGATTAGAAACTACCTTTCCGACCGTTCAATACAAGTTGTATTGGATGGCTTCAAGTCTGATACCCATTTTATAAATGCTGGTGTGCCCCAAGGCTCCGTTTTGTCCCCGACTCTCTTCCTCGTTTTCATAAATGATCTCTTGTCTGAAACTTCTAATCCGCTTAACTGTTTTGCTGACGACTCGACCCTCAGCTTTTCATATTCGTTTCCAAGTTCACTTCCATGCTCTTCGGATGTGGAACTGGAACGGTTGCGTATGATAAGCTCATTGAATTCTGACCTTGACAGTATTGTTACATGGGGTGTACTTGGTATGTGTGTAAACAATGATCTTCGTTGGAACGACCACATATTTGAAGTCGCCAAAAACGCTAAATTCTAAGGTTTCTTAAGACGATGCAGGAAGTTCTTCACTCCTTCTGATCTGGCTACAATTTATAAGGCCTTCATCCGCCCAAAACTGGAGTATAACGCCCATATCTGGTCAGGTGCTTCTCAAACATCTTAGCGCCTACTTGATAGGGTACAAAATAGAGCGTTAAAACTGATAGGTGATAGTTCAATGGTAGAATCGATTGATTCTCTTGAACATCGTCGAAACGTAACCTGTCTCTCTCTTTTTATCGCTTTTTTCACAAACAGTGCTCTAGTGAAGTAGCCAGTTGCATTCCTCCCCTGAAACAATTTAGCCACAACACCCGCCTCGCTAGGAATGCTCATCAGTTTTACCTTGAGCCCAACTTCGGATGTACAGTCAAGTATAGAGATTCGTATTTTAGTCGCACCACCCGAATGTGCTCGCTCTGTATTTCTCCTGCATTACGATTCACAAAGGTTCAAAAGCAACGTGCATCGCTGTGTCCTTTCAAATCCTCTCCTATTTTCTTAAATGCTCGCACTGTGTTCTTATAACATTATAAGTGTAGTCATAGCCCCTTGATGTGCGCGTTAATTATAAAAAAAGGACGTGAAGAAACGAATATGAGAAGCTGCTTTTTGGGTCGTCGGCAAAAAATTCAAGAGGATTAGAAGTTTGAGTTATGAAAGACAAGCTATCTATCTACTTAACTAAAAGTCACAAATTAACTTATAAACTTAGCACAAGTTTTGTTAAAACTTTCTCACTGTATTTTAAAATTGTAATTTCTTTACGGCAGACGGCATATTGCCATGCTTTCTAATTAATTATATTTCTTTACTATAACATAATATTGTAATTTATGATTTGAAGAAAATAAAGAAAAAATTGAATCGAATTGAATTGAAAAACAAGCAATAGGTCGGAAGCAAAGCATAGCCTTTTGCCTTTTCAAAGGAGATGAAAGTTGTTTTAACATCAACTTATCTCTTCCATTTGGGATGGGAAGAGAGATAGTTGAAAAAAAAAAAAAAAAAAAACACACACAATGGGATTGATTCTGATGTTCTCATTGATCTTTGAATACTGTGGCAAATGAGAGAGATCCAAATGTTTTTATTCACTGCAATTTTAGATTACAAAAAAAAAAAAAACATGAAGATAACTTTACAAGTTAGTTGAGAGTTGAGACTCAAACTAAAAAATGAACAAATAAATAGGGTGTAGTCAATTGCCATCTATTTATGGACTGCTTGCAAATTTTCGCCAAGCTTTGTCTTTCAGTTTGTTTTACTTTACAGCCATTCAAAGTAGTTATCTCGTGAAAATTATTGACAATAGAGAAAGTGAATAGGGAAACCAATGACTTCATAAGTACTATGGTCTCTTCACTATTCCTTTTATTGGTTTAAAAAGTGGCTTACGGAGTTCCTTGGGGGTCCTATGCCGAGCGTCCAGGTCGTTACACCAGCAATCGTCTATAAAATCCATTGATTGATATTGGACAATCGGAAAGTGACACTTTGCTAAAACTGTAGGCATCTTAACTGAACGGGTTTATCATATTTTACATAAAGTTTTATAAAAAAGCTATCTGCGATGTGGGTGCCGCGATTGCTCACACTCGACCATAAAGACGGGTGCATACATGTGTAGTCACCATGGCCATAAATTGGAGTATGAACTGCAACCGCATCCAGCATATTCTCCAGATTAAGCCCCCTGTGACTATGTTTCTAAATCTGGAGAAAGGGCTGGTAGGTAAGTCATATGTGTCGAATGGCCACCACTGAAACTATAACTAATACCAATTTTGAGAGTCTTGAGAAAACCTATTATTTGGATGGAATAAACAAATTTGAAAAAACCCTGGCTAAATGTGTTAAACTAAAAGAAGATTTTGTTGAAAATTAAAGTGTTCAATTGAAATTTTTTATTTTTTTATTCAAACATCACTGACTTATCAAACCACCGCGCCCTCGTATATTTTTGCCTAATTTGACAAACATTCGTGCGGTACAAAGTTCTGTTGTTTCTGCTTCGTGTTCGCTTGATCATGGTCTGGACACAAACATCTTCAAGGGTCAAGTTTCAAGAATGTTAAGCTATAAAACGTTGCTAGTCTTATACATTCATTGATGCAAACTTAAATGGCACTTTATCTTTCAATAAAAGATCACAATTTTGTGTTAATTTTTTTTATTTATCTTCTCTGTTTCTCATCTTTATTACATTTTAATTCATTGTCACTTATGAATGAACTCACATTTGAGGTAATTAATTACATTTTTTTTGTTAAAATGTGATTTCTAGATTCTAAATTTTCATTTTAATATTGCTTATATACTGGTTATGTTTGTAGTTTACGTTTCTTTATGTTTAATATTTTCATTTTACTTTAAATATAATTTTAATTTATAAACAATTTAAACTCGGTTGTATGTGATATGACATTTGAAGAGTGTGTTGTGTTTGGCTTGCATTCCTACTTTTTATACGCACAAATACCAAAGATGAAGTCTGAATTCTAATTCCAGAAAAGCTAGAAATTCATATTTAAATAAACTTTGCATTACAAAAAGAAAACCTGTTCAACAAATGTGGTTTGTGTTTCAAAAATTTCGTTTTGTTTTCTAAACACGACGAGGAAGAAATATAAAAATATACAATTTACTTCTAAAAATACATTTTTTTGTTTAGCGTTTGTTAATATTTTTTATTTTATTTATAAAAAAAATACAAGCTTTAAGATTGCAGTATAACTGAAGTATATGTAAAAAATAAAAAAAAAATCTATTACTATTTTATATTTTATTTACACATATAAAACATAATATTTGTTTTTATTTTTCATATATTTTTTCTTTCAATTTTTATTTTATTTTTTTATTATAATTAAAAAACGACTTGAGCGAGGACACAGGTTTTTGTATAAAAAAAAAATTATAATAAATAAGATTAAGAGAAACTAACTGATGTTAATGGTGGAATATTTGAGCAGGAAACTTTTAGCTTTTTCAAACCGATTTCTACAGCGTTGACGATGTGACGTTTTCAGAAATAAGATATAGGTTTGATTTAGAATACTGAAGCTTTTCTCCTTAGTTTAGTAATATGTGTTCTGCTTCTTGAATCTTTCGTCGAGTTCCGTTCAGTTTTTTTGTTTTTCGATCGAAATTCTTTTGAACGAATTGATCAGACCTCATTTGCCTGTTATTGGCGTCTATTATTCTTTCAGCTGCTACATCCGATAAGTTCATCATTCATCATTCTATAATACCTAGCTATTTTTTTCTTCTTTTTTGTTTATTCAATATTCAACAACTTCCTCCATGCAGTTTCATTCCAAGGTAGTTAGATCTTAAAATGTTTTTCCTTAAGCTTACGTACGACTATCACTTTAAAGAACTAAGCTATAATTGAAACAAGTAGGACAAAGAATGTGCTTGAATTTCAAAACAATACAAAAACGAAAATCTCAACTTAACGAAAACATAATTGAAAAAAAAAAGGATTTTTGAATTTTAGCAGCGCAATGGTTTTGGCAGAGAAGAAATGAAAATGAATTACTTCCTAATTAAACGAAACAACTTAACTTAACGAAGAACTAACGGAACTTAAAACATGTATGACTCGTAAAATTATTTTCTCTCTGGAATGGACGCCTCATTGTCAGTAGTTTTGTTCTTCTTGCGCTTGCGCCGGGCTTCAATGAAAGCTCTTTGCATTTCAGGAGACAGCCTCGAGATGCGTTCCGCGTACTTTCGAAGTTTTTCCTTCTTTTTCCGTTCTTCTTCCTCTTTTTCCAAATGTTTAGCTTCAATGTCCAATTTTTCTTTGAGCTTCTTTTCCTTTTGCTTACGGAGTTCTTCCTTTTGTTCTAATTCGCGTTTTTCAGCTTCCTCTTTGCGCTTCTTTTCGTCTTCTTCTCGCTGAAGTTCTTGTTCGTGCAAAAGACGATCTTGTTCTTCGCGTATTTTTAATTCTTCTTCGAGGCGCTTTTCCTCGGCTAATTGTTTTTCCAGAGCTTCTTCCCGCCGACGAATTTCCTCTTCACGGGCTTTTTGAGCAGCTATGCGCTTAAGGTTTTCTTCTTCCAGGCGGGCTAGTTCTTCTTCTTGTCTCTTTCGCTCGATTTCCATTCGCTGAAGTTCCAGACGTTTCTCGTCTTCTTCTTGGAGCCTCTTTAATTCCAACTGTCGAACGCGTTCCTCCTCCTCCAAACGACGGCGATTTTCTTCATTGACACGTTTCTCTTCCTCAAGCTGACGTTCGCGATCGGTTTGCTGCTGTTTAACTCGTTCTTCATATTCCAAACGCAAACGCTTTTCCTCAATTGCACGTTGTTTTTGCTGTTGCTCCTCTTCTTCGTCTCGTTTTTCTTTCAAGCGTTTTTCTTCCTCGTCTTGCCTTTCTTTTTCTTTTTGGTCTTCATCCAGTTTTTGACGTTGAAATAGAGCTGCTAATTCATGTTCTTTCACTTGTTTACCATCTTCAGCGTGTTTGAGCTTCAAGGCATCGATATCTGCCTGCTCTTGTTTCTTACGTTGTTCTTCCATGACTTTGCGTTGCTCTTCCATTTTTTTACGTTCTTCTTCGATATTTTTGCGTTCATCTTCTTGTTTTTTTAACTTTTCTTCCTGCCTAGCGCGCAATTTTTTTGCTCGACGATGTGCAGCCCGTTTTTGTTCGCGCTCTTGCTGTCGCTTTGCTTCGTTCAACTTATCGAATGTAGTCCTGGATCGTTGTCGTTGAGTAGGCCTTTTAGATTTTACTTGGTCGACGGTTTCGTTTTCGCTTGATGGAGTAGTCGTGGTTTTTCGAGATCGCGTTGTCGTTGTATCCATATAAGCCTGGGCAGCCTGAACATCGTTATTGGCCAATCCCATGTCGGCGGGAATAAAATCCATTTGGAGAGGATATATAGTAGGTGGAGTATTTGGCTTGAAGCTTACAGAATTGATTTCATTTGTCATGTAATTGGGAATGAATTTAACATTGATATCGTTGTTAGTTACTGTTTGAGGTACGTGGGGTCGACGGCGCATTTTTGGTGATTGATTCGCACGTCTGATTGGATAGTTTTCTCCACTGTCCATCGGCTTAACTCTGCGATGAGTTCTGAAATGATAAAATTAAATGTTTTTTTTATATATCTTTATTTGCAGGTAGAATCAGTGGAGTTAGCTCTGAAATTGTTAGATGAAAGCGTTGTTCGAGGGAACAAAATTAAGGTACAACGGGCAAAATTCCAAATGAAAGGCGAATACAACCCAACACTTAAGCCCAAAAAGAAAAAGAAGGACAAGGAAAAGCTCATTAAACTGAAGGAGAAGTAAGTTTTGCCTCCATTCAATAGAAATCTCATATACTAACATGTATAATATTTTAAGGCTTTTCGATTGGCGCCCTGAAAAGATGCGTGGTGAACGTTCAAAGCACGAAAGAACGGTTATCATCAAAAACCTGTTTACTCCAGAATTGTTTGACAAGGAAGTTCATTTGATTCTTGAGTATCAGAACGACCTAAGAGAAGAATGTTCAAAATGTGGGATAGTCAGAAAAGTGGTTGTTTACGATGTAAGTCGTCTCTAAGGTTTTCGTTCCTTTACCTAACTGACCCTATTGATTTTTTTAGAGACATCCTGATGGGGTTGCACAAGTTAATATGGCCGATCCTGAACAAGCCGATTTGGTCATACAAATGATGAATGGAAGATTCTTTGGACAGCGGAAACTAACAGCAGAAACTTGGGATGGCAAAACTAAATACAAGTAAACGAGGTTTGCGGATCATAATAAGCGTGAGATAAACACATCTTTTCAATTTCAGGATATTCGAAACAGAAGAAGAAGTGCAGGCACGAATAAACAAATGGGACAAATATCTAGAAACGGCTGAAGAAAAAATGAAAGATGACGATGACGTTTCAAGTGTTCACCCAACTGAAGAAAAACTTTGCGAAGATGTCGAAAACGTAGCGTCAGTTTAAAGTATTGGCTTTATGTTAAAGTTAAAAAGAATTAAAGGAATATAAGTCGATGTAAGTTTGTTTCTAATTTAAAAAAAAAGGTTTGAAAAATCAAAAATGAGTCAATAGTAATCCTGCTTGTGTGTGGTTGAACTAGCGTCGAACATATTTCAGTAACTGTGTAGCACTGACACTTTTTTGGTTGAAGTTGATATCATTTGTAAAAAAAGATCAGCAGAACGTTAAGAACATTACTAAATTCAATAGGATGGGCTGACCCGTGAACAAGCTCTTTGGAATCTTAATTTAAAAAAGGAACACTTATAGTCACATCGGAGCAGCTGCAAAAAGGTAATTCGTTGGCAGATTATGCCAGTATCCGAAATTAAAATGCAGGACACCTTAACTTTATTTTGCTGGAGATGAAGCCATCATAAACAAAGAACCTACATCCTTGCAACCATGGACTCAAGGATGGTTAGGTAAGGTTAAAATGGCTGTCAGGAAAACAACTGACACACTTAGACCAGTATTGTGATACCATAAGAATTAAGCGTGGAAGAACCACACTAAACAAAACTATTTGAAGCTTTTGATAAAGCGAAAGAGATGCAGGATATCTGTGTTCGCCAGATCGTTTAGATCACTGGTTCCCAACCCATGGGTCGCGACCCAAAATTGGGTCGCCAAGCCATTTTCGGTGGGTCGCGAACACAAACTGACATCTTATAATTTGAAAAAAAAAAATATATATACATATACATTAGAGTGGTCCTTAGGAAAAAAAATTTGGGACGCCCCCCAGGTTGGTTCTAAATCAAGAAAAAAAAAATCCCTAATTTTTTCAAATTTTTATTCCTAGCCCTTCCTGACCCTATTTCATTAAAAAGTTTTTGTTCATCCGTTCAAAGACGGCTGCTGTTATAAAAAAAATTGTTTATCGAGTTTTTGTTAATAACATGTTAATAACAAATGAAATAATAAATAAAAAAAATCTAATTTAATGTTATATCATTTAAATTGCCGTAGATATCTTTGAAAAAATAATCCATGTCAAAATGTTGCTTACTTTTGGCAGATTGAGCGAAATAAGAAATCAGCCTTTTTGTTTATTAACAATAGAGTACCTATAAGCAAATGATCTTAATTTTATCAAACATACTCGTGGCTGTAGAGTGTTCAGAGACGCTTCATTTGAGCCTAATTCGAAGTCTTTCCGTTAATTAGTTCAAAAATGACAGGAAAATAAGGCCAGGAAGGGTTTGAGATAAAAATATGAAAAAATTAAGGAATTTTTTTTTAATTTTTTAAAATCGATTTACGGGGCGTCGCACTCAATTTTCGTAAAAAAGTGAAATAAGGACCACTCTAATATACATACATATATTATACATATATTTTGCTATAAAATAAATCTTATGCTGGCATATTATGTGTTGTATCGCAATCACTTTTGGGTATTTCATGAAAGAGCACACATTTGTCTCATATAATATACATACAAGCAGTTGCAACACAATGCAACACAAAAAATAAGTGCGTTCCTTGTTTTAAATATATAATTTGAACACCGCTTTTAAAATATTAACAGCCGTATTTATAATCGCGTAATATATTCCGCAAAACCTTAAAACACGCTTATTCATTGAACGGGTATCGCCTTTCTCGAGGAATTGGCAAGTCCAATTGGTTCCATTCGGAGCCGACAGAAAATTGTAGGTCCCCTCCATTCCCTCACAAGGCGCATGGTTGTGAGAGATGCGCTAAGCCCAGGAGTTCTTCGCTCTGTTGCGCCACCCTATTTATTTATTTATTGTTCATTGAATAAAACAAAAATCCTATTTTTAATCATTTTCGTCAATGAATAAGGGCTGAATTGCTTAAAAGCCGATATGCGTGTCTTGAGCGTGTTTTAGCGCATAAATGTCATTTGATTCTGAGTATTGAGTTGTCATTCAGTGGTTTACTTACAACTTTGAGAATTTAAAAAATAATAGAAATGTACTCAAATTATATTAATTTTATACTTAACTGTGAATTTGTTTAGAAACATTTTTGTTTATTATAAGTTTTTTGACAAATAATTTAATTTAATTTAATTTATAAATATCACTGACGATGGAAGCATTGCTTCTGAAATGTACATCTGAAGAAATATAAAAAGTGTTTTAATTGTTGAAAACTTTACTAATCTTTTCATTTATTTATACATAAAGTAAACTTTTCTTCTGTTTTTGTAAAAAAATGTTTGACTAGGTATTTATTTTATTAGCGACAAAGGCAAAAAGAAAATATTGTGAAGATTATTTGAAATTCGGTTTCACTTTATTGATCTCGAATTGCATCGAAAACTCTCCATGTGTTCTTTGTAGTAAACCTTTTGTTTTATTCACATGTGCGGTGGTTGTCCAAAGGAAACACGATAAATCGTTTCTTCGAACTAAGAAAAGAAATTCAAATGTTTTTAGACATGCGAAAAAACGAACTTTCATATATAGTGAAAAATTATGACTGGTTGATTAAGGTAGCGCATTTGGCAGATATATTCAGGGTATTCAACAATTTGATCCTTAAATTACAGGGACATGATATCACTATGGTTCAAATTAGAGATCATTTGCAGCCTTTTGTTGCAAAACTTGAAAACTGGAGTAAAAGGGTAAATTAGCACTAAGCATAAGATAGCAATGTTTCGCAAAACACAGCGAGACCCTGGAAGCCAAAAATGAATATGCTAAGGAAGCATTAGAAAACCTTATCATCAATCACCTGACTAATTTCAAAGATTTCTACATACTTCCACGATTTGAATGATGTTCAACACACCAATCCAAGATAGTTTCTCTAAAAATCTAATTATTTTTCTAAAGATAATTTCGAAACAACGTCATTGATTGACTTTTGGTGTAGTGTGAGAGAATTTTACCCAAAAAACTTTAAAACTGTTCCGAAGCTGAATTTTATCAGTTTGTAAATATTAAAACCAAACATAAAAAATAAATAGGATGTACATAAAACACGATATGAGATTGAAACTGACAATAACACTCCCTAGAATTGATGAGTTGGTATCTAAATGATTTTTTAAATTATTGTATGCATGTATGACACATTCTCTTTTCAATTAAATAAATTTGGCACTTTATATATTTAGGTTTGTTGTGAAGTTATTGTCATTGCGAACTTTGAAATTAGATTTCCAGGATATTCTTAAGTATGTACCTAATATGTACACGGAAAGGTTTATAATTCAACATTTATTTAAATACATTGGGTCGCAAAATTTTTCCAAAACTATAATTTGGGTCGCTAGTTCTAGAAAGTTGGGAACCACTGGTTTAGATCATGAAGGAAGTATTTTCCTAGATGCCATTTTCTTTTAAAGGAGAGTGCAGGACAGAGGAGGTGTGGAATAGTCTCTTCCTCCTCCTCATCTAAGCAACTTATGCAGAAGTCATTAGAGGGAACGCCGAGTCTTATGGCGTGTTATCCTATTTGACAATGTCCGGTGATGACATTGATTAAGTAGCTTATGTGCAATCTGGTCATGGATAACAAATGTCTTGTGCGTTTTGGATCTAGTCCTGGCCATATCTGTTTTGTTGCCACAACGTGGTGATATTGTTCCACCTATCAATTGTTCAATTGTTAGCATAAGTTTACATGTAGCGATTGGTATACCGATATTCAACCTGCTGTTGAGATCGGTAGAACGATTCCTTTTAAGGTGAATATTGAACTGTTCAGCTATCTCCTTAAGAGATAGGGCGGTTACTGAGTTCGTGGAAACGGCACCGAGTGATTTAAAATCTGCTGACTGTCTGAGAAAATCCGGATATTCGTTGGGGATATCACGTTTTCTTTTAGCCATGATAGTCGAATTCGAAAGAAGTGCATTTTGAGATTCGAATGATTCGAATGTTAAACATGTAAAATTTCGAATCATTCGAGTCTCAAAATGCACTTCTTTCGAATTCGATTAAACTTTCTATCGAATAGAATGTCAAAATAAGGATGATTATTGCTAGACTGTTTTGTATAACTCAGAGAAAACTAAAAATAGCCTCTAGTTGAATTCCAAACGTCTATGAGCATTTTAGAATGGAGCACTCACAAGAAAAATCAATAAGAATTTGATTTTCTTTATATACTCAAGGCTTCTTATTGTATTTTTAACAAATGAGTTCAAAGTTGCATAGCAAGATATGTATTACTCAAAACTTGATGCTGTTCAATCGTAATTGACAAATGATTAATGTGCTCGAAACGTATTTAATGTTTATAATTAGGTTTGCCCTGTGGTTGCCATAAAGTTTTTTTTAAAAAACCTAAACTCGCCCTTAATCTCAAACTGATTTTTTCTGAGCCCCAGGTTTGCCCTCAACTCGCATAGATTTTTGCTGTGGCGAGTTTAGGTTATGAACAGGGCTGTCAAATGGCATGTATTTTATTCAAATGACAGAGATGGGTGGTGATTTTGTGGTTTGACAACTCATAGGGTTATAAAGCAAACCTGGGTCAAACCCGGGTAGAGTTCAACGAACGAACCTGATATTATTATTAGTAGCTCGAAAGAAATTTCTTTATTTAATTCTCCCACGCCCTGGATTCAACTTACCTTGTTCCATCTCTGGTTTTTGTATCAATAACTTCCAATTCCACTTCATTAGCCAGTTGATTTGGATAAGTTTGGTTCCAGCGATCGTACACCTTGAATCGATTCTTTTCGCTAACTTTTGGCATTTTGTGTTGGCAAATGTAACGATGCTTGTCAACGCAGGAACGTGCGGACCATCTAAACGTCGATAAAATGAAAGGAAACAAAACAAAGCACATAGTTAATTCAGCCATCCAGCTCAAATTAAAAGTCAATTGCATAGTGTAGTGATAAATGTATAATAAGCAATATGTTGTGTGCGTGTTACGTTACAGAATCTAAACTACTGTTTTGATGTGCATACATGAGGAGGGAAGATACAGACTTTCCCTGGTGCACAAGCTCAACTAGTGGCCAAAACACCCATCAAGTAATGGGAAATTGTATTTTATTGTATAGTGTCAATCAAAGTTAAGGAGTGTCAAAAAAGTGTGAGTTTCTCACTACTACCATTGTGGTGCATATAAAATAGAAATTACTGTGCATGCGAAAGTGGAAGTGAGGGTCATTGTGACAACTTGGAAAAACTACGTATGTATTTACAAACCTCGTGTTCTTACGCTCGAGTGGGTAACCGTAGGGTTACACTTTTACGTTAATTCTTTTACTCTTATAATTGTTTCTTGTGTGTGTTGTTTGAAATGTGTAGGTGTATAAATTTTATGAAACACACTCTCTTACCTGTATTTCAAAGATGGATTAAGCACGGCACAATGATATTCCAGGTTTTGTCTGCTCCTGCAAAAGATGCTCATAAGATAATGTTCTAACTCATATAAAAACACAAAAAAGAAAATGATGCTCAAAAATAAACATTACTCGGGGTCTAGTCGACTAAAAGCATCGTAGCTTAAGTTCTTGCCACTAATACTCCACTGCCAGGTGTTAATGTGCCAATCAAAGGTTGCCCCAATCCAGATTTCATCGCTGTCTGCAATTTTAATTATTTATTTTATTTATTAAAATGAATTGTTGTCTATTTTTCTCACCATGATCCATACGCTGGAAAAAAGCTCTGAGCTTTCGATCGGATTTGTTGTTTGGTTCTGCCAATTTACTGTTCTTGTCCTTGCACTGGAAATGTGCTTCTAGCCAATTCGCTGGTTGATCTGAGATTGCGTAACATTCTGAACCGATTCTTTGGAATTTTGGCGGACACATCGCATACATGCGGCGTTTTATGCGAATATGTTCTTGTGACTGGATTACAGTAAACACTGAAAGAGATCATAGCACATTGTTAGTTCTTTCAAAATCTGAAATATAGGCTAAGATATTACGTACAAGCTGTTAATGTAACTAACAGAAGAGCTGTAGTTGTGAAGCCCATTTTGAATATTTTGTGTATTTTTTTTTATACTTTAAAATTAAATTTTTTTAGCGTTTCCGGTATGAGTGATAGTTTTTATTTGATAGGTTGATGACCTTTATTATATTAGAATTCTTCTTATAATAAATACTTGTGTCCAGATGGCAAAAGTATGTGACTTAGAAAATTTTGCGAGGTCCGCAAATAAGTAGATTACATGAGCCCATTGTAGATCTGGAAATTTATCTGCAAAAAAGAGAGAATTTTGTTATTGTGTAACTCTTTAGAAAAGTCTATTACTATAATGATGTATTATAAAAAAAGAAATAAGTTTGCGAGTATGTTAAAAAAGTTTCTTCTCAAAGTTTGGTGTTTTTGAAACCATCGTTTTAGTATTTTCTTTGACCTTCCCTTTGGCAATGGAGACACAGTAATGGGGTTGCTAAAGATTTTTAAATTCAACTAGACTTTGACCTCAATTTATGCAATTCATTTGACATAAAAAATCGCATTTGAATGCTAATTGTTAATTAAAAGATTGCAATAAGAAAAGGCAACGAATACATTAAAATGCAAAACATTGCAAAAGAACGTAAAACCACAAAAGATTGGTAAACAGAAAAGAATACAAAAAATGCAATACATTTCAAAGAATGCTAAAAAAAACAAACACGTTAATTTAAAGAGTGCAATAGATAGCAGAAGCGCCCAGCAAAATGCATAAGGACTATAATTTTTTAATGTAAAATTTATTGTGATTGCAATTTTCAGAATCGAATACTGTTTTTAGACTTTTTCCAAAAAAAAAGTTTACATCATAAAAATAACTACTCAAAAATAATATCTCTGGTGAAATTTTATCGAAATCGTTAGAGTCGTTTTCGAGAAAATAAGGTACATTTTATCATATTGGTTGTATGGCAGGTACCTTTATTTCAAGACCTTGAGACCCTATTCCAAAAACCCCTCTGTAGGCTACCCCAGCGACCATAACTGTAAATTTTGAAGAAAATCGGTCAAGCCGTTCAGGCTGTAAATCCATATACAGACATACAGACAGAATTGCAGGACCCACTTTTTTCAAATTCTCTATCATCGTAATGCCATATTTATTTGCTCTTTCAATTTTTTTTTCCTGCACGATTGCAAGACTTGCGTTATAGTACCTATAACCGCAAGTCAAAATCGTTGCAGTACGTAACTTGAAACAATTTTGATTGTGATCTATACTTAAAAGTGTCATTAGCCGTGTTTTATTGGGGTTTCGGAATCTATACTCACTTTAGCAAAACATCGCACATGAGAGGAAAACAACAACGATTAGTGAACATCGTTCTTAATTTTAAACCAATCATTGGTGGTACAGGACGGCGCTACGTGCCACACAGCCGAAGCTACACTCGATGTTTTGCACCCTGTTTTCGAAGATCGCATTATCAGCCGGAGAGCTGATGTCGTTTGGCCACCTCGGAACTGCCATTTGACACCGTTGGACTATTATTTGTGGGATACCGTAAAAGATAAGGGTTACGCCGTCAAGCCAGAGACAATTGAGGACAATTGGTGAAATACAGCTGCACAATCGATAGTGTGTTTGAGAATTAGACTGATTTAGCGGACCCTTTATGTAGATATTTTGCTTCATTTTCATTTTTTTTTATGACAAAACGAAATGCAATTTGCTTGCGAGCTTGCCATGATTATTATTTTCTGTCGATGTATTTTTCTTTGTTTAAACGTCTATTTCAAGTTTGTGTTCTGCCAAATACCACGATACAATCGAGTACAATCGGTTGAACTAAATTAGGTGCTGCCGCGGCTCGATTGTATCGAGGAAACTCTATCCGCCGTATTAATAAACGCGGAATAGCCTTATTCCATGGATTAAGTTACCATTATACCATTTTCCATTTAATTAAAGCTACTATTATACCATTTTCCACTTAATCCATGGAACGCAGCTATTCCGCGTTTATTAATACGGCGGTATGGTATCAAGTTACGTGCTGGCACCCCCTGGTCCCTTTTTTGAAACAACTCTTAACTAGTTTTCGCTTGGAAGTTTCATTCTCTAACAATTATCGTCAGCATGATAGTCGGAAATGTACTTAACGCAATTCGACCACCATCTACATCTATTCAGAGCAGTTAGGGCCTGTCAAACTTGTGTTTCAATCTCGTGCTCGCACGGTTGCGAAAGTCCTTAAAAATCTTAATATATGTATGTATGTACATAAATTTGCTGTTGCCCTTAACGTTGTTCCAAAAAGATTTTCTGCAACTCTGACTAAGCCACTGCGTATGCTTTCCCATCTATTCTATTCTTCTGGGCCCTTCGCGATTAGATGAAAACTGTATTTGTCCAGCCCGTCCTTAATAAAGGTATCGGCAAGTCACTTAATCTTTTTGGTTTGACTAGGATCTACCTTTCTTACAAGTTTTGTAGAAAGTTTTTAAGCCTGATACTCAGTAAAGTGCTTAGATTTTTTTAAAACGAAGCACGAAATGTTCTACCAATTCACCTGTGCCTACAATTTATAAGACCTGATGCATTTGCCCAAAGCTAGAGTACAAGTTTACTACTGTACTTTTCATACATTCTCCACTGGGCATTGCTTACATTTGATAAGTTGTATCAAGACAGCTGTTAAAGCCGATTTTTATATAACTTTGAGTGTTAAACCTGTGAGTAGTTACCTTCAAGAACGGGTGATTCAGCACCGCTGGGTTGGGGTTATGTGAATTCGCTTGTCTATGTAGATAAGGCCGAGTCTTTTGCAGCTTTGGAGGAGAATGTAACGCTCGCTTTTGCTGACATCCGGCCCAAATGCTACAAAAAGTGGTCGGGAATCGGGACTCTCGGCTGGAATTTATTCAAGAAATTGGTGTTAAAACACAATGACAAACTCTTATCTTTATAATAAAACTAAATTCTTGGCCATATGACATTAAATTATATGCGTTTTATTTCTTAAAATTCGGAGGCTTTTTTAAACCAGGATCGTAGTTAACTTGTCATATTCGCTGGTATCCGACCAATGCTTTATCTGACAGATTTAAGATCTAGATTAGTAGTTATAAGAAATTTTGCGTGCTTTATATTAGTTTTTTTTTTTTCAATTAACACTTTTGCTCATATTGTGTTAGTTTCTTAAATGACAAAGTACTTTTTTACATGCAACTCCTAAGTCCTAACACTATAAAGTTAATCGAGCTTGTAACTGAACAAATTAATGTGATTTCAATGCAGCCTACATAATGAATATTTATTTATTTTTTCCATCTTTCTGCAATTTAAAGTCAAACTTAATTTATAAACCGTGCACAATTGCAAACTTGGCCATAGTCTTTGAAAAAAAAAAAAAACATGATCAGAGCTTTGATTTAACACGATTAACTTTTCCAACACCATCAGCTTGCACAATTATACATATTTTAGAACTTGGCCGACCCCTTAGATGTCAAAACAAGCACTTTGTCATTTTCATTGAAGTTGACGGGTTCCAATCGTATTTAGACCTTATAAATGCATTTTCCGAACTGACAGTCACTACAACAAGACTCAAGTGGTATCAAGCCAGCATGTGAAGGCTGGGGTTGATGCAATTACAGTTTTCCGTTTCTTTAGTGCAGCCAAAAGAAGGATGTGGCTTTTCAAATGTCTATCTTTCCTCATTCGTTCTCTGTTAACTGAAATTATTTCAAACATACTTTTTCAAAGCTGACCCTGAATTGCCCCCTTATTTTGAGAATTGAATTTGACTTTTTTTTCATTAATAGCTTTCTATCCCCACACTCATTCGGTTCTACTGGATTAATCCATAATCTTACTGGCAAAAAAATTATCATAATCCAATCAGCCCATTACGTTAAACATTCACTGAAAAATCTAATCAGACGAGAGTAACAACGAGTTGCTCATGCAGACTGTTTGAGCCGGAGCTACAGCCTATGTCAACTAAGTGGTTTTGACTACCCGTCGTCGTCGATACTCACTCGTTTCTATCGCGTAATTGAATGTAATAACGACATTGAAGTCTCGAATTCACGTCAAATGTGACAAATAATTTAAAACCCATCGAGGTAATGCGTTTTTGGTTACGCACTGCAGTGCGTATGGAATTCGATTTTCATTCAGCCTATTCCCGTCTAGCAAGTGCCTAGTTTCTGCAGACTACTGTAGGTAGTGGGTGGGAAAAGTAAAACCAAACAAAACGTGTTACAAGTTTAAAAAGTCTTTGCCGTGGTAGATCCGCTATCCGCTCCGCATCGTCAATTGTTATTGCAGACCACATGTCTGGACGAAGATCGTTATCAGTGGCACTCAGTCACTCAATCTCAATCAGAATTCAAGTGCACACACACTCGTTGCATTTGTGAGATTATATACCGATAAAACGAAGAAATCTATTTGTTTTTGTGTGCCGATTGACTGTCTGTCCAAGTCAATTTACATGAAAGGTATTTGTTAATTGGCTTGGAGTGTGCTTCGGTGCAGAATTAATTGCATTGCTTTTTGATGAAACGAACTACGAACAAGTGGAGGAAAATGTGTTTAGAGCTCGATTAGGGTTTGATTCGAGTACTTGATTGTTTTGTTTGCATTCAATTGAATGAACATGCACAACGTTATGATGGCATGAGTTGTATTTTTAGTTTGCATGACCCTATGTATTGTGCTCAATTGAAGGCCAACATGTGTAGAGGCAGTTTTGAATGAATATGATCAAGGACAAGTGAAACTTCAAAACAAGGAACAAAAACTTTATATCCATTCAATTTTCCTGAGAAATATGAATAAAGATTTATTTTGAAAGATTGGTCAGCAAAGTTATGGTTTTTTTTCACTTAACTGATGAAAAATGAAAAACTGTAACGAGAATTATAGGTTCCTATCAATGTTGAGAGCTCAAATTTGGTGAGTACTTTCCAGAGATGACTTAGAACCAACTTTTTAATTTTACGGAGTTAAAATTCGATTTTTTGCATCACACTGATGCACATATATATTATGGAGCATTTCAAAAATGCTTAAGTTTTCATTTGGTGTTTGTTTCATTTCCTGATTGCTTCACAAGAAATCGGTCTCTCAAAAATTCTTTCTTCTCCCAGGTCGTTCTCGGTGGGATTGAGACTTGGAACTGTTATCGGCGGCCATTTGTTTGCTGAAAATATCTTAAGGGATGAGATTAAGCAGTATGTTTAGGGCAGCTGAGGGTGTTGATCTCAGTGCTCCGCTTATACAATAAACAGGCTGTTTGTTGGACCTTGCTTAGATTATCGCAGTAGGACCTTTTATCAAGAGCGGCCCACCATACCACTACTCCGTATGTGAGTATTGGTCTGATGACCACGATGTTGAGCCAGTGGGTGATTTGGGTGGAGAGATCCCATTAAGTGCTTATGGCTTTTTTTTACTGTAACGGTGGATTTCCTTATTCTTTCCTGTATATAGGCTTTCCAGTTTAGCTTTTGTCAAAGATTATACCTAGATATTTAGCTTCGTCGGAAAGTTGAAGTGGGATTCCATTTATTGATGTGGTTGTGAGTTGAGGAATTTTGTATTTCCCGATAAAGAGAACGAGTTCAGTTTTCTGAGGGTTGACCCCTAGATCATTTTTTCCCGCCCATTTTACTGGTTTGTTTAGAGCGGTTTGCATCAGATCCGTAAGGACGTGAGCATATTTACCGGATACCGCAATGGAGACGTCATCTGCATATGCAATCACTTTGAATTCCTCAGCTTCTAGGTCAACTAGAAGTTCATTGACAGAGAAGTTTCCTAGAGTTGAGTTAATTATTCTGCTTTTTAGCATAAGATCTATCAATTCCACTATGGAACTATCTACTTTAGCCTTGTCAGTGCCTTTGTGATTGCAGAGTCGCTGATGTTATTAAAGGCACTCTCTATGTCGAGGAAAGCTGCCAGAGTGAATTCTTTGTGATGGAGGGAAAATTCTATAGTAAGAACCAGGGTGTGTTAGGCCGTTTTTACAGATCTTCCTTTACAGTAGGCGCGTTGCGCTGTAGATAACAGTTTTGGATCTATAGCCGTTCGCAGATGGATGTCAATCAGTCGTACTGACATACTGATTACACACCAAAAACAGCAAAACTATACTCCGAAGCTCAAAAAGCATTTTAAGAAATCGGACAAAACCAAAAAACTAATCTCATCTATCCAACGATTGCCTCATATATCTTCGGTTATGTTTGAAAGACCGGCGATACAGCTGTATTTTTAGCGAAAACGAAACTGCCAAATAAAATAAGGACAATCTGTTAATAATGAAAGGAGAAAAGAAGGGAAGAATACTGAATGTCAAATTCAGCTTGAACGATGGCAAGAACTTCGAAGAAGAAGTTAAGCTTGCCATACATAGGCTTAGGTATAATAAGATTGCAAACTTCAACTGCGAGTAAAATATGTTCGATTAATGGAATTCCTAAGAAAAAAAGACCTTCACAATTGCTCCTATTATGGAGGAATAAATCTCCTTAACTACGCATATAAGATTTTGTCTGCTATAATATTTGAACACCCGAAGCCCAACATAGGCAATTTGATTATCTCTGATCAAATAGTATTCACAGAAATGAGCTGTGTAGAGCCATGTCTAGTTTTGGCATCTGCAAAACTCGTACTGCTCCGTCAAGTGCGGTATAGAACCATCTAAGAACTTTGATACTGAAAATGACTTTCGAAACTGTCATTCGAATTTTTTGACATCAAAAATTGTGCAAAAGTTGGTAGAATTTCTAGCTTATGAAGACGTTGTTGACTTAATTGAAAGAAGCAAGCTAGCTTCTTTTGCTTAAATTTAAACAGAAGCGTCAAAACTGAATGACGAAAAACGAATTGGACAAAACGTTGCGATAGCCAAACATAACTTCGAAACTGTTCAGGACTTCTTCTACTTAGGATCCGTAATAGACACGGAAAAGAATATCGGTGCTGAGATGAGACGGAGAAACGCTTCTTCTTTGAGTTAAGAAAGCAATTGACAAACTAAAAAAAAAATTAAGTTAATACTTCTTGAGATCCTGATCATCCCAATTATGCAATACCATCGCAGAAGCATGAATTTTAGCTAAAGCTATAGAGGAAACGCATATCGCTTGGAAAAAAAATACTTCAAATTATCTTTGTACCCGTTCGTGAAGGCGATGTGTGGATAAAAAAATTCAACAAATGACTATGAACTGTAGCGCAACATGAGAATACCTAGAAGACATGTAAAGCGGATGGACACCAAAGCTCGACGAGTTCTCAAAAGCACATTGCAAAGAAGTGGCAGAGGGGGAAGACCTTGTCTAAGGAGGAGTAATCAAATGAACGGGAGTCTCATCGAGGACGGTTGACATAATCGCCCAGTCGGTAATTCGTCCTGCCATAGATCGCTTTTGCACCATGCTCAGTGTTGTGGATAATGCGTATCCTCAGAGATGCCGTGCAGTGCGCACCGAAGGAGCCATTGCTGTTGTGAGAAAAACGAAGAAAATAAATTTACTGAAGGAAACCTTTGGTGCGCGCATTATCTCGCGTCTTGGGCCTGTGGCGTGGCTTACAAGATCCTACGATTTAAAACCGCTGAACTATTTTTTTGTGGGGCTATGTGTCGCTTATCTACGTAGTTAAGCCCGAGACAATTGACGCCTTCGAAGAGAATATTCGTGCGCTGTTGCTGACATGTGGCCCCAAATGCTGGAAAAAGTGATCGAAAATGACGCCCCTTGGTTGGAATTTATATTAAAGCTAAGCTCTTGGCCAATACATTGAATCATATTCGTTTTATTTGTTCTTCAAAACTTCATGTGTAAAAAAACACCTTTAGAGTTTCGTTGTTTACACGACTTTAAGTCTAAAAACAGAATTTATATGTTTAGAGTTAAGAACTTCAACTGCTCACGACTGCACCTCTTCATGTGTATCAACTGTTGCATTGACGTCTTTCATTTCATGTATCCCAAGGAACAAAGCACTCACATCCATCCATTCTATACCAAAGATAAAAGACTCTTTTCAAGAAAACTGTGAAATTCACCGTTCACTTTTAGCCTATTAGCTGTGCATTTTAAGAGCATCAATGCTGAATTGCATACACCCAACTTGCTGTACACATCCTTGAGCAAACTATTTGTAAACGTTACAGTTACTCCGTGAAGAATGACTTCCTGTTTTCTCACAATAGCAAAGTAACGAGGTTTTGAAATTGTGCAAAACTCCGGATCTAAATGCGACAGAAGACTTACTGCAACAATGAAGATAGCATTTCGATTCTTTGCCTCTAGAGCTATACCATAATGGAATTTTGATTTTCGTAATTCGATTTAACGGAGTTTAATTCTTAAGAATTTCATTTACGCTATCTCTGCTGAGAAGTCATAGTTGTTTTCAAACTTTTACCGTATTACAATTTACTAAACGGAAGTAAAAATTTGGAGCATCATTATCTTTAAGGACAGGCGGAAGCCTTGACAAACTGTGTACACCCCCATAAATGTATATGCTTGACACATGAGCCTTCTCTCAGGTAAGAAATCCTTTAGCACATTTTCAACACAAACTTATAAATTTAGTCTTCCTACCTACCAACCTACTCCATTGTTTGAAAGTTATCTTTGTTGCCACCTTTTTCGTGTTGAAGCCACTTGAAGGCACTAAGATTCGTGTCAATATGGATGAACTTTAATAAAACCCAAAGCAAAAAAGATTCTTTAAACGAGAAAACGTTATAGGTATGCTATGTGTGTAGTTGAGAAGACGGAAGCAATGTGTTCAGCTGAAGAACAAATTTACAACGTGACCTGGTCGTGTTAGGCCACAGGATGCACAACAATGATGATGTTGAACACATAACCAATACATTCTCTTATCGAGACTAAATGAAAACACCTCCTCTGGCTCGAAGGAAGGACCAGAATTGCCTATAACTATGGTAACCGTTGTTGTTCACAGAATTGTTTATGCTTTATTTGTTGCACTCGCTGGCTGGTACAACATTGGTCCCAACTCCCAACTCATCGTTCGTAGAGGCAGTTGGACATCCATGAGCATGCAAAACGATGATTTGATTACATCCGTTCGATTGACTATCGTATAAGTCACACATTCATGAAAGATGACTTTAATGTAAATATGTCTTTCACACTTTTTAAGTGTCTGCCAGTCACTTAAAGTCGAGTATGATGAATGATTTCACTAAATCATAGTGGTGCACTTTGTTAGAGTAAATATTCCAACAAATACACAGTTTCTACCTCGTTTGCATAATGAAATGTGTAGGTGCTCCATGTGACGACGTTCAATGTGTGTTTTCATTTTCTTGAGAGTTTTGAAGAGAAGTTTATTATCTTGAATTTATTTCGAATATATTGAATTGTGTTGATACAAAGCAGGAAATAAAGCTAAGTAAGATTTGTTTTTCGACAAAAGTAAACAAAAGGAAATTCGATTACTTTTGTACACTTCTAATTGAGTTCTTAACTCTTTTGCTAAGAATTATTGACATTTATAGAGTTGTAGTGTAATTTCGAGTCAGTATTATTAAAAACTCATGGGAAGGAGTAGTTTAATGTAAAGGGTTTTTGAAAAGAGACGCTACAAAAGTAGACAACAGGGACAGCAAACGACGCTACGTTTCTTGCCGTTTTTTTTACATTTCTCTTCAGTAAGGTTTGGCATTTCATGGTGGAAAGATATACGAGCCAACAACGAGTCGAAATTATTAAAATTTACTACCGAAATTCGGAGTCAGTGGCCTCAACGTTAAGAGTTCTCATCATCCTCAGCGATGAGGCTCATTTCTGGCTGAATGGCTTCGTCAATAAATAAAATATGCGGTTTTGGTCAGGCAACAATCCACACATACCCCATTAGACATCATTGCATCCAGAAAAAAATTACGGTTTGGTGTGGTTTATGCGCCGGCGCGCCGCGTCATTGAGTCGTACTTCTTCCGTGATGATCAAGACCAGCACGTTATTGTGAATGGGGATCGCTATCGTTGAACGATAACCGAATATTTTTGGCTTTAATTGGATGATATGGACTTGGAGGACATGTGGTTCCAACAGGACGGCGCAACAAGTCACACAGCGAATGTCACAATCAATTTATTGAAAACCAAGTTTGGAGAACGTATTTTCTTATAAAATGGTCCAGTCGCTTGGCTGCCTCGGTCGTGCGATTTGACGCCGTTAGACTATTTCCCGTGCGGCTACGTCTACGGTATATGCCAACAAGCCAGGGACGATTAATGAACTTCGTACGAATATCGAACGTGAAATTGCAGCAGTATTGGTCGATTTATGCTTGAAAACCGTCGAAAATTGGGTTCAGCGCCTGGATTTCTGCAAGCGTTTCCGTGGTGGCAATGCAAAAGAAATCGACTTTCATACATAGTAGCATCGAACGTACTTTCACAGGAATAAGGAATTTAATTGATATCCAAAATCGATTTTGTTTTATTTAAAAAAAAACTTTTGTAGCGCTCTTATTGGAAAACCCGATAGCTACATATATGAAAATCTAATGTTATTTTCAGATTGTGAATTTTAATTTTGCATTGAGTCGTACAATATCAATGATAAAATCAATGATTTTAATAGCCAGAGGACGTCTATAATGTGAAAATTGCAATACATTCTTATCTACTTTGTTTCTTCATTGTAAATCATAAAACAGCAAAGCCAAGCAAGGAAATACTTCTGAATTCTAAATAGCTTTGATAGATTCTTTTGTCAAATCTATTAAGAACTAGTTGAGCTGCCCGGCGTTGCACTGGTCCGTAGTTTTAAGGATCCCGGTCTCATCCTTCGGTTCTCGTAGTTTCTAAGCTTCCTCAAGCAATGGATCACACCATTACAGGAAGCATACCTAGACTAGACTTGGGCTGTGTAGGAGTCTATACCGGACAAACGGATTTATCTTACCATAGTCTTGAAATGTCCGTGAAGGTCTAGGGAAGGTTTAAAAGCGTTCAACTCATCCCTATAATCTTACGGGAACAGAAACAGAAACGAAAACGAGAACCTTAAAGTTACTTGACAGATTTCAAAAATTCTTTTAGCTCTAGAATGTTACATTAGCCTTGTATTTCATTCACATATTTCTCCGGGAACGGCAGATTCCTTCAGGAACGGGGTTGGAAATGGAAACAAGGAAACTACTGGACAGATTTCAAAAATTCTTTCGGCAATCGGATGCCACATAATCCCTCAATAGCTTAGTGTACCTTTCATCCATATAATCCCACGGGAACAGAAAAAGGAACGAGAACTGGAGCCTTAAAACTATAGACCTGAGCAACGCTTTCCTGAGTAACAAATTTGCTTTACATATTCTTTCGGCAACGGAAAAAAGAATGGCGAAATAACCAGGAAACTGTAGAGTACAGAACCGATTTCAAAAATTCTTACACTGTTAGAAAGCTTCATTGTCTGAGCATCTAATCTAGTCTTTATTTCATCACCATTTTCGCACATGAACGGGAATGGGAATTCAAAACCCACTGTACCGATTTCAATGCGCATTTCACTTTTACAGTACTGGTAGAGTAGAGTGTTTAATGCTGGATTTATATGCATCTGCTACTAAAGAAGTGCAGAAAAGTAAAGCGTGATCGATGGATATTATAAAGCACTAGAGTTAGAAAAAGAAGCAAATAGAATTATGGCTGCAGGTGAAAAATAATAGGTGTAGATGAACATGTTCACCTGCACCTTTAATTTTTCATCCGCATCCTATAACACTTGGTGTCTTCTCTCTCTCTATCAAACAAGTATGCATTTTACATCTTTTGTCTACTTCCCTTTTCATCTGCATTTGCAGATGCATGTAAGTCCACCATAACTTTTCCTGAGTAACATAAACTATATTTCATCCCCATTCTTCCACTAGAATGGAAACTTGGAAACTACTTGATTAAACTTACTAAACGTAGGGCCTGAGCTACGCAAAAATTGGCGTCAACAACGCCAAGCCAATTTACCAAACGTAAGCACTGAACGTAAGCACTGCCCAGTTGTCATGCGACTCCAATTTTTCCACCAAGAAATGGCAACTGAGCATTAATCAAGTGACAGCTGTCAAAAAACCATCTCAGAAAAAAGAATTGCCAAGTTGAAAATCACAAATCTGAAAAATACCATTTACAAGACTGTTTGAATTTGTGTCTTATAGTGACTTTTAAAATACAGATAGAAAAACAATACAATTTTGTAGAAAAACTGTTTAAATTTATCCTTATATGAACTTTCATTACACAACTCTACAATAAAATTAAAGTTGAGAGCTGTTTAGGTTTTTATGTGACACACTTATATTTTTGGGTGTGCTGAATCTGAAAATGACTTTCATTTGCTCGCAGAACGTCACATTTTCTGACAATATAGGAATCCGTCTAATATCTGGTCCAGTGAAAACATCTTCTTTCAACTTTGCCTCCGAGAGGCCTAGAAACTTAATACCATATTTGAAGAAATTTCTATCTCTTAGAACTGACTTTTCAAATTGCTTCATCAATCCCAACTTTATGTGAAGCGGTGGTAAACGAATTTTATAATGAGACACCAAAGTTAAATTCAGGAAGTTCTTTTTTTAAGCTCCCTTGAAGGCCAACACATTTTGGTCCAGTCTCTACTATCCCAAAGACTTATTGTACTTATTTATTTATGACTTCAAATTAGCTTAACAAAAAACAATTTTTTAAGAAAATTTTGGGGCTTAGCAAAGTAACCTGACGTTCTAGAATTTTTTGAGTATTTTTTAAGTTTTCAGAACACCTAATTACATAGAAATCAGTTGAAAGCATAAATACAGCTTTTTCTTTATAATTTTATTTACTGATGGACGCTGACTTTAACAATAAGCTGGGCATGGGAATTGTATTTTGAAAATGTTCTCAAAACACTTTAAATGCAAGCAGATCGGACGGCTTCAAGTAGCAGACAGATGCAGTAGCAGATAGAAAGTAATATTGAGTATGCTTGCTGAAAAGTTGAACGGGAAAATCTGTGCTTCAACTGAGGCCATACCAGTTCCCATCCCCGGTAATATACAAACAAAAACTTCTCTCGTTCTCTCGTAGTAAAACTTTGGTGCTTCCGTTACGGGGAGAGCTATTAGTGTGTGCTTCCCTTCTTAACAAGTTCCTAGTTTTTGTAAATATTTATAAGGAATAATTTTCCTATGGACTTTCTTATTGATTAGTTAATATTTTTTTTAAATGGCAAGAGGCTACGACATAATTTTCCAGGCTAAAAATCTCATTGTAAGTTAGTAAATGAGGTGCGGAGAGGTGGCTGGCTGCACATGCACACCATTCATTCTTTCAAGCCAAAGGGTTTTTGCGGCATCGGCAGAAACGCAGTTGTCATCATTTCTGCCGTCGCGTTTGTTTTTTTTTTAACTGTATAACTTAATTTTGACAATTGCAATTGCGAAAATGCTTCAGCTTGGGAGGTCCTCCACTCCTTCCAACATTTTTCTATATTTAAATTACAAAACAAAACTAAGCTGTAGTAGGTACTTTTATTTCAGACCACTAGATTATCGTATAACAAAGCTTCACCTTGTCAATAATCTATCATCCTTGACAAAGCCAATCACCTCTAACCCCCAAAAAAGCCATGTATTTTATAATTGACTTAATGCCGAAGCAAATAATCCAATTATTCTTCCGTTAAAAATAACTTCATGGATTAGTTCTTCGTAAATCATGCCTGTAGTAGAACACAAACTAATCCAGCAAATTGCTCACAAAGTTGTTTTTGCTACCCACAAACATCACCATTGAGGATCAAACTCTCAAGTAAGCCCCAAATTACGTTCATAAAGCTATAAAGCAAATACATAATTAAAATTTTCTCGCCATCTAACGACGTATAACGTTTACTTTAAACACACGACCTTTCAGATGAGTGTTAGTTCATCCCACTTAATGGCATTTTAATTTCAGTGATTTATACAAGCGCCACCAGCACCATTATCATCTTCATCATTATCATCATCAACCTCTTTGCTTGGATAGAACATTTGCAAATAGATGGTGTTTCCATCTCACCCTTCCTTCCAAAGTGGGTGTTTTGCGGAAAATTGACATTGAAGTCAACTGGACCGAAAGTACGCATTTGCTTCATGCGTGCAGTTTTAAAAATAAACTCTGCTCGTGTGTGTTGGTTGGCTGGCTAAAAATGTGTTAGTTAAAAATCGATATAAGCGATTTATTCAGATTTAAGAAGACTTAAACAGCCCCAGTGAAGTTTATGGTTAATTCTGGTCCCACTTCAACGTGAAACTTGAAACGTCACACCGAAATGCCAGAAAAAGATGATTCATGTCTTGTCATACGTTGAGCAGAGAGAGAAAAAAATTTCAGAATAATTCTGAATGATAATGATTTATTTCACAGAATAATCGTCAGTAAAAAAGGTAGTAATTTATTGGATGGACTGAAGTTTACCTCTCAATCATATTTATTAGGTAGTTAGTCAGATTGGATGTCAATGACAGTAATTCATTTTTCATTGTTGGACTTTGGAAATGAATCTTCAGTAAATGCTTTATAAACAAATCAAAAAAATGAAAGACAAATATGATTTGAATTTGATACAAAAGAAAAAAGAAAAATTGATGTTCAAAAGTCGCATCCCATAATTCGTTTCCTGTATCGCAGCGCACTTACAGTACCTACATTTGTATTGTAGTTCCGATCCTCGGTCTCCGTTCAAAATGCCCAAAGCATCCTCCATCTGCAGTAGATTAGCTCCAAAGTAAATCCTTCGCAATTCACGTAGAATATTACATATCCCGAGAAAAAAGTAAACATCTCTTTTCTTTTGATTGCAAAGGTTGGTGGTATGAAATTTAGGCTTGTAAGTTTGCCTCTTCAAGCTGAGTCCACCATCGCTAGCCAGGTTTCTTGAATTGAATTGCTTCTTGTTGACAAATGGTTAGGTTAGGTTGAATGGGGGGTGCAGCCACAAGTGGCAACACCTCACTCGGATCTCGAGGATCCATTGTGCTCCCCGGGAAATCAGAGGATGAGGAAATGGGAGGATTGGAGAGGTGGATGGTTATTGTGGTAGGGAACTCCCACTGAACCATTTGGAGCCCTGAGTAAATTTCAGGACGTTGCTCAGTGGAAGGTTAGAGATGTCGCCCAGTTCGTCGAAGAAGTATTCTCCGAAGGTTTTTTTCCGAGTGTGGGCCAAGCTAGGACACTCACAGAGGAAGTGGAAAGATCCCTCCTCTGCCTCCTCATCTTGGAATCCTCTACATAAGTTGGATGTGCTAATGCCCATTCTCATCATGTGGGTACCCAACGAGTTGTGACCCGTGAGAATGCCAAATGGTAGGAGGGTATAGATTTTTGGCAGCCTTCTCGTGTCCATCCCCAAAACTTTGATAACGTAGTCAAAATTTTATTTCAAAGTATCCAAATATAGTGGTGACATCCCTGTCTCCAGATGGATCTTGTAATAAGGTCTATTACTTGGTAGTTTAAGTACTCTTTTGACGCAGTAACGTTGAAAAGCTTCTACTGAATTAAACAGATGGTATCCCCTTGCGCTCTGTATAAAATAATTCAAGTTGCAGTTGCACCTATGATTTTTTATTTTATGCTGTGGGTCAGCTTTTTGTTTGTGTATACCACTTTCAACAATCCATTTGATTAAATCAATGACTAATCAAAGAGAGTAACGGTAAGATTAGCTTACAAATATTTTTATGTTTTTTCTACTTTGGAAAGTGTTTTTCAATGTACGAGTATGTTTCTCTAAACCAGTGATTCCCAAAGTGGTCGATATCGACCCCTTGAGGTAGTGATGCAATTAAATTTTTACTGAGGCACATTCGGTTTTTCAATCCTAACCCTTTTTGTGTGGAAGCAACTGTTGGCAAGTAGTTTAAAAAAGGTTTACTCTATTTGAGCAAGTTTTTGAATGGTAACGTATGCTAATATTCTGGAAATACGTATTATCTGATGACCTGTTAGGAATCGGGATTGCAATCCCGGGATCCCGAGTCTTTTTTCGGTCCCGTAAATCCCGGGATTTGAATCGTAGAATCCCGGGATTTTCGGGATTGATTTGTTGATTATTTTGGCTTACTATTTTCATCTATGATAACTATTCCGATAAAAAAAAAAAATTTATAATAATAATTAATAATAATTTTTTTCACTGTCAATACATCCTTTGGGTGTATTCCAAAACAAAGTTAAGAAGTTTGTCGTTCCTGTGTGTATAGCTCTTTATATCGTAATAATATTCTCAGGTAAATAATAATAAGAGAAGTACTAATAATGATGGCAATACATTATAAATAGAACACATGAAGACAGTATTAAAATATTCAAAATGAAAATAATATTTAAAGGAAAAGAGAAACAAACAATCAGTATAGGTTGAAGTATTCAAAATGAAGATCAATTAGAAAAATAAGTGAAAGTTTGCAATTCGACTAAAAATCCCTTTTTCTGTGGAACTCTAGGGTTAAAGTGTGCCAAGGGAGACTTAGCATTTTTTTGAAAACTTTATTTTGTGATAATTGTACTTTATTTTTATTGTAATAAGCTACTTTAGCCCTAATTGGACATCCATATTGCATAAAAATAGCTTCGTGCTTTCATTTGTGAGAGCAGATTTTCGATTTATAAAAGTCTAAAGCATCCTAGTTGCACGAACATATTTTGAGTATACTATACATTTATCATTGGCTTAAAAATGGTTGAAAACTAGATTGTGTTTTGAGAACTTTCAATCTAGTTCGTATGTTTCGTCGTATGTTTTTCGATACCCATTCTTTTCATTGCTTTTAATCTATTTGACTATTCTTAGAAAGAAAAAAATAGTTAACTAGTTTTAGGGGTATCCTTTTTCGTTTTCCTTTGTTCATTGTTTTTTCTTTTGTATTTTTGAGTGCTAATATCGCTGTGTTCAAGGATGGTCTAAATTTAAACTTAATTTCAAAACAAAAAACCACTTAGTTTATGTGCATTTTCTTCATAATATTTTACGTCCTCATAAAATGACGAGGTAAAAAACAGTTTGAAGCTAGTTAAATAACTACAAAAACCCAATGCAAGCTCTGCACAAAAGAGTTAAAATCATTAGAGAGTAGAAGCAAAAGGTTTTCACACCTATTTGTCATCTAACTACAACAAAAAAAAAAAAGATTTAAATATTAATCAGCCATCAACTAAGTAATTTTTTTAAATGTCTAAAATATTGAACCAATCCCGGGACTAGTCCCGGGATCCCGGGATTGACATATCTGAATCCCGAAATCCCGGGATTGAAAAAACCTTCCGGGATTGCAATCCCTAGTTAGGAAGTACATGCATACGTTTTTGCATAATTCAGGTATAATTTGTCGATACTATCCATAGGATTTGTTATGCTACAGGTCCGTCAAGGGCATAAGCGAATGAGTCCAGTTGATAGTGTTCGACATTTTAAAGAATCACAAAAGAGAGCAGGAGACCCACATACAACCTGATCAAATATTAAAAGTTTTTTTATTCGGAGTTCAATTTGGCTTAATGAACAAATCAAACGAGGACACCATCGACGCGACGTCTACAGGAAAGTCTACCTCTTCTGAACCTTTCTGTTGGAGAAGTATTTTATTTAAGACAAGTTTGGATTAACAACATGAACGTCGTCAACGAAGAAAAATCAAAGCAAAGAAGACCTTACTTTAAACCTGACTTGAGAACGATAGCTTAAATAGAGCTTCTAAGTCTCCTCATAATAGTTAACTATTTAAAAACTCTGGAAAAAATCTGTTATCAACATCTGGAGAGAGTACAGGGAACCTGTGCCTATTTTCTGATTCCTGTGCTTCCCAGAAAGAGAAACGATACTGATGGTTACATTGTGCTCTTTTTGGAAAAAGTAGTGTTGTTAAGAAAATCAGCTCTATTTTCCCAACAAAAGTCACAGCTATGCAAGTTGACGATCTCAACTTGATCAAAGCAAAATCAGTTACATCGGCGTTTTGTGGGAATACTTATTTCTTATAAACAAAATTTAAGCAGAGAGAATAGGTACTTTCACTTTCCACATTTGTTGAAATTATCAAAAATCGAAAAAGACGATGTTTTTTTTTACCATATGTCACTCACCTGGACAAAAAGATTTCGTTAACAGGTTTGAGGATCTTTTGAATTTACTAATTCTTGAGTGGATAAAAAATCCGTACAGTATGAAAGGCATGGAAGAAACCAGTGTGATATTGCAATAAGAGTTGATCTCGATGGTGAACTGACGAAAAGCTTAAGCAAAGTTCAACGAAGGCTTTCAGGCTATCCATCATCATATTTGGTGGAAAAAAGCTTGCCTGTGGTTGCCAAAAAAAAGAAACCGTTTGAAAGTCAACGAACGCAGACCAAATCTAGTTAGATTGGTAGAACGTCATCCATCGCATTAATTTTACAAATTGTGAATTTATTATTATTATACTCACATAACCAACAACAAATTTTTAAAATGAAAGAATTTTCATATTAGTTAGAAACCGAATTACTGTCAATTTCGAAGAAAATGCGTCAAGTGGTTCAGGTTGTGATCCATATAATGTCAGACAGATTTATTTTGTTTATTTTGAAAAAGGGTCTATTGATCAAAATAGTTTGGAAATCCCTGCTTTCAAAAATCTTATAAAGAGTAAAAGAAACAACTACACGTTTAAATTCCTTGTTCATCGATAGTACGGTTGATATATTTTTTTCGATATAGTTTGGAGATCATTTCATGCAAACATTGGCGGCGGCTGCAACTCAAATGGTCCATCCGAGTAGTCTGATTTCGGGGCATCCTTTTCCCACGAATAAATGCTTCAATGTTGAATTTCAGACCGTTAATCGAAGCAGGCTTGTCGCTATTAACCTGAGCTTTAACATAGCCCCATAAAAAATAGTCTGTAGGCATTAAGTCGCATACTAGCTAGGCGGCCAATTGACCGGCCCCAAACGTGAAATAATTTACCGGATTCGCCTCCCAATTGGTCAACTGTTTAGCGTGCTATGTCGCACGTGGTACGGTCATGTAAATCAAGCTCTTCCATTTTGCACAGAAAAAAAGATTAAAAATTTAGTAAACGTGAGGAGGGGGTATTTTATATCTGTATGCCAAGTTTGAGATAAATTGATCAGGTAGTTTTCAATTCGCAGTTAACACCTGCTTTGAAAAAGTAAGAATTTGAGAAAAACTCGTTTAAAGTTTAATGCCCGCAGCTGTTAGAGTTTGAGAACAGGAGACTAGTAAGATAATAACGAGGGCGGCCGTGGTAGAGTGTTCAGTACATAGGCCGGACGCGTGGGTCCCGCTCTGGGCATCTACTTTTCTTTCAGCCTCCCAGTTTCATATGGACTGTCCTTGAGGTCATATCTGAAATTACTCACACCTTACTTCCAACTACTGCAACACAAAAAAAAAAAGGGAAGGCTGCTACCCCGGTAGTACAATGGACCGGAAATTAGGTCTGAGTTCTCCAGATTAGCATTTAAGTCTACTCTTTTTTTATTAAAAAAAAGACAATAACTTCAAGTATTTAGCTTAGATTGGCTTTCAATTTTAAGGACATATACTTGAAATGTTAAACAGTAAGATTAGACATGAAAAAATTTGAGAACAACACTTCTATCATCATAAAATACATTAACGAGCAATGTCTGTAAATCATAAAAATTTTCTACCAGAACTTGGAGTAGATATAGCCACAACTTTAAGGATGTTTTTGTTTATACTGGTTGAAGAATTTGTTTGCATAGCGGTTAGGGAGAGCTGTTGAATGAAAAATGAATGTACCCCAAACACAAATCAACACAAACTGTTGAAACTTCATGCGAATAAAGCTTTCTTCTCTGTTACGTTAATTTGTAGGTATTGTTTCCTGTTTCAAGAAAGTCAGACAAAAAGGAAATGAAATAATATGTCGACATTGTGGTCGAATCATTTTGGTTAATTCATTGTTTCAACATATCGACCAATGTAAACTTTGTCCTAAAGAGCGTTCACTCCAGTCATCGGTCGAAATTCTCGCCCCAGTAGACAAGCAATAACAAGTCTAGTGCAAAAATGTAAGTCTATAGAGTGAAATCTCCCTTTGCGGACACCTCCTTCAGCTGGAATTTCCCTTGGACGGACATATTTTTTTGCACAAAAATTACTCCATACAAGTTTCATTGTTTTCAGTTTCCTTTGGACGGACACTCTACTTGGACAGAAATTTCACGTATGAAAGACAAAATATTTTCTATAACTTTGGCAGTGCAGTAGTGAACATCATAACTTTAGCAGCGGTATTTTTTTTTAAGTTCCAGGTTACAGAGGTTACAGCGAGCATCAAATTCTTTGCAAAATATGTACTCACGTGCCAGATGCCAGTCGTGAAACTCTCTATTATGTGTGTGTGTAAATTTTGTAGGATTGTAGGCTCTCATTCCTGTGGTGATCTTGTTTGGAGGTAAAAAAGGTTTAAATTTGGATTATGGTTTATTTGCGCTCAGGTAGTTTTTAAATTCCATTAATTCCCTATGTAGGTTGTATAGAAACATGTTTTCAGGATGATACCAAAAAGGAGAACTTTGACTTTAAAGGAAAAAGTAGACGTAATAAATTTTAACCAAAAATATAAAAAAAGCATACTGCAACTAGCAACAGAATTTAAAATACGAAAAACCCAAGCTGCTGAATTACTGAAAAAAAAGAACAAGCTTTCCCTTTATTTCCCTTAAACGGACAACTCGTTTAGACGGACAATAATTTCTGCACCATGGCTGTCCGCCATAGAGAGAGAAGTGTCGAAAATATCACTGCCGTTCAGGCAACCGTAGAAAACACCAAATCAGTCACTACACTATACACTGGCACCAAAAAACACTGCCTTTTAAATTCTTTATCAGGAAGTTGATAAATTTATATTGCCTTTTTATATCTTGGTAGTCACTCCATTCAAAAGAAAACAGTACTGTCGGGTCTTAGTTTTATGCAGACAAACGCTGATAACTTGTTCGAGGCAACCTGCTCTTCATAAAAACACCTATGAGCTTAAAAAAGAATTTTGAAAACTTATTTAATGGAATATTTTTATAGATGAGCAATTTATAATATCAATTTGAGGATATTGAGTCTATCAAAAGCTTTTAATTGTTTTTAAATCATTTGTTTACATAATGAAACAGAATCTGACTCAAGGGCTCCATCAAACCCAATCACTTGGTCCATTGATCGCCCTTTGCTTGATTATTGTATGGAATCTAGGTACTATGATTTAATAATAGACAGAATAGAGAGGGGTCAAAAAAGGTTTGCTCTAAGGCACTTCTTAACAAATGACAACTTTCTCAACACAAGTAGCAGATGTTTGTTGCTAGGAATGCAAACTCTTGAGGCAAGACGTAGGATGTATGTACATAAAGTGTTTTGCTTGTTCGTCACAAGTGTATTCGTATTTTGTAATGATAAGGATTGTGCTGATTTGCTTGCCTTAATCGATATCTATGCTCCTTGTAGGCCATTAAGAATGAGACAAGCACCTCATACGACAAACTATGCAATGGACAGCGTTAACCAATTTCCCATTGTCGTAAAATTTTTAACAACTTCTCTTAAAATATTAGTTTAATGTAAAATTTTTTACCTTACTACAATAAAACAAATGAACCAATCAACAAATCGATGATCCAAATTTCAATTCAAAATCAATTTATTGCGTTTAATACATTTACTATACTCCAGTTGTTAAACATCTCCCTAAATTGAAAATTTTAAATGTAGTTTTTTTTTAATTACAATGCAAAATCTGTTGATTATACTATCGCAGATTTGAATGAATAAATAAACAAAATTGTTTGATTATGCGTCTTGAACTATTGAAATAAAATAAACCATAGTAACCTCGCAAATTATTCATCATAAGAGATAAAGCTTCTCGTAATGAAGCATTGAAAATTGTTTGTGTTATTAAAACACTCAAACAATTTATCGGTAAAGCAATCATGCATGCTGATTTGTTTTCCATTTAATTTATACTTTCCACTTCATTAAGATAATTGCATACCACGTGGATTGAACGCATAGGGATTCATTACAAAATAACGTGACCCACATTTGCTTTTTCAACAAATTTAATAAAAACAGCTGATGTGGGTATATTCATGGGAGAGTAACAACTATTTCAGTTTAAGTAAAAAAACAAAATTAACAGTATTTTTTCAATTCCATTAAAAATAAATTGGAATCAAGTAAATCTGCAGTATTCTTTTTTTTTAAGTTTCTCATACGCCGCAGTGGAAATTCAAAACTTTAGGTAGGAATTAGTTAATGTTGCAGTTCGCTCTAGGAGCCTCATTTTCAATTCCCCAAAGGATTTTTGAAACTAATTGCTGTTTAACTCATAATCTATCCTTAGGCTGAAAGGCATTAGTAATAAGTTGTAGAATGGCTTAGAGTATTCGGTGAGGGTCTGTAAGTTAATTTAGTTTTAGTATTTAAGCTGGTGTTAGACATTTTTGTCAGGATGTACCTAGCAAATGTAAGAGAAATGAATTTGAAACAAGGCAATCAAAGTTTTGGGCAGCGAAGTAAATTTATTGAAATACTTGGATGAAATTATTAATCTGAAAAGAACAAAAACAAACTGAAGAGAAGACAAGAATCTGATTATTTGCAAACGTTGTAAGATTATGTTTTGGAGAGGGAAACCCCAAGATCTGGGCAATTTTGAGATGATGAACTTTTAATAAGCTAATTTGTATCATAAATGTGAACTTTTCATGTTTGCAGGTAGAAAGTCTAATCATTCGAGTAAGTTTTTTATGCATGCTTCAGTTAACTTTTTGATGAGGGCAATGCAGTAACTTAAGTAACTTATGTCATAAAGCATTAACTTACATACTTCTAAATCGTATTGATCCGTCTTTGGGAGTAAAGTTCTATTGCTGGAGTTTGATTCTGTTCTAATTATGAAATAGGTTAGGTATACGGAACAGTCCAAGGAAGGCATCAAAAGGCAAACGCCATGAAGTTATGTATGTTGAATAGTCTTTATTTGAGACTTATTTATTATGGGGGACCATGTTTGAGAGGCATATTCTAGATAATAAAGGGTTACATAAGGTTCATATCACTCTTTTGAAGGACCTTTTTATAAAACCTAGCATTAAGTTCTATGCGAAATATCACGTAACTTTCAAGTGAACCATAGACCTCTCGTTTACAAGCGAAAATTATTTCGTTGATATCAAATTATATGTCAAAATTAAAAAACAAGTTATTCTTCGTTTGAGTACTTTTAAAATTTGTGTTTTGTTTAATTCTTTCCACTGCAATGTCGCTATTGACTAATATCATTCAGACTTCCTTCGAGTTTGAGGACAAAGTACGCGATGAATGGTAATGTATTTCTTCGTATGCCTGCTTCAAAACTAACTACGGTTCGGCTTCTTCATAACGTGCCAAATTCATGCAAAATGTTACCACTTTTGAACATTGGTGTATCTGGGTTTGTATTCTTGTCATCAATTCTTTGATTGTTGTGGCTTTCGTACAATTTCTAATCCACTCTTTTTTTTGCTTCTTGTCTCGTTCGAGTAATGATACAGTTGATTTTTGGTCCTTTTTTCAGCAATAAAAGCAGTAGCCACTGTGGTTCTTTGCTTTATTTCTTCCTTATCCGAACCATACTTTCATATTTTTTCAACAATTTCGAGCTGCGGTTTATGAATTATTTTCAGAGTAGTTACATACTAGTAGCCGTCTGAACGCGAAAATTATACGAAACTTTAACAAAAGAGCAATCGAACAATGGCCTTCGTTCTATAGTCATCATTTGACTGTTATACATGTTAAATGTAGCATATGATGGATATCGCGATTTTTTCTTCGTGAAGAGCGATGACGTAAGACTGCAGGTCTTAGGTGCCAAATAAATATGTTTTCTTCAATCATTTCAAAAATTTAAGAATGGTGTTTACTTCATTTTGAGTAAGCTAGGTTATCCAAAGCGAAATAATGCCAAATTGGCCTTATTTCACTTTAAAAAAGCGAAAAAGGCAATCTCTTCATTTGGCCTTATTTCACGGCACACATGTGTCCGTCTTTCAAGCGGAGATGCACGCTATCCAAACGGCTTTAAGCTACTTTCCGAAGAATGGAATGAGAAGAAGTATCAATTTTTGCAGACACAGCGAAACAGTGGTAAAAGTTCTACTCAACCCTCTATAACTTTCTCAATAGGGATCGAGGAATAAAAAACCTCTCTGAATATGGTGGGAACATTAAACGCTTTGAGTCTTTGTTACGTTCCAGGCCATCACGGCATAAGTGAAAACGAAATCGACGATGAACTTGCAAAGCAATGATCTCATACAGCTTTCTCGGGACCTGAAAAAGTGCTCTGTCAGTGTCCTCAGAGAGTGCTTTTATCAACGGTCGGATCTGCCAAGAGCACTGCCGTCGAGTGCCTCCATTGCATGCACGCAAGCTAAACATATACTGCCAAACGTTAATAAGAAAACTGAATCACGAAGCAGAAAAGACTATAGAAAATTTGTAGGCGTTGTCACGAGATACTTCTATTTTGCCAAGCATTTAAACTTATTAGGCTCGAATCAGGCATTTTTTTCGGCATAGCATACCCCACGAGCGCATCACTACTGTGAAGCAGTGAAGTGGGAAGCTGTGATCCGTTGGAGTTTATGATACTCGTAATATCGAAAAGAAATTTTCGTTTAAGACATAGCAAGGGCTGGTAACTTAGACTCTTTACCATGGCAACATCTTTTGGTTTTTATATGAACATTTAAAAGTTTTAACAAAAGTAGGCTGATATCTAAAGGCATTTGAATGAACCAGTATTCAGGTCTGAGAAATGCAGTTAGTATTTTAGAAGCCTCCGACAGAAAAAGCATGTCTTCACTCGGCTATCTCAATACATATAAATCTTTTTTAAGAGAAGAAGTATTGTCGTCGAATAAATCAATTGAGAAGGGCAATTGACTTCAATCACAAAACCAAAATATGTAGCTATGTTCAGGTCAAAAGTGGGTGTAAAAGGGGATAGAAAATGATAAAAAAAAACACGAGCAGTGGCGCAAGACACCTGTGTGGAACACACTCCTTTTTTTTGAAAGTCTTCGTTTCTTATGTCTTGTGTTTATGTGTTTTTTCTTTGTAAAAAATTAAAAGGATGTTTTCGCACCTACGATTTTGAAGGAAAAATAACACGCACCTATAATTCAATGTAATGGTCAAACATTTAGCTAATAAAGATATGGGTTTGGCATTATAATTTAAAAATGATTTCGGCAAGTTGCCGCAGCGAATGAGATAAAAAAATAGGCTAGCGCAACATAGCGAGGAGCCCCCAGCCTAGCGCATTTATCACAACCATGCCTTGTCAGGGAATGGAGGGGACCTACAATTTTCTGCCGGTTCCGAAAGGCTTATCGAGAAAGCGCTTTTTATGGCAATGATTTAGCTAACGGAACATATGTTTGAGAGGTATATTCGAGATAATAAAGGGTTACATAAGGTTCATATCACTCTTTTGAAGGACCTTTTTATAAAACCTAGCATTAAGTTCTATGCGAAATATCACGTAACTTTCAAGTGAACCATAGACCTCTCGTTTACAAGCGAAAATTATTTCGTTGATATCAAATTATATGTCAAAATTAAAAAAACAAGTTATTCTTCGTTTGAGTACTTTTAAAATTTGTGTTTGTTTAATTCTTTCCACTGCAATGTCGCTATTGACTAATATCATTCGTACTTCCTTCTTCACATAACGTGCCAAATTCATGCAAAATGTTACCACTTTTGAACATTGGTGTATCTGGGTTTGTATTCTTGTCATCAATTCTTTGATTGTTGTGGCTTTCGTACAATTTCTGTTTGTGCACGTAGTGCATTGATTTTAATAAAAAACAAGGACTCAAAACTTTTAGTGCTTTTACAAAATATAAATTTTATTCTTCCACTTTGCTTCGATTGCCACACTTTATATACCAAAAAATATTGACAGATTTCAGGAAGCGTTCAGAAAATCGTTTTAATTCAAAATGAAGGCTCGTTCACAATTCGCAGTGGATCCAATTCGAATGAAGTCTCGTTCACCATTCACAGTGGATTTTGTGACGTCACAAGTGCACATGCCGCCCCTCTATGCCATATGTTGCATGGCATACGAAAATCGTTAAGCTAAGATGTTTCTTGCAGCATGGTGTTTTGCGTTGTTCTGCTGTGATAGACAATATCTATGATGGCTGATGGAATGAAACTCGTTTTGTGTTTATCTTAAAAGAGAGAGGTCTTGAAGCATTTGGTTTTCATAGATATATGTATATATTATTATGTGGATTCTGAAAGGAAAGGTTGAAAATAAAAGAAGGAGAGTATGTGTATTCAAGAAAGATTAAGAGTGTTATGAATTGGTAGTTTGCATATCTTTGATACGCAGCGTTTGTAGTTTCCATTCTTTGTTCGAACTGTGACTACCCGAACTAACTTATCTTCACCAGGATGAGTTTCAACAATGCGGCCTAGGAGCCACTGGTTGGGTGGGAGTCTATCGTCCTTAATGATCACAAGATCATTGTTTTGAAGATTTTGGTGTCTTTGATGCCATTTTGGTCGTGACTGCAAATGTGATAACCAATCTGAGGACCATCTTGACCAAAATTGTTGAAACATTCGCTGGAGTTTTAAGTATTGACTTCGGAGACATGTTTCAGGAACAGCTGGTTCTGGTGGTGCTAGCAATGAGTCGCCAATAAGGAAATGTCCTGGAGTGAGCACAGTTAAGTCATCGGGATCTGTTGTTAAAGGGCACAATGGGCGAGAATTGAGGCAGGCTTCTATTCTCACAAGGATGGTCGACAAATCTTCATAGGTCAGCGGTGTCCCAGATGTGATTCGATTTAGATGATATTTGACCGATTTCACATTTGCCTCCCATATGCCCCCAAAATTGGGTGAGTGTGGCGGATTGAAGTGCCATTGAATGCCCCTTTCTGCCAGTTGTGGAGCCACTTCTCGATCGACGGATTCCATGAATCTTTTGGTGTTTGTTTTGAGCACGGTGTTTGCTCCAATAAAATTGGTGCCACAGTCGCTGTAAAGATCATGACATAATCCACGCCTTCCAATAAAACGATAGAGCGCACATAAAAACTGATCTGTCGTCATTCCTGTGACAGCTTCCAAATGGATTGCTTTGGTTGCAAGGCAAATGAAGATTGCTATATAACCTTTGTATGTAGTGTTGCCTCGGTATCGTGAAGCTTTGAGCTCTATTGCGCCAGTGTAGTCTACTCCTGTAGCAAGGAATGGCCGGAATGAAGGGTTTACCCTAGCTGAAGGTAAGCTACCCATTAGTTGTTGTGTCACTTGCGGTTTTTCTTTGAAGCAGATAACACAAGACTTGATCGCCGCTTGAACTCTTTTCCTGGCATAGAGAATCCAAAATTTCTTTCGAATGAAAGAAGATGTGAGACGAACTCCGCCATGAAGGGTGTTTAAGTGACTATAATTAATGATAAGATTAGTAAGATGATGATCTTCTGGCAAAATCATTGGATGTTTTTCGTTATATGGTAGACTGGAACGTTGTAAGCGTCCTCCGACTCTAAGTAATTTGTCGTTATCTAAGAAAGGTGCTAGCCCTATTAATCGACTTTTGGGTGGCACCTCTCCTTTTGTTGAGAGTGCGTGTATATCCGTAGAAAAACATTCCATTTGAGCAAGGCCTACTAATTTTATGACACTCTGGTCCAACTCTGTAACCTTAAGAGTTCTACCTTTGCGTGTGTCCGTCTCGTTTCGTTCCTTACTGCAACGACAATTATGCACAAAGCGAAGTATCCAAGCCACGATTCGTCTCATGTGTGAAAAAGAGGAATAGTTTCTCATAAATGATATATCTGATGGTAGTTTGTGAATAGTATTCACACTAAGCTCCGTTTCTAGAAACGTCCAGTTGGAAGTTGGCCAAACTTCTTGGTTTTCACGTAACCAGGTAGGTCCATGCCAGTATAAATCAGAACTTATTAATTGTTTTGTTGTTGTACCACGAGAAGAAAGATCAGCTGGATTTTCATGGGTTACAACATGATGCCATTGAGTAACGTTTGATGTTGCGAGGATGATTCCAACTCGATTTGCTACGAATACAGGCCATCGGGAAGCATCTCCCCGAATCCATGAGAGAACAATGGTTGAATCAGTCCAGTAAAAATTTGAAATTGCTTCTGTTGTCAAATTGATGTGCTTGGTTACCCATTGCACAAGCTTTACCCCTAACACTGCTGCGCATAATTCAACTCTAGGAATGCTTATTTGTGGCTTTGGGGTGACTTTACTTTTTGAAGTGATTATGTTGGTATGAAATGTATTATCTTCGTGTTGTATACGTACATAGACAACCGAAGCATACGCCTGAGACGATCCATCACAAAACGCGTGAATCTCAACTTTTCTCATTGACTTAGGAGAAAAGTAGAGCCAGCGTGGGATTTGAATCTGATTTATCTGTGGGAGATCATTAAGAATTTGGTTCCAGTCTTGTAAGAGTTTGCCGGAAAGCGGTTCATCCCAGTCGAGATTCACTATCCATAAACGCTTCAAAAAGATCTTCGCAGAAACGATTACCGGGTTGATGAGCCCCAGTGGGTCAAACAGTTTTGCTATTGTAGATAGAACATTTCGTTTGGTTACTGTACCTTGATGAAGTTCGAAGTTGATTTTGTATCGAAATTGATCTAGAAGGGGCTGCCAACTCATACCTAATGTTTTTATAACCTCATCACTGTTTAGTTCAAGAGCTGTAGCACTGCTTTGTTGTTCCAATGGAATTGAAGATAGTAGTTTAGATGCATTGGAAGCCCACTTATGCAATTCGAAGCCTCCTGATCGCAAAGCGTGCAAAACTTGGTTGCGAATTTCAATAACTTCCTCAATTGTATCTCCTCCAGTGAAAACGTCATCGACATACATTTCGTTTTTCAGTACATTGTAGGCCCGAGGAAATCGTTCACGTTCATCGTCAGCTAATTGGTGGATGACTCGAATGGCTGTGTATGGAGCTGAAGCAGTACCAAAGGTGACAGTAGTTAAGCGAAATTCTTGAATTTGGTTGTATTCGTTGCGCCAAAGAATCCGTTGATATTGGGAATCTTCTTCATGGACATCGATGCATCTATACATTTTGGTAACGTCTGCTGTAATGACGAATTTGTGCAAACGCCAATTAAGCAACACTGCAGCCAAATCATTTTGTAGAGAGGGCCCATTGCACAAGAGGTCGTTGAGAGATGTTCCACTGGAAGTTCTGGCCGAAGCGTCGAATACAACGCGGCATTTTGTGGTGAGACTGTCGGTCTTAATAACAGCGTGGTGAGGAAGAACACAACACGTATACGTGGGAAGGTTGTTTTGGTTGAGTTGACGATGTTCATTTTCTGTAGTTTCTGCTGGAGCAATTTGGTTCAGTTCAAAATATTCCTGAATGGACTTAGTATATTGCTCTTGTAACTGTTGATTGTTGAGAAGTTTCCGTTCAGTCGAATAAAAACGATTTAAGGCCATTTGCTTCGATTTACCAAGTGTCAATTTTGAATCAAAAAGATTTTTAAGAGGTAAACGAACTAGATACTTGCCACTTTCCTGGCGTTTATAAGTGCGCTTGAAAAACTCTTCACACCAGTTTTCTTCTGTGGTATACTGCTGCTCTGTGGGAATGGTTTCGAGGGCATAAAACTTCTTCACAAGAGAATCTAGATGTTCAAGTGTGACATGGGAACATGTTATGGAAGGGGCAAATGATGTCTCCGAACCTGGTTCAAATGCCTCTCCTGATACGATCCATCCAAATTTCGTTTGCTGTGCGACAGGTTCATTATGACTTCCTTTACGCAGACCTCCCATCAACACCTTTGCCAAAATGTCCGCTCCCAGAAGCAAATCGATAGCTGACGACTGATAAAATTCTGGATCTGCCAACTCAAGTCCCATAATATGCGGCCAGTTGTGACATTTGACAGTTACAGAAGGTAAATTATCTGTAACGCTTTTAACGATGGAAGCGAACACACAAAATGTGCAATGATCGTTGATGCGTGATTGAATCATTAGATTTGCTACGGATTTCCCAGAAGTACGTTGGCCATTCGGCAGCTGAATTGTTGAAATGATAGGTAAACGTTCGATTTTTAACGATTGCACCACCCTTTCACTAATAAGAGCCCCAGTCGACCCTTGGTCAATTAAGGCTCGGAGAAGAAAAGATTGTCCATCAGTTGTGATAATTTTCACAATGGCCGTGGGAAGTAGCACTTGTGATTTCAATCTAAACTTAGCGACTTGTAAATTTGTTGCGGATTGGTCTAAATGGTTGACAATGCTAGTTGAGTTGCTTTCCATGGAAGGGTGTTGATTCGAAGACGACCGCACAAGGGTTTTGGGTGTTGTGAATGAATGGTTGTTGTTGATGGGAAAGTGCAATAACGTGTGGTGTCGCTTACCACATTGTTGGCAATTCTTTGTACTAGGACATGCAGACGCCAAATGATGTGCACACAAACAGTTACCGCAAAGTTTGGCTTGATTTGCCAAAGCCTTACGCTCGAAGCAATCCATTGCAAGAAATTTGGGACAACGGCGCAAAATGTGGGCTTCTTTGCATGCGAAACAGACCGTTGTTTGATTTGTCTGTGCCGTTGACAAATGATGAATTTTTGTACGGTTGAAAAACTTGTTTTGTTTGAAAGCTGGCTTAGGCGATGTCGTGTTTGGGGCTGGTTTAGCCTGAACAAGAGGAACTAAGCTTTGCTTAAATTCAGTAGCTTCTAAAACGCGATACCTGGTGTCTAGAAAGTCTGTGAACTGTTGGAAAGTAGGTATTTCAACCGACTTACCGAGTTCTTGTTCCCATAAGTGATGAGTTTCTAGGGGCAATTTGACGACTAAGAAATGTACTATTATTTGGTCACATTTATCTACCTCAACCTTTAAATTTAACAAGGCGCTCACACACGAACGAGAAGTGTCTAATAGGTGTTTTATATCAGAAGCACATTCAGTTTTTATACAGGGTTGAGAAGACAGTAGATTCATGTAATGAGTGAATAAAACTCGATGGTTATTATAACGTTGAACTAATGTTTTCCAAGCTGTCACATAATTTGCAGAGGTCAACGGAATGTCACGGACATCACTGTCGAAATCATCCGGCAATGCTTGTTTTAAAAAATGAAACTTTTCGATATTTGCCAGCGAAGTGTTTGAATGGATTAATCGATCGAACGAATCATAAAAAACTGGCCAGTCGATGTATTTACCAGAGAACGATGGTGGTGGAATTCTTGGCAGCCGAACAGAGTTGGTATTGCAAACCTTATGAGCAGAATCTGTTTTTCCACTTTCATCACCAGTCACTTTCTTACTATCTTCATCGAAAGAAACTATAGGATATTTTGAGAGGTAAGCTTCATTAATTATGGAATACGTGTTGATATATTCTTCTTCAAACGAATCTGATACATCTTCCGTATAGTATTTGTCTTCAAGGTCGAGAGAAGATTGAATTAAAAGGTGATGGTTTGTGACAAACTCCGCATAAATTTTTTCTAAATTACTTCGACGAATTTCAAAGTAAGCTTTCGTGTGGCGCTCCACCTTGTCCTTCTTGAAATTGCGAAGTGTTTTTACCACTTTACTCCACAAATCGCGCTGCACCTTAACTATATACTCTGGGTGTTCGGGTAATTCACTCATTTTTATTCAATTTAATAACACTCTTAATAATTCAGTAAAAAAAAAACACAAACTCACCTGCCTTTGTTTCCTTGCTTCTTCCACCAATATGCAGATTACTGTGAAAAACAGTTGTAGCCGGCGATATGTATAAATCCGCTATCTGCACGCGCACTTCTAGTTGCGGTACTTATGTACTTGTTAAGTCCTCTAGGCTGTAGCTGTATATATGAAGTCCGCTATCCACAAATGCTCTGATGATCCCTTGTATGACTACTTGATGTAAACTGGATGTATGTATGTTGTACGTATAATATAATATTATGTACTTTTCACTGAACAGTTTTGTGAGTCCTCACAGGAGGCACCATATGTTTGTGCACGTAGTGCATTGATTTTAATAAAAAACAAGGACTCAAAACTTTTAGTGCTTTTACAAAATATAAATTTTATTCTTCCACTTTGCTTCGATTGCCACACTTTATATACCAAAAAATATTGACAGATTTCAGGAAGCGTTCAGAAAATCGTTTTAATTCAAAATGAAGGCTCGTTCACAATTCGCAGTGGATCCAATTCGAATGAAGTCTCGTTCACCATTCACAGTGGATTTTGTGACGTCACAAGTGCACAATTTCTAACCCACTCTTTTTTTGCTTCTTGTCTCGTTCGAGTAATGATAGTGTTGATTTTTGGTCCGTTTTTCAGTAATAAAAGCAGTAGCCACTGTGGTTCTTTGCTTTATTTCTTCCTTATCCGAACCATACGTTCATATTTTTTCAACAATTTCGAGCTGCGGTTTATGAATTATTTTCAGAGTAGTTACATACTAGTAGCCGTCTGAACGCGAAAATTATACGAAACTTATCGAGAAAGCGCTTTTTATGGCAATGAATTAGCTAACGGAACATATTCGCCTTTGTTGGGATTCGAACCACGAACCTCTGTGCTAACAGGCAGACAGGCAGACAACCAGTCCCGCCACGGGTTCCACGCGCCGCAGTGACTGGGGCGAATAAATTCCAGCCGAATATTGGACGCAGCAGATTGAAAATCACACGTCTGAGAAAATACTCTTTGATCAACACTAAAAAGCAGAAACTAAAAACTCAGCACTGTTGAATTTGATATGTAAGTCAAAAATCGACAAGAGAAATGGTCAATTATGTACCAAAACAACAAAAAACAACGCTATTCCAAAGAATATTCTAAATTTGGATGAACGTTTTCAGAGTAATTATCTCTAAAGCAATCAAATTGAAACAGGAACTTAGACATGTTTTTCTTTTAGCAAATAAGTGCGATAAGGAATTTTGTTCTAATTACAAACTGCGTTATCAAAAACGTTAATAAACGCTTAAAAAAGAAGACGAATTGAAAACTCAGTGAAAGAGAGAGCAAGCTTTTTACTATCATCACAAATTGAAATAGAAAATTAACAAACATCCTTTTTCAAAATCGGTATACACAATTTATCGAGCTGCCGTTGGTTGTTGGAAAATCCTTTACTACTTTGCTATTCAAATTCTATACAAGTTCTTAAATTTATACTAAGTACTAAGTCTTCTGTGCAATGAATAGTTACTGACAGGAAAACCACTAAATTCTACAAATCAATCAACGCTAAACTCATCACTAACGCAGTTCAAAGAAAACGCCTCTTACTGCTCCTCATTAGCCTTTGTATTGTTTTGTATAATTGATTTAATTTAAGAGGTTTATCTTAACGAAGAAAGTAAACGTCATTACGTAAAATAAATAGCATTCAAAGTCAAATTTCCTCAAGTTCCTTAATAGCGATTTCCACTTAGCTCCACTGCCGACGCCCGGCTATCCGGCGGTGTTAATTGAATCAAACAAATAAAACAAATAATTTGCATAATAATTATCTTCCCTCTCACCACCACACAGAAATAAACCACTGGCGATGAGGTCTCTTGCGTTGGAACAATTAAATTTCCTTCGTTTTCCACAAAGACTAGATTCAGTCGATCCACTTAAGTACCAACGAGAATAGCTTATACGTTTAACATCAAGTTAAAGGCGTTATACTAATTAACTAAATGAGCCATCAACTTGATGCCATATTACCTTCCTGTGCCGTTATCTCAGACAAAATTAGTTCCTCCCCATATTTCTCCTCATACTTCTTTGAATGCATCAATGGGAACTACAAAGTGATATAACTGCAACCCCCGTCCTCCAGCTGGCAGATACTTGAGACGTAATTTATTACCATTGCACTACACTGCAGTTGGAGACGTTTGTTTTGGATGACTCAGAATGGAGGCCGTTTGGTGGAACACTGATCCTGCCAATTCCATGGAATGACAAGTGCATATAAAAGAGAGTGTTGTAAATGTCGTGCTTAAATAAACCGCAAATAAATCTTCTGTCACATTTCTGAGGTATGAGTGTATGACCAATGCAATTGACATTCACTTTAGCTGGAGTGCCTCCCATCTGATGCTGTGTAGGCAGTTGAGATCAATCGGATTCAAATGAACTTAGGTCAGGGACAAGACATCGTCAATCTTCGCCGCAAATAAAATAAAAATCAATGAGATGACGACTAAGACAAACGTTTAATTTTAGATGCATTCCTTTTCAATGTTTTTCTTTGGAAATTCTCCAGAACGAGTACGTTTGTGTTAGCTGTGACAACGTATAAGTCTGATCCAGTTGAGTGTGTAATGGATTCACCTTGAAGTCATATTATTGAGTGCTATTTCGGTAGATGAAATACTCATTGGAGCAACTTGAAATTTATTGTTTTTGAATCTATATTTAGAAGGGATGGTTGTAAATTAGGAAAAAAGAACGTGCTTCGCATGTGCTCGATAGTAAGACAGACGGTTTTTGCTTAAAACTCATTTTGGTTTTGTTCCAGAAATTTGGAAACTTTTTTTTTCTATTTTAGATAAGTTGTTTGTGTTAATGATTCATAAGGGGCATCTGATTTTATAAGCTGTCTGGGTTAAGGTTGAAAGATAAAAATTAATGTGGGAGGGTTCGTATTTTATTTTATGTCTGCAGTGATTTGAATTTTGGTTAGACATTCTCGAAATATTATTTGTGTGCTGTTAAAAAAAAAAACCTCAAAGAAACTTGCCAGTGAACTCGATTCAGAATTTATTAGTTTTTGAAAACACTGCTGGCGGGTAGTACGACAACTTTGATGCCGATAAGTACTAGGAAAATAAAAAATATCTATTCATTGCGTATGGTTGCTAGCGAATATTAATTTTATAAGAACAGTGAAATTGACAACTAAAAGTAGGTACCAAATGCAGCCAAACTGGACACATTTTTACTAGAAATTGGCAATAAAACGGTCGAAAGCATTAATTTATTTGCCAAATATGGTTTGCAGTTTTATGCCTCATGTCATACAAACGCAGGACTCTTTAACAGCTGTTGAACTTTTCTCTAAGGAAGACACCCTTAAGTTGAAATACAAAAGAGCTTTTCATAGGTCTATGGAAGAAAGTGGAAAGAGTTTGAAAGAGCCCGAGTAAGTCTTTCTTGTTTACGAGACACTAATAATAGTTTCCCAAATATTCTAAGCAAGTATTTTTAGTAGCAACAGTAAAAGTACGTTTTTGTGAACTAAATCAAATGTATTGAACATCAATCCTGAAAATATGCAAAAACTTTTGAAGTGAATTTAATGTCAGTAATTATAAGTGAATTTCTTTGAAATGTCCTTTTTTTCTATCGTCGCTTTGAGCATTGTGATCTTAAAAGGATCACAGCTCTTCGACGTGTGTTCCTCATATTATTTATTCGACTGTACGTAACGGTAGTTAGAAATAAACAAAGGTTGTTTAAAAAACCAGTAAAGTCAGAAAAGTTTTAGCGTCGTTTTAGCCAAACATTTTTACTACAAAAATATGCCATCCAGCCAACGGATTTGAAAAGCACAGTCACAAAAAAAAAATGGGAAGGGGAGTTTATCTTATGGAAGGAGGAATTCTATAAAAGATTGTGTTAATTTAAATTAAAAAAACTACTAAACATCAACTAAGTCTTTAAAGTGAGCTTTAAATAGTCAAAACTATAGTATATGGCAAGAAGTGGTTTAGTTGTTTTCTTAAAAATTAATTCAATTTTTTATAAAATTGCCCCTTCTTCCTAAACGGAGGGAGATTACCCACCCTCCCATACATTTTTGTAGTTAGTAGATTTTAGAAAAATTGAATAAAATAAATTAAAAACGAATGAATTGCGAAATCGGCCTAAAAGTGCACATAATGATAATCGCAAGTAAAAATGAAGTTGGAAGGCATCATCTCGAATGCAAGTTATCTAACCTAACCTCACAAAAAGTAAGAACATTGACTGTCTTAACTTTCTTTAGTATCGGTTTTTGCTGCCTTCGTAGAAGCACTTTGGTGTACGTAGACTTATTTATTTATTTACTGATTTATGAACATAAGGCCAGATCCATAAAGACAACATTTTAAAAAACCTTAAACAATGAGACCAATTATGATGAAATTGATTAAAACAAAATCATATTTTAGATAAAAGGAAAATCTGTATGCAAATGATTTGAATCAAATGCAATGAGGGGACAAAAGAAAAAAAGAGAAAAAGAAAAAAGGAAGCGATATAGCGAGTTCAAAACGATAAAAAAATTTAAGGTTGAAATATGATGAACAAGGAAAAAAGGAAGGATAAGTGGAATATTAAAGATCCTTAGAGAAATTGTCGTAATTTGGTCACAATTATTGTTTATTTCAATAATTTAATGAGGCCACAAATTTCATTGACGTGTAGCAATGATGAAAAATTAACGTTCAGATGTTAGGAAGGCGTATCTTGATAGATTAGCTGATGAGAACTTTTTGAAGAGTTTCTTATTATTCTTTTAGGGTGGTTGATGTGCAAACAAAATGTCTGAGAGAAAGAAGAGGGTGTGAAACTTAAAGTGATTCTCAACTGGCACATTCAGTATAATATTTGCAAAATTTGCAAGCCTTGAATGCTTTTTTAAAAGCGTATATATCTGAGATGCCCAGAGCATTCGTAACGATCCGTAAGCCTTATAAATTGTGGTCTTAATATGCTTGCCCAAAGTAAGATTACGAGTAAAGATTACTCTTAGAATCAGAGGAGTGATTTTTTGCTATTTTCTTTTTGGCAACACTGGTTTTGACAGCTCACGCACGTTAAGTTTTTTGGTGAACTGTCAAACATCTTCAGATTGGTCTCTATTTCAACTACGAATCATCTTAAATGCGTACTCTGTTAAGAAAGTGAATGGTGTGCTTTTCAATATTATGATTAGTCTTTTCGACATACATAGCTGCCTATTTGGGCTATTGTGAATTGAAATTTTTGGGCGGTAAACAACCAGAAAAATATCGCAGCTGTATCGGCCAGTGTCAGTTATAACAGTGAACTTTTTCTATTAGGTGGAAAATATTGCGAAAGGATATATATTTTTTTAAGCTAGAGCAAAAATTGAGGCCGAACGACCTACCACAACGCCGAATTTTCAGTAAATGGGCTCTAGAAAAGTTGACTTCGGATCTTTTTTTATGGAAAAATTGTTTTTAGTAACGAAGCTCATTTCTGGTTGAATGGATACATGAACAAGAAAAACTAATAGGAGTATATCAGCCGAAAACATTTAAATTTTAAATATCTAACAAAACATCCAGAAAAAATCACCATGGGCGAGCTGAATCATTAAGGCGTATTTTTCCAAATATGATGTTAATCGCAACTTTACTGTGATTGCTGAGAGCTACCGTTCGACGATAACAAAGAACTTGGCTTGGATGATATGAATTTTAAATTTTTTTTCAATGGGGTAGTTAAAACCAAACAGAATTTAATGCTTCGAAAACTGAATGCTGTCTCTTCTTGTTTAAGCTTGCATCCAAGAAACAAAAAAACTGCCAGTGCTTGGTATGTGTGTAAGCGATGATGTTCGTTAAAATGATCACGTATTTGAAGTCGCCAAAAATGCTGCTCGTATTTTAAGACGATAAGACGTTTCGAAGAGCCTACTAGAGTATAATTCTCATGTCTGATCAGGTGTTCCTCAAACTTCTTTGCGAATTCTTGATAGGGTACATAACAAAGTTTTGAAATGGATAAGTGATAATTCAATCAATAGATTCTCTTGAACATCGTCACCTGCCTCTCTCTCTTTTCTTGCTTTTTTCACAAACAGTACTCTAGTAAAGTAGCCAATTACATTCCTTCCCTGAATTAATTAAACCACAACACCCGCCTTGCAAGGAATACCTTGGTCCCAACTTTTGAAGTATAGTCAAGTATAGAGATTCATATTTTAGTCGCACCACCCGAAATTTTCTAAATGCTCTACAATTTTATTCAGAAATTAGTTCGATTTATCAGTCAGAGTGGTTGCCATATAATACAAATATCTTGTACCTTATACAATTCGAGAATTTACCCAAGGGTTGATCCAGGTTTCCTTGACAGTCGGATGAGTGGTCAGAAGAAAACCTAGATCCCTACCTAGAAACCTACTCCCAAATCGAAATCACCAACAAAAACCATAAAACAATTTAATGTTCAATAACTTTTAAAGGAAGTTATAAAAAATCTCAAATTCAAATGTTCTCGCGGTTTGATTTTATCAGTCACATTCACTGTGTGTGCTGGTTTTTGTGCAGCAAGTGTTCGATTTAAGTTCCTAAATGCTCTGTTTTGTGTTTATTAAGTAAATCTAGTCATCTATTGTTTTTATTTCAAGCTGAATCCAAATTTTCAATGTCTTTCGTAAGTGTTCGATAAGAGAAAAAAGAGAGAAAAAAAATTCGAAGTGGACGTTGTTCGTTTGAATTTTCAAATTGTGTCGATTTGATTTCATTTATTTGTTTTGAGGTCTGAGTCAATCTCAATATATCTGTGTTTTCATCCTTTTGCAATTTTAATTTAAAAGCTTTGATAGAAATCATTATTTTGATGTACGGGAGTAGCAATTGTAATGTTTTTTTTTTTGTCCCTCGCGATTGATAAAACGAGTGCGTGTTTTTGGATTTCAGGAAATATTTTGGTTTTTTTATGGTGAGTACCCCTCTTGATTTCTTTACCTTTACACTTATTCCTTTCTTATTAAACGCATTTTAATAGCAAGTTTAATCGAGTACACCATCAGTAGTTTCCAAAGACGTGTCTGTTAGGTAGCTCTGTTTGGCTAAATTGGGAATTGATCTCATCTATAGTTTAAAATTCCTATATTTTTGTAGTAAATTTTTGCATTTTGTTTGGACAGCTTGATTACACAATATTTGACAATGACAATCGATCAAATGAATTTGACCAATACACCAACAAAATGCCTCAACAAAATGGGTCGATAAACGGTGGAAACTGGAACCAGATTCTATGAAATTTTTAAGGTTTCCTCCCGGTTTGCACTGTTTTTTGACACATAGTTACAGAACAAGATGAAAAGTGGGCACCAATTGGACCGAGCGAAAATCCCATGCCTTTTTTTGATGCTCTCATAAGCTTATTACGAAAATTGAAGAGACAAAGCCTGATAAACTTGGAAAACAAAATTTTGTTTTCGGTCAAAATAGTTTAACATTTGATGGAAATATCGATATTTACACACATGCAGTCTACCTCACTGGCAGAACTTTAATGTAAAGCCGATAAAACCAGAAGAGCTGTGATTCTTTCCAGATCACTATGTTCGGGGTGCCCGTTGTAAGGGAAGAAGCGAGCTTTACAAAATCTCTCACGTAAGCATTCGGATGAAAGTTACAAATTACTTTAGAGATAAGAAGGGATATCCTTAACCCTCTGTACCGTAATATAGACTACCAACATGTTATGCTTTTTTTAATCTCTTTCTAATTTTAAATATAATGCCTGTACAAAAAAGTTTTGAAAAAGAAAAAGTGTAAAAAATAAACTTGCAAAAACTTACTTTCCGAGCACCTCCTTAATGTCGTAGTTATCAGAGAAACGCGTACAGGCTGCTGGTGCAGCCATCGCGATAGCACACTTAAGGAAATCTATTTCCGCAGTAAAATCACTGAAAATTGACACTAATTATGTTGCGGTCAGGGCGATACGTTTTTTTCTTTCTTTCTGATGTGTCTGTTTTCCAAACATTACGATTCCCAAAAATTGAAACCTTGCAGCTGTGTCTCCTATTAGATTCTTTCCTATTTACCTTTATAATCGAACTGTGTTTTTTAACATGATAAGGGTTGATGCGGCTCTTATTATAGTAAAATTATGCGCTTTTCAGATTGAAGTAAATGAGTTTTTTTGACAGCACAAATTTGAACTTGAAAGCATAATTTTCACTTCAGATTTGAAAAGCAGAACATTCACTCCTGCATTCCTTTTTCAATAAAAATTCCAGATGGCAGGCTAGAAAGAGGGGCATATTGATACAGGCCACGAACACCTCTCCTAAAGTGGAAAATAGTGTAAAGAAGGCAAGCAGAAACCAAAAATAAAAAAAAATTGGAGTTAGGGCTTCCTGATTAGCTGAGCTCACCTCAAACTTTGACAAGCATTTCTCTACATCACCCAAAAAACCAATTTCCCATCGTTTTAATGGACAAACATTTTCATTACTCACTACTCTTTTTGAGATTATATCGTTTTCTTTGATGAGATCAAAAGCTTAACATGTATGTATACCTAATATCGAAAGCTAATGACGATATTAGTGAAACATTAGCAAATGCATAAATAACCCAATCACTTTAAAAATGTGACAGAATTAATTGCAATAATAAAATTCGTTGACACTCAATGCTTGTATTTTTTGGCGTTTGCATTAAGTCATTTTGCCTTGGGGCTTGGGCGCACCCATGGTTATCACAAAAATTTAAAGGTGAACAAAAAATAACTTGGTGAATAAGTCTTTATATTATATTCACTCCCTAACATAATGTTATCTCTGTCGAAATCAGCAGACGAACTCTCCCGGCTTTTTCAAAAACACTAAATTCACAAAAAGAAAAGAAATACATTTTTATATGCCAAAAGTATCTCATGAGGATTGTGGATGAGGATACACTTTCAACTGAATGTTTCATGCATTCTTAAACGGAAGACAGAAATAAAATAAGAATAAAATAATAAATAAGGAAAAACATCAGGAACAACATACATATGTATGTTGTATATTGTTGAGTGTGGCGCAAGCATTACGAAGTATAAGATACATCACTGTTTTAAGCGAAACGTATGAGGAAACAACAACAAAAAGTTAAATAAAATAAAACACAAGTCCATACACGAAAACACTGAACACGTAAGTATAAAATTTATGTGGGTTAGTGGGAAATATTTTTTTTTATTTTATTTTTTTTTTTTCTGTTGTATCTTCGTGATATTCAAGGTTAAATAGGGTAGAGATGGGGTTGGTGTTTAAATGGGTACAAAATCCGTTGATTTATAGCTTCAGCAGCTTGAGTGAACGTGGGTGGCTATAAGAATGTTAACCAAAGTGTGTCGTCGGGTGGTTCTTCTACTTTTATTTGAAACACTTTTTTCATAACGGAGCATGGAGTGGAAAAGGGGATGAGAGGAATTTATTCAAAATTATACTAAAGTTAATTCGTTCTTTTTCTACTTCGTTAATAAACAGAACGCGATTCAGTTAAGCGCTCATTTTAGTGTCAACATAATTCTTTGCGAGTTTTGCCGCACTGTAGTGGAGGTTTGAAGCAAATGTCAGACACAACGAGGCGCACAGGCCGAAGCTTGAATGTTTAAGTGTGGTTAACGATTTTGTTAAGGAAGTGGTAATCTGGTACATGAGTGGAAACATTTTTTTGTTTCCAGCTCTTAAGAAGCATAGAACGAAGGTATGAATGTGTATCTGCTGCTGTTAGGTTTTTAAACTTATTTTCTTTTTCGGAAGTTGTCCTTGTAGAACTTGAAGAAAACGTTGATATTTACATAAGTGTGTACATTCATGTTTGTTGGCAATAACTGGTTTTTGGGAAGTCAATAAACATCAACAAACATACACACTCAAAGGCTTATTGAGTTTCTGATATTAAAGCAAGCAAATAAGAAGGACTTAGTCGTGAAAGAACGAAGCTCGAGAAAGGAGAATCGTTTTCCAAAGTTCACTGGCAAGGACAGCGTTTTTTTTTTGTCCTTTTTACTTGCGACTATAGGTACTATAAGGCAAGTTTTGCAATCGTGCAGAAAAAAAATTTTGAGATAACAATTAAATATGACATTACGATGATAGAGAATACGAAAAAAGTGGGTCCTGCAATTCTGTCTGTCTGTCTGTCTGTCTGTCTGTCTGTCTGTCTGTCTGTCTGTCTGTCTGTCTGTCTGTATATGGATCTACAGCCTGAACTTATAAACCGATTTTCTTCAAGATTTGCAGTTAGGGTCTGTGGAGCAGTCTACAGAGGGGTTTTTGGAATTGAGTCTCTAGGTCTTGAAATAACGGTACCTGCCATACAACCGATATGATAATACTTACTTTTCTCGAAAGCGGCTCCAACGATTTTGATAAAATTTTGTGTGAAGAATTAATTTTTGATTGTCTTTCTTATGATGTAAATAAAAATTTTGGAAAAAGTATAAAAACGGTACCTCCCATAGTACCGTTTTTTTCAAAACCGACTTTCTCGTTAATGGCTTGCACGATGTTTACGAAATTTTGTATTTTAGAAGTTTTAAGTTGTTTAAGGAAAACTGCATAGCAAGATTTGAAAAATTTTAATTTTTGAAGTTTTTAAAAAAAATTTAAAAAAATTTTGATTTTTTGAAATAACTTCAAAACCATAACTTAGATTTTTCTCAAATTTTTTGTCAAATTAACTTTTGCTAAGATCTTAAATTTTGCATACTTGAATTTTACAAAACTTTTTTTTTTAAAAAAATGTAAAATAAAAAACCATTATTTTTAAAACTGGTCCAACGATTTTGATAAAATTTTTAACGTTTATATGTATTAGAAATTGCAAAAGAATGGCGTTTTTAGATTTTCGCTTGAGACCTTTGGAATATTTAATTTAATTTTTTTCAATATTTTTCGTGACTTAATAAAATTTTCCTAATTAATGTATAGTTGGCAACCCTGTACCACCAAATATATTATAAAGAGCGAACACCAAAACCTTTTACTCAGCCCTAAGATTTTGATATCGTATTTAGAACACAATCGCAAGTTCGTGCGACCCAGTCGTGCCCATTTTTTTGTATGCAAAGTCTTCCTTCGTATCATTCTTCATATTTGTTTAACTGGCATTTTCTTGCGCCGTGTCGGAGATTTCCATTCTTTTGGATCAACTCAAAATATATCCTAGCACAAAAGATGTATATGTATATAAATGCATTAAACAATGAGGTACTTAGTTCTTGTTTTTATAATTTTCTTTCTGCCACATAACATCAACCGTAGTGATAATTCCGTTGAGACATCGAACTCGATATGAGTCCCTCCAAAGAGGGCTCCAGAACAGATGCTGAAACGTGAAGAGTGAGCTATCATGCTATATCGACTGTTGCCCAAGGATCTTCGCGAAAAGGTGGAAAAGTTAACATTCCAAACCGAGGTTAACCGCATTAATCCTGTAAAAAACACAAGCAGATCTTCTTGCGTTTGTTTGATTTCGAATGCCTCCGGTGCCATCGTAAAGTTCGTAAGCCTTGACCGATCGAAATGAAATCCAAACAAATCCCGAATTGGAGATTACAGTAAAGGCTGACAAAATGAACAAAATTCTAAACATAACAGAGATTGTTATCGGTATAACTCTGAATTATTACCAAATCGGGCATAACTGACTTCCTTGAAAAAATGCAGGATCCCAGCAAAGCACAAGATCGTCAAGATGTCAATCATATGATTGGTCAGTTTGGTCTCTGGTGTTGGTTTTTACTTGGTTGCCGACCGTGTTTTTGTGGCCACTAAAAACAACGCCCACAAGCGATTCTGATGAGTGTCTTCATGGTGACACTCTTCATGGTGGAACAGCCATCTAGAATCTAGTTGCACATGAATGAAGAATCTCAAGATTTTCTTCAACAGGATACAATTAAACAATTGGTTTGCAAGTACTCTAAGTTCATCATTTTCCCGATTTAACTGTGGAACAGCAAGAATGTTGAAGAAAAAGTTCCAATGGAAGAAGAGGAAGTCAATGAACAGGTCGACGGTGATTAACTGATTAGGAAGAAGACGCTAAAGTTAAAGAGATCGATTGAGATGAGAAAGAGTAAAAAATCACTGTGGACTAGTAGGGTGGATGGAGTCTCCGAAAAAGGATTCGCAGAGTTCTATTAGCCACTGGCTAATAATTACTTAACCTAACTTACTTTCTAGCTGAGGGTGAAGTGAGAAATGACATTGCTCAAGAGTTTGCTGTATATTCCAAAGGTTCATCCTTCTGAGAGCTTCAAGCGCTACGGAGCCAGATCGGGCAATATTAAATTGTACGTTCGACGTGTTTTCATAGCTGACGAGCTATTCGAATTTCAGTCGTGGTTGCGCTAACTCAGATGATTTGCCTTTGAACGTTGCACGTGAAACACTACTGCAGTAGAAACTCATCAAGAAAAAGTTGATTCGCTAGGTGTTGGACATGATCAAGAAGCTGGACAAGGATAACTAAGAGAAACTTTGGAAGAAATATTAAACAAACATTAAATTTGGAGTTATGGAGGATCCTAGCAACCGTTCCCGCTAAGCTAAGCTGCTCCGATTCCAAACATCCAAAGACCAGGCCATTACCAGCGTATTAAGCCAAACCAAGAATACATCTTCTTCATTGCTGGTTCGCACTTAGGTTGAAAGTTCAACCTCCGTAGAACGTCAGTTTTTAAATGACTATGAAGTCTTTTAAGGCGTTGGTGAATGTTACATTTCCGTTCTGTCCGAGTTTCAAAACGTTGCTAATGAAGAATTTGAACTCCCTGAATTCCAAGAGGGCAAGGTTAAGTTCGAGGAATCGAAGTCCACATTTAAACCTCTCGTTAAATGTTTGAATTAGGCCTAATTGAAGGATAAAATTCTTAAGACTCAAGTATCCGAGCAACTCTCCAAGCGTACTGATCGTCTGTATATTTGGCTATACAGGAAACATGGAATATCCAATGCTCATCAACAAACTCTGCCCAATGTTCCGTCCAAAAGTTGCACCTATAACTTTGCGGAGCTCTCTCATGTTACAGGCCAAGAATCGAGGCTTTTGAAATCTTCCAAAAAAAGCAATATGATTGGACCTTAAGAGGTAAAATAAACAAATCACGTTGACGCCAGAAAGCTTCGTCAAGTCTCCCGATCCAAATGCAAATGTCGTTGCATTTGTACCAGAAGGAGTGTTTGATGTTTGCAGTTCTATTCGTATCTTCCCGATCTTGTCATGATCATGACAATGACAACTTAGCTGGTCCTGCACTATTTTTGCAATATGGTATTATTAAAGTGAAGCACTATGATCAAGTTTTGTTGCTCGAAACAACTTCAACTCAACATACTGTTAAACTTTTTGTATATTGTCAAACCTTTAAAACTGTTTGTAAGTGCTGCACAATCGTGATGTAGAGTGTTCTCTTCAACAAAAGGGACATTTTTCTATCACAGAACATTGGGGAGTTTTCCCAGCCACTTTATTCAACCTAATCTTTCACAAAGGCTGATTTCGCCATCAAAAATGACTTCACTAGTGTTCTTCGATTCCAGATATTTAAACCTTAAACACTTGGGACACACATAAATTTCTGGTATAGGCATTTCTGGTTCAGAAAACGGGCAACACAAGCACTCAGTTATTTCTGCACTAATACGGTACCGAATATCTCTTACAACATTTACCCAAATGTCAAGTGCTTGTTAAAACGATGTGGGATCTTCGCTTTTGAGTGCTCTATCGCCTCATCAACAAAGAAAAGTTGATGGACTGTGGTATTATGTAATATATCAAATAGTCAATAATTTTCACTGAGAGCAGCTGACTCAAGACGTTATAGTGCACATATAATTGTAATGCTTCGGTGACTCCAGCTGGACATCTTCGTCACTGCTCCTTCATACAGATCCTTAATCACTAAAAAAAAGTCTTTGGAACTCCCGTTCTGAGGGCCATCCATAATAAATCTCTTGGTTGTCGATCGAATGCTTTTTCGAAGAATATGCAAAACATTCAAAGAATCAAGATGTACCGACTAGTTATTAGCTTGGAGATGAAAACCGAAAAAAAATTATCTCACTATCTTCTTCCAAGTTTCATATGGCTCAATGCCTTTCCCTTTTATCAAGTTATTAACTGCTTCACTAACTTCGTCAACTTTGGAGTCAGGTACGAAAATAACGTTTAGTTTAGGTTCAGCTTTTGATGTTTCGGAGAAAGCTGTTCGATTAATAAGCCGTCAGAACAGTGTCACTACTTGTTCAAATTTTCTTTCGTCATCCACGATGCTCTTTTTGTCGAAAATGTCCCACGCGATTTACTATCCCTTTAAAAGTTCAACAATAAGACCGATATAAAATAATAATTTAAGTTGTTAGAAAAGCCAGAATTCTTTTAAAAGGGAACCCGGCTTTACGACTGTTCGTAAGGCACATACATTTGCAGTTGTAACACCGTAGCAAATTAAAGTATACAATGAATCTGTGAATCTCTTGAACTTTTAGGGTTTTATTTTCCTGCCTTCTCTTACCTACTAGTCATCTACTGATCATTTCATATATCTTATTAAGATTGTCGTTTCTTTTTCTTCAAATCGATCTTTTTCTTTCATAAAGATTTAAGTTTAAATATTCTAATTCGTCTGGAGCTGACAATAAATCAAATACGGTTGTCAAAAAATTGCATGTTACGTAATTGATGTCTTGGTTTTCATTTTTAATCGTTGTGTTTTTGATTATATCTTCCTGAAGCTCTTAAATGCGCTGACGTAGTACCTTTGTATAAAAAAGGTTCTGCAATCGATCTATGCAACTTTAGGCCAATTTCCCTTCCTCCCGTTTTCAGCAAAATTTTTGAAAATATCATGAAAACTAGGATGATAAGCTTTTTGGAAAGAACTAAATACTTAATTCCTACCCAATTCGGTTTTCAACAAGGAAAATCTACTGAAGACGCCTTATTACAGTTCTGTGATCAAATAATGACTAATATTGATAAGAAAAAGTTTACAGCTGGATTATTTATAGATATTAACAAAGCTTTTGATATGGTAAATCACAACTTTTTATCGAGAAAATGGATTTCGTGGCTTTGTACTTAATTGGTTTAAGTCATATCTTGAGAACAGATGCCAAAGAGTAAAACTGCAAAAGACTAGGAGCCAAATTGGTTACCTTAATCTGGGTGTACTTCAAGGATCTGTCTTAGGACCAACTCTGTTTCTAACAGATATAAATTCACTTTTTTCACTTGATTTTAGAGGCAAACCAACTGCTTTCGCTGATGATGTTGCTTATTCTTACGGTACAAATAGTCGTTTGAATTTAGTGTCTGACATAAACTGGGATCTGGAGTTATTGAGGGTGTGGTTTGCTGAACATAGTTTGGTTATTAGCCCAAAAACTAAAATAATGTTTTTCAGTCTTTCTTTAGTGCTTAAATTAAATTTTGATTTCTACTTTCATGCATCTAAATGTAAAAGCTTTAAGTAACCTGACTATAATTTTTCACCTGGGACACCTTCCGATATTACTTATTCATGTGACCAAAACTGTAGCGCTATTTGTTTTTTAGTCGAAAAGGTTACCGAATTTAAATACTTAGGTCTTATTATAGACATTTTTTCTCTCGCACATTTTGTGCAAATTTCAATTATGTTTTTTAAATATCAAATACTAAATAAATCCCCTGAAGAAGCTGGAAAACAACTGGTGAAACGTAGAGTTAAACCAAGATGGATTAGTTTTATTTAATTACTAGCTGACCCGCCCGGCGTTGCTCAGGCCCTACGTCAATCGAATTAAGTAAGTTTAGTTAAGTAGTTTCCAAGTTTCCATTCTAGTGGGATAATAGGGATGAAATATAGTTTATGTAACTCAGGAACAGTTAAGCACTCTAACGATGACATAGTTTTTGGAATCGGCCCAGTACTGTAAAAGTGAAATATGCATTGAAATCGGTAGTAGGTGGTTTTTTTAATCACGTTCCTGTTCCTGTGGGAAGATGGCGATGAAATATTGTTTAGATTACTCAGGGACAATGAACCACTCTAACGGTGAAAGAATTTTTGTAGTACTTTCCAGTTTCTTGGTTATTTCGTCATTACTGTTTCCGTTCCCGAAAGAATATGGGAAGGAAATAGTCTTTAATACTCAGGAGCAATGAATCATTCAAACATTGAAAAATTTTCGGGATTTGGTCCAATATTTTCCAAGTTCCCGCTAATGTTGTTGTTCCCGTTCCGATGCTGAAGCTTGTGACACTTGTTGAGTACATCAAAGTGTTAGCATCTGCACCACTCAACATGGTCACAGAGACCACCAAGTGGTTTTGCAATACCCTCATTTGGTCAAAATTAAAATTTTCTTCGAGTCCTTATTACTTTACTCACTTCTTCTTAACAACAAAATAACCAAAAAACTTCGACTTCATTTCGAACCCTATATCCATTCAAGATCCTTATCTCTACCAAAGGCCTAGAAGACGCTGTCGTTGCTTAGGTCAAAGTGTATAGTATCACTTTAAATCAGTTCGTTTTGTTTAGCGAATGTAAATAAAGTTCAATATGCGGTCATTTCATATGAAAAAATAGTTTGGATTATTGTAAAAGTAACACTTTTAACTAAAAAAAGTTTAAATCTTTATTCCTACCAAATGAAAATCAAAAGAGTTCTCAAAAACAAACAATCCAATAATCTAACTATATATTTGTTATTTCATTAGCTGAGCGGCCTGGCGTTGCTCGGGCCTGTAGTTTTAAGGCTCCCGTGCTCATTCCTGTTTCTGTTGCCGTGGGATTATAGGGATGAAATCTACGCTAAGTTACTGAGGGATTATGTGGCATCCCAGTGCCGAAAGAATTTCTGAAATCTAGTTTTTAGGTTTCCGTTCCCAGACCCGTTCCTGTCGGAATCTTCCGTTACCGTGGAAATATGTGAAATATAAGCCTAATTCACTGATGGATAATATAACATCCTAGAACCTAGAGTTGAAAGAATTTTTGAAATCGGTCAAGTTACTTTAAGGTTCCCGTACTTGTTCCCGTTTCTGTTCCGGTGGGATTAAAGGGATGAAATAAAATCTAAATTACTAATTGAGGGGGATAATGTAGCAATCCTAATGCAGGAAGTGGAACGGTTATAGAAATCTGTCAAGTAGCTTCTAAGTTTCCTTTCCCAAACCCGTTCCTGTTGGAATATCCGCGAAATTTTTTGTAATTCCGTTCCTGAGGGAATATGGGGAACAAAACTTGACAGGAACCATTTATAAGTCATTGTGACTGAGGGATAATGTAACATCCCAGAATTGAAAGAATTTTTGAAATCGGTCAAGTAAGCATAAGCTTCGGTTCTCATTCCCGTTTCTGTTCCCGTGGGATTATAGGGATAAAATATAGTCTAGGTTACTCATGGAGGGGGATAATGTAGCACTCCTAGTGCCGAAAGAATTTTAGAAATCTGTTTCGTAGTTTCTAAGTTTCCGTTTCCAACACCGTTCCTGTGGGAATATGGGGATCAAGCCTTGACAGGGACCATTTATAAGTCATTGTCACTGAGGGATAATATAACATCCTAGAGTTGACAGAATTTTAAAAATCGGTCAAATAACTTTAAGGTTCCCGTTCTCGTTCCCGTTTCTGTTATCGTGGGATTAAAGGGATGAAATACAGTCTAAATTACTAATGAAGGGGGATAATGTAGCTATCCTAATGCAGGAAATGTTATAGAAATCTGTCCAGTAGTTTCTAAGTCTCCATTCCCCAACCCGTTCCTGTCGGAATATGGGGATCAGCCCTTGACAGGAATCATTCATAAGTCTATGTCACTGAGGTATGAATGTAACATCCAAGAATTGAAAGAATTTTTTAAATCGGTCAAGTAACTTAAAGGTTTCGATAATCGTTCCCGTTTCTGTTCCCGTGGGTTTATAGGGATGAAATATAATCGAAATTACTGATGGAGGGGGATAATGTAGCACCCCTAATGCTCGAATCTTTTTAGAAACCTGCCTAGTAGTTTATAGGTTTCCGTTCCCAAACCCGTTCCTGTGGGAATATCAATTTTTAAATTTTTTATGTCATAAAAACCTTCTCCTGACAATAACAAACACAACAAAAAAAGAATTGGCCAAATTGGTCCAGGCGTTGTTGAGTTATGCGCTTACCAACACATTTTGCGATTCATTTTTATATATAAGATTAATCGCATCCAACCTAATGATCATAAAAAGCCCAAAAAACAAAAATTTACTTTGGTATTTTCCATTCCAAGCTTCAATATGGCATTGTTTGTTGGGGTGGAACATACTTCAACAAAATCCAACCCTTATTGATTTTGGATCTTGCAAAAATACGCTGTAAGAAAAGTTTGTAGTAAGCCAAGAAGACATCCTAGTTAACCTTTGTTTCGCGAGCTAAAAATTTTTCCCGTGCGACATTTGTATTGTGCTAAAATTTTTTTTATGAAATCTGGTAATTGCAATTTTCGAATTATTTCTAATTATAATTTACGAGGAAACTCTTCCAACATTTTGAGTTCCTTCATTTTGGACAACGGCGTTTCGTAATTTTTATTCCATCTCATCGCATCGTCTCTTTAACAAGCTTCCATTTTTTTTTTGAGAATAATTACATCTCCTGGTATGTTTACTAGTCACTTAAAACTATGGTTTTCAGAATTGGATTATTTAAACTTGGAATCTTTTGTTTCTGATACCAAAGCTTTTTTAAAAATCTGTCATCTGGCAGACGATAGCCATCTATCGGTTGTCATCTGTTGGCTGTCATTTGTCATCTGCCATCTGACTACTGTCTTAAGGCAACAAAGTGTTTTTTCCTCTGATTTGGTGTGGTATAATATTTGGGTAATTCAAAAATACGGAAGTTTTATGAATGAAATATCCCTTTCCTGTTTGTAGGTTTTTTTTTTGTTGCATTCATAATGTGATTTAATTTTTGTTTATACAGACATGAAATAGACAGATATCTTCCTTCTATCGCTTTTTTGTAGAAAATACGTGCGAAAAAAAACTTCGTTTCAAAAACAAGTCAGCGTTTGAACTCTTGGCAAGACTATTATAAAAAACCACTCTTGCATTTTGGTTCGACTCTAAACTGATTTCCAAAAACTCCCGAATAGGACCAAATTTTTCGCCACTTTTTTCTGCGATGACAAATCTAAAATCATCTTCCAAGTTACTCCAAACATTCTTATTAATTTCAATAGTACCTAAATATGTTTTTAGAAAAATATTTTTAAACATTTACTCACTTTGAATTTGGATAAGAGCAACGTTCCGAAAAAATTCTGTAAATAAAGAAAAAGAAAACACAATCAATCAGCTTTCATGTACACAGAATCCTCAAACTAATGACTTAATTTAAGACAAACAAGAAGCACTATAAGCTAAGTGAACAATAAACAAACATCTTTTCCTGTGCTTTGGGCCTACAAATTACGCCATACTCATTTTTCTTCTTCTCTTGTGATCTACTTGAAGAAAGCAATACAGAAAAAGAAGAACTTAATGGCTAATCTTCTGTGGGAATACTTTCAAAAGACAACCAGCTTAATGGATACTTTTGACAAGCATCAAACATTAAACTTAATTTATACAAATTGACAATGTTCGCCATGCAATAATAAATAAATCTCCTTGTATCTGTTCTGCCGCGATCATACTCTGTGACTTTGCTGCTAATTCTGAAAGTCGAAGTGAAGAGCGTGTGCTCTTCGAGATCAATTCGCGCACTAGAAACCAAACCAGGCATTCGTGCGCGTGTAGTTAAATCAATTATGCTTGCAACATGCTCTTTCGGTGTCAGTGATCCTTCCGTCAATCATTGCTTCCAGCTGCGTCTAAGCCCAAACGATGATGATGTGCTTGTGCGCCTATAGCTTCATGTTATGTAATTCAACCGACAGCATACTTGACATGCTTCTAGAGCTCTCTAGGCTATGCGACACAGGCACAGATAAAAGTATATATTCGCTATCTGTCGTATTAATCGTGCAAACCTTTGTGGATGGCTAGTCTCGGCCCTAAGATGTCAGAACAAAATATCTGCGCTTATTTAATGGGAGAAATTTCCCTGATTAATCTGTTAGAAGCATTCCAAATGGGTTGCCATTCCATTTGTGTTGTTTGCTTGTACAGTACGATGATTATTCTGGTTGCGAAATCATTTTCACTGCACTGCACTGAAACATGGAGTCTTCGTTTAGCGGTTTATGGGTCTGAGGGTAATGATACTTTTAAGTGACGTTCGTGTAACACAGTAACCCCCAGTGACTTCGTGGTGCTTAAGTAATTGACCAGTGAAGTGTGTCTATTAGGATTTGAGTGCGAGATATGCGATGGAGTTGCGTGGGAGTGTATAATTTTGTTTGCGCATCGGTTGTAGGCGGATTCTCGTTGCTGACAATTGTATAATAATATTTGCAAGGCGTACCCGACCACAAAGAGTGTGTCTTTTCATGGCTACGGTTGAGATTTTTATGAGTCAAACGGAGAAACAGGAAGCAAAGAAATTGTTGTTGAAGAGTGAAAAATTTCGCAAAAGAAAAAATGGAACTTTTCAATTTATCCCAATTAAGCTTCTATTGTGTTTTTGACTTTTTTATTCGAGAAAAGAAGCAATGTACTTAAGGAGGAAGGTAATCGTAACTTTGTGTCTGTTGTACCCGTGGTGTTATGATTCAAAAAATTACTTAGAGTTCGAATTGCCAGTAAGACTTGAAATGATTTTTCTTTTGAGAGAGTCTTTCAAATGTAGTTCTTTAATGGAAAGCGTTTTGTGCAGCTTTTCATTAAAAGCTCATAGAAAATTGTTAACCATCTAAGTTTCTCACAGGAATCGTTCAGAAAAATTAATTAAGCCCGCCTCATCCCAAGCTTGTTATACGTAGAGGGTACAGATTGCTGAATAAGTCCGTGCATAATCGCAAAGGTAATGCAGCCTTTAACTACCGATCATCTCTCAGGGATCTGTCAGAGCAATTTACCATTCACCTATTCTGGGTGCCGGGACATAGAGACGTTCCAAAAAACTGCAGAGCAGATGAACTCCCCAGAAACGGAACACTTCTGCTCTCCTCACCGAAAACGGAGAGTATCGGCATACCAATCGCTACATACAAACTCTTGCTCAAGTAGGACGCATATAAGAATACTAATCTGAGATGGTCAGGCAGTTTAACGTTTAACGCAACGAAACAGATCTGGCTAGATCTTAAGGGGTCGAACGGCTTGATCAGTCTCAAAAGAAAACACATTAGTTCGACGATAGGTGTTACCACAGGACACTGTCTTATTGAAAGACATGCCGCAAGGCAAATAGTCGACTCAAACGATTTTTGCAGAAGCTGTTTGGATGAGGAAGATTAAGAAACTATCTCCCACCTTCTCTGTTCCTATTTTTTGTTGATGACCCTAATGATTTTGCTCACATCGACGCCCTCGTATTTCCCGCTTCATTGTAAGCTCGAAGTGGTTCCGTTAGGGTAAGAATACTTTAGATTCATTGTGGTATCACAATTTTTTTCCCAAACGGAAAAACACCCTGAAGTTGTTGTTTGAATTAAATTGTTTAAAAGAGACATGCGATATGTTATTTTTTGGTTTTTAACATCCCGAAAAAATGTTCTCATCTTGTGTAAGATTTTGTTCGATAAATTCTAGTTCCGTAAGTGTTGCTAAAGACGAATTGTGTTGGGCGCCCGAGTAGAGAACGGTGCCACGCTCTTTCTCTATATGAAACTGAAAGCAGAAAAATTATAGAAAAACACAGACATGTTGACGATTTTGTAAACTCTTTATGGTAAATCGTATGTTAACTTTTATTTTAATTGAAGTTTAACAACACCAAATGTGACACTACTTTACAGCAGGATACCAATAGCTCATCTTATTTTCTTTAATTGTTTTTGCGAGATTCAGATTACAGAGATTTACTTAGCATCTGGTAAAGTAGCAATACCTGTGTACAGCAGTGTCTTTTCTCAAAGCAATTTTAAAACTGTATATATTTGAGTTTGTATTTGAAGTTTTTACTGTCATCTGGACAACCCAAATGACTTATACCTTTGCAAAATATACATACTTGCCACTGTCCAAGGCATCAACTATTCTCTTGTTAGTGCTGATGTATACCTTTATGATTTGAACGTTAATATCAACTTTCACAAAAACAAACTTTCCATCGAGATACTGAATTTTAATGACTTTTATGTTGACATTTCGGAAATAAATTGATTAATTGAAAATACTAAAAGGATTGACGTACTTGTTCTCTGAAAACAGTTTTATGGAATTTGCAGATTATGCTTTCAGTGTTTCAAATAAATCGTCTGACCTCAGCCTAAGGTCTCGTTTAAACGGACGAAGTCTTCTCATAAATAGCATTTTTTCTGTCCAGATGTTCGTAGAAGAGGCAAAAGACGCTATCAAAATATGGACCCTATGTTACCAGCTCTCGCCATGTTTGCGATGAGAATCTGTAACTTGATGCGATAAAATACAGGACATTCACAATGGGGAAGTGCCCCGCAGTGTCGTCATAATCTTCACCAGATTCATAAAATGTGGTAAGTGGTATCACATAGGTCTCACACGTTTAAATGCTTGGCAAAAGAGAAGTGCCCCATGGCAACGCTAATAAGCTTTCTACAGTCTTTTCTGCTACGAGGTGGCAAAAAGTGTTGCAGTTTTCTCTACTAAGTTTGAGGAACACACGTTCGGTCTGTCTGCATCCAATGGAAGCATTCCATCTACGATTGTGCTCTTGACAGATCCAATCGCTGAATAAAGCCCTCACTGAGGAACCCGGCAGACCAAGCGCTTCGCCTCTTCAGGTTCTGGGAAAACCGTCTGAGATCCTTGACTCGCAAGCCAATCGCATATATCGAATCAAAAAAAAAATAGTACAAAAAAAATAGTACGTATACACCAGAGTGGCTCTAAGTAGTTTGGCCTCCGCGCCAATGGACAGTGCTCATGTTTATTCTTAGATTCTTGGTGACCATTTCATTACAACTTATCTCAAAACTTGGCTAGTCCCAACAGAAAACAGAGAATGTTTTACCACTGGTATCGCCTATCACCTGGTAAGTCGTCCGATAATAAATACATACCATGAAAAAAGCTTTCTAATAAGCCGTTCGGAATCGGCAGAAAATTGTAGTTCTTCTTTATTCCATCATAAGACATTGTTGTGAGAAATACGCTAATTCATGGGGCTCTCCGCTCTGTTGAGCCATCCTACGATGCAAGTATACATGATAGCACTGCAATACTTTAACCGTGATAGAATTAACAAACAACAAGTAGCTAAAGTGATAAGGGAATGATTAAATTTTTAAATCTTCGCAAAAGTAAACATGGATGCTGCTTTTGGTTTGCATTTTGCCAATATGATGTCATTTATTAAGTCGGTTCTAATTATTTTTGGTCCATCTGTAAAATAGTCGAAGTTCATTGCACTGTTTACATTTAACATCATCCCGGTACTTTAAATTTTCAAAAGCAATATATCAACACTACACGGCTGTGAACTTCCGAACAATAAGAATAAATTAAAAGCAGAAATAAAAGTGGGCTAACGTGGCTACCTAGGGGTACATCAGAATTCAAATATTTTTGACACGAAAATACATCGTAAATAAGATTTTGTTTATTTTCGTTTTAAAAATAAGCAGCTTATTGTATTGGCTATGTAACTTCAAGTAGATTTAAGCACAGCTTTCGAAATACTATTTTGAAACCTCGACAGATATAAGCCTGTTTTTAGCAAGCCGTTTGACTTGCAAAAACAGTAGTTGGTAAGGAATTCGTTTATTTGTGTAGGAAATACCGGTTTCAAAATAGTTAAATCCGCAACTATAAAAGCTAAATTGAGAACAATATGCATGTACTTATAGCTTTTTCGTCCATAGAACTTTGCAAAGATTGCTTTTCCTTCAACTTGATTTTTTAATCATCATGGAAGCATTCCCTTTCAAAGAGTGCCATAAACTGGCCCAAAAGGATGTTGGGGCTCGATAACAAAATTTAATTTTATTTAATGCAGCTGCTCACGCACTTCCATTCACTCTCAATTCTTGTCGTTATATTGTCAAATTCTTGACTGACAATCTTCGATGTCCCGCTTCAGATTAAAATCAAATCGAGCACCATCTGGGACTTATTTGTCACGGCATGGCATCTTATTCACACTTTTCTCCCTTCAGAGCTAATAATCAGCTTAAAAGTGTGTTATTACCACTATCGCCTGCACCGCCACCTTCAACCAAGTACCCACAAACAACACAAATCACTTTCAAAAATGATGTAAGGAAAAAATGTCGCAAAATAAAAGTCGTATCGTAACAAGGCAGATATTCGTTCTTTTCGTAGCTTTTAATTACAACACTAGCGATAGCAGCGAAGCACAGAAATTCTTATATTCTTTTGGTTGCTGCTATAGCTGATGTTATAATCTTGAGAAGTTTGTCATCGGACCCAAAAAGGGCCGCTCAGAGATGATGTCATTAAGACAGATTACGGTGCAGATTTTCATCTTCGTTCCATTGCGCAGCCGACCATGGAGCCTTTCTCAAGTGGTGATTCTTCTATTCCCGACTTTTATGGAGGTAGTTTTGTCTTCTTATTATATTTATGATATGAAAACACATACATTCGTATATTCAGTTCAGTTCATAAGAAGAGGGATAAAGTGATTGGAGCATGAGTGAAGCTCTGCTTTTCTTGCATAATGGGATACGTGATAGCGCTGAACGCTTATAAAAGGTTTAGGTAAATAAATACATAGGCGTGTGTGTGGCTGCTTGCTATTGTTCGAAGGTGAGATATTCTATCAAGGTGTGACAAATCCAAATATAAAGCAGGAAAACAAGAAAATAATATCTGTACACATGTTCTAGGAAGTGTATAACGTGTAATGTCATTATGCGACAGTTTTTTTTTTTTCTTCTGCTTGTGAGAACAAAACGGAGTGTTCAAATATCTATGTTTTCTCAAGTAGTTGATTGGAGGTTGTTACAATGTTCACACAGAAAGATAAGTCTACCTTTGTGTGAATTACCACATGTGGTATGGGAGTAGAGTATTAGTAAGGCCAATTGAGGTAATCTTATTTAATCCGGAAAATCTGTGCTTTTTAAGTTAATTGTATGATCAAACTGTGAAGATCGATACACAATCAATCTTTGAACAGTAAATTATTTGTTCTGTTTTCTTTTTGAGAACCATGGAGGTCTAATGTAAATTCAGCGTGGCTCATGAATTTTTAGCTGAAGCTGATAAGAATACTGCCCCGATGCGCAGTGGCAACCGAAGTCTTATCAAAAATAAAGCCATTTTGCATACCAATTCTACACACATTAACCAGTCCAGAGTAAATTAAGTCGTTAAAAGACCGACATTTAGCAAAAGCCAACAGGTGTGTTGATTGAGAACTAGAACTAGAAAACCACTCCACTACACCCCGAGCTGCTTTTGTTCGCTGAAGAATAACAACAATAGGCTAAAATTTTCTCAAAACAACGTTTGTTCTTTGTCAAAAAATAACTCGATTTTTAGTTCTTGCCTTAGTGATTAAAAAAGAGTAAACGATGACATCACTGTATATGTAAACATCATCGTCAAAAAAGCTTGATTATTTCATTTTATGAACACAATCTTAAGCCGTTTCGTATATTTAGACAAAATGTTAATATCACTTTGAACATGCGACTCTAAATTACTGAATGAGAAATAAGACTTCCTTCATCTTTCGCTGAAACAGACAAATAAACACACATAATATAAGCGAGCACTCCCTCACAACAAGCTATTGCTACAATGCAATACAGTGTTCCAGTGTAAACACAGTTTGAGCCAATTCATGCCAATTCAAATAAACTTAATTTGCAAACAACACACAGTTGCATCACTAAAAACACAAAACAAGACCCCAATATTGGTTATGAGTTTGTTTAAGAACTTTTTGTGTTGCTCTTCTGTGTATCAACTTTCATCGCACACTCTTGAAAATACAAAATGGGAAAAGTACAGTCATAGATCAAAAAAATAAAAATAAAATCAACTGAATAAATCGTCAGAAAAAAAATGTATATTTCGGTGGTGCTCTCTGATCTGGATTATTGTTTTGGTGGCCTTTTAACTCAATAGAAACATAAAATTCATTCCTTGAATTTATTATTGAAAACGAACATATCTAGAGTCCCGCATGTGTGGTGCGAGAAAACAACAAATTCATTTATTTGCCAGCCTAGTTCTAAAAAGATGTATCTAAGTGTGTATCTTTTTTTATCTTTTTTTTTTTTTAAAAGAGGTATTTATTGGTTCTTCAGAACTCAGATACACTCAAATTCAGAGTTCAAATAGAAGTTCAAGCTGAAAAGTTTCTTTTTTGTGCTTGGTATGTGTCTTAGAACACAATAAAAGGCAAAGTTTTGTGTTGGGAATAATTTTTATTGTATTCTAATTAGATGCTATCATAAAACTAGGCAATTAGTGTCTTAAATACGCAAAATTTAGCCAATACACAGACGTGAGTATCTGAGTGAAAGATCTCATAACAGATGTGGTCGAATTAGTTGAATTCTTGAATAGTAAACAGCTTCTTTTTCTGCCACTTAAGCGTTTCGAGAAAATACATATATTCACGTGGTATTTGTTTAAGGCTTTTTATGAAATCTGAAAAATTTAATTGATATTGGATTTATGTTTTATGTGCCCATGAATGATTTTAAAACGAGTACATGAAGCAGAGGGAATACAACGACTATTAAGCCTCTGGGTGTAGGAAAATATTGTTCTTACCAACGATTTCTAGTGAATTCTCTGAAATTTTTATCACTATAAACATGACTTGGATGGTGCAGCTCAAAATTAGTCGGGTACAATCGCAGCGTAGGGCATGCGCAGTGAACTAATTTTTATTTTACAGAAGAGCAAGCGCAGTGATCAAATTTTAATTTCTATAGAAGATACTTGAAAATACGAGAAACTTCTAAATACTGGGCGTGAAATAAGCCCAAGAAGTAAGGAGTTGCTATCGCTATCCACACTTCTTTAACAGTTAAAAAAAACAAGGTCTTAGATACTTGATATTGATCTGAAAGCATTACGATCGCATTAATAGCCTCATTTCCAAACACCTAAGACCCGATAGCAAAACAACTTGATAACAAACGTTACCCATAAATACGGAAACTAACTAAAATTGATAGAATATTATCTTGATTCGTCAGTGCCTGTGTACCTCTCTAAACGTATTTTTAGTCATAAAAACATATTTATCACATATTTAGCAATATATGACAGAAAAGACTTATACAGGGTGGGTCATCTAGTGGTTTCTTTATAAATTATATTTTATACTCGAAATCACGACAAAAAGTCAGTATCATAACTCGGCGGAATGAAGAGTTGCCTATAAGTCTACCAACCATAAGAAAAAAAATCTCGGCATACAAAAGAGGTTCTATAAATCACTAATCGTAAGCAACAATATTCCAGCATGTGAAAGGTTCAAAGGATTTGGGTAATAGAATTACACATGTCTACGACGAATGCTTAATTGGCCTATAAATTCTTGTTTGAGAAACGTGAATGTCATCAATCAAACAACATTTTATGAATGAAACAAAACTACATTGGAAGCTAAAATATTCATCCTTCGCACGAATTGACTTAAGCCTTTTATCCACTGTCGATTTTTCTTTTCAGAATACAAAAAAAATTATACTTGGCTATGGATTTTGAAGCCAAAAAACAAAGCAATCCGTAAATGGAACTACTTGTAGTTCATTAATATAAAAAAAAAAAAAAAAATAAGGGACGTCCACTCAAAGCCTTCTGCAAATTGAATAAGACCATTTTTGACGTATATTTGTCAATTAGAATAACAACAGACGCAAAAAGGGACATAATGAATATTTTAGCAAATCATTTCATGGGTTACGATTCTGAATTTGAATAGAAATTCCCAAACTGAAGTTGCAGCTCGTCAATCCACTACTAAAAAGAGGGAAGATTTTTTTTTATTGAATAGGCTCCAAAATTGATGACAGTTTGATAATTTAGTGGAAGGGTGCGTTCACATATTAAATTGAAAGTAGCCAAGTCCCTTTTGGAAAGCCTTATATAACCTTAGAACTGCTTAATCGCCCGATCTTGGAGGTAACTCATAAGGTCCAAGACTCCAAACTATGTAAAAATTCGGCGTCAACAGCCATTTCGTGTAGAGACAATAAACCGAACGAACGCAGTACATCTGCATTTCGTAATTTTTATTCGGCCATTTAAGTTTAGAGACGAATCTCTTCTAACAATCTCATTTTGTTTATTAATATTGTAGTTTTTCCTTGATTTTTTATTACATGTTATTTACTTTTTCCAAGTTACTCATTTTTAAATTGTCATCGCTGTTTATAAAAATATTAAATTTTTTTTTTTTAAAATGTTGTTCTAGCCACCCCATGCTCATGTCAAGAATTTCTTTCATACGTTTGTGGGATAAGTCAATGAATAGTTTTGACTGACGATGGCCATTTGAGTTGTTCCAGGTGCTGATCATGTTCTGTCGTTCCCAGGTAGCTAATTCGTTTTTAAGGCTACTGATTGGGAGACCACAGTAGGGTTCAGGGCCTTTGAATTGGGACTGAGAGCCAAGTCTAGCAAGTCGGTCAGCCTCTTCGTTACCCGGTACGCCTTCATGACCAGGCACCCATGAAAGAGATATTTTATTGTGAGTAGCTAATTGAACTATACATGTCAGGCAGTTCCAAACTAGTTTGGATTCGATTTTTGTCGAGGACAGAGCCTTTAGTGCTGCCTGACTGTCAGAGCAGATTAGGATACTTGATCTTCGGAGGTTTCTTCTAATGCATTCCCTAATACAGAATTCTATAGCCATTACCTCTGCCTGAAAGATAGTAGTTGTGTTACCAAGGGATATAGATGATTTAAAGTTGGGACCGTAAATCCCTGCACCTACACCGTTGTTTGTTTTTGAACCGTCAGTATACCAGATGTATTGGAAGTTATTTGTAAGAATTACAGGGTTCTTCCATGCTGAGCGGTTTGGAAAGATTACTTCAAAGGGGTGGTGTAACATTATGCGTTTAGGCATAAAGTCCGAGGAGTGGGCTGCAGGCGATTTCAGTATTGGGAGCACCGGCAGAATACTCATATGTCCTTGTAAGTTTTCCTTTCTCGAGTAGTTAGTGAGATGAAGCTTTAGTCCGCTTAGTGCAGCAGTCTTCTTTACTCTTTGATGTAGCGGAGGATAATTTAATAAACTTTCTAACGCTAAAGTTGGGCAGGTGCGCATTGCACCTGTGATACCTACACAGGTTAGTCTTTGTAACTTTTGCAAAGATTTGCGGGCATAAACTTGTTCTGTTTTTTGCCACCAGATCAGCGAAGCATAGGTTATGATGGGTGTGATAATAGTGAGGTAAGTCCAGTAAATCATTTTTGGCCTAAGTCCCCACTTTTTACCAAAGAGTCTAGAACAGGCCCAGAAAGCATTTGTTGCTATGGTTTTGTCTAGATGAGGTTTCCAATTGAATTTATTATCCAGGGTTACTCCTAGATATTTGACCTCTTTGGAAAAATTAATTTGAACACTATTTAGGGATAGTGTTTGGAAAAATATAGATGTCACTAAGTATTTTTCTTTCTTATATTTAAAACTTGTAATTAACATTAGTTTAACTAAAAATTACGTACCTGCAAAATGTATAGAAAACAATGATGAAGTCTAATCTTATCTAAGTTCTTTGATTCTTCTACGATGGAATTGCTAACAAAACTGAGCATAAATCAAGGGACAGCTGTCAAAAATACCAACTTTTCCTTTTCTCGGAGTTAAAGTGATGCCAGACTGTTTAGTAACGCTATTTTGATAAAATCATCGATTTCTAGTCAATTTCTTAATGACCAATACCTATACCTCCACAAGCTTCTTTTAAATTCCTAACACATTTCGAGAACAAACAATTTTATCTTAGGTAGAAAGTGCTTTACACGGCAAGACAGACCTTATAAAGGAAGAAGTAACGGTTTCCTTTTTATTTAGATGAAATATCATGAATTTTTATTGATGGTAGTGCAATAAACAGGGAATTGAAATATTGAGAATCTTGTCACTTCTGCTCTCAGGTCTCATCAACTCTTGGAAGACTTCGCAAAAGGCGATATCCGTGGAAAAACAACTTTCAGTTTGTGGAGTTCGAACTTCAAACCCCCCCACGTAACAGGCAAACCAGTACGGCACAGGCAGCTCATTAATTAGTTTTCAGTAACGTAATATTACATCGAATGCAACAATTCTTACGTCGATATCATTGTTGGTTCTCGAAGAAGTGAGACAATACCACTAACATATACCCACCAGTTCTTCCCAAGAAACGGCTAAATCGATTTTGTTTAAGACTTTATCAGTTATCAGTTCAAACCATGCGTCAAATGAAACTAGTTCCAAGTCGATATCATTTTTGCTTATCACAATATGTAATCAACACGAAAAAAGATCACATGTGTACGTGCACACAAACATACAGTATCCACTTCCAAACCATATCATTCAACTACCAATTAACAAAATCAACCCCATTGTAATGACTGAAAACTTTACAACGAGTAAACTGGAAAATTGACTTGAAAGAGATTTTAGCACACCAACTTTACATTAAAAAAAAAAAAAAACATGAAAAAACATATAAATTTTTTTTCTTAGCTGCTAGGCACTTAAAAACTTTCTCCGACCCTAGATCTGTGATTGTATTGAAGTAACAATTTGACATATCATCATTCGACTCGGTTTTGAAGTTCGATTGAAGAAACTATGCAAAATAATTGCCTATTTCATTGAAACCATTAATGTGGTTTTTTTATACTTCAAACTACAGTGGTTAACAACTCACTCCTTCGGAGGAAAGTGTGTACTAAGTGCAAAAGCATCGTAAGTGAGAAAAAATAAAATAAAACATGAGGTTCTTTTAGTAAAGCGTAGAAATCTAAATACAGAATATGAACAATGGTATCCCTTGATGAATAGACAGACGAATCAAACAAAAAATAACTCTTCTTTGAACAAAAGCTTTATATTTTCTAACCCATTTTGAAATAATTTACCGACCTAATTCAAAGAAAACCAAATTTGTCAATGTCACTCCATAGCTGAACGTGGATCAGCTTTGCCTCATTGTTCCACTTTTCGCACATTTAAAAGTGCGAATTTCATTGCTTGATGGCAAACGACAAATCACTCCTTTCTCATTTCGTATCCGTATCCAAACGAAGGTTTCCGACAAAGTGCTGAGCATTGTTCTCTGGATCACCCATGAAGTGCTTGATTTTGATGTAGTACACATTCGGTACCCAGTTTATCTCATTTATCACGAGCTCGGACTCACATCTGGAATGTATCACATCGATTGAGTACATGCAAAACAAAATGATCGCAATCAATTCAACCACTACGCACCGGCATGCACCGTCAGTGCTATCAGAGACTGACCTATTGAGATAGAAACCGCACTTAATCCACCCCCGACTAGTTCCGACTATTCATCCGGCCAATCAGTCGGCAAACTTCAACGCATTTAATGGAACTGACACAGAAAATTTATGTTTGTCCGCAATGAGTACTTTCATGACATCATAAACAAAAAGTAAATACCTATTCAAGTTATCATGTACATATACCAAGCTGCGATTACTGTTTGCAGTTGTTCAAGGCTTGCAGCAACTCATTTTAAGATCTTGAGAATATTTACAGGCACTTAGCTTTTATGGTTGTTCTTCGCCTTAATACACTGAAATTTTAGCCAATTTTAGGAGAAACAAACATTACACGAAGCAGTACGATCTAGCACGTGTTTCTTCACAAATTTTGCACATCTGAAGAAGGTGCTAATTTTGCTATAACATTGAGACTGGAATTAAATGAAAAACTTTTTCAGCACACTTCGATTTAAAAAAAACCTACACCAAAGTAATATGAAACGAAATGCGGCAATACGTTGATGAGAGCCATAAAATGAATTTGTCAATTAAACATGTTTTACATAGAAAGATTAAAAGCTTTAATTTCACAGTACACGAATCTGATTCATGCGGAAAACCACCCATGCTTAACTTGTCATCCCAACCAAAACACTGGCCGAGTAGAATAACATTGCACACAGTCAAATAACTTTTAATCCGACCATGAAACCCAACTATAGACGGTGTGTCGTGGACGTGCTGGAACAGCATCTTTTTCATTCATTTTAATAAATGAATGTGGCTATCCAAATGAAAATTTCAAAACAAAGTAACGACTGCAACAGGAAACTCCAGGGAGGAGGAAATCATTTTAAATTCCACGCTCGAGATGATGCGTTGGGATAAACTTTTTATGAGTTTTATATTCGCCATAGAGAAGCAGTCTACGAGTGTACGAAAAAATAAAACATAAAAAAGCCAACATCGTTTGTGTAAGGAACAACAACAGCAACGATAAGCTTTAGCTTAACTTAAAAGTACAGCTATCTTGCTTCTAAATCTGCACCTATATAAGATCCCAAGGGAAATGAGAGTTTCCTGCCATCACAGTGGCTCTTGTAATGAGTCTTTTTATTTTTGTTTGTTCAATTTTGCAGGTCAAATTTAACTTCATCGTTGAAATTAAATTGGGTGCTTAACTGTTATTTGAGAAAGGAATTAATTTATTTAATCTATGGCAGTGCCAAATAAAGAAACAAACAGCAAAACGTTTCACTTTCAATGGCGGGACGGCCGTGGGGTTTTTTTTCTTTTTTTTTGTTTCCTTTTTATTTTCCTTGAGCAGGTGCTTTTCATCACAAAATTGTTTTCATGCTTCCTTAGAACCCATTTGAATTGGAGAACAAGCTGCAAGTAGTAAGGCACTCTTGCCTCAAGGAGAGAGAATAATGTAGTAGTAGAACAAATTTTTCTAATGACTTCTGTATTGATGTTAATCGGGGGCACTTTGGCAAATTGCTTTGTAGCCTTTAAAGTTGAAACTTTGTTCAAAATGAAGTTATTATACTTTCCAAAGACTTGACGGCAATGGCTTTATAAAATGGAAAATGCTACGTAATGCAATTTGAACATTCACATTGGCTAGTGCCTAGGAATTTCATTTTTTCAAATAGACAATGCAACAAACGTTTTGAAATTGCAGCTCCAAAGCGTTATCATAATTAGTCTACTATATAAACACTCAATTGAAAGGCATTGGGCACTTGATAGACATCAAAAACCTTTTAGGTAGGCATAGTTTTAATGAAACGTAATTGAAGCTGATGACACTTTTGACAAAACAAGCTATAAACCTTGCAGCCTAAGTTTTTGCTTTCACTTGCCTCGTCTATAAAATCGAAAGTGGCACACATGAAAGTATGTACAAATGTGTGAGGGGCAATTTGTTTAAACAAACGCTAAGCACTTCAAAGACCTAGTGGCTTCGTTTGAAAACACCGGGTTGAATGACAATTGAAAGAAGACAAGTATACCTACGCAATTTGTATCTTATCAGGCAATGGAAATGCATGAATGAGGAGGTACTTTGTCACTTTGTGGATTGTTATAAAAGTCTCTTGATTTGTTTTTGTGGGTTCATCGACTCAGAAAGCGATTCGGTCGTTTTTATTTCGGTTTTTATTGATTGATGTGACAGTTAATGGAATATTATAAATCATCACGGATTTATCGGTTAAAACATTGCTTGGTACTTTTTTGGTACGCTTTTATCGTTATGTTTATGTCATGTGTTATATGGTCGTTATAAGAAAGCTAAAAATAAAGATAAGTAATCGTTACGGTGAGAAGAGCCTTCTTCAGTGGAAAGTAAAAATAGTCACGCTACTCTAAGTAACTATTTTATTTGATTTTAAACGAAATAAGGTGAATCAGAAAAGCAGTTTTCAAGCTAAACCAAAGCAAAAAAATTGGGATAAGATGGAATATTATAATATACATGACGGTAGAGAATGCATACACTTTTACTTGGGACACGGGCACTTTACTTTTGAGCTACAGTTAGTAGAGTGTTTGGTAGATAGGCCGGACGCGTGGGTTCAAATTCCGCTCTGGTCATCTTCAGCCTCCCAGTTTCATATGGACGCCCCCTTGAGGTTATATGTGAAATCACTAACACCTTATTTCCGACAACTGCAACTAAAAAAAAAGGGAAGGCTGCTACCCTGGTAGTACATACAATAAACCGAAAATTAGGTCTGAGTTCACCAGATTCTTTAATATTCCAAGTGCTGAAAAGATTACGGGTCCCCACAAACTTAAGACTAGAATCTTCCGCAGTCAAAAAAGTCAGAAGCGCTGCATCTTATGCTTATAAAAGTTTTGTCGGCCTTACCTGAACAACCGTTTTGAATTGCAATGAGTAAAAACAAAACAGTTCATAATTTTAGTCAGTAAGCATTGTGAAAAGAAGAGATTGAATAAGTCAGAAATTCTGAGTAGGGTGAGTCCCTGAATACTCTTTAGTTGTACACAGCATATGCCACAATCAACCTATTGAACATTAAATTGCCAAAACGTGTTATCAGATATCTTGGCGGTGATAATTGGCAATTTTCTGTGTAGACTCTGAAGGACCTATATGTGGGACACATGACGTGATGGCTAACATATCTGGCTGTTAAGCGTTAGGTTCGTGGTATGAGTCCCAACAGAAAACAAAAAATTTTACTTCACGGGTATCGAATTTCGCGAGGACTTGGCAAGAAAATTGTAGGTTCCACCATTCCCATTGTGAGAAATGCGCTAGGACGCTTGGTTCTTTTCGCCACGCGATTTATTTGGTTTATGTGAAGGACCGATGATCGGTAAACAATTTGGAAATCAAGAGAGTAAAACTGTTATGACAAGCACCATCTCAGATCTCGCTCACCAGTTCGAATTCGACACAAATAGGTTGGTCTTTGGAATGAGCCGGCCCTAGCTTCCCTGAGTTTTGCTGAGCCTACTTTTGCCAATTTTGTCTTCGACAGTGGAGCAAGGTTAAACCACACTGATGCACGAGAGAGAAAGAGAGAGAGAATAAGGTTTGCCATATCATGATGGAAAGATAACTCGAGCCAACAACGAGTCGAAATCATTAAAATTCACTAACGGAATTCGGAGTCACTGGCCTCAACATTAAGAGCGCTACGTCCAATTTATGGTAGTCATAATAGTCCTAGCAGATCAACAATTGAGCATCTAGTGGAAAAATTTGAATCCACAGGCACAGTACAAAATATTTCCGTGCCAGTGAGACAAAGTAGTGTCCGCAGTGTCGAGAATATTACTGCTGCTGAGGCTTCAGTTGCAGAAAGCACAAATGTGTCTCTCACACGTCGTTCTCAAGCGTTGAGCATCTCTGTGACGTCGTTGTGGCGAATTTCGCGAAAAGATCTTGGCCTGCATCCTTACAATATTAAACTGACGCAAGAACTGAAGCGAATTGACCACCAGAAGCGTCGTATGTTCGTGAATTAGGATGAGCAACAACTTGAAAATGATTCGGATTTTCATCGAAAAATCATATTCAGCGATGAGGCTCATTTGAGGCTGAATGGCTTCGTCAATAAATAAAATATGCGGTTTTGGTCAGGCAGTAATCCACACGTTCTCCATGAGTCTTCATTGCGTCCCGAAAAAATTACGGTTTGGTGTGGTTTATGGGCCGTCGGCATCATTCGCCCGTACTTCTTCCGTGATGATCAAGACTGGCACGTTACTATGAACTACTGTTCAACGATAACCGAATATTTTTGGCCCCAATCGGATGATATGGGTTTGGAGGACATGTGATTCCAACGGGACGGCGGGCGCCACAAGCCACACAGCGAAATTCATTCAATCAATTTATTGGAAACCAAGTTTGGAGAATGTGTTATCTCACGAAATAGTCCAGTCGCATGGCCGCCTCGGTCGTGCGATTTGACGCCGTTAGAATATTTTCTGTAAGGTTACGTCAAGTCTTTAGTCTATGCCAACAAGCCAGCGACGATTGATGAACTTCGTACGAATATCGAACGTGAAATAGCAGCAGTATCATAAATCGTTATGTTTGAAAACCGTCGAAAATTGGGTTCAACGTCTGGAAGCCGTGCAAAAGAAATTGAGTTTTATACATAATGGCATCAAACGTACTTTCACAGAAATAAAGAATTTTAATGATATCCAAAACAGTTTTTGTTTTATTTAAAGAAAACTTTTGTAGCGCTCTTATTAAAAAACCCGATATGTTGCTCCCGACGCAACTTCACCCCTTTAATTTCCGGAAGTTTGTGAATTTTACAGGAAACCACTGCGTCTAGTCACTGCTGTATGATGTGAAAACCAGTGAATTATGTAGTGTTATTTGTTCTGCGAACTGGTCTATCGTCCAATAGAAGCCAAATGATTGGTGAGAGTGTTTTGAATAGTTGAATTAAATATTTTTCGTATCATTTGCTTTTTTTTTCTCAAGTTTATAAAGGCTTGATCAAATAGAGAAAAAAACACGACTTGGCAATTTGGTAGCACAATGTATTTGGTATATGACTTTTGGGTGTTAGCTTCAAAATAAATAAATAAAAAAAAAAATTGAAACAGCCAAATAATAATTATCTCGAATTTCAAAACTTACAATTGTTTTTCATGAGTACCACCATTTGAGAGGAATTAGTAAGCCCTCCAATGTTGCTAATCTGACTGGGCTCAGAGCGCACCAGAAGAACGATGAAAAGAAGATCTTCGGGAAAGGAAACAGCAAAGCAAAGATGTCTCTTGAAATTCCAACACAACTGTTCCAAAACAATAAAGCGTTTTAATAAATTAAATTTAATTAAATTATAAATTAAATAATAAAACAAGCGAAAAAATAAAGTATTGTTGTTGTCTTTATATGAGCACTGATGGGACTATTTTTGAATGTTATGAGCTCCGAGAAGACCACTTGAAAAAGAAAGGAAGTTATTTCACCAACCGGTTTTTTTCTTGTCTTTCCAATTATACTCGAATTAGGATACAATTTGCATAATGGTAACTTTTTCAGAAAATAGGTTCGATACTTGTTTTTGGATTATTTGGAACAACTATCCCCTCCCGAAGCATCGGTTTGGGAATCTATTTGTTGAGCTTTGGCTGAGATCGCATGGTTGAATTTTTCAAAATCATTTGCATTTTGTTCGTTTTTGCTCTTATCATCGCACTTTTGCTAAAAAAAAATTGATCTGAGGAAACATCCTTCCCTAGAATTCGCCATGATTTTAATGTTCATAGCAGAGACGTGTGTTTTTGGGTGCCTTGTGTCTGGCAATATTCTCGTTCAAGCACAAAAATGAGCTGTCCTTCGTCATCTGGGCAATTATTCTGAGTTTGATTGGACAGGCATGCAGTATATTTCCACTACTACTGGCTTTTCTAGTCAATAAATTTCGAGATCACAAAATCAATAGCAAAATGCAATTTATTATGTGGTTCTCTGGTCTACATGGATCAATTTCTCATGCATTGTCCCTGCATTTGGAACTGTCTAAAGATGAGACTCGTCATGTAATTATCACAGTGACTCTTATTATTTGTACTTTTCAAGCTCTGGTGCTTGAGAATTCAACAATGCATGGTCTAATATTTCCATGCCAAATTGCATGGAGAAATTTATTTGTTCTGCTATTTTTTTCGCGTTGCCGCAACAGTTCCAGATAAGTACCTACTTTTGACGGCGTCATTATGGTATTTTATTTGGTCAAGGAATGCAATTCAGTTTTGTGGTTCCCTTATGTAAAAATCCGAGTTCAATTTTTTGAATTTTTTCGATTTCTATTTAGAATCCAATGGTTGAAAAAATTAAAAAATTGATACACAGCATTATTGAATTAATGAATTGAGATATGAGAAATGTCATTTTGTACATTGGGTGCGTTCGGTGAGTTTACAAATTGCATATTTCTGTGAACTAAAAAACATAAAATTGTTTACAATTGTTAGCATTATACGAGTTTTGTAGCTACACCAAACGTATCCAACGACAGCCTTCGCCATTTTCGATAACATTGCCAAAAAATTGTTTGGTAGCACATTTTTTGTTATCGTGCTAAGGAAATAAGCCCGAATAAATTATGAGGCTTATGAGAAGCCCTGATAGCTAAATTTTTGTTGTATTTACCACGTGAATTTTTCTAAGCCGTATTAACTTGAGAAAAAAAATACACCTAATGTAAGGCAGATGAATATATTTCGCTGTATGTTTTAATTATAGTATGACGTAATTAAGCTATGATTTTTCTCTTAAAACTTTTAGCCAACAAACAAAATAAAATCTTGATCTAATTTTAATAATTTTTCATTCGGTTTCTTCAAGAGTCGCTCTACCTTTAGAGCTTCCGCTTCACACTCTTCGAACCAAAACAAAATATATTAAATACACACACTCACACACAAGTTCAAACTTTTTGATAAATAAACAACAAATGACTCAGCTCAGGTTTTATGAATTTTTGTATCATTATGTGTTTTTATCAGATTGACGCATTATAAGGCCTCATCAACAATAAAACCAATCGTTAAAAAAATAAATGCGTGTGTTAAGTGTTTTCTATTTAGCAATAATTATAATAATTTTTTTTTTATAAAAACCAAAAATGCTTTCCTCGTGTTAGTTGAGTTATTTATTTCATGCTGTCCATTACGGGGGTGGCTAAATGGATTCAAATTATTAAGCAAATAAATAAATTATTGTTGTCAATTTAAAATAAATTTCATTTTGTGTTTGAATTTTCATATTATAAACACTTCAGCTTTGCTAAATTAATTTGAGAACATAAATAAACCGACTACATATTTTAAAGTAACCATAAAAACTTTCGTAGGTGTCAGGTTAGAGTTTATTTTCCTCAAAGGAAAACAACAAACCAACGCTTTTGTATTGAACGATAAACATCTAAAGCATATATGAATGTACATAAGCGGATTTCTTCATTTAGTTTTATCAAAGATTTTCTTTCGACCCAACATAGTGACTCAACTTAGAATAAATAAAACAAAAGTCCCTGCCAAACTTTCGTTTAATGCTTTGCAAAGAAAATATATCACCATGCAAAAGGATGTTCCGTCTTTTTTTTTTTTTTTTTCATGTTCATGTAAACATTATTCGGAAGCAATGTACAAAATCGATTATGCACTAATTCTAGTCCCTTCCCTTTGGTTTTGAAGTTTGGACTGGATAGAGTAATTTTCGTCGCATGTAATAACTTTTGTACATGTTCTTGTGCGGTGCGTGTGCCTCATGACTTGAACTTTTATCGGCCTAGGGGTGCGATTCTAATTAAAATTAGTTCGGGCCAAGCATAAGAGACCCAGAACCAAGATAAATGTTTATGCTATGAATAATGTTGGCCTGCGAAAGATACAAACGTCGCCAGCAAAGTGTTTTCTTTATGACTTACAGAACGTTATTAAAGCTTGAATTATTCAATGCCTTAGGTGCTAAGCAAACTGCTTAAGTGTATACGAGTAACATTCAAAATTGATCAACTTTGAGAGCTTTCCCTACAAAAAAAAAAAAAAAAATGAAATACTACAGCATAACTTCTTAGCTGCTTATGGGTTCCGTTTAAGGCTGCAGGGCAGCGTAAACTTCTTCTGTTTATTCTTTAGAAAACTATAGGAAAAAAAACTCACTCAATAATACTTAAAAGACTTTTGAAAAGGATTAACATAAATATAAACCTTATAGGATAGTCTTTATACAGTCTAAAGAAATGTTCTTTGTGGCTTTTTTGTGAAAGAAAAAACATTCTTCTCGTTGCTCCAAGTCTTAGCTTGAACAGTTCTCAGTTGAGCACTTCCATGTGGGCTCTTAACTCAAGTAAAATACAGAACGAAGACACAGCCCTAATTTATAATTTGCGACGTCACAAACGATTTTCACATTTTCCAATCAATAGATACAATTTATTGCATCTCTCTACGTGATGTGCATTCTATGCGAGCCACTTCCTGCCTCCATTTAGCCATTGTGTGGACTAGTTCCACTCCTGTTGCTTCTGCTGTTTACTGTCTACAGTGAAGCAAAGATACCAATCAGTACTCCAGTAAACCACAGGCGCAGTGTTCTGCCTAACAACTTCTCATAATGGTAAATTCAGTTAATACCAGGCGGGTGATTTTTCAAATTCTCGATTTGAATCTCGGATTTTATTACTATTCTATGGCGTCCGTCGATAGCGGAAAATCCAGAAGCCTTTTGGGTGCATTTAGTTTCGTTATCTAAGTCAAAGATATCTTCCACTTAATAAAAGTACAAACGAGATACATCGTATCGTAAACATTGCTAACTTTTCATGTCGATCGTGGACGGAGTTTTAACGATAGAAGCCCGTTAGCGGGAAAACAATGTGGTACCGTTCACTCGATTTAATTGTACCTTCAAAAGCCCGAGCATCATGTTGCCAGTAGTGGAAGAGTTCACTTATGCGGCGGGTTGTCTTACTTATTGTATCAACATTGGCAGTCTCCGATATGCAAGTGGAATGGCCAAATGGTATTTTTATAATTCGCGTCACTTTTCAACCGGCAAAGTTCAATGGCATAAGATTTTCCTCTCTCAGAACTGAAATAGCACTAGAATAAACTAGGCATATGGTCAATATAGCTGCCGACTAGGTAAGGATGCAATCGCACCCAGTGGAACGGGCACTGTAAGTGAGTGTGCTCACAATAAGTGGCAGACAAATATTAGCTTTATAATGATCATAAGAATGAACAGAAATGTATTTATAGACACTTCGTTTGAAATGTTTTTAGTAAGTGTTCCTTTTGCTGTATTTTCACAAAAAAGCGACAGTAGATAATTGGGCGAATTCAATTATGAGTGAAAGTTTGTAAATTAACTCAGAAGGAAACAGTCGTGCAGCTTAGATTATTTTGGGAATTTTATTCTTGATTTTTGAAAACATACTCAAACTTTTTTGGAAATATCTATAACCAGCGATACAAAAATTATTTCTATAAAATTGAGTTCAGGTTGCTTCGATGGCGCTAAGTATTTTCTCCTACACGATTTGTCAATTTTATTTTACGTCATTCAAATATGAAAAATGCGGAAAATGCTGGTTTTTGCCATTTCATTTGTATACACCGTTCGCACATAATTCAGAAAACAATATTTTGTATAGAATAAGAAAACCTTTAATTCTTTTTAAATAGAAAAGAAATGGCCAATCAAAAATCTGAGTGTTGAAGATATTTCATTTTCACATTAACAAAAGCAGAAAAACGTACATGTGGGATTTGTAGACCTTTGAGTTTTCTTTAAAGAAGTTCAGACTCTCATTTGTCTCATATTTACCATCAATGAGAACTCGTCACCTGCACACCTAGCTTAAGATATGATTTGAAGCTTTTTGAAACCGTTGATAAGATTTGACGTAAGAGAAATTGTCATTCGAACAAATCAAAAAAAAAGTCGAAAACTCGTGTTTTCAAAATCCCATTACAAACACTAATGTATACCTGCCAAAAAGAAAAGGGATATTTTGTTCATAACTTATACCGAAATGAAATTTGATGCTGCTTAACACCAACAACAAATGAGAAACATATTGTTGCCTGAATGCGAAACGCAATCGTAGGGAGTTCGTTATGAGTGTCCGTTAAAAATGCAACTGATTAAAATAGCTGGACTAGAAGATAGAAGTGCGAAACATTGTGCATGAGCATAACAATAGATGATGACACGTGCCAGATGACAGACAACAGAGAACAGATATATGAACATTTGGACAGTCCCGAAATTACTAACACTCACTAACAGCAAATTCCCATAAAGCATTTAGGGTTTCTAACAAATAATCACCCCGATTATGGAATCCGATAAGTGGACTGCGGAAGCTATCCACACGAGTTTGAAAGTGAAAGATTGTCGATAACACAGATTAAAAAAGGCGTATTACCGAATCCGTTGTTCATCCGCACTCCATACAACTCTTGTCGTTTCTCATCCGCACCAAAATTGTTGCGGATATTTAAAAGTGAATGTAAATTCTTATTGGCACTATGGTACTTGTTCATTTGTTTTTGCAACGACTTCGTCTCCTCAAAAAAGCATAAAAAAGCAAATCCCGCCATCTTAATTTTTCTTAAGGACTCATTTTCCCATGAAAATTTTTACACAATGATGCACGGTCTTGCGACAATTGCACCCCAATTGCATCTGAGACGATGACGGCGCAAATGTCTCCGATACCGGCTCCCACAACAGTACTTTTTTGACGAATCAAAACGAAAGGCAGACCAAACACCAAAACATTGCTGGTTTAAATAAATGAATTAATTCTTTTTATTAATTTTTTTTCTTTTCAATCAAGCTAATTTCACACACACAGTATTAAGCATCTCAAAAAGTTGTGGAGACTTATAACTCAGCTCCGTCCTCCGGGTCCTCCGGTACCACACATCGGATTTCCTTCCAGTTTCATTTCTATTGAAAAAAAAGCTGCGGAATCCATTTGAAATTTATTTTATTAGATTGATGTAAATTGTAATTTCTTATTCTTTTTCTTAAACAGATGAAGAATGCCACTTGAATAGTCAAATGAAAACTATGAAACCATTTGACAGGCTTAGGATAACGGTAAAGTGGTTTCACGGATCGACATTGCAGTTCATCCCCCGGATTCAATAATTGTGTTCAATGCGGATGCGGATGCCTTGCGGATCGGATGAGATCCGCGGGAATAGACTATTGCGGATTCCATAATCGACATGAATAGCTAAAAATACAATCAAGTTGTTCCCCTCAAGTGCAGTCAGTATGAAAACGACGATAAATGCGACAATATTTCGGTGAAATTCAAATATACTCGTAGAAAGATCTCTTATATAGCATTTAAAAGAAAAATTTATTTGCTTTCTTTTTTATGGACCATTGCCTTTACCTATCTGCAACCAGAAAAAAATGCCAATAAAAAAACTGACAAAACTCAAAAACTGTAAGAAATTTACTTTGTTTTGTCGGGAATCTTACCATTTTTGATAAAAAAAATTTATTTATAATTTTTGAAAAGATGCACTTCGATTGTAAAATTTGTTCTCTACAAAAAACTTCCTCGGAATTGCATCAAAATTTTCTTCGTTTTCGAGATATATTAAAAAAAGCGAATGAAGATGGTTTCGAACTCTTATCGATTTGCACCCTCTAATTTAGTAGCACTCTCGGTTTTTTCTTTAAAATTAGCCCATAAATCGATCGATTCATGCAATAAAAGTCCATTCAATTTCGAGTTCCTTAAGAAATGACATAATCTATATACTATTAGAGCAAATCAACATGTAGCTCTATTTTCATTTGAATTGATTTTTTAGTGCAAAATATCGGCAGCGTTATGGGAGCTCTGATTGAGTCAGCACGACCACTGTGCATTGCGTACGTTCGGTAAATAATTTCGAGTATTAAGCCTATGAGTTACCTTTAAGATCAAACGATTTAGTCCCGCTGGATTATTTTTTTTAATGTCATGTGAAATTTCTTGTCTAAGCAGATAAGCCCAAGACGCGATGGACACCTTTAAAGAGAATATTCTCCGAATTACTGCAAACATTCAGATTCAAATCCTAATAAACTCAGCCCGACATCAAGTTTCAAACATAATGGCAAAAATTTATCTTAATAATAAAGCAAAATTTTAAGCCAGAACATTAAACTAACTATTTTTTTCTTCTTCTACTGAAAACCACCGTCTAAGAAGATACTCTTTAGTAATAAATTTTCTTTTTTATTTCCGATCAGAGCTGAAACTGAGATTTAACTCAACTCAACAAACTTAGCATGTCGCTTTGGGTTTGGATGCGTTTAGTCTTAGTTCTGCCATTTTATTTTGAGTACATGGAGTGCGGTAGGAAATGGCTATGAAAGAATAAGAAACAAATGTCGCTTTTCATTGGTTTCACTCGGGGAAGCACTCATTTTGAAAACCAATGGAACACCTAAAATTGTTTCAGCTCAATTTAACGTGTTGGCTTTGTGTTAGTGCAACACCTATAGCACATTAAAAATATTCCCTGAGGAAACTTTTCTTTTTGACATTTGGGTAACATAACATGTATTAGTGCTCCACGAACCACGAGTTGATTCTCACCTCAAATCGAGAAGTAGCTGTCACTTCACAGAATCATGAGAAGCGATCTTTTTGCACTTATGGAACGGGTTGAGAATGCTCATGGACACTCCTGGACGGTTCTTTTTATCCAATATGGAAAGCCATAAAAGAATAGGCTTCATCTATTAACGTAACGTAATCCACTGAACAGTGATGGAAGAGATGTTTTTTCGTCATGACGTAGACATAAGTATTCACCTGCGCAACTCCTAGCAATTTACTGTGATTGATTGTGCTTGTTTCAAATATTATGAGACATTTTTAATATTTATTGTCTCAGAAATATAATAAATCAAGACACTTATGAGTCTAAGCCATTTGGTGACTTTTTAATGCTCCATTATTTCCGTAAAAGTCATATTTGGAAATGGGTTGGTACATTTTTTAGACGCTGAATGGAAAAGATAACAGAAAAATCCATTCGCGTTTTCGTTCACATTTCGTTTCCCGCTAATTTTTCTACGATCCCTAAATGTTAACTTAACAACGTTAACTCACACCAAATTCGTTCCATCAGAAGGTAGACATTTTCTTAAAAAAAAAACCAGGCGAAAAGCAATCGTTCATTTTGGGTTTTGTAGGCAAATTTTGTGTCGCACTTTCTTGCTACACCTACACACCCATCTTCATTTCCATAGAAAACACTAAGGTTCAAATTGAATTAAACTGGTTAATTGAACATTCCACTCATATCAAAATCGAGCACAATATTCTGTAAAATTTTTACCCAGCTGGGAAATGAGTTCCTTATGCAACTCACCATTTTCTCTTTCCCTCTTCACTCTTCTCTCATAAACTATTCAATGGCCGGAGTTTGAAGCACACAGCATAACAAAAGGACAGGAGCTGCTCTTGTGCGCCTCTGCAATCTTTTTTCCAAAGCGGATTAGGATTTCGAAGATGATGCCATTATATGGAAGAAGGTAAATGAAGTGAAGGTTTTGATGGCGTTATTGTATGCCCTGGGTCCTGGAGTGGGGGCGAGAAAAGCTCAAATAACTCCTCTAGGTGAAATTAGTTTATGGAAACATTTTCTTTTGCTTTCTTTCAAGGATTACGAAGTTTAAATTGAAAATAGTTTCAAATAAAAAAGGGGTTGGGTGTACATAGCGGAAATGGATATATTGCTTTAAAAGTCTTTGTTATAACGAAACAATGTGTTACTAGACTATGTCATTGAAAGGAAAAATCGATTATCTATAAAACATTCTTCATTCAATAGACGGATTCGCCAACGTTGAGCTTTTAAATTTTTAATATGCCATCCATTATCGAAACTCTAAAAGTTATATGACAAGGACATTGAATTTTATTTTGGAGTGTGGATAAGAAAAAATAAAAGGTCACTGCCGATGCCGATGGCTGTCTTCTCTTTGTTTCAGGGGAAAATTACAGCTTTTAATAGATGCCAATGAATGGTGTGAAGTCGTAGGAAACACTGCCCTGACTTATTTTTAACCGCAGACGTTAAAAAGGACCTCTTCTGCATATTCTTCGTATTTAGACTTTGGTCTATGAAATTTAAATCACAATATACATACATGTAGAAATTGTTAGAGTTCTCACAAATAAATCAATGAAAAATAAGACGACCAAATTTATCCTGCTCAAGGGAATGCAAGATTTCAAAGGGGCGTTAAGTTTGTACATGAAAATTTAGAGTTGCTATTTATTGATAGCCGGAAGAACTGTTTGTTTATGGAGAATAATAATGGCTTTAGCTTAATGTTAACCACATTAGAACAAATATGTTTGTTAAATAAGAGAGGACGAAGAAAACTTCACTCAAGGCAGTCAATTATAATAATAGATTTCTCTTCCAGAAAAGATGATTTTCTTTTGAAATTGCTTTTCTATCTGGAGTAGGATATAAAAGAGTGTATGTATGTGTGTCAATCAGAATATTAATTTTTCCTAAAACCTTACAAATGTTCTTCAACTCCATCAATTTCTTGGAATGGATTGGTATAGTCAGAATATCATAACATAACAAGAAAATTACCATTCTATTAAGTTCCAAGTATTTTCTAATTTCGCCGAAAAATATCAACAAGGTTTACCCAGAAGCAAAACAAACCCTTTTTTGGAACTAAATCAAAGCAATAAACAAACGAAACCAAACAACATAAAATATACATAGGTTTCCATTGAATTTCCTCTGACCGTATTAAAGCAACCTTCTGACTATTTCCCTTCTTAGTTTCAACTGATTCCAATCCGACCAACTGCAAACCACATTATAGCATTCTGGATCAGAGTGCTTCCTCTACACTCGTGCTCTCTATATCAGCTATAGTTATACAAGGATTTTGCGGTTCTCTGACGAACTACCTTTTCTCTGCCATCGCATAACCTGGTATTTCGAGTGGTGTTACCATAGAGTTCCATTAACTAAAGTAGCTTCTAGGTTTCCATTGAGTCTAGTGAAGAAAAAAGAAGAGATTAGCGAATGGAAAGTGATTCCCGTGAGTGAATGAATAAGTAACCAAGGAAAGTCCCTGGCGTTCAGAATATAGGTTTCCCATACATTTAAAAAGGAAAGTGAAAACTGAATTGATAAGTAATGAAGAGAAGTTTGTGTAGTTGAATAGAGGTGAGTATATATCACTGTCAAGCTGGAAGACGGAATTTGCATTTCACGTAGTAATTTCATTTTATTTTTACTTCCCTACTTCAAAAAAGAGGGCAAACGTATATAAAACTTTTTCTGTGGCTTGTTTTATGTTTGTATTTTTATTACCTTACAAAGAAGTGGCAAAAAAGTTTAATCTTGGGTATGTTTTCCTTAATTTTGAATGAGGAACGACAATTCATCCAAAGAAGTGTGTAGAGGGAAGATAGTAGCATGAATTAAGTCATTAAATATTTCATTACATTTCATCATGATTGATTTTGACAATTTTTTGATCAAATATATAAATCCTAAGTTTGTGCCAACAGCCTCCAAAGCCTTTGAGACACAGCTGAATGGGCTCTTAAGCTGGAAACTAATGGAAAATGCTTGTTTGTTGAATTATTTATCATTCGAACTCTGAATATCCGCTTAAGTATAAACTTATGGCTATCCAGTATTTAGCAACTTGAAATAATCAGAAGAAGTTTTTAGTGGCGTCCGATTTAACGAACGCTCGCTCTAGAAGCGATATATAATCAGCATAAAATTTACCTATTGTCCGATGATAAATAAATTGAAAAAAAAACAAACAAATTAAAAAAATTGAAACAAATTTTTGTATTTTGTCCTCGATAAGTGCGGAGCTGTTTTGCTTTAGAAATGGAATGGAATGAAATGTAAAGTGAAATGTAAAGTGAAATGTATATTGACAGTAAGTTGTTCCGCTTTGCTTGTCTTTCTTTGTGCAAATAGCAACTACTGCAAAAAAGTCATTTAAAATTGATTTTCATAATACTTCTAGTCAAACTCAAGCACCATTTTACTTTCGATTTTGTACTACAGATAAGGCAATTTTTGCAATAGTGCAGAAAATAAATTTGAGGTAAATACGTCATATTAACGATGATAGAGAATGCCTAAAAAGTGAGTCTTGCAATTATATCTGTCTGCATGTCCGTATGTAACTCTATACCACGATTTTGACGAAATTTTGTATTCAAGAAGACCTAAGTATTTTACGAAATATTGGGTATCAACATTTGGAAATTTTGATTTTTGAAATATTCATTAATTAATTTAAAAAAAAGCATTTTTCACTATTTAAAAATTTAAAAAAAATTGGTCCAATTATTTTAATTATATTTTTTATATTTTCGCTAAAGGCTTTCGGAATACTTAATAAAATTTTTTTTTTTAAATTTCATGTGATTTTGTTCAATTTTCATAATCAATGTGTAGCTGGCAACCCTTTACCATCAAATATATTATGAAGATCGAATACTAAAATCTTGTTTTCAGCCTTAAGATTTTGAAATTATACATAGCACACAATCGCAAGCTCGTGCGACCCAGTCGTGTCTATTTTTTCACTTTTTTTTTTATTGTTCAGACGAGGAGAGTTTTCGAAACCACTTCTCCTTTGAATTAATCGCATTATTTTAGATCACTGTATGTGTATAGGTGCTTATTAATATTTAAAAATTGAAACGTTATTCACATCGCATCATTAAGATTTATTACAAATATTTATAACAAACTTGAAACTTCCAACTAGTTAGACCGGGAGCCTGCAAATAGCCTGAACGTCAGAAAGTTGCTTCAACCTATAGCTATACTATACCGGATAGATCTTCCATATTGCACAGAACACCAGATTTGGAGTACAAAAAATACAATCCCAATGAGGTCCTTTACAACGGGCTTCAAATAAACAGGATCGACAATTTCATTATAAAACTGACTCGTGGTCACACTGCAAGAGCGATGACCCTGACCGATGGCCTGATTTTTAGGGATTATTACCCCAATATTGAATACATGGAGAAAACGCGTCTGAGTGGATATGTCCCACCGGAAGCTTTCCTCTAATTTGACATGGGAGGGCTGATACAGGACAGATTGGCGGTTCCGATAATCTACCACGTCTACCGCAAGTTCGTGGAACAACGGCGACGGCAGAGACGTTGAGGGGCTTCTTCGGTTCAGTAGGGCGAAATCAGATCGCGATCGTCGTTATATTGAAAAAATGTCGAAAATGTTCTGGTGGTTGTCTGAGCGCGAAATTGAAATTGATATTGAAAGCTAGTCGCCAATAGCTAGCTTAAAAAGGTTTAGCGTGTAAGATTTAAGATTTAGGGAATACGGAAATACAAAAAAAAAACTGCATTAAAAACCAAAAAAAGTGTAACACATACACATAAAATTCCAAAAAAAAGTGGTGTCAAAATAAAAAAATCAAAAAAATCGAAAAATAAACAAAAACAAAAAAAATCAAAAAAAAAAAAAATTTTAAAACACAAAAATCAAAACAAAAAATCACAAAACACAAAAACAAAAAAAATCAAAAAGTACAAAAAACAAAAAAAATGCTGCTGTAGCTTTAATTTTATTTTTAAGTACTTTTAAGCAAAACAAAACGAAAATTGATCAAAAAACCAGATTTTTCAAATTTTTTTAGTTTAAATTTTATCTCTATATTGTTAGTATATAAGTTATCTCTAGGCCGAAAGGCATTAGCATTAAGATATTGATTTAGAGTACCCGATTAGGGTCAGTAAGTTAGTTAAGTTATTAAATAATCTAGTTTTATACTTTTTTGTTAGCAATGAATTCAAAATCAAAAATGAGATCTTCCATAAACAAGCAAGACGTTTTGCATTCTTCGTGGTATACAAATTTCTTTTAACGAAAAATTTCTTTAGCTACTTTTTTTCTCCGGCATTCTGATGTGGATAGTTTGAACCTCCTACCCTTTGAACTGGCCTTTTCTTTTTTCTTCAAATTTGGTACTATGTAGAGTCTGTTGATCACCCTAAACAAAATACAATCCCAATCATGCTTACTTCTCTCGAAAAAGGCCCCAATGATAAAGCTAATTATAATAAATTAATTTCTTATGGTTCATTTTATGATGGAGAAAAATTTTTTAGTAAGAGGCTAAAAACGGTACGTCGTACATCCCTCTTTTTTTATTTTAATTCAGACTTTTTCGTTGATCTATTTAACGAATTTAATATTTTTGAAAATTTCGAACTATGTGCTCAACTAAAACAAGCCCTGAATGGGAAAGGCTTGTTTTCTGGTGGAGGAAGATCTTCAAAAACTTGTTTGAAAATGAGACAACTATACTCTGATCGGTTTGTATGTTAAGTACAGGACTTGTGGGAGGCCAAACTGTTCTCTTATGGCACTATTCAAGGAAAATCTTACATAGCCTTAAATTTTTATTTTCATCATGCCTATCGAACTTGGCCGTCACATAGTCGTCAGCAGACTGATCTGATCATGTGTATGCAAAACAACACACTTTTATTGGCAGTGTTACCGTTAAGTTTCAAGTTTAACGCAGTGTTTTTTAGCCAGCAAATTATGATTTTTTCTTTGAGTTCCTTGCGAAGCTTTGAAATTGACAACTTGATTAAAGCTGTTGAGTAGGAAAATTTGATATGAGATGTATGCCTAGCAAGCAACCTGCAGATACATAGACTCCGCCTTCCACTGGGTTCTAAAGACCTCAATTTGTTGTAGCTTTGCATAATAGTATAACATTTTACAATCAATTAAATTCAATAAACATTTCTAAGGACGTAAGCGCAGAAAATCAGCAGGTAATCGTTGACGCAACCCACAAATTTTACGATCTGTAAAAAAATAATACGGAAGCTGTAAAGAATGCGTGCATATTTTTGGTAACAGAACAAACTGCCTACAAATGTTTGAATGAAAATAAAATAAAAGGCAATACCTAACTCACTAATCACGATTTTGATAGGTTTTTTCAAATAATGGCTTCCAGCGCTGGACGAAATTTTTGCTGAGTTCTACTCGAATAAAATATCAAACAAACAAGCCATATATAAGTTTATAGAATTTTAAAGAAAGATCGATAAATTTTACTGGAATAGTGTTCTTTTGGAAAGAAATGAAATGCATACGTAAGGAAGAACGTATTTACGTCAGATTAAACAAATGAGAGAGCTCAATGTAGAACCAACTACCAGAAAAGTTAGGAATGTAAAAACACCAAGGCAAGCATTCAATGAGGGACTGCCAATAGAACTGCGTTCACCGTCCGGAAAAGGCTAGAGGTTGATCATTTGTCACATAGGAAGCTTAACAGAATTCGTGGACGAAGGAGTCTTATGCTTCGTTTATGGAAAATGTAGAAATTATCATAGAGTCATGAAAGCCTTAGTTTATGATAAGTGGTTTTTAAGCATTTTATCACCACTGGCACCAAAACAGGTCTCTTTCGACTTAAACAAAAAAAAGCAAACGAAATCAAAGACTGGCTGAGTTTTAATGGTATAAGCTACGGACACGATATGGTGAAACCTGAATTGCTGAATATAGTTAAACGTTGCAAGCCCAATCATGAAACATACAAGGTCGATAAAATGGTCACAGCTGCAGGACATGAAGTACTTCGGTTGCTACTTTATCAAATTGAATTCAATCCTATAGAACTTATTTGGGCTCAAGTGAAAAGATTTGTCGAAAGCGAAAACTAGTCTTTTAAACTGTCAGAATTAAAATATCTTTTTCTGTGAATTGCTGTTTTCTGTCATTGCGTTTTTATTCTTTCCATTTATTTTGTTACTTTTATAATCCCGAAATCATAAAAACCTTTTGGCAAACCCAGGTGACACTTGAGAGGGAATGATGCCAATTGACGTGAGGGTGAAGGGCAAATGTCCCATCTCCTATCTTCCCTGTACTGAACATTCAAATTGAACAATCGAGTTGGCTGATAAGGGAAGCTCTATGACCAAAGGACGAGGAAACGCAAAATTAAAACACAAACAATATTTAAACGACACTTGGTGTTAATTTTAATTTTAATTTAATTTCCACCACGCAGCGTCTAAGTACCTGCTGTGTATTCCTGCTCATCGCTTTTGAAATAATCCAACCAGCTAATTTCATTAATCCTTAATCGCTGAAATGGAATCGATACACACCAAAAACGCGATTAAGTTTGTTTGAAATGTGCACTTTTCACTTTTAACTTCTACAAAAAAAAAAAAAGTTTTGGAACCATATTTTTTGCGAACAGGTAATGCATTTGAAAACTTGTTTAATGATTTTTTCACAACCGCATGCTGTCAGGCAAGTGACAGCATGCGGTTGTGGTGTTGAAATCAAACCTCTTTCATCGCAATTTTAAACCATGAATTAAAAAAATGACCTCCATTCTATTTGCGGATATAGATATCAGACCAGAAATGGATTACTCTTCACAGGAACCAAAAGCCTAGGATTATTCTGTGTTTATTTCCGATCTTAATCAAATTTAATTAATTTGTTTTCCTTTCATTGTCACAGATTTTATTTCGCAATATTATGAAACCAATGAGTTCTTTACAATGGCATCAGTTAAAACAAGAAAATCAATAAACTCAAACTGCACAATGCACAGTGCACATAGTCGTACGGACAGTAACAGTTAATCATGGAAAAACACCACGGGCGTAGTATTGGGAAATTCATTCCGAGGATTTTTCTTTTTGCTGGTGCATTAAAATGCCACATAAATTATTGCAAACTGACATTTTTGTTGATTTATTACAGAAAAAAAAAATGTGTTGAGCTTTAAAATGGAAATAGCTTTTTAATGAAAGCGACCTTTCAGGCTTTGATTATAAAATCCTTTCGCATAGTGATATAGAACCTTCTTCGAGCAATGGCACAGTTATCAATTAGCCACAAAAAGAATATTTAACTCATTCTAAGTTGAAAAGAATGATTGTTAATATACCAAGTTCTTTTTTATTGGTTAAATGGAGCTCATTTCTTGCACAGAACTTTCGGAAAATCATATTCATCCAATGAATTTGCGACTGTTTGAAGTTAATCAAATTGGAAGCTGTTCTTTTGCAACTAAACATAGCCTTGTGGAACAACATAGAAAGTGAACCTTCCCTTGTAATCAAAGTACACTATTCAAAAACTGAGGAATATTTGCACTTTTGTGAAACACATCCATTTTTAAACAACGTAAGCATCTTAAATGTATCCTTTTCAGAATTTTGATTTTGAGACTTGATTGTTCAGTTGTCATTGTCTAAGTCAAAGTGTTAGCTAAGAAACAAAGTATTAGCTTTCAAAAACTCTATGGTATGAGGTAGTACCTTAGTGGTTGCTTTCGAATAATTTCTTTTAGAAAATAAAGTAAATTTTTTATAAATTTGGCTTTCGAGCCAAAACGAACGGGGATGCACCCCTCCCATACCATTCTTTTCTCTCTTGACCGAGCTTTTGTCGCCTCTTGTGAAAAACACCCCGTATGTTGAATTTTATCACAATCGTAAGTTTTTTTTAAGAACTTTGCTATAATCGGGGTGCTATTACTTTTTTACGAAGAATCGCCAAGTCATCCGAGAGTATTTACACTGGCATGAAAAGGTCTTTCTCATTTAGCAGTGGCTTGAAATGGACAAAAATTTGAAAGCCCTTATTACTCATCCCAAGGTATAGCTGGAAAGAAATGACTTAGCCCTTTGACTCATCGTGATCTGCTTAACCACCCTATTCATAAATAATGCTAAAAAAAATCAAAATATTTCCTCTGAAGAGTCCTGTTATGTTACAACCTTGAAGACATTCCGTTCATTCGTTTAGGATTTACATATACGCACATCCGTAAATCCTCACCCAGCACTGACACAACGAACGGGCAGTACAATGTTCGTATTGCGGTAACCACTTTTTTGAGCTTTTCAAAGGTCCCCTTTTGTTTTAAGGCATGTGGTTACAATAAAAAGTTAACACCCAAAAACCTCATTTGTCCCATTAACAACAATGAATATGCTAGCAAACTATCTCATTTATAGTACACGTTTTCCTTAAATATAACATCAAACTACAAATCGCATAAATATTTCATAGGTCATCACCATTTAACCTTTTGAATTTGCATCCCTTAGTTGGCAATTCGTAATTCCCATTAGGTATGTGTTTAGAATGAGCTTATAGCCCACACTTCTTTCATCTTGACTGTTATAATATAGTCGAAGCAGTACGGCAACAAGTTTGGTTTCACTTTTATTGCCTTCAGTCGACTTCGAGTTAAAATTTACTACTTCTGCAAAATTATTCTACTCTTAAAGTTAGGTCACGTTCTTGCGTTATGTTAGTTGAATATTTCTCGGTTGAAGGTTTATGGGTTGGGTTAGGCTTCAGGCATGTTAAATAACCGATAAAGTTGATAGATTTCTAGTAAATAATCGCATCGTATTCGGGGATTAAAAAGGAATGGCTGAACTCAATTCTGTAGGAGAATTGGCAATAAACTAAAAACGACGATAACTACGAATACGTTTCTTATTTTTTCCATAAGGAAGGTATTGAAAATATGTCCAGTAAAATATCAAAACTTATTGCTTCAAGTTTTTGGAAAAGAAAAAGGTATGATATGAGTTGTTGTATGAGGTAACGCAAAACTTCACAAGAAAATAAATTATGTGTAGAACTAAGAGTGGGAGTTTATACTCAAACATATAAAGTTGAAAAGTACATTACTTCGTCCTTAGAGTATTTGCGGAAGATGAAAAAACGTATGTTGTTAGGAGATAATTTACAGACAGATTGTGTCATTGTAGACGAATAAGAACATGGGATTCCTTTCAGCTTAGTACATTGTCACTGAGAACTTAAATGATATGAAAACGAAATTGGATTTCCTGCAAGTTCTATATCGATAAACTTGGCTCAATAAGTATTTGAGGAAATTAACTCGGGTGGACAAAGGCCTAGTGTATTTCTCCCTACCGTTCCTATGAGGGATGTAAAACTGCAAGTTTTATTCCGGTTTCAAACATCTTGGTCAGAAAGCACTTACGCTTATTATGGAAGCATTACGTTGGGAGGACTTACTTGGTTTTGGGTTCCCATGAAATAATCTAATACTATATCCAATACCCAGCGGGTACCACAGTTAATAAATTTACTGATCTTTAAAGCACCTTATTAATAAATTTTTGAAGAAAAGTTGAAGAATAACAGCTTAGAAAATTTATTGTGTCATTCCATTGTGACGTGTGGGACATTTATACTCATTTTTCGCCAACACTTTGCTTCATTTCTGTGCATCGGCAACGATTTACGTACTCAATATGACATTTTCACATACTTGAATAGTCATCCCATACTGTACTATCGAAAAAGGTATGAAAATATTATGTTTTTATGAGAAATTGATCTAGTAAAAAGTGTGACGGGTGGGACATAAAATTACCTCTCCTTTGCGAGTTGACTTAGACCATTCACAATAGGCAAGAAACTATGAAACTTTTGTTAAAGAACCTAATTTTATATGGTTCCTGATTCTGGTAGACGGCACTATGCCAAACCAATAGAATAAGTAAAATTTATGTACACAGTATGAATTTGAGTTAATAAAAATCTAAATCTAATCTAATCTAATATGGTTCCTGATATTGTACAGATTAAGTATTAGTATAATTTACGCAAATATCTCGTACAACAAAAATATGATATGCTTCTCAATGCTTGTGACGGGTGGGACGAGTAATTTTTGGCCATACAAGTGTGCAAAGCTTTTTTCTGTATTTACTTTAAATCAGCTTTTTAATTAATTATTTAAATGTTACTTACAAAAGTAATAATTTCATTTCATAAAAATGTATAATGTTCTGTTCTCCAGGTATGGATTTAATTATAAATTAAGTTGTTTATTTTTTAGGCGTACGGTGTCGGTTTTTCTGGAATGACCCCATTACAAGACTGAATAAAACATACTCAATTGCTTTGATTTGATTGCATGTGTGCTTCATTTTTCGATTCTGTTTTCAAAATCTGAAAGAAAGTTCTTTAAGTTTTATTAAAATAACTGCGGTTTCATGCGCTGAGAACAACCAAACGACAACGCTATAAGGAGCAAATTGAAATCTCAAAGTTTTAAGTCACACCACATATTGAATCAAACATCAGTTACTTACTTACTTAAGGTGGCGCTACAGTCCGGGTCGGACTAGGGCCTCAACCAACATGCTTCTCCAGCCAACTCGGTCCCTAGCTAGCTGCCTCCAGTTTTGCACGCCAAGTTGGTTGATGTCCTCTCCTACTTGCGTGCGCCACCTGAGTCGCGGTCTTCCTCTACTGCGCCGTCCCTCGGGATTGGATTCGAAGACTTTCCGGGCCGGAGCGTTGGTGTCCATTCGCTCTACATGACCCAGCCATCTAAGCCGCTGGACCTTGACTCGTTTGACAAGGTCAGTGTCGCTGTACAGCCCGTACAATTCGTCGTTGAATCTTCTTCTCCATTCTCCATCTATGCAGACGGGACCAAATATCACCCGAAGAATTTTTCTCTCGAAGCATCCTAAAGCGTTCTCGTCTGCCTTTGACAAGGTCCATGCCTCTGCGCCATATATAAGAACCGGGATGATAAGTGTCTTATACAGGGACACTTTAGTTGCTCGAGAGAGGACTTTACTACTCAATTGCCTTCTTAGTCCGAAGATCAGTTGCGTCGTATAAAGAAAAAAGTCACAAAAGAAACTAAATTCATGAAAAAATTATTCGAAAACAGCACGCAACACTATTCAAATTTTTCAATTGGGATGGAGTGATTTTGACAATTTTAGCGGCCATGTTGTTTTGATGTTACCTTTGCACTTACACGCTATAGCCTATAGTTGATTGCCAGTTGACCATTTAAAAGTGAAGCTTGCGATACTGTTCCGATTTGGTGTTTCTATAACCTATAAATAGCGGCATCCATTGAAACTGATGAACTAATTTGTTGATTGGACGTCTATTGAAACTATTAAACTTTTTTGTAGGCTGTGAATCAGGCTAAATATCTATGCGTTATTTTTGATAAAAAAAAAAACCAATATATAGCAAAGAGTAAATAAAGCCAACATTGCACTTTTTTCATGTAAGAAGGCAAATGATGGCTATACATATCGGTCATAAGACCTATACAAACGTAAGGAGTAGTAACATGGTGAACCGCACTTAGCAAACAGGTAAACTATAACAAAGCTTGTGAAAGTCCAGCGAACGGGAAGTATGTGCAGCATCAGCGGGGCGCTAAGGACAACTCAATCGGATGCCCTAGACATACTACTAAACCTTACACCGTTAGACATTTTCGGCAACAGTTAGCAGCGAACTCAGCAAATCGACTAAAAGCTAACCCACAGTGGACCAACAATCAAATTGGTCACACAAATATTAAACATCTTAAGATTCATCCCGGATCGATTAGACTACACCACCCCTAAGTTGCTGTTTGATAATAATTTCCAAATAACCATACCCTCAAGAGAGGCTTGGGAGAATGGTACTCTCTTGGATAATGAAGCCTTACACTTCTACACTGACGGATCCAAAACCTGTGATGGTGTAGGAAGTGAAACTTTCTCGAAAGAGCTGCCTTTCTTCCGCCTTCCTGGCTCCTGTATGCTTTCCAAGCGGAAATTCTGGCGATAAGGGAAGTCCTCTCCTGACTTAGAGAAAACGTTACATCCTCCACGGATATTCGCATCTTTTCGGACAGTCAAAATCTAATAATAAAAATAATCTCTACAAAATCTAATACGGTCTAACTGGCTGAACACAATGCATACGCATACGCATACGGAGCCGGCGTCGCAAGAGTTAAAATCAAGTTAACTTGTCCGGCTCCGTCTTGCGTTGTTGTTGTATTCGCTTGTATTTAATGTTTTGACATCTCTTGTGGCTGCGTCTCTGCAGCCATTGTGTTCACGCAGTAAAACTGTCGAACGTCTCTTAAGGAGGTGTCAGAACAGTTAAACATTCACTTTTCATGGGTGGCGAGTAACAGAGATATACTAGGCAACTACATGGCAGACGAACTCGTCAAAAAAGGAACGACTTCTCATCTTCGACCTGAAAATATATCGATATCACTACATGAAAACTTTAGCTAAAGCAGGACGCTTCTGAGAAGATGAGCACTAGATGAACGCTGAGTAATACATGTCTTATGAATGACTAAACGAATTTGGCCATGTGTGGACTCGAAACGTTCAAAGAGCTTATTGAATCTAAGTCCTCTGCACATTAGTTCCACTATAGGTGTCCTTACAGGACACTACCCAACAGGTGTCTACTCAAATGACTTCTGCAGAAGCTGCATGGACGAGGAGGAACAGGAGACAAACCAATATCTCCTTTGCTCATGCTCTGGACTTGCTAACAAACGGAAAGGTCACCTAGATGATTACTTTTTTTTCTGGATGGTTCTATTAACTGGTGATCAACTCATTGGTCCATGTTCAATTAGAGGATGTTTCAACTCTTTAATTCCCTAGATAGGAACCAGAGGGTGATCAACCTTCTGGTCTCAGTGGTATCACAATGGACTCTCTATGGTCCAGGTGTGTCGGTGTCCGTATACCGGCAGCCACATCTAAACCTAACCTAACCTAACAATAAACACTTTGTTTAAGTCCGACAAATCACCATTTTTATCGCTAAACATTATATAACCCACCAGTCTGAGCACCTAGGGTCGTTAAGTGTTCTTGGCTACCCAGTCGATTGATTTCTAAAACAACAAAAACACTTTGGGTGCAATTCTTCCTTTTTGTTTAAAGTTATAAAATCATTTCCTTTTGAATTCTGGTCTGTTTGATCTATTCTCGCCTCTTTGATCTATAAACTCCGTTTGCAATATTCTAGCGAAGTGTTTAATAAATGAAATTTGTTTCGTCAGAAAGCTCATGCGTGACATACATTGCAAGCTTTTCCAAACAGACACATTTGTCGTATTCATCACAACTTCAATGCAATTACAACACATGGTAGACACGATAGGCAAGATAGACAAACCAAAATGTAACGAATATGATATAAAAAAAAACACAAAAAATATTTCTAATTTTGCACAAGGACACAAATCAAAAAGACATTCAATTGGCTTTCGTGCCGTCGTCATCGTTGTTGTCGTCGTTGTCGGCGTTGGTCGTAGGTATATGTGTAATGGTACTTTTGATTCAGTGCTGACATCAATAGAATTCCTTTCTAAAGGATCTGCTGAATGTGATGGGCTTCCAGCTGGGGTAATCTAATCCCTTCTTGACAATGTACAGCACAAATAGTAAAAGCACTAACAGTTTATATAGGCACAGAAGCCTATCCGTTTTTGTATCCATACAGTTGTATCCTGGCACAACACAACGTCCTAACGAAACTAATTTGTCGTTCTGCTCAACCCTCACATGAGGAGATTCGCATTCAATTGCGTCAGCTCTTTTGCCGCTTTTTCTTTGTTGCTCTAATTGTTGGATAAATAATGAAACTGGATACAAAATTTTTAACACACTTTAAGCTCATGGCAAAGAGCAACGATGAGTTTTTCTCTGTGTGTGTTTAGTATGTGTGCTTTGTACAGCAAGAGCAGGCTGGTAATGGGGATATCAGGGCCGCAATCACAATTCGCAAGCCATAAATTCCAATGAACACAGAAGTTTAAAGATTTACAAGAGAAGAAGATATACGAGTGCGACTATCAGGTACTTTCAGTTTTCAGAGGTTCTTTTAAGAAATAACTAAAAAGACTCTGAAGCGCCCTGACGCTGAGCTTAGAACATGCTCACCTATCTATCATCAAAATTCAATGATGCACAGGATAGCTCGCGTTTACCGTTCAGCATTTTATTCAGTTGAAAAGTAATATGTATTTAATTCCACAAACAATAATGCCAATAATATAATAGAATCTGTTTGGCGCGATCCCTTATTACACTTTCTAATATCCATTCACATAAATCCAGCCCTGAGCATTTTACAGATGAAGGTAATTAAGGCCACTGTCGGTAGCCATCGAGGGGTTTTTAGTTTCAAAATATTGGTTCAGTTCAGTTTGTGGAAGGAAGGAAATGCTTCCTTTTTACCAAATAGACCAATAGGTAGTCAGCAATAACAGCACTTGGAGGATTGATTGCTTACTTTGTTTAGTGTTGGTGTGGCAAATGCTTTCAGAGTTATTTGGCGCTACTGGAAACAATATCTTTTTTAATACCAACTGGACTTTTTATTGGGTGGGTTTTGCTACCCAATTTCATCGATTTATCAGTTGAATTCGGTTTATAATTAAGCTTGAAAAAGAGGGACCAATTTATTTGGTCATTTCACCACACAGGTACTCAATCAGTCTGACAAAAAAAAAACTAAAAATCAATTTATTCAACGCGACCCCTTTACACAAGTTGAGCGATTTAACTGTTTGCGTTTATCGATTTGGAGTTATTGTGACTTCTTTTTGACTCGTCTCGCGTATGAATAGCAAGCAAAAAAAATCATGTAAAAAGGCCTAGGGGTTTTTTGTTTTATACTAAGTTATATCAGGCCACATAGTAGTTTTCTTTTGTATAATCAACTTATAGCTAACGTCAATGATGTAGTTAAAGAGTTAACAACTGATCAGTTTCCCTGTGTGTTAGGTGATTTTAATATTGGTGATGTTGAATGGATTATCTTGGAGGAAGTTAAATCTTTGATCCCATTTAATGTCACGACTAGAGTTGGGAAATAATGATTACTTTGTGTAATGAATTACAGGTTCAATTACATTTACATGTAATGGGTAATTGAAAATTTTCAATTACAATTACATGTAATGGTTAATTGAAATTTTTCAATTACCCATTACATGTAATGGAAAAAGGAATGCATTTTCCAAGTAATTGAAAAAAACACACCGCTAATTACTTTTTTAGTAATTGATTACTTCAATTGTAATGCATTACATACTTTTCAATTACAAATACGTACGTAAATATAAATTTTTCTATTCATAGTCAATGGTTATTATTGTTTTAAATAAAAATAGTAGGTCGGCATTTTTTTAGTAAACAATTTTGCAACACAATAAGTTTTTGTTGTTATAATTTCTGAATTCAGACTCTCCAAACGCTACTCTTCACTATAAAAGAAAGAATTTGACACAGTACCTGTTCAATGCTTTAATTTCGTTCAATTTTGTTTAATTTTAAAAATGTAATTGAGCAAATTAGATGATCAATTACATTTTTTTGTAATGATTACTGAAAAAAGTAATCATTACAGCATTTTTTCAATTACTTGGGTTTTCAATTACATATAAGTAATTGAATTCCAAGTAATTGAAACTTTTCAATTAAAAGTAATGGGTAATTGAATTTTTCAATTACAATTACAAGTGATTGTAATTGAAATTTTTTGTAATCATTATTTCCCAACTCTGGTCACGACAGACATAGAAACTAAAGTTGTTGATTCTTTAGCTTCTCTAGGACTATTTCAAATAAACCACACAAAAAAAATTCAGGTAGACAATTAGATCTTGTTTTTGTTAATAATGACATGAAATATTTTGTATATTTATCTGAATTCCCATTAGTCAACAACGTGATTTATCATAAGGCTGTTAATGTAATTTTTGAGTTTTATGAATTCAGTTTAGATTGCTCAAATGAAAATTAATCTTAAATTTCAGTAAGGTCGATTTCACCGCATTAAATAATTTTTATACTTCAATTGATTGGGAACATAGACTTAGCAATAAATCGCTTAACGATATGTATGCAATATGCATACTTCAAAGCCTTAATATTTGATGGTGTAAATCAGTTTGACCCCGTTTTTAAAAAGAAGTCTTCTTTTAATCACCCATGGTTTAACGAGAGAAAAGATCAAAAATATCAGACAAACCTGAGGATAGATCTCGTTTTTCTTCAACTTCGGAGAGAATTTGACTTTTTGAATGAATTCCTATACCACCAGCATGTAAGTGCTGCTGAAAGTCGACTGCGACTAATTTGTTCCTTTTTTCTAATTTCTGTTTAAATGCTTTGGAGAATAGAAAGCAAGTTGATGTTTTATATACGGATTTTGTAAAGGCGTTCGACAGAGTCCATCATAATCCTTCATTACAAAAACTTCAAAAATTGGGGCTCAGCTCAAAATTCTTGAAATGGTTGAGGTCTTACTTAACAAACCGTAGGCAGGTTGTTCAGATCGATGGTTTTCGATCGTTTTTTATCAGAGTGGACTCAGGTTTTCCACAAGGAAGTCATTCGGGACCACTTTTGTTCGAATTATTTGTGAACGATATTCCTGACGTTCTTCAATATCCGGAATGTTTGATGTTTGCGGACGACGTTAAATTATTTCATGTTTTCCATTCATGACTGTCTTAAATTCCAGGTAGATATTAATTCCTTTTTAAATTGGTGTAATTATAACCATCTTAAAGTGTAAAATCTTTAGTGCCTTCAGAACTTTTTCACCCATAAATTTTAGCTACAACCTACAAGTTTGGAGTTGAAGCTCTCACAAAAGTCAGTGAGGTCAAAGATCTTGGTGTTATTTTTGATGCCAAACTAACTTTTTCTGCACATATTGATTACATTACATCAAAAGGAAATTCGCTGTTGGGTTTTCTCCGAAGGAATTCTGGTGTTTTCAAAAACGTGTACACACTTAAAGCTTGGTCCTTGGTGCTTCCCATATTAGAGTACTGCTGTGTTGTGTGGTCACCGTTTTATGAAAATAATATTAGTAGAATTGAAAGAATTCAAAGAAGATTTACGCGTTTTGCATAAAGAAATCTGAGATGGTCTGATGAATTTCCTGATTATTTTTCTAGATGCGCATTTATAGACTTAAAAACTCTTGAAAGCCGCAGAAAAACCCAATGCGTTGTTTTTATTAAAGATATTCTGAGTAATAATATTAAATTCAAGAATTTTTCCGGTTATCTTTTTAATGACCAAACGTGTACCGTTGCATAATTGAGGTGGATTTAAATTACGCAGGAGAATAATAGTTGAACCAATCTTTAATCAATTTACACTTAGCCGCCTATACTTACTCCAAAAATAGAAAAGTAAAATTCACTGTATTTAATTAAATTTAAATTATACTTTGTCTCAACAGCATTTGGTGGTCGATCATAAATTGAGATGCAAGCTATCCTATCTACCAAGTTGGACAAACTGCACACGGTGTACAAATTTGATTAAAATCGGTTAAGTAATTTAGGAGTCTATCCCGGGCAAACATTGTGACACGTGATTTATATATATTAAGATTTTTCATGAATATATTTTCGTAACCGAGATGTTTTTAAGTCGTTTATAATTCTCTGGTGCCAGGTAAAAAGGGGCTAAGTCAAAAAAATCCGTTTTGGGGTTTTTATTGGACTTAAGTCACTTTTTTTTCGTTTGGTTCTATTGGCATAAGTCTAGCATTACTCCTTCCTTTAATAATTATTATGTACAGAGGGTATAAGTCAGACATTTTTTTAAATTGTTTGGTATTATGGGTGTTAGTGGACTTAACTATTTTGTATTTATTCGTTTCTTTTATTTTGAAATAATTAAGTTGGTCCTAAGGTCATCTTATTTCTTTAAATCTTGAAAGTCATTTTGTGGAAAACTACTGTTTCTGACTTAACCCCTTTCTATCTGGCACCAAAAAATTATTATAGAAAACCCCATAGCAAAACGATTTGTGCTTATCCAGGAGAGAAGCTTTTTCGGAAGCTGAATTCTGTAAAACAAATGTTTTCCCTTCACTTCAGACACATATGCCCCTGTTCTGTAACTATCGCCTCGATAAAAGCAGGCGATAAACGGTGGAAAATGGAACGAAATCCTACTAAATTCATAGAATTTCGTTCCATTTTCCACCGTTTATCGCCAAGGCGATAGTTACAGAACAGGGGCATTGGTTCTTAAGTATTCAATGACAAAAATTAATTTGTGTTTGACTTAGTCTCTTTATTTTGCAATACACACATACATTACATATGTATCTATAATACTAATAAAATTGATTTTTCTCAAAAAAGGGCTAAAGTGGACGACATTTCGAACAAAATCCAGTGCACTTTTGATCTGAATGGCTGTACATGTTAACATAAACGTATCTCGTTTTTGAGGGGGAGTAGAGTATTAGCTTCGGCTTTGACTGTAGTTTTTGAGTTTAAACATTACATTGGTTAGTGTTCTAGATAAAAAAGTGACTTCTCAAGCAAATTGTTCAGACTGGTTAAACTTTTACTCGCTTGGACAGTTCACAAAAATTAAAAAATAAAGAATAAACACAGAGCCATTATTGCTTTTATATTATGCCAACAATAATGACTGACTGACCAAATACACAGGATCTCTACGACATAGCCATCATGCAGGTCAGCCTTGTTCAATAAAGTTTTGTTTACTTTTCGAAGCGTTTTGGTAAAAGCGATCTCATTCGTTTCTTGCATGTGCGGTTTTGAGGTTAAAATTTGGCAAAGCTGGGAAAATTATTTCGAAAATATAAGGCAAAGTTTGGTAAATGGAGAGAGATTCTTTGCTGCCAAGGTGATTGCTGACAAAGAATGAAAGAGTCTATGAAAAATCACTTAGTTATTTTAGATTTGTTTGTGTACTAAAAGGGCCGTTAACACTGTACAATTAGTTGGACAGACTTTGGCTTGAACAACTTGTTGGATGATTTTCAAATATTTTTGAAGATTTTGAGGTTGGACGGAGCGGAGGAATACATGACATAAAGTTGAACGACAAGTTAGATAAGTGTGAACGCAAACTACATCCGACCATCCAACATCCATCAAACGAAGTCTGTCCAACTAATTGTACGGTGTGAACTCGGCTAATGAGATTTCTTAGTGTTTTCATTGAAAAGTTATGCGCGCACAAGTCAAATAATACTCTTCAGGGTATTTTTAACTCCCTGCCGAAAGCTTCGTCTCCTAAGCCCAGTTAATTTAAGTCTTATCTATGAAATTTTTTAGTTTTTATGTTAGATTAAGATATAGCTTGTATTAAGCCAAATAAATGAGGGTTTTGAGTGAACATTTCATTTCCATATGACAGGGAACCGTACACGCTGATGCCTAATATAATTGGCCCTTAAGTAATTTCTATTGATCGTTTTTGAGCAATTCACTTTCAAGACTAAAAGTTGTGGAAAACTAAACAAAAAATGCTTCTTACAAATCTATTCAATGTTTTGAGACAAAATACTAAATTTGCTTCTGACATTTATCGAACAACGAAAATCAGAAGGTTTCACTTTCAGAAAAGGATAGCATGTCCACCAACAGAATCCAGCATTTCGCGAAGAATTGGTAAGTCTTCCAATACTAAATTCATTGCCATGTGCTTTTTCTATATCAGACGTTCGGATCCAGCAGAAAATCGTAAGCCCCTCCATTCCCTCACAAGGCATGGTTGTGAGAAATGCGCTAGTCCTCGGCGTTCAATCCTCTTTTCTGCCATACCCTACGAATGTATGTTTTGTGAAGAGTCTCAAAAAAGGTACACATGCAGTGCCCCTCATAGCTCGGTACTGAATCATCCGAAATCAAAACACCAAAGTTATTTTGTTAGATAATTCTTTTCCCCAGGTAAAGCTGGGAAGGTTATTTAATTTAAATTTTTCATTTTTTGGGAACAGATTGAAGGGAAAGACTCGATTTCTTGCGAAAGAAATCGTCGCACCTGTTATTTTAAAATAAAAAAAATATTAACAAATCTTAAAAAAAAACTCCAGAGTTTTGAAGTTATGAGATGTACCAATTTTGAAAGCTTGTGTTGGGGGAAAAAAGGCTTTAAAGCATCAATCGACTTAAATTTTGATACAAGATTTGCTTAAAAAAAAAATACAAAGTAAATAAGTAAAGTAAATGTGTGACTAGGACATGATTTTTCACTCGGATCATCTCAGATATCTTTTCCGGTCGACATTGATTTGAGCCTTGAGAGAGAGAGAGACCGGGCTTTTACTATATAGAAGTGTGTGTTTATCACTAACCGAGTTCGTTCATCTCAAAGCACCCCTAGTACGCTACTCTACGCTGATTATTTCAGTTGGGGTCCTTCTAATCGTGTCCACGGAAGATTCAAGCCAAAAATCAGAGAGACGGAAGAATACGTAAAAGTTATAAGACAAATTGAAATCTGATACGCGTAATAGTTTTAGTTTTTCAGTATCCCCGTAAATTACGACGATTCGAAAAATAAAGAAAAGTAAAAATATGTAATTTTTTTCTGACCATCAAAAAGCCCAATAGCCCTGATCGGCCAGAACAAGTAAAGTTGAAGAATCGCTTTTGGTATATGGGTATGTGGGTAATTTTAGTCGTTTCTATAGCATGTCAATTATTGACTCAAACAAAAGGGAAACGAAATGAAAAATGTGCCCAAAAACTAACAAATACATAAATGCAAGGCTCTTACTTCATCTTTTTTATGTTCTTAAAGCGTTGTCATCAACTCAAAGTTACAAAACAAAAAATCAAATAGTTGCTCTCGTTGTGATTGCGAAATAAGTTTTAATTATTTTTTTTTTATGGCGTAAAACGTTTTGAATAACTATAAAAATTGTAGAGTGCGCTTTCTCTCAAGATATCTTTTGAACAAAGTAATAGGTACTTATAATAATTACATAACGCTTATGGGGTGTAAAACGATTGTATAAGCGTCATCCAATCGTCGTCGCTATATCTCAAGACTAAGCAAACTAGGCACACGTTTCGGAGGTATTTTATTTATTGAAGAGCGCAATTGACCAATCGTAACCCACAGGCTAGTAAAAATGTAAAATCGCCGTTATACCTAAAATATTTGAAAAAATAGTTTATCACAAACTTTTTTTCCAAGTTAAGGAAATTATATCAGTTGACCAGCACGGTTTTTTTTCTGTTAATTCCACTGCTACAAATTTAATAATGCTGTGCAACGGTATTGTAAAAAATTTTGAAGAAGGTTGTCAAACGGATAAAATTTATACAGACTTTGCTAAAGCATTTGACAGAGTAAATCACAAGTTTCTGGTGCGTAAATTATCCATCTTAGGTTTTCACTCTAACTTTTTGAAGTGGATTGAATCTTACAAGATAAATCGCAAGCAATTTGTGAAAATTGGTGAATGTTAATCAAACATGATTTCCGTCTCTTCCGTAGTGCCGCAAGGAAGCCATTTAGGTCCTCTTCTATTTCTTCTCTTTGCCAATGACATACCTTCTTTATTTAAGCACTCTAATAGTCTTTTGTTTGTAGATGACCTCAAAATCTACAAAAAAATCAAAACTGAGAACGATTGTTATATGCTACAGGAAGATCTTAATAGGCTTATGGATTGGTGTGATCGAAATTTTCTTTATTTAAATATCTCAAAATGCCAAATTTTTACGTGTTGCAGAATTTCTTCTCAAATTCTGTTCAACTATAAATTATCAAACGAAAAGTTGAATAGAGTTCTAGAATAAAAGATTTAGGAGTCATTTTTGATCCACAGCTCAAATTAACGATCATATTGATTATATCATCAATAAGGCTAACTATATGCTTGGCTTCTTAAAAAGAAATTCTAAAGATTTCCAAGATCCATAAACATTGAAAGGGTTATTTGTCTCTTTAGTCAGATCTAATTTAGAATACTGTTCAACGGTATGGAATCCGTTTTATAATATTCATTCTATTAGAATTGAAAGAATACAAAAGCATTTTACTAGGCTTGCATACCCTTCAACCTCGTCGAAAGTACTACTCTATTATTCTCATAAGAGACTTAATACATTTTCACATTGATTGTCCGCCTCTGCCAAGCTTGTTGGGTTTGTATTTTCCATTTTTGAGCTATTTCATCGCTGTAATTATGGTCTTAATGAGCCAGTTGCTCGTTGCATTAAGGAGTCAAATTCAATATCTGTATCTATTGACTTTTATATCAACTGCACCAGAGATGCCTTCAAAAATAATCTTTTACTTTTATTATGAACAATTTGTTATTGATTTTTAACTTATTTTATTAATCGTTTGTTATTTCAGTTATTACATTTTTAGTCTGTTGTGAGTTCTTATTGTTCTCTGTAGATGAATAAATAAATAAATAAATATAAATAGATAATTGGCAAAGCTGTGAACCCATCAGGATGCTAACAGCGCCCGCCGTAAAAAAAAAAGAAGAAGAAGAACTGACCCAATCACCTTAAGACAACATTTATTTATGTGCGATTAAAAAACTTTGTTTAACAATAACCCTTCAGAGCGAGCTTATCAGTGTCATTTTAACTCGCAAATATAAAAGCCAATATAATCATATTCTGTTGAAAAACAGGTATGAACAAACAAAATGTAAACACTTTTCCATAAAGAAAAAAAAATCAGTGAAGCCCACGTAATCTTTTCATGCAAATATTTCCCTTTCTTGACACATTTTTGGATTGTTATTCATTCGGCTTTTGCGAAGTTTGTATATGGTAGTTTAACACTTTGCTCTTAATCCTTAAACAAATATAAATGTTTCAATATTTTATCCCACGCCACAACTTCTAGGTTGTCATATCTCTTCTCGACAGAAAGTCTAATTCTTAGTCATCACTTAGTAAACGTAGGCAATATGTTATGGTTAGTAGAAAATTAATAAAGTAAAATGGCTTTTTCAAACTCAACGATAATCTAATTTGTACCATAAAATCAATCTGATGTGCTTAAAAAAAACTTACATCATCATCATCATATAATTCTTCGGAATGAAGTCAGTCGCCATTCCTCACTAATAACTCAATTACAATGGAGCAACTTAAAAGCTTGTTTTCATTCTGATTGCCATCAATTCATGTTTATGTATGTATCTATATGGCGTTTCAAGCAAAAAAAAAAAAGAACTCAATTCTCCTCTACACAACGTTTTTGTAAAGGAAATTACAACTTCCTCAGTTATAACTCCACACAGGTACTTAACTTTACCTTTTTAGTATCTTGTATCTAACAAGTGATTTATATCATGTATCTCATGATAATTTACCTGAAACGAAATAAAAAAAAAAGAATTGTCATTAGAACAAACTGCTTTAGAAATGATGTAATTTTGTATAGATTCATGTGTGAATATTCTAAGTGACAAATGGAGGTCAGAAGCGGCTCGTTTGATACTGAACTGTTGTCTGGCGCCTTCAAATTACTATATGTGAATTTTTGATTCTGAAACAAGAGTCGTTGAGGGTGTACCTCTACCTATATACCACACAGCAAGGCTTCCTAACATAAACAATAAATATTTTAACTTTTACGCGTTGTGCAATTGCGTCAGAGGCTATTTTAGGAAAACTAATTCGCAAAACCAACCATCGAAATTACATGCGAAACGGTTCAACGTCATGGCATGTAAGGCGTGTGGCAAAAGCGATGAAATAAATACACACTACGAAGTGCAATTTTCTCTTAATTTTATATTTTTGAGGAACAGTTTGCATTAAATTAAGAACTCAATTAATGATCGCAAAATGCGTGCAGATGATTGAAAGATGATTTTGGATTGAATGTTTATGGCATGTGCTCCCAAATGAATTCAGGTTTATTGAGTGTGATTTTTGTAAGGAATCATAAAGTTAAACAGCGGACCATTTGAGTTCCATTGTAATACACGTCTCGAAAACTATTTTCAAATTTGATAGGCTATGTTTTCTTCAATACGGTTTTAAACGAAAGCAAATGTTTGGCACGATCAGTCTGTTTGAGGTCAAGAACTAGATAGGCATAGGTACTTGAGAAAAAATATTTGTGCCAGAAAAATATTGAACCAACTCAAGCTAAATGCACACACACACTGTGATAATAGCATTTCATCATTTCATAAACTAAGAAACTTATTTGCTACATTAAACTAAATTATTCGATCACAGTGAAGGCGGTACACACTACACAGCTCCCCGGCAACAGCAAATTAAGAAAATAGATTGGTGTTGCTGATGTTGGTTAAACGCTTTCTTTTAAGTCTGTAATATTCTCTGGTTTTTGGCAAAAATCTTTTGTTGAAGAATGGTGCAAAATCGAATAAAAAAATTACAGGCGAGTCGCAAAGTTTTCATGTATGTATTCCTAAACTGTTTGAACAAGTAGTCTGTGAAACTTTATCCTGCTGTGAAACATAATCTGCACACGGTTTTATGCAAAGAAGATCGACAGCTACTATCCTTTTATTTTACCATAAATGTTTCAAAGCACTTGAAAGGGAGCATGAACTAGACTACATTCATACTGACTTCTCTAAGGCCTCGACAAACTTCTATTTTACTAAAGCTAAGAGTATTTGGATATCCTTTAGTATTTGTTGTCTGGATAGGTCCCCACATAGAAAATAGGTTTTATCAAGTCAAATTTCGTGACGTCTTGAAAAATCCTTTCAATGATTTTTCTGGTGTGCCACAAGGGAGTCGCCTTGGTCCTTTGGCTTTTTTGTACAAAAATAAATAATAAATAGACTATGTAATCTCTTGCATTTCATACAGTGACATTTGACATATTTACACTTTTGGAGAGCAACGGCATACGACTGCATGCATTATTAGTCACATACGCATGCGTCTCCCAAGCGGAGGCGTATGCTGTCCAATTGGCTATAAGCTACGCTACAGACATTCGCTGGATGGGGAGAAGTATTTGTTTCTAGTGCAGACAGTTTTCTCAGGGCTTGAATCGGCGCAGCGTGGCGCTTGCTCTTTGTCGGGGTCCTCAGTGAGGACCATCAATCAAAGATTGAATCTGTCAAATGCACAACCGTAGATCGCATGTCTTCATTGGATGCAGACAGACCAAACGTATGCTCTCCAATCTTAATAGGAAAACTGCAAAATGTTTTCTATATCGCAGCAGAAAAAACTAAAAAAAGCTTATTGGCATTTTTACGGGGCATTTTATTTAGCCAAGAATTTAAACGTATAACACCTAAATGATAACACACTCTGTGAATACTATGGAGAGGATGACGACACCATTGAATCAAACCAATGCTAACGAAAAGCAGAAATTAATCTAATAGTCAAAAAAAAAAAAAAAAAAAAAAAAAAAAAACAAAGAGCAAACAGCGAGTATCGTATAAGGTATAAGGAACGGACGGTGATCCAAAGTAGTAAATAAAATGAGAATCTGGTAGCACGGCGTCTTTGAATACTTTCTATCCTTTTGCAATGAATGAAATAAAAAGGGTTCCAAATGATTGAAAGTACTATCCTAATGGGGTCCATTACGACGGGCCTCATTCGAACAATTCGAGTCGATAATTCAATTATATGACTCATTTGGGAGAATCGTTTAAGAGCGCATGACTTCAACCAATTACTTTATATTAGAGGCGTATTACCCCAAAATTGAATAAAAGAAGAAAATGCGTTTCAGTGGATTTAATCCACCATAAATTTGTCATTGGAAGGCCTGATTCTAGACAGTTTGGGGGTATAGCTTATTTAAAGTGCCCATTAAATTGAAGACCGTTTTATAAAGTGAAACATGACAGGCAAGTAGAAGTTGTAGAAGGTGAATGGCACAAGTCAAAGAGAGAGAACAAAAAAAACGGGCTAGTTATTAAAAACAGAATTGAAGTGCTGGGGGAGTTAATGTCTATCTCATTTAATTGATCCTGTATATGCTATTCTTAATCTTTTTTTACCCTTTAGTGAACTAGATTCTATGTGCTCACGAGAAAACATTTCTTTGGAGAACCGCTTCAAAATTTCGTCGGTTAAGTCTGAAAGTAACTTTTCCAAATAAAAATCAGCTATGCTGTTCGAATCCTTGATTTGAATCAAATTCGGAACAGAGATGGTTTAGACTAGAGCCTGAAAAATGATATTGACTCTATTTCCTACTCACACTCCCTAGTGATCGGAAACGGGGATGGGAACATAACCGGGAACTTAGAAAATACTGGACCGATTTCAATAATTCTTTCACCGTTAGAGATTTTCGTTGTCCCTGAGTAACAAAGACTATATATTTTGATCTCATACTCCCAAAAGAACGGGAACTTACTACCTGCTAATAAAGGAAGTAAGCAAAGAATGCAATTGTTATCAGTCAGTCCAACAAAATTCTTTCAGAACTTCTGAAGAAGACTTCAAAGTTCTGAAAGCTCATCGAAGTTGTTAAATAAATTAAATGAATAGGGGGCGCAACAGAGCGAGGAGCCCCAAGGCCTTGCGCATTTCTCACATCCATTGCCATTGTGGGGGAATGGAGAGGACCTACAATTTTCTGCCGATTCCGAACGGCTGATCGAAAACGTACCTTTCAAGGCAATGAATTTACTATCGGAGAGCTTGTCAATTTCTCGCGAAAAGTGATACCGGTGAAAAACATTTCTGTTTCTGATGCGATTCGAATCACTAACCTCCCAGTCAACAGGCAGACATGCTAGCCATTACGCCACGAGAACCACTGATATGTTAAATAGTACCTACTTTAGCTCACACTGTGTTGACCGTGAGGTAATGGTTAGCATGTCTGCCTGTCACGCGGGAAGTTCGTCGTTCTAATCCCAACAGAATACAAAAATGTTCATAGACGGGTATCACCGTTAGCAACGAATTCGGAAGTCCGCTGATAGTGAATTCATAGCCATGAAAAGCGCTTTCTCGGTTAGCCGTTCGCAATCGGGAGAAAATTATAGGTCCCCTCCATTCCCTCACAAGGCATGGTTGTGAGAAATGCGCAATGGCCCGGGGGTCCCGGCTCAGTTCACGTATGCATTTATAGATTTCTCGAATTAATAAAAATTTACTTTAAAAACATAGCGAATACAAAGGCGAAATAGGTAAAAAAAAACTCTAATTTCTTTTTCATATTATCGCTATATTTGAATTTTCATTGTGAAAAACAAACAGCAGTAAAACTTTTTGCCAAAAACACCCCAAACACGTTCTAAACACATACCATCATGACAAAACTTTTCCATAAAATACACCCTTCTTCTTCCATAAAGTCACTCGCGAACAAATCCGTGCTCGGAATAATTATGAACTGCAAAATAAATCATTAAAACGGGAACAGCATACTTTCTAAGAAAATACCCATAAATGTTTAATTTTTGGGTTTGTTCATCCGACTATATAATTTATTCAACGTCATTGCGCCCAACCAACAAATCTAACCACACACGTGTATGCGGTCTCATTGTGTACCACAAACATCAATTCTAAGTTCATACCTTTGCTAACTCCAAATGTGTCAACTTTCAAGGCACGATTTCTCATTTGGATGCATAGAACAACCATTTGAGTATTTGCAATTTGTTCCGAAAAATTCCAAAAATTGTAGTTAGACTTAATCATAAGAGATCTGATTGGCACCGGTGTGTAGGTGTACAATCCCATCTATTCATACAAAATGTTTGTTTGCTGTTTTGATTAGACCTCAAGAGGATCTATTTTGGTCTAAATTGGAGAAAAGTAAATTTTGTTATACCCCAAAAAGAGGTGTTAAATTTCTTTTTAAATTAAGTCATTCGAGGAATTGCTAAGTGGGCAAAAAAATCTGAATGGTCAACATTCTCAAGTGCTAAAAAAAAGTTTAAAAAGAATTGAAAGTCCGTCTAATGAGCTGTATTGGCAAGGACAAACCTGATTTAAAACTTCTTTTAATTAAAACAGCAAAGTACAGAATTTCCAGATGACTAACTACGAACTGGTGGATCAAATTTCAAAAAATCGGCTATGGAACAATGCAAAATCTTCCCTTTCATTTAACAAATCTATAAGCGAAGCTGAGGGAAGATTGTCTTATCGCCGACGCCGCGCCGCGCCGCCCCGATAATCCATACATTTTCATATCCCTTTCCTTCCCATGACTAGACAAACCAGGAAGTTCTTATCCACCTTTCTTCAGTCAGTACAAAAAAAAGTCTACAACAAATCTGAATATAATCGTAAGTTCATTTTAATTTGCCCGAAGGAGAGAAAATTGCCATTCATTCCTCAAACTATCGGGACGAGACCAAGATGAGAAAATTGCGATTCGCTTCGTTTATTCAAGGAAATAGTACGTATCCGGAGTAGCAGCACATCACTGGTAGGTAAAGCTTCACATCTTTGAATGTATTATCCTCCAAAGAAAGAGAGGACATTTTTATATTATTGTTGTTGTGGATGATGGTGTCTACAGCTTTGGTGGTTTTCGTAACGCTTAACAGGAATTTTCTTCAATTTAGGCATTGAGCGATACCAAATCGATATCCCAACAAGAGAAGCGACCTTCCTTCCATTAGTATCTTCTTTTTTCCTTTTTAGATCTCTTCACTGAAAATAATTTCCAATGAATGATTTGGAATGGATTTGGATTATTCAACGTGTTCAAGTGGGTCAATTTACTTGGGTAATATGATACCGAGCTGTTATGTAGGTGGCAAGTATAATGGAATTCGCTGAGTATCTTAAGGAATTCGTTGCTTGAATGTCAATTTTAGGGCTGTGGTTTTGTATTGTTTATGGGACACAGAGGTTATATTCGATTACCGCTTTCCCATTTAGAGGTCCTCACTAAGTGAATGAGGAGATAAATAATGAATTTTTAATCAAATGTCAAAGGAAATCGCTGTAAGTGAAATTAGCAAAGATACTAAACAATTTGTGTTTTGAATAAAAAAAGCAATTATTCCCTGGTGTGTCACAAAACGAAATTTCTTTTAAGTATCAAGTGGCATTGTAAGAAAGGCAAAGGGCAGCTGCATCATTCAATTCCTTTCGTTAAATATTCTTCTTTATTTTTTGTCAATTGCTCTTTTGTGAAGCAATATCATGGAAGAACACCACAGCACCTTATTCGTTTGATTTCGATAAAACAGGCTTGAAATGCTGAGTAGCTTATGGGAATTTGCTCGAAGGCTGAGCTCATTGAATAAAAATCCTAATCTATAATTTTTTTCGTCAGTTACTGTAGCTACGCAGGTCTTACTTGAAATTTTTTAAAAGAAAACTATTGCATACCACCACATGACAACACCCAAAGCAACATGATAACTCCTTCTTTGTCAACCATTCATATAAAATCAGTCATTTCCGGATTAGTTTCCATCCTTCAAGCTGGTGCTTGACCATTGAAATAACTTGATTTTCCAGAATTAAACGTAGTTAGTTCAAATGAAAGATGAGTTAATTTTTTCAACAATTAAGTACCTTTCATATTATTTACTAGTTTGCCTATATTATAAAGCACAAGCTTGTAAGTTATCACTTATCAATGACTAATACTGAAGTTTATGAAACAGGAACAAGGTCTTTCTTTGGTAGAAACCACGAATAGTTGTGAAAAAAGGTTGTTAAATATGTTTGAAAACTGTGAAATTTTGGTTTTAGAATTCAAATTTTCGGGATCACAACAGTGAATTTGAAGCTGGTTCTCCTGCAATTGGTTCTTGTGGCATAAATGTGAGTGGTTTGACATTATGGCGGAATTTCAACTGCTTGCAGGTGCAGGAACAATTTCTACCCATTTTTTCTAAAGCAACTTCATTAGAATTTTCAGAAATAGTCTCATCTACCTACCTCTGCTGTAAAAGTAACAAAATAGTGAATGGAATAGCTTAACTCTACAATCACAAATTGTTATTTCACGAGAATTGATAGCAACTTGATGAATTGTAATGAATCAAAAACTTCCTGACGAAAAGTGCACCAGCTATAGGCTTTTTTTTATAATTAGTACAAACATCAAGGTGTTATATGAAACAAAGTGCGAGCATTTAGGAAAATAGGAGAGGATTCAATGGAAGACACCGATGCACATTTTTTTTTTAAATATTTGTGAATTGTAATGTAGAAAATATGAATCTCTATACTTGACTGTATGTCCGAAGTTAGGCTCAAGGCAAAACTGAAGATTATTCCTAGCGAGGCGGATGTTGCTGCTAAATTGTTTCAGGGGAGGAGTGCACTGGCTATTCCACTAGAGCACTGTTTGTAAAAAAAGGAATAAAAGAGAAAGACAGGTTACGTTTCGGCGGTGTTCAAGAGGATCAATCGATCCTACAGTTGAACTATTACCATTCGGTATTAACGCTCTATATCTGTAACTTTTTTTTAAGTAAACATAAAGATGTTTGAGGTGCACCGGACCCAATATTGGAGTTATATTTTAGTTCAGGGCGGATGTAGGCTTTGTAAATTGTAGCTAGACTGGTGTGCACACATACCAAGAACTGTAAGCCTTTCGGTTTTTTGGATGCAGGTACCATTTATTGATAATGTCAATATGGGAGAATGTTAAGCTTTAACCACAGATGACAACATTGATTTTCGAAGCATGGAATTTTACTCGGATCTTACTTCCCCTGCAACAAAGCTGTCAAGGTCTGAATTCAATGAGCTAATCACACGCAGCCGCTATCGATCCACGTTCAAATCGTTCTAAATAGCGACGGCTCGCAGTTGTAAGCCCCGATAGTTGAAATTTTTTTTTACGAAACCATTTTTCAAAATTTGCTGACATCATTCCTCAACAAGAAATCGACCGATCGACTTCAAATTTAAACTGAGTATTCCTTTTTGATTGGTTAAGAATTGTCAATTTTTGTAAAAAAAAAAAAAAAAAATATATACCTTATGCTTATTATGTCCAAGAAACATTCCATTGAGTATTTTCTTCTCAAAAAATTCCCGAAAATCGCCTTACTTTTCATGGATCACAGTGGTATAGCCCATTAAAGTTTCCCGATTATTAAATCCTTAACATATTACGTTTATCTTCCTGCAGGAAGAACTAGAAATTAAAATAGAATTTAGTTGAACTTTTGTCAGTTTGTCAAAATGAACTCCCCTTATATTTGTGTCTCTGCCCTTGAACCTAGAATTTTTTTCTGTGCATGTAACTAAAAAAGACCTTTGTTAGTGCTATTTTTTGTAAAAAAAAAAAAAGATTCTGTCGCCTGTCATTTGTCATTTATCATAGTCATTTGCGATCTGTCATCTATCATCCGTCATTTCTGACATCCACATTTGCAATCAGAGTTTGTCTCCTGTCATCTATTAAACGTCGTCTCTCAACCCACCAATGAGTTTCCTCTTTCATGACTTCCTACTTTTTTAATATTTTCTTTTTTTTAACTTAAGATTTCATGTAGAGGTAAATATGACTAAGAATTCCGTTCCCTTCTGTAGAGTTTTGTGTGTAATTAATCGGATTTCATTTTCATATACGAAATACAAAGTTTTCTCAGGACATTTTTTGAAGACGACAATAGTAACTTAACCTTAGCCAAGTGGAGGTTATGGTAATTAGCGAAGCTCTATCTTACTTTCGTTTTTCCCCTGCATTACGATTTACAAAAATTCGAAAGCAATGTGCATTGGTGTCTCTTATTAAATCCTCTCCTATTTTACTTAATGCTCATGCTCTGTGTTTTACAAAAAAAAAAGTCATTGAGTATTCCCTTAGACTTTAAAGCATTTGACGGTCACTGAAGATGACGGTATTTTCACGCCATTGACAACGTCATAACAAGGTAGGCATACTTGATTCAGGAAACGGGCAACATAATTACTAAGTCTTATTTGTCTTCGAGTAGGTAGATAGATAGATAAATTAATGGAACGGGTAGAGCTTGTTCAGCTCTGGGCACTGCGGTGTCTGAATGAAACCTATTGTGTATTGTGTGAGATTTCAGGGCAATTCTCCTGCTAATGAGTTGAACCAGAAGTTAGAAATTTTCTGTGGGTGAATGAGTTTGAGTTTATCTAGTGGGATGATCTCATAGTCAAGTATTTGCTTTCTAAGGCGGAAAAGTGCTGGACATTCTGTAATAATGTGCAGAGATGTTTCTTCCTTTTCGAGGCATAGTCTACATATGGGGACCGCTACCAGCCTCATTTGGTGAAGATGTTTCTTTAAAGAACAGTGACCGGTTAGTAGTCCTCTGCAAATTTTTAGGGTTTTCCTATTGAGGTTCAGTAGGAATTTTGATGTTTTTTAAGTGTATTTTGGCAAAAAGAGTTTTGAACAGGTTTGGCCAAATGAGTTATGCCAAGCTTTATTTGATTCTTCCAGTAGGATGTTCTTGTGTGTGTGTGTTTGAATGTGCTTTTATTTACCGCAGAAGGATTCAGGTCAGGTTCGACGAATGGTTTAGATGCGCCGTCTTTAGCTAAGATGTCTGCCTTTTCGTTACCATTATAGCCTGTGTGTGCTGGGATCCAGTGGAGGATTACAGCGTTCTTCCTTGCTAGTTCAGAAAGTGACATGTTTGTCACTTGGACTAGTTTGGATCTTATGACAGGTGAGCTTAACGCTTTTAGTGCCGCTTGGCTATCTGAGAAAATGAATATTGTTCTGTTTTTCGTGTTCGATGAACATATTATTCTCGAACATTCGTTAATGGCAAAGACTTCAGCTTGGTAAATGGACGAGTGACTGCAAAGACTTAACTGAGAGATTCGTTCTGGGACAGTCGCTGAAAATGCCGGAACCTGTACCAGTTTCCATTTTTGAGCCGTCCGTATGCCAGACCATATCTTGCCTTGAAGGTTGAGGCTTTGTGTTCTCCCAGTATTCCCTAAGGGGGATGACAATGTAGAAGAGTTTGAAGTTGTACATGGGAATAATTGCATGCAAGCACATATTAAAAGTATAAATTTTTTCTAGACTTTCCATTATTGACAGATGTTCTTTCGGGTTTGGGTGTGATTTAATGTGTCCTTAATGGAAAAGACGGTGTGTCGCCAGTCTTGGTTCCATTTGTATGAAGAGGTTAATGGGAGGTAGTCCTAAAATGACGTTTAGAGCGTATGTTGGTGTTGTACGCATGCATCCAGTAATGCATGTTGTTGCCAATCTTTGAAGTAGGTAGTCAAGGATTGTAATTAAGAACAAAGGACTCCAGAAGCTTCCATGGTGTAACCTTACTGTGACTTATAATGCCTCGGTGACTCAAAATGAACATTTTACGCTATTTTTGCTCCTTCACATACATACATCTCTCTGATCATTCGCAGATTTACCTCCACTGCTTAGCCAGACTATTGCCTCTAATAAGATTGGAGATCAGAATCCTGAGTAAACTATATACGATGTCTCCCATTTTTCTTCGAAATTCATATATGTAGTATCTCGTTTGGCCCAGCACCTTTGGCATTTTTTGGAGTTCTTAACTGCTTCACTAACTTCTTCGAATATGATGTCGTTAGGTCTACAAATTTATAAAGTCACAAAAAGGTTCCATCTATCGATGGAAAGTCTACAACTTTCCAAACACTACATTGGAACACTCACATTAAATACAATCATACAAGTTACTCTTTTGCTTTCTTTATAAACGTTACACGTATAGATAGGAACATGAAATTTTCAACCTCTTTTTTAGTATAATCTTACCCACACAAAAACTACAAATATGCAAAAACTAATATTACTCTAAGTAGTTTTTTCCATTAGGAATATTAAAGGACAACTTGCAAAACCCAAAACCATTCGGTGTTGAGTTACACTTATCGTTGAATTTGGATAAGCTTAAAAACTGAAAATTTATCTTTAGACTGTCAGAGGCAGCTCAGTGTGGTTTTTTAGCAACAACAGTCGCATTGAATTTCAAAGAATGCAGAAGAACATATTCATATCTATACGAATAGCTTTGACACTAACAAGCAGGTTAATAATTTTGAATCCTCTCGTGTTTTCTTGTGCACTTTGCTGTCGCTTTAGGGTAACTCGAGCGAATGCACACCTCCGGCTAAAGAAGTCCATTCATTTTAACTGGTTTCGCACTGGTGGGTGCGGGCGATTCCTCAATAAACGTCACTTTTAATAAAATCTCAAAGTTCGAAGAGTTAGTTCAACCCAACAACCGTATTAATATGAAGCTTCTTCCTTCATCAGAGTACATCATATCCAAACAACAACAAAATACATGAGAACGTAGGTCACTGAACTGACCAACTGCATCCAAATGTTTATAAACAACAAACGATTGTAAACAAAACACCCCACCAGCCACCACACTAATTGACAATTTTAAAATCAAAACAAATACAATACTGAATAAACAGCATTTATGTATGTACATAAATTAACCAAACATACGCAGGATTATGTTTATTAATGAAGCCCATTCCTTCAACACAAACAACCCATCAACATTGCAACCTCACATGACGTGGGTTTGTTTTCCCCACAAACTAATTCACTCCGAGCTTTCGGCTTAAGCTGTTCAAACACAACCACACACCGAGTACCGTGTAAAATTATTTTAATTACACTTTGTGTATTGTGCCCCCAAAACGGGAACCATAAGCTCACTCATTCATTATTTTATTGGAGGAATTAGTCAACGCCAAGATGAGTTTGTAATTGCTTTTTAAACAATCCAAAAGTTATGTCAGTCTCGAGATACACATTCCATTTCATCATTCCCCTGCGGGCCTCCATTCACAGTGACTACTGAAATTTACGTCAAATAATTCTTTAGAAAACGTGACATCTTGCTGTCGTGGAGGTGTCAAACTGTTTGCCGGCAAAACAACGCTGTACCATACTTCGCTTAGAAGGTGTATTGAGATCAAGGTTTTTGATTTGTTTATGTTCGTTTTTCGTTTTTTGGCTTTATTTTTTCTCTCAAACTTTGCACAGAGGTGTAAAATGTATTTTTAATGTAAATTCGTTGTAAGTCAGTGGGGAATCGTGAATTAATTTACTTAGCGGTTCTTTTTTTTCTTCAAAGTTTTTTTTTGTTTCTAAGAAATAGAAAGAGCTAGCTTTAGTTTTATGATCTACGCCTGATGGAATTAGTAGTGTGGTGTTATAACAAATGGCAGCTTATGGGTCGATGTTAAATGAGAAGCTAACAAGCCCTTGAACTGAGCCAGTGTCACTATTGCAAACGTAATAAATAGTCACACATTCTTTAGAAGTTCGATGAATGTTTCCAATTACACACGTTCTTTATTAACAATATTTTATCCCAGCCTTAGACTGTATGGGCTCGTAAGCTATTTTGTTGCGCATAAGAATTTATGACATATGTATCTCAGAGTAAAGTGTGTAGTCAGCTTTGACATTGATAAAGTGACGCAATATGGGCGACACGATCGTGATAGATGCTGTCATGCATGTTTCGGTAGCAGTTTCAATTCTACGAACGTTTGAATTAAGATTTAAGGTTTTTTTAATAATCCATTACCAGAGACTCGTGACTGATCAGAAGATAATAGCACGAATGACTGGTGTGGTATTAAGCCATCAATACATTCAGGAGCCGTCACACAGATTGATTTAAAAACTATTAGGTATTGTGGTCATTCAACTATCATGACGTTTAACATTTAGCTCAATAAGTAAATGACTCTCTGGTTCACTTATAAATAATTCCTTACATTTTAACTCTGACTCGATCTCGATGTGTACCAATTATTTAAGCTCAACTCGATTGAATATTTTGTTTAAGCAAAACACAGTTGAGAAAAAATTGCATTTTGGATTTGTACGAAACTTTGACTTTGTCTTCTTATATTACCGATGCGTCCAGAATTTCAAATTGAGCGTTTTTTTAGCCCTGGGTTTGCCCTCAACTTGCCGGTTTTAGTGATGGCAAATTGAGAAAGCAAGACTTGGATGATTAAATTTTTTTTAGTGTACGCAGCTATATGAATCTCGTCCATGAAAATTGTTTCTTATTTGGTCTCATTTCGAGTGTCTCAACTTCCAATTGAACAGTTCGGCGCACCAGTGACAGATCTTCTTCATCAAGTCTTGGTCGTAGAGCTACATTAACCGAAAGTCGGGTAACTGACTCAACTGCCCGGCTATCGATGCTTGCAGCATATATAAGAGAGTGTCGAGAGCTTTGGCAAACACAGATTTCACCTTTCGTTTCTAACTCTAACTGACATCTTTGTTGGGAAAATTCTAAGTCAATTTGAAAGCTTATTTCTCGAGAAAATGAAAAAAATACGGTTGGGGTAAGTTTTTTTTTCTTTTGTAAAAAAGAGGAGGCTTATATGCTAATCTGGAGAACTCAGACCTAATTTCCGGTCCATTGTACTACCAGGGTAGCAGCCTTCAATTTTTTATCTTGTCGTAGATGGAAATAAGGTGTTAGTAATTTCACATAAAACCTCAAGGGCGGCGTAGATGCCCAGAGCGGGATTCGAACCCACGCGTCCGGCCTATCTACTGAACACTCTTCATTTTCATTTTCAATTCATTTTTTATTAAATTTTCTTCTTTACTGAACACTCTACCACTGTACCACGGCCACCATGTGGCCGCCATGTGGTTAATTAGTTAGCCGCTGGGGTAAGTTAGTTAACAACGAGGTTCTGAGTAAGTAACTTATTCAGCTGTACATAGTTGACCAAAACGCTTTTCGGAACTAACACGCACTTAAAGTTACAATGGCCCAGTTTCCTAATTTAAAATTTAAAGAACACACAGCACATTTTTTTGACAGACTTGGGCTTGAACGACCAATATTGGGTAATGTTAACCCTCAAAAGACCGCTTGTCCAACTTGTTCGATGGTTTTCAAATATTTTTGAAAACTTTGAAGTTGGAGGAATATATGTCAGTCATTATGTTGGCAGTGGCGTAGATAGAAGGGATCAGGGGGATATATCCCCCATTGGATTGATTTTATTTCTCAACATAACCACTTAACCAGCCATGAACCAAATAAGTTGAGGAAACACACTCTGAAATTTAGTGCCAACTTCCAACGTAAATTAAGTCTTATTAGTACTCACAGGATTGTACATTCTATACCTACATTCTACGGGGAAAATACAAAGTCAACTTCATCTGAAAGAAATTATTTTATCGGAAAATCACCTAATACGAATATGTATTATGAATTTTTTTAATATCGATTTTCCACTACAGGTATGAAAAAAATCTGTTTTCTTAAAATTTCTAATACAGCACTTTACCAAACAGTACTATTTACAATCTAGGTGATGCACTTGCAAAAGCTTAAAGTCTTCGAAATTGTGATCTAGACATTTCTTTTTTGATCGGCCAAGGGTACGACGGAGCAAGCAATATGTCTAGTAGATACAATGTTGTTCAGGCAATTATTCACCAAAAATTTGCGAACTTTTGTTCAATGTGCAGCACATTCTTTGAACATTGCTTAATCAGTTTCCAGCAAAATACCAACTCTCGTTGCCATTGAGTTTCAAAGAGTGAATTTAAACTTGGTCCAAGCTATTGAGCTCGCCAGAGATTTCAGGGATCAACTAAAAATTAAACGGGCAGAAAAGACCACTCATTTTCGGAAGTGTTTGAAGATGCAAAAAAAATACTGAAGTTCTTGACATTGACGTTAAACTTTAATTATAAAAGAATAGTGAGATGTAAGTAGAAATACGAAATAGAATTAATAAAAAGGAATTAAGAACTAAAAAAAAGTAAGAGAATAGTGAACCGGCAAAAGAATTGTTCGAAGCTTCCTTTGAACCCTTCGGTTCAAAGTACAGAAGAATGTTTTTGTGTCACTGTTTCCTTCTCTCGATTTCTATGTAATGGACGACCACTATTTCCTTTTCTCGATTTAATGAACCTTGGAGATATATTCACAAACCATGAAAACCTACTAGAAGGGTTGTTGGTTCTTTTTAAGAATTCTTCGTCTGAAATTTACGAAACAGCTAAAAAATTTCATGAGACTGTTGAGTTTAACCAAACATATTTGGCTGCCGGACCATCTTCTGTTCTTGAGGAAAAGACTTGAAAGAGATATTTGATCCGAAGGAATAATAGGTTCTTTTTCTAAGAGTTCATTGGAACCGCTCGATAGCTACCCCGAAGAAAGCTTTTCTAATATATTTACATATATTTTATTAAAGATACACTGCCGGTTTCAACGTTAAATCCCGGAAGTACTTTCTCTAGTTTAAAGAGAATAAAAACAATACAAAAAGCATGACCAAAGAAGTGAGATTCTTAAAAATATATCTATTTTATAATAACAGTGTGGTTAGCTTTTTGTTTACTTGTTTGCAGGATCGTTTGAATGGTTTGGGTGCTCTAGCTATTCATCGCAAAATACCTAGAACAGCAGACAATGTGCTACCAAATTATTTTTTTTTTTAAATGTTATCGATACCGGCAAAAGCTGTCGTTGGGTCTAACAATTGTTAAAAAATTCATATTACTTGACAAAATTTTAGTTAAAAAAATGTGCAATTTGTAAACTCATCTAACACACTCATTGTACCAAATGACATTTTTTTTTAATTCGAAGGAAACGATAAAGGAATTGGCACTTATTTTTACTCATTACGAAAGCCCAAAATTTTCTTAAATAAATACTACGCACATTTGTGACCGGAGGTATACAATAGCAATTAAATTGAAAATTATAAGATACAAGAACTTCTGTTTCTTTAAGCTTTTTGGACAATAGCTGCTGCAAATAAGAGCAGGCAAATAAAAAATCATGCCTTTACACCTTTGCGGCAAGCATCCTCGATGGAATCGAACAATTTCTCGATTTGTCAAAGCTAATGGCTGAAATTCATTCGTGAGCAGTAATCTTTTGGAGCCTTCAAAGAGTGAAAAATTAAGGCATTCGAATTGATCCTCCAATATCGGATCCAATTCCAAATGGAGGCAGCCGATGCTTGAATGCACCCTTCGCCTCCGCTGGAAGCTCCAACGATGCGATTGTTGTCATATGGGTTGCCTGTCCTTCCGTGAACTTTATTTGGACTCTTCCACCACAACCATATGCAGAGCTCTGAAACGTTAGTAAGGCAGAAAGGAATCGCTCCGGCTTTTTTCATTAGTCCCATGATTTCCGAGTCTTCATTTGGTCCAACTTCTTTCCTAGAATAAAGACCAGCTGTGTGAGGTTAATCTTTAACTGCAATGCACTTCTTTGTTGAAATAGGAACTCCCAAAAAGGGTTTAATTTATTCAAGTATATCTGTTAGATGCTATCAAATCATGGGCTTGTTTCGCGTTTTCAAGTGCAGTTTCAAACCGATTATCAACAACACAATTAAGTACTGGATTTACTACTTGTAATTACTTACTTAGGTGGGCATTACAGTTCGGGGTGAACCTGGGCCTCAACCAACATCCTTCTATAACGACTTCGATTTCGGGCGAGCTCTCTCCAGTTTCGCACTCCAAGTCGGTTGAGGTCTTCATCCACTTGATTGCGCCACCTAAGACGAGGTCTTCCCCTTCCGCGATTTCCCTGCAATGTGCTTTCGAACACCCGACGAGCCGGAGCGTTTGTGTCCATCCGCTCTACATGGCCCAACCATCGTAGCCTCGCGATGCGTACTCTTCTGGCTATGCCCATGTCGCGGTACAGCGTACAGCTCATACAGCTCGTTGTTGTATCTTCTTCTCCACACATTGTCTTCGCATACGGGACCAAAGATCATTCGGAGAATTTTTCTTTCGAAACGACCAAGGGTTTCCTCATCCGCTTTCGATAAGGTCCATGCTTCTGCGCCGTAAAGCAGGACTGGGATGATTAAGGTCTTATATAAGGTTACCTTGGTTTTTCTGGAGAGGGTTTTGTTTCTCAATTGCCTTCTTAACCCAAAGAAGCAACGGTTGGCAAGAGTTATTCTCCGTTTGTCCGTGTCTACAGCGGATCCTAGGTAGACGAAGTCCTGTACTACCTCGAAGTTATGTCTGTCTATTGTGACGTTTTGTCCAATTCGTCGATGTTCTGTGTCCTTGTTTAATGACAACATATACTTCGTTTTGCCCTCATTAACCATCAAACCTATTTTTGCCGCTTCTGTTTCGATACTCGCAAAAGCACCTATGACATCACGCTTTTCTCTTCCCATTATGTCAATATCGTCTGCATAGGCGAGTAATTGTACAGACTTTTGAAAGATTGTTCCTCTGGTGTTGACGTTTGAGTTTCTTACAATCTGTTCAAGTATGATGTTGAAGAAATCGCATGACAGTTTGTCGCCTTGTCTAAAACCTTTTTCGACATCAAAGGTCTCGGTGAGTTCTTTACCGACCTTGACAGAGCAGCGTGAATTCTCCAAAGTCATCCTGCATAGTCGTACGAGTTTTGCAGGGATGCCGAAACTAGACATGGCTCTGTACAGCTCGTCTCTGTAGATACTGTCATACGCGGCCTTGAAATCGATAAAGAGATGGTGAATATCGATATTATGGGTTTTTTCCAAAATCTGCCGTAATGTGAAAATTTGGTCTATTGTGGACTTCTCTGGTCTAAAACCACATTGATCTAAAACCACATTGATGAGGACCTATCGAGTTTTACTGCTTGTATTCGCCTAATAATTGCATTTACCTCAACCTCAACGCTCGTGATGATGTGGTTTATTCCAATAAAAGAGGATCTGTTTCTGTTATTGTATATTAATTTGCCTTTTTCCGTAGATCATAATAAAAAACAATCTGGCTATTTTAATTATAAATTGAAAAATAAGCTCAATGCAGAGCCAAATAACCCAAAGAACTCGGTTTTGCATTACGGAGGATAAATCCTCATTTTTTGTTTCGCCTATAGTTACGAGTATACAATTTATGTATCAAAAATAGTATACATAATATCTACACAATTTTGTATCTTTTTTTTTTGTATTTCATACTTCAAGTTTTTTCAATTTCCAAATTGTAATGATTTTCATAAATGCCCCATTGCGTTGTAAAAAAAATTCTTGTTTAAACCCATTGGGTAGTAAAAAGTTAAATGCAATAAGGGGTGCGACGGTTATTCCAGTTCCAGAGATGATTTTTTTTTTATTTTAACAACTTGCTGCTTTGAATTTGAGTGTATTTATTGAACTGATTTATTTTGCCGTTTCAATTTTTATTTATTTATTTAAAAAAAACGTCATACGCCAAACGTTATAAATGACAAATATGTAGTGCTACGAAATTGCTAAATCGTGTTTTTTCAAGCCTGTATAAGCTTGAGAAAAAAAAAACCCACTTAATATTATTTTACTTATTACACCAATTACTATTCCAGTTCATATTCAAATTAATGCGTATAATATATTGTCTTTAAAAAATTTAATTTTTATGGCATACATAATGAATTCAATGAAGATTTTTTTATTTGTTGTGATTATTAAAACTTTATAAAAAATGAGCGAACTTGATCCATCCCCCACATAGCGCGAAGCTATCCATGCCACTGAATGTTGGACGACAAGTCTGATAAGTCTGATCGCAAACTACATCCGACCGCATCCAACACTCCAACAGCCATCAAACGAAGTCTCTAATTGTATAGTGGGAACTCCGCTAAAGACGCAAAAATGAATTCATAGATTTTCGAATAAACTTCATCTCATATAATTATGTATGTCGTGTTCCCTTGATAGCAGCATCATTTAAATTGATTTTCTAGTTGCAGTTTGCAAAAACTAAAAATAAAAATGACATATGCAACCCAATGATCCCCAACATATTATGTTTTATTATCACGAAAGTAGTTTTCGGTCATTCCTTAAATAAAAATACACAAAGTTTTTCATTCATTGAAACCGAAAAAGAACCGTCTATACAAACACTGAAGACCCTTTGCACAAAATTCACTCTGACTGACAACTTTAGTAATTGGTCACTCACTAACAAAAATATACCTGGGGTAGGTTCAACATGAGAATTTCAAGTTCTTAAAATATTTTGCCAGGTCCTCCCATATTTCAAGTATCAAATAAAGCGATGATCTCACAGTCAGTTTCAATATTCAAATTTGAAACAAACAGATAGATAAACAATCTTCATGAACCAGATAACGCACATATAAATGTATGTCGACGACAACGACCACAAAAAACGTGACATTACTTAAATTTATTGTTCTTGATGATTAATCACAAAAGTTCCACTCAAATTAATCACCTTTGTACACATCTATGCCTACCGGTATTATCATGTTTTCATTATTTTTTAAAAAACCATCTTCGATTCCAGAGTGTTGCCACGCCCTTATATGTACGTATGTTATCTGTTATGTTGTCATCATCAATTTCCAACTATATCCGCAGTTTGTATCTATTTGCCTCTCAATAAAAATAAACTCGCTCTGCTTTGCATGCGAATAAAATGAGTTCGAATGTCAAAAAGAATTAACGACGGCAATTTGAAATCTCACCACATGCGAAGCGCGGCAATGGGTTGTTTATAAGTAGATTTGGCGAGAAGCTATCTCAGGTATTATACGACACCATGTCGGAATACTGCAGTCAGTCGTCGCGTATCATTATTATTGTATCTTTAACTGCACACCCACGCCAATCAAAAGTTACGAGATTCTCAAAGATAATTCGAGCAAAAAAAAAATGAAAAATTAGATGGAAATAAACAAAAGCTAGAGTAGACCATCCCGATCGTAGAGATTCCCCACTGTCTGTGCTGGCCCTGTCCGGTCCGTCTGTGGCAGCGAGGAATGATGAGCATTTTTAAAGTGAGATGCTGGCTGAGAATGCTCTACTCAACGATGATGAAGATGCCTTTGCAAATATCATCGGCGGCACCGAAGATGACTACGACAACACCGATTCATCCTCCATCCAGAAACATTCTTCTCTTCTTCTTTATGAGTGTGCTGTGTGGTGATTCCGCTAGAATATCAGATTCGCTAAAAATAACCCGCGTAACCCCAATGGAAAATTAAAAATACTTATTTGCCATACCGCCATCTCACACTCCGTATAATATAATATGTATGTTATGCAAAAATAAACCCGTTCGAGAGAGCATCGCCACCGTGCGGTGCGCCATTCGAGCGTTACACTTCGACAAGTTTGTTTGTTTCTACGGCTTGGAATATCGATCCTTTTACTCCACTGATCTGTCAGCTAGATATTGCTAATTATTTTGTTCGTCAAGAAAGATAGAATGACAGATACACTTCAAATATGTACCGCCATGCCTGCCGTGCCGGTCTGGCCTTCTACGGAATGCATTTTTCCTATATGTGGGTACCAAACAGATGCACATTTAAAAAATAAAGCTTAGGAAAGTTCCAGGGCTGTCTGATAAGACTGTGTGCTTATCGATGGGCTCCAAATGGCAAACGTGCTTTTGCAAATATTACATCTAAATCACCACACAAGCACTTTCATGACTTTTGGGCGCGATAACAAATAATAATAAATTCGTAGAGAGAAATAAACTTTAATTTTATGCGAGGAACTGCTGCACATGGGGAATGAAAAACCCACAATTGTTTACAATGTCTGACTTTTGTTTGGGTTAGTTGCAGTTTTAATGTTGGTACAGGTGTAGGCGCATGAATAATGCATTTTGCTCATAAAATTGGTGGAGATAGAAATTTCATATAAATGTTTGTGTAAACAGGGAGCATTTGTCTGTTTCGTTGGTCGAATGATGTCACTTGAGGTAATTAGATTGTTGGCCAAGCAAATGGGAATGAATAGATATCTTTTTTTTCTAACATGCTTGACATTTGGTTTTGTTTTTCTTCAATTTGTCGCCATTCCATTGGACTGAGGTCATCATCATTAGTGAAGTGATGGCGACGGCGTAGTCGCTACGCTGGCGCCGGCTGTATCCGTCACGGTTTTTTGAAAAAGGACTGCGTATGTCTTTCGTCACTCTCCATTTCATCAAAAAATTTCAATGCTAACCAAAACGTTCTTATTGCAGAATGATTTCTTTAAATTGCGAGTGGCGACTCAGCAAAATCACACACAATACTCTAATATAATGGATTATGAGGGCTCTACTGAAAAAAGAGTATCGTCTTTAAATAATGAGTGATTCTTCAGATATTTTCATTTTGGCAACACTGGATCTTACAGCTCAACCTCACACATGTTTTTGTGATTACTCTTCACATGTTAAGTAACACAGTACGAGCCTTAGGAAAAAAGGAGAGAGTTTGAAAGGAAATACCGATGCACATTAGTTTTAAATTTCTGAAAATTGTAATGAGAGGGGAAAAAAGAGCTGATCAATACATTTCACATTCGCGTAGTACGGCTGAAGAAGGAATCTCTGTACTTAACAGTATGTCCGAAATTGGACTCAAGGGTAAACTGATGGGCATTCCTAGAAGCGCGAGTATTGCGGTTGAATTGTTTAAGGGGAGGAACTTCAGTTTCCTCTATAATTAAACTATGAGCCGTCTTGCAAGCAAACAACCCTTGCAAATCATTGAATTTTACTATCGAAATGTGTGCTCTGTTAAAAAAATTCATGCCGCGTTTCTTCCATTTTATGGTCAGTTTAATAGACCTGCAGAGGCGGCTTTGTGACTTCCAAATTTGCATTGTTCGAGTTAAAACATCTGCACGCTTACGCAGAGTGCGTAATGAGGACAATATCGCAGCTTTATCGGCCAGTGTTAGTGATGACAGTGAATTATCGACTCGGTGCCGTTTCTGTGACTGGTGAGTGCTTTTTTGTCTCCAAAAGGAAGAGCTTGGTTCGCATTACATGTGGTTTCAACAAGACGATGCTACATGACACACAAGACACAGCACGCTTAGGTGCGATATAGTGATCAGGAAAACGAATCAGGAAATATTTTCATCACTCACTAGGTTTTCGTTACAATTAAATAACAAATGTTATACCAATCGATAGTAAAAAGTCCAGAGAATTTTTTTGGCCAAGAAAATGTTCAATTGAACAAATACTTTGCGTTAAAATTTTATTTTTCTATTTTCCTGATGAAATTGAATCAGGAATATAGAAAAATACAATTTAAACAGAAAATATTTGTTCTATTATACCATTTCTAGGCACAAAAACAATTTGAGTGATTTGCTGTCGATTGGTATAACATTTGTTATTCAATTGTAACGAAAGCATAGTTATTATTCCACTTGAAAATTTCTCCTGATTAGTTTTCCTGACCGCTATAACTCGCCCCTTAAGAATGGAAGTCAAATCATTGATCGATCCTTGAGGAACACCTGTGAAAAGGTACACAAAGCCAGAAACTCGCTTGCCAATACCTACAGCTTGTCGCCTTTCAGAAGAGTATGACAACATGAGCTTTGCTGTCGAAGCTGGAAAATTGGAAAATTGTTTTAATTTAGTCGTTTGTGTTGTGTGTCACCATACCAACTCTAGAATCACATCTATCTTTCCGAAAAAGTTCGATTTAATTTAATCCATGCTTTTTATGCAAGTAATATCAACATTCGAGCCAACAAACCTGAACTCATATATTTTAAGGCAAAAAATTTGCTCATTCAAATAAAAAACATAAAACCTTATCTTTGATCGATAAACAGCAAACAATTATTATCTCAACATGATTTTCATTTGCTTGCTTTTGTTTTCTTTCTTAATATTTTAATTAATCATATCACATAAAACCTAACATTCCTACAATGTCAACCCTCTCAAATGAATTTCAGTCTATACAAGGAAGCCAGTATAGCTTCCTCCAAAAATATCAAGTTCTTACCACAAAGCCGTCATAATGGTTTTGCATTTTTTGTGCGTGTATGCAAATAAAATAACATATTCGTACCAAACATATCTATACAGGGTGTTTCCGACCACAAATACTTTACTTTTATAAATGAAACGTTTTTCGGTAAGTAGTTCCATTCCCATAGGAATAAGGTAATGAATTATGGTTTATGTTACTCGGTAAAGCGGTGAAATAATTCCTGAAATCGGTTCCGTTGTTTCTAGGTTCCCGTTTACGTTTGCGTTCTTGTGGGAATATAGGGAGAACGTATATACCCTAATGTTCACCCTCAGGTTCTAGACTATCTCTATACCAAAATTTATATAAGTCGGTTCAATAGCTTGGTGATTGAATGAGATTGACAACTGTTTATCATCGGATAATTGTCTCTGTAGGGTATCGGATTTCTCAGTGCACACTTTACATTTTTCTGACCATATGCCAATTTCAGTAAAAATAAAAATAGAAGAACCTAACCAAGAGTTAAAGCTATCCCAGAATAAAATGGAAACCCAGTAGTAAAGAAGCCTACTAAATATCACTGAACTTATAACTGGAAAATTTGCTGCGTAGAGATGAGGCTATCACTATAGAAAGCATGCAAAATGTTATACGAAAAGTGGCACGGAAATATAATGTTAAAACACAATCGTTTTGTGGAAAACAGGAATGGTTTGATAATGATTGCCTTCAAGCTAGGAAGAAAGCGTTTTCGTTCTTAAAGCTATTTAGAAAATAAAACCCTGCGTTTTTCAGACAAGAATACGCAAAAGCGAATGCATGTTTTAAAGCAATCTGTATATCAAATAAAAACAGTATCACGAAGAAAAAGTACAAGTGATTATACTCGTAGAAAGTAGGAACATGAAGAGTTTTGGAAAGCAGTTAGATACATTAATGGAACGAAGCTGAAAATAGGGTAACAGTTACCGGCATCTTTTATCGAAAAACACACTTTTACTCCTTGCTTAACATAGAAAGAACAGCACCTTCAATTCAATACTGTCGGAACTGTGTAAAAGATCAAGAGATGGACCAACCTTTCACAATAACAAAGCTTAAAACAGTACACAATGAGGTGAAGGAATCCAAAGCACCGGGGGAAGATCTCATACCACACGAGTTCTATAAGTACTGCACCGAGGAGTTCGCAACCCTCCTTCTACAGGTTTTTAACAATCTGTATGAGATTGAAGAAAATATACCGCCGAGTTTTGACGCAGATACTTGGCCGAAAATTATAGAGGAATCTCATTGCTAAATACGGTCTGTAAGGTTTTTGGAAGTATCCTGTTTAAAAGGCTGTCGAACTGGGTTAATAAAAATGACATACTTAGCGAGTGGCAAGCAGGTTTTCGGCATGGATACTCTACTGTAGACCAAATTTTTACCCTCAGCACTCTCATCGATATAAACCGTGCTCAAGGTTCAAATACTTATATGTTTACTTTGTAGATTTTAAGGCTGCCTTTAATAGAGTTGATCGAGATCTAATGTTTTTTTTAAACTTTCTGCTTTGGGAATATCTATCAAGGTGTTGAAAATCTTGAAAAAGTTGTATAATAACTGTGTATAGCAAAAGTTTGGGATGGGAGTAGTATGTCAATCGTTTACAACATCCACAGAGCTAAAACAAGAATGCACACTGAGTACGCTGTTATTCGCTTTGTTCTTGAACGATATAGTGACATATTTAAATGGGGGAATTGAAATGCGTGACCTTAGAATAAAAGTGTTGCCTTATGCAGAAGACATCGTACTTCAAGCTGATATTCCAATTAAACTCCAGATGATGATCACTAAACTCGAAGAATATTGTGAGACTTGGAATCTCACAGTAAATCGGAGTAAATCCCAAATAATGGTCTTCGGCAGCGGAAAGAGGCAGAGACATGGAAATTATATGTGGAGATACGAAAGAGAACCAGTTGAGATAGTGGAGCACTATAAATATCTTGGACTAACATTAACCTCAACATGAAGGTGCATTTAGAGCTAAAAACACCACCTGGAAAACATGTATGCAAAACAAAAACATCAGTCTACGAGCAAAGTACCAGATCACTTGAAAAAAAAATAGCTTGCTTGGAACAATGGAAGGAACTCGCCGAAAGAACGGATTGTCCTCTACATTTAGAAATAGGAAACTCTCAGCAGATGAAAAATTAACTATATAGCATTCTTAATGTACTGGATGAAAAGATACATGAATCATTCATAGAAGAAGCTCGTTCACCCGTATATAGAGATTACTACTCAAAATTGAATTTTGATACAAGCAAGATAAGCTATTTCGTTGTAAACACCGGAGTTGACCAAATATCAACACTTTTTAAAAGAGGTGAACTTTTGCCGTGGTCCTAACTATTATGCAAAATTTAGATCTCTAAATGCGGTGCCTCCAAATAACTCCGTTAACCAACTCAGTGTTGACTTTGTACTAAGAACATGAAATAGATTTGCACAGTTTGAGGATTCTTCAAATGTGTTTGATAGGCTTAAGTTCACTGCTAAATTATCGATTTTACTAAAAACAAAGTTTATAAAGCTTACAAGCCTAGCAGAGATAATCATGTTCTTAAACATAATTATACTCGGTGTCACCTGGAATTTGACTGCCTCAATAGCTTCCTGTTTAACGATTATATAGTCTCTGTAGAGTCTAAAATTAAAACAGACTGCAAACATTTCTGGAAATTTATAAACACCAAACGTAAATCTATTGGACTTCCAAGCTGTATGAAATATTTTGATAACTTGTCTAGTGATGTAAATGTCATATGTAATTTTTTCGCCGATTATTTTAGTTCTGTCTATCTGCCCTCTTCTTCCTGTGAACCTCCTGCTTTCTTCCCTTCTAATGTTATTGATATTGGTAGCATCGAATTAAGTGTTTCCGAAGTTTTGGAAGCCTTAAATGGCCTTGATATAAACAAAAGTGCTGGGCCTGATAATATCGCCCCTATCGCATTAAAAAATTGTTCGATTTCTTTGGCCTTGCCGCTTTGTTTGATTTTCAACAAATAATCCCTTAAAAGTGGCCAGTTTTTGGATTGATGGAAAGTTTCTTTTATAACTCCTATTCACAAGTCAGGATCGAAGCAAAACGTGATCAACTATAGACCAATCTGCAAATTATCAGTCATTCCCAAAATGTTTGAAATGCTAATTTGCAAAAAATTGAGCTTTTTTGTTAAAGGTATAGTGTCTGAATTTCAGCATGGTTTTGTGTCAGGTAGATCTACTGCTACTAACCTTACAATTTTATGCGATTATTTTTACGGATTTTGCTAAGGCATTCGACAGAGTCAACCACAGTATATTAATTTTCAAACTTTCTAAACTAGGCTTTCATTCAAGCTTTATAAAATGGATTTCTTCCTACTTAGATAAAAGAATTCAATACGTCAAACTAAGTAATCACAGGTCAAGAATGATAAATGTGACCTCTTGAGTACCTACCCCAAGGAAGTCATATTGGTCCCTTGCTATTTATCCTTTTTATTAATGATATTCCAGATTGTTTTAACTTTTCGAGTAACCTGATGTATGCCGACGATGTGAAAATCTTCCGAGTCATACGATCTTCCTCAGACTGTCTCCTTCTTCAAAAAGATATTCAAAATTTGGCTGAATGGTGTGATTATAACCAATTGTTTCTTAATGTTGCTAAATGTCAGAGTTTCACGTACTATAGGACGAAATCTCCTATTACTTTTGATTATAGTATCAATAACATGACTTTAGAAAGAGTCACTGCCAAAAAAGATTTGGGAGTTATGCTGGATGAAAAACTTACGTTTACAAAGCATATAGAGTGTATAGTAAATAAAGCCAATGGGATGTTAGGGTTTATAAGGAGGAACTCTAAAGATTTTTCAGATCCATGTGCCCTTAAAACATTATATATAACTCTTGTAAGATCAGTGCCGGAATATTGTAGTACAGTTTGGAATCCTTATTATAATGTACACTCGTCAAGAATAGAAAGGGTTCAAAAGAGTTTCACAAGGTTCGCTTTCCATAAACTTAATTGGAATATCGAAGTACCATCATACGTTTCTAGATGCTTACTAATAGATATTCAAACGCTTGAGCTAAGAAGAAAGTATTTTGCAATAATGTTTATAAAAGATGTAATTAGCAATAGAATAAACTGTTCTCTCTTATTACAACAAATCAATTTTTACTCTCTGCAAAGAATACTTCGTGCTAGTTTTCATTTTCATGAGAATTTTTCGACACGTAATTAGATATTGTATACAAACCGTTTGCACGTTGTATAAAAGAAACAAATTCTGTAATAGAAGTCATAGATATTTTCTCTAGTAATTCAAGGGATGTTTTCAAAAAGAATTTACTGTCCGCTTTACTATTGCGACCTGTCACATAATTTTTCTTGTTATTTATCTTTTGTTATTTTATTTTATTTATATACATTTATTTATAATTATAGTAGTCTGTAAGAGATTTACTCTGTTTGATGAATAAATAAACTAAACTAAACTAAACAAAACTACAAGAAACTATCAACATCAATCAGATATGATAGTTGCCACCACTTTTTTGACTGCAAAATACTTTTCTGGCGTAAAGGCTGGCTCAATTCGAACACTGATATAACTTTGTTCATACATTGGTCTGTTTTATTATACCCATTAAACTTATAAACTTAAACACTAACTGAAAACAATTGAGTGGAGTGTCAAGCTAGGGAAAAAAGGATAATAGATTTACGGTAGCATAATTCATTATTAATGACTTTCTATTTAGTGTAAGACATTTTAGGTATCGTTCTTCTCAATATGCGGAAGAACCTTTCTCTTATCACGCTCAAGAATTTATTATCCAGAGTTTATGGCTATTTTAGTTGGAAGCACCCTGTATATCAAGCACACGATAAATACTTAAGAGTCAACATCCATTATGTAAATCCACAAGAGTCTCCAAATTGAAATATTAAAAATTTAAATGAACCAGCTATCAGTCAGTGCTTCAGTCTGAGATTCAAAATGAAACCAATTGAGTTCTCCTTATGCATGTAGGATGAGAATAAGTCCTGTGTGAATATTTTAAATTGAATTTAACTGGATTGTTATGGCTTCCTGTTTTTGGACAAACTTTAAGTTCCAAAAAAAACATTGACAAGGGTAAAAAAAGGGATAAAAAACAATAACAGATAAGGTCGTTGGTATAGTCGTTTCAAAAATGCAAGAAGAAGCTATCCTCGAGAATCTACCGTGTTTGGATGGTTTTGGCCTCTCCACTGTTTACATTTTGACCAAACAAAACATGAACTCATGGAATATTAAAAACGCATGGCTAAGCGTACATAAAACAAACAAAAACAAAACCACATAAGGTGCCCATTCTAAATTGAGAACTTACACCCGCTAGGTCTAGCGTGTAAGAATATCGGTTGGTAGCTGTGTAGGGTGTTTGCCAACATTCTATACCAAAAGACCGAGAGGTTAAATGAATGGTGAGTAAATGAATTATTATAACCAGGGGCTTATATCTTATATTGTCGCTTGTGGGTGGTGGCAGAGGGTGAAAACATTTTTCAATTAAATTGGCTTCAAGACATCCGATCCAAGCTTCTTCTTCTAAATTTCGTGGGTGGAGATGAAAATAAACAAAAACTTGTTTCCATGATACCTATACCACCGCATTGACATCGGTCATTGGCATCCAACTCAATTTTAAAATCAAGGGCAAGCTACAATAATGCTGACTATTTTCTGATCTTCTTTTGAAAGTTAATACCTCACCCGTAGGTCGTCGGTTGGTCCCGTCATGCCACACCAGGCTTAGTTTGTTCAATCGGATAATGGAGTTTGCCATTTTTGTTTTTGTTTTCTTTTTATTTTGGAAACCATTATGACCATTTGGTGTGATGGGGATCTGCATGAATGAATGAATTATTATTGTTAGGAGATATTATTTGAGTTGGTTGGGCGAGTCTTGGAGAAGAAGATTCAGCCGACGCCGACGCCAAACAGTGCCGACTGTTGCTTGTTTTTCGATAACGGCATGCTGTACACTTCTGAGTTAATTATTGCTAAACAGAAATTGTCTGCTTGTCAGTTGGTTATTGGATTATATATGTTCCTTACAATTCTAAGACGATTATGAATAGATACGAACGATAGATTGGATTTGGATGTGTAAACAAACTTATCCACTCATAGAGTTCCTGTCAAATGATGCGTAGAAATGGGTTTGTCTAATGAGTTAAACTTGTTCACACTATAGTTTACCACTCAAATAAGTTGTTGACCTATAGTATTTTTTGTTTTGCATATATACATATTTCTGACTTGTTTGGTAAGACCATAATTGTTTGGCATATAAGGCAATACAATAATTGGTTAAAAATGTTGACAGTTGGTGATTTAGTGACAGCAGTTGGAAATTGATTTCTAATTTGTTTGTCAAATGAAAATCATTGAACTCATCGAACGGCACTTGAGTGTAATTGAATTTGTAAAAGGTCAAATTGAGACACGCGCCGACTGTCATTGACCTTTTTTTTTATCAGAATTAAAGAAAACAAAACGGAGTTATTAGTTTTTTGACACCTGTCTGGTATTATATATTTATTGGTTATAGGTACGTGAAACAAATGAAAGTTTTTTGCATTTTTGTAAAGCCAAAACATTTGCATTGAGAAGGGTAGAAATTGATTTTTAGTACAACTGTTAAACCAACAAATTGCGAGCAGTACCGAAAAGTATGCAACCGATAATCTGCGTTAAACGTTTAACGCAACCTTGTTTGAAAGTCGCATAAGAAGTTTCACTTCAAAAAAATAAATTTTTTACTTGTTTTGGAGATTTCAAAGCTGTACTCGACAAAATCAGTAGGCAAGCTCTTATTTATAAATGATCGCACTAAGGCTTATCAAGAAAGTATCTTCAATTACACAGAAAATGATCTTTTATTTTCAAATGCAACCGTTTGGGATGGATCATATTCTTCTCATCAGTTTCAAAGCAAAGCAGGTGTTCCTCTAGTTTGTAAGCTTATTCCACTATTATTTGCCTTATTAACCTTATGATTCAGAAACCTTCTTGGAAACCTTCTTCTTATAAGAAGCATTTCAGTCAAGGTTTCTATACACAGACGAACTAAGCATATTGTCCGACAACATTCTTTCGCTGTCTTTGTTCGTTTTGTGAGATAGTTGTAGGGTTTGGTAATAAATTGTCAAAAAAAAGATTGTGCTATCTAAAAGTAGACAGACTATAAGCCAGAAGAAAATTGGTTTCTCTTCAATGCTAGGACCGAAATCATATAGGAGTTAAAACACTTGAGCTCTTGCTGACGCATAACTTAAATTTCCCCAAGCATCTGTTGACTTAGTGTAAACAACGACATCTACTGTCAAGCTTTAAACCTTAGAACCCCGGTTGTCAATAGTAATACTACTTCCAATATATTCATTGGCTGAAAAAAGCTGAAAATGAAACCTAGCTACATTGATGGCTCGTCCCCGACCCGTTGCATGCAAAATTTCATAATGTGACTACATATATATATTTCACATTTTCAATTCATTTACTAAAAAAAACTTTATTTATTTTGATGTTTTATGGTGTTCCTAGGGTACAGCCATTCATGAGTCTTCCTTCTCACATAAATTCTGTCATCAGAAACAAATTAATTTCTTGGTTTCATCACTAAAAAGAATATTTTGCCAATTTCTGCAAGTCGATTGTGAAAGATTTACTTATGCAAATCGTATACGCTTCTTTATGTTCTTAGAACTAAGAACGAAGGTTCCGTACCTTCGTCACAATTTGACCATGTACATTTTTATCTTGCAAACGTCTGACGATCGTGTGAGAGCTAATATCCAATCATAAATTTGCTTTTATACCGCTAGATGTTGTAAAAGGATCTATAAGCACTTCTCTTACAATCCTTTTGTCTAGCAAAGTTGTTGATTTTTTTTTTTGCGTCCTTTTTTTCTGCTTTTGCACCCTAGCAACAACACATTGAGATCAGTGAAGAGCATCTGCAATAAAACTGTATGTTTTGCCTTCATCTCTTAGTTGGAGGATTAAACGGCGTTCTTCCTCGGAGCAAAACATTGCGACAAATAATAAATAATTTAATAAATTAATGCACTTTAAACACTTAAACAGAATTCTAACGGTAAATATAAGAATTAAATTGCTATCGGAAGTGAAAGAGACCTCAAATAAAGCAGTTAAATTTTCGAACATTGCAAGTTTGACATTTGTAAGTAAAACTTACGGTGCATTGCAACTGACCATCATTAATGATTGGTAGCACTGGAATTGTTTTACAGTCCAGTCAAAGAAAATTCGTTTATGTATATAATTTGCTCCTATTGAAAAGGATTCAGGCTGATCGATTTCGCTGCGGGGCGAGATGTTCTGGTAGCTAGTACGCGGTTCCAGCACCTCAATATCCACAAAGGGACATGGAAATCTCCTGATCAATCAACCGTCAACCAAATTGACCACATTGCGATCGACGCACGGCACTTCTCCAGTATAGAGGATGTCCGAACATTCCGAGGGGCCAACATTGACTCGGACCACTACCTTGTTGTAGCCAAGGTACGACTGCGGATATCTCGATCCAAGCCAACACAAGGAAATACTGTGAGACAATTCGACGTTGGACGACTACAATCGCAAGAGATCGCCAAGTCTTTTTCCGATCGAGTCTCTTATAACCTCTCAAGGAGTCTTATGCCGCCAGCATCAAGTATAGAGAACCAGTGGCAGCACTGCCAATCAGCCATCAGAGATGCCGCCTCTGAAGTGCTGGGTTTCACACGGCCACCACAACGAAACCCCTGGTTTGACGACGAATGCCGGCAAGCACATGCAGCTAAACAGGAAGCATACAAAGCAGCGCTGCACAAAAAGACTAGAACTGCTTATGAGCTCTACAAGCAGAAGAGGAGAGATGAACACCGGCTTCTCAGACGGAAAAAGAGAGAGCATGAGAAGCGCGCGATCGAGGAGATAGAAGGGTGCCACAGCAGGAATGAGGAAGTTTTACCAAAAGGTAAAAACAACAAGCCCCGAGTCGAAGCCTGCAAAGACGATCAAGGGAACATCGTGGTGGAACCGCAGTCTATGCTGAGGATATGGATAGACCACTTTTCCAAGCTCTATAACGGCGATGATGGACCCAATTCCGCTGTTAGAGAGATAGAACCATTCGACTAAGGCGACGTAGACCAAGAATTCCGCCAACCCGACCAGAACGAAGTGAAGACAGCAGTGTCCAAGCTAAAGTCCAACAAAGCTGCTGGAGCTGATGGCCTCACTGCCAAATTGTTTAAATCGGCCGGCGATGACCTGGTCAGGAGTATGCACCAGCTCATTTGCAAAATATGGTCGGAAGAAAGCATGCCCAATGAATGGAACCTCAGCATCGTTTCCCCGGTCCTCAAGAAAGGAGACCCTCTGAACTGCGCCAACTACAGAGGTATCAGTCTTCTTAACATCGCGTACAAGCCAATTGTAGCGGAGAAGATTCTCCACTCAAAATTATTCGTTTCGAATAAATGATTTTCCGGGCCAACAGAGACAGCCAAGGCGTCTACAATTGTCCTCGTATGGAAAATAAAAAAAAACTCTTTTTATTTAAATGTTGAAATTAGAGATGACTTCTTTACCTCTCTGCCGTATTGTGTGAGCGTCTGAAGCCATTCGTCAACAACCTGATAGGTCCTCATCAGTGCGGCTTTAGACCAGAAAAGTCCACCATAGACCAAATCTTCACACTACGGCAGATCTTGGAAAAAACCCAGGAGCTTCAAATCGATACCCACCACCTTTTTATCGATTTTAAGGCCGCATATGACAGCATCTATAGAGAGGAGTTATATAGAGCCATGTCTAGTTTTGGCATCCCTACCAAACTTGTCCGATTGTGTAGGATGACGATGGAGAACGCACGCTGCCCCATCAGGGTCGGAAAAGATCTCACCGATACATTCGATGTCAAAAAAGATTTTAGGCAAGGCGATGCACTGTCATGCGACTTCTTCAACATCGTTCTTGAAAGAATAGTGCAAAACTCCTACGTCAACACAAGAGGCACAATCTTTCGAAGGTCCGTTCAATTGCTCGGATATGCCGACGATATTGACATAATTGGAAGAACGCAGCGTGATGTCAATGGCGCGTTTATGAGCATTGAGACGGAAGCGAAGAAGATGGGTTTAGTGGTAAATGAGGGCAAGACCAAGTATATGCTGTCATCAAGAAAGGACACCCAACACCGACGTCTTGGACAGAACGTCACGATTGACAGCTATAACTTTGAGGTAGTTAAGGACTTTGTCTACCTAGGCGCCGCTATTAATTCAGACAACGACACCAGCGCTGAAATCAAACGAAGAATAACTCTTGCCAATCGCTGTTTCTTTGGACTTAGAAGGCAATTGAGTAGTAAAGTCATCTCTCGAGCAACTAAAGTGTCCCTGAGCAACTAAAGTGTGTAAGACACTAATCATCCCGGTTCTTGTATATGGCGCAGAGGCATGGACCTTGTCAAAGGCAGACGAGAACGCTTTAGGATGCTTCGAGAGAAAAATTCTTCGGGTGATATTTGGTCCCATCTGCATAGATGGAGAATGGAGAAGAAGATTCAACGACGAATTGTACGGGCTGTACAGCGACACTGACCTTGTCAAACGAGTCAAGGTCCAGCGGCTTAGATGGCTGGGTCATGTAGAGCGAATGGACACCAACGCTCTGGCCCGGAAAGTCTTCAAATCCAATCCCGAGGGACGGCGCAGTAGAGGAAGACCGCGACTCAGGTGGCGCACGCAAGTAGGAGAGGACCTCAACCAACTTGGCGTTCAAAACTGGAGGCAGCTAGCTAGGGACCGAGTTGGCTGGAGAAGCATGTTGGTTGAGGCCCTAGTCCGACCCGGACACCTTAAGAAGAAGAAGATTGAAAAGTTTTAAGGAGTAGGTTTTATTGTGACAAAGAAAGAAAATAGTACACTCTTATTATTTTGGCCACCACTGTATGTATATTAGGGTGGTCCTTATTTTAACTTTTGGCGAAAATTGAGTGTAATCTGTTCTAAGAAATAAAAAAAAATTCCCTAATTTCTTCATATTTTTGTCTCTGACCCTTCCTGGCCCTATTTTCCTGTCATTTTTTAACTAATCAACGAAAAGACTTCAAATTAGGCTCAAATGAAGCGTCTCTGAACACTCTATAGCCGCGTGTATGTTTACCACCCTAATGTATATATACAATACAGGATTTCCTGTAGTTCGTGTTGAAAGCTTTGGGTTGTGATTCTTTGTCGTATTCCCGTGGGTCTTAATTCCTCTTGGTTTTGGAAGTTAGGCCCACGGGGGCTATTTCCATGATGAAATGGCAGTAAGATCCGCGAGCCTTAGTTCCTTTTTCTGTGAACTCAAATATCATTTCGTAATGGAAAGTAGTCTCACCGTTTGCACTTTAACTTATTCCCAATACGAATAAGCTGGCACAGGGACGTAACTCCACTAGACATAAGTTCGCGCGAATTTTTATTTTTACACCACACATCCATACTCCCTTGAGAAAATTTTTTTCGTTTCGCTTTTAGCTTCATTCTTTTATCCGTGAGTAGAAAGCGAATCGAAGCGAACGAAATTTCATTTCGGGTAGTACGGGCTTGTGGTTGAACATAAAAGATTCACACGAGCAGACCAGGAGAAAGTAGCTAAAGTAGATTTAGTTTATAATCGCATAAGAAAATGGACTGAGTTTCGATCATCCTATGTCACGAAGTAGGAGACAACGTGAGCTATGAATTCATATTCATTGACAGCTGATATATGTGCCCAAATTTTGGAGCTTTGTTTTTCGGTACCTCAAAATGTAAAAACTAGAATATATACATTTAGCGTATCCACAATGTTCTTAATCTTTTCTAAGAAGGAAAACTAATTTTGAGATCCCATGTGCATCAGATTCATATAAATGCTGCTTCAAAATGGCAACAAAACACATGGGCCTGAATTCTTTCCTTTGGTGGGTCTTATTGCCTCTTCACAGTAGAAAGAAAGCCCACGGGTCTCGGCTCACTCTGTTGATTGGCTATCTCATGGGTCACAATTTATTAATTAAGTACTCCCATGATGAGCACGGTCATAAGCACGGTCATAAGCAAGTGTGATTTAAGTAGGAAACACTATCACGAAGAGGCAAAAAAAAATCGTTTCAATTCTTCTATAAGTGTAAACTTGCACCATACCAGGAAAAATCCCTCAGAGCATACTTTTGTTACGAACTAAGCGACATATGAAATCAGCCGCCAACATCTGATTCACGAGAGACTTCCAACCCCAAAAATCTAATCGGCATCAATCACTCTCCCTCCTCTTCACTCCCCTACATCCACCATCCTTCGTTATCCCGTGGAGCACAAAGGATCTCCTGTGGTCCGAGTTAGGTGCCAAACCTAACCTTATGTAAGCCAGGCGGGTCATCGAATGTGCCAGATTCCGTATTTCTTCCAGCTCTATAAATAGCTCAGGTCCTGATAATACTTCTTTATTCTATACATACAATACTTTTAAAATAGTTTTCTATGAATATAACATTCTATCCTTAATCACAAGGGACTTGCTAAAGATCAAAAGGAAAATCCGTCCAAATCGACTTCAAAACATCATCATTTTTATGAATAATGTATTCGATCCCTTGAATTTAATAACTTTGTATGCAATGTTTTCACGCCCATATCGGTAAACCAAGAACGACCTAAGCCCTCATTTAAAACAACTATGGACTTTAATCTCAGACATGCACTGGAATGTTTTCGACTTCACTTTTAGCCCCATGCAATCGATTGATTTGTAAATCATAAACCGAAAATTGATGAAGCAGCAATACCAAACGAAAACATGAGGGCCACAGAAGGTCATTTATACATAATAACTTGGGTAGTGTGTAGATAGAACACAAACCACAAGCAATGTCACTTACAACATAATAGTAGTCGTGTAGGCGATTTGGTATTGCTACAGCATGAGGCTCATATCCAATTTCAGGGTTATTAAACTTCAAGTTCAATTTAACGAAAGCTCCATATTGCAATAAAAACACGATTTACCAAAAGAGAGAGCCAAGAGAATATTGGCACAATGAGCAAACAAAAGTTGCAAATGCCGAAAAAGAAAATAAAAACCCGGTTACCTAATCCTCACTTTTGTGTCATTTTGTGTCAGCTGAATGGTATCATACTTTCGTTGTTAGATAATCGACATGAGTTTGTATGGGAAAAGGTAAATCGGGGAATAAAAAATATTCTGTTTGAATTGGCGAAGGAACACCTATTAACCTTCATTTATTTATTTATCTTAAATATTAACAGCCCTGCTGCAACACAGTAATGAGGAGATGTTAATTTATTTTCGCACACCTTGCAGACACCTTCTTGATATCCGCATGGTCAACATTTGCACAACTCGAGAGCTTAATAAGGTTTTGATAGAATTTTACTGATAAGAGTAGTTGTTTTTAATGAGGTGCAAATAAGTGGCAAGTGTATAACGATAAGAATTTTGATAAAATGCACGCATGATATTTGCCTCACATCGATAAAAAAAATAAAAGTTTCAATACAAGTAGTTTTTCGACTCAGTAATTAGAACAAACAATTTTTTATAGCTTAGATATGAATTCTTTGATTATTGTTCGCAGAATGAATGTTTTGTATCGATTTTATTGACTTTTGACGCACTGAAATGCGTGCGAGCAAAATAAAAAAGAACTTCCGCTGTGACAAGTTAATGTATCTTAAGGTAATCATACAATAATAAAAAACTTAATTTTGTAGTTTTCTCAACAGCATTTCTGGTTTAAACCAACCAACTTTCAAAACAGCAAAATTGACGAGAACTAGAAAATAAAGTGTAAGGCGTTATATGATATATAGATAGATATGATATGATATATAGATAGATATGATATTAGATTTTAGATAAGAACCATGCCGATTAATCTTTACTCCTTACACTGTTATAAAGATGAACGTTTTTGTTTGTATTGACAAGACTCCAAAACTACCAAACCGGTTTGAATGAAATTTGGGACATACATAGATGGTCTAGAGTAGAGAACTGCATGTGTGCATTCACTTGCGCTTTCGAATCATCCCCAAAAAAACAAGCTATACACAGTCTCACGCTCGTAATGATTATACAAGTGGGATGCTTGTAGACAAATTTCACAACACTCGTGAATACGAGCCTTCGCGTGCCCATGAATGATGAATGAATGGACCATTCAAACTCAAACAGGTACACCATTCGCTTGCATTCGATAAAAGGCGAATGTTCACGAATGTTGAGGGATGACAAAGAATATTTTTTCATGCTCATAGCTGAAACTATATACATATTGTGACCTGACTTGGGCGTTATTTATATTTTTTTTTTTTTTTTGTTAGTTAAAGAAGTGACAGATGTGTTCTTCATCACAGTATTGCACTGTGAAGTATTCATTGCCTTATGAAGTATTCGTTGCGTTGATTCGTGCAGTGTGTGTATTGCTTTGGATTAAGATGAATGATGCCTGAATAGTGTGTAAGGTAATGAATAAGTGAATGCAGTTATAAAACGAGACATTCACTGGAGCTCCCTGGTCTAGAGCCTAGGAAGTAACGGAAACAAAACGAGAACTTAGGGCTTCTATATTGCATAGGCTACTGAACCGAATTAAATACTATTTCGAACAAAAATGTTTTCGAGTCTGCAAAATTATATAAGCTGTATTTTATCCCCACATTCCTATCAGCAAAGGACGGGAACTGGGACATAGCCGGCAACAGGGCCAATTTCAAAATTTCCAATTTTCTGCGGTTCCGAATGGCTAATCGAGAAGGCGCTTTTCATCGCAGTAAATTTACTAACGGAGAACTTTTCAATTTCTAGCGAAAAGCGATAACTGTGGAAAAACTGTTTTACATACTTCTGTTGGGATTCGAACCACCAACCAGTGGGTTAACAGGCAGACATGCTAACCATCACGCCACATCCAAGATTCAAATCTTTTAGGCAAAATCTATATCTTGGGTTAGTCAAATTAAAATTAAGGTAACACTAAAAAGAAGTGTTCTCATGGATTGCATTTAAGAACAGCAAAAACTTCTCCTTCTTTCTTAGCTTCAATTTGATTAATTTAAACAAAATATTTTAAGTAAAAGAAACAAAAATATCAAGATTCCTACTGGAAAATCTAAAAAGCCTTGACCAGTTTTAATTTTTAGAATTTTTCATTTAGTTGTATTGAAAAAGTGATAATGGTTATACGCCTGAGACGCAAACTGTCGGAAATTTGCGAATATAAATTTCACACGTTTACCAGATCTCAGAATTTCTCTCACGTAAGGAAATATCGTGGGAAAAATATTCTTTGTTTCTGGGATTCGATCCTCAAACTTCCATGTTACTGCGGCAGCCATGCTAAATACTACGAAACGGAAACCAGTACTTCCTACTACTAAAGTGGATGGAAAGCAAAATAACAAATACTTCGAGAAAATAATACTTCGAGAAAGTTAATATATAAATCACTATTAACTAACTAACTAACTAACTACTTCGAGAAAATAGGAGGTTTAGTTCTTGCCAAAAACGGTTAAACATGCATTTCAGAGGCTTAAGCTAGAGTTTCATAGCTAAGGCGACTTAAGATACAGAAACATCTAATGTTTTTCCTCAGGTATCACCTTACTACATAGTTCACTCACTGCCATGAAAAGTGCTTCCTCACTTAGCTGTTAAGAATCGTCAAAAACTTGTAGTTCCCCTCACAGAGAAAGAAATGCGTTGGGTTATGGGGTAAAGCTGGTCTAGAGTTTTAAAGAAACCGAAATTTTTTGTCTTAAAAATAAAATACTTTACTTTACTTTAGAGTCTTAAAAATAACCTACCATGCCGGCAAAAATGGCTAAATGCCCAAGCTTTACATTCTGCGGCAGCACCATAGTACTTAAAACTTTAAAAGCGTTTTTTGAGGTGCCTCCCGAAGAAATGCTGTACAGCCAGCATTTTGAATTTAATTGACACGAATTTGTGTTTGTATATTAAAACCCAAATTATAAAACTTCTTTCACAGATTTTCGATTGATCCTTTTGTTGAGTCACAAAAAATTCATAAATTATGCCCATTTTTTCGCGCCCTAGACCAGCGTTCCCCCTTAAATGACATGCCAAACTCTGCTGCACCACCCTTACACTACTCACTTGCCATTAAAATTCTAGAGGCCTTACTTAGTAGGCTTACTTTTTAGGGCTTTTCGCTCTAAATAATAACTAAAAAAAAAGAATTAAAAAACAAATAGTGTTAAAAAGAGAAACAAAAAATAACTAAAGCCTCCCTACCTCCTACGCTAGGTAACGTATCATCAACGAAAAAAAAAAACAATCTGAACAGTACCCCTATTCAATCACCACTTTCCATCTGCATCCGACAAGCATCAACTTTAGGACGTAAAGTGCATTTTGGTCGCTTGTTACGTGGAGGTTTGAGGTTCGGATCCAAGAAACATAAGACACCTTTTTCATACGTATCGCCTTTCGTGAGGAATAAAAAAGTTCTTGGACAATGGACATGGACAGGGATTTCACTGCCATCAAAAGCGTTGTTCTGAATCGACAACAAACTGTATTCCCACGAAAAAATTCTCATAAGTTAGAGCTGAAAGAAGCTCAGCTTGTTTTACCCACTTATTCTTTCATAGTTGTGAATAGCTTTTCATTATTATTAACGTACTCGTATAAAGCGTGTTTTTGTAGACATACGGTCTTCAAAAAGAAAAAAACGCATATAAATTAATGCTTTATTGTAAAGATAAGGGTTTTTCGTTATAAAAAGAGATTCCGGGCAACCGGGTGGCTGAGAGCCCCAACTTTCGTAACATTTTCACATAACTACACAAAAAATGGTCCAGCGTTGTTAAATCACCCGATCTTATATGTAGGTAACTCACGGATTTTAAACCAAAAATTACAAAAAACTTGCTTCAACTACGATTTCGCTACGAGGCAATTTACCAAACGTGCGCAGTACCCATATTAAAACAAACAAACTTTATATAGAGACTTCTTCACTTTTGTTCAATAAAAACGTAGGTACACATTTTGATTAAGTTTTTGTATTAAATGATTGACAAATGGACTCTTCTGATTTGTCCACTTGCAAATGAAAGAATAAATTGTGATTGGAAAAACACAAAACTCTTAAGTTCGAATTAAAAGAACTATCGAAAAATGAAACTACCTCGCAAATTTGAAAATTCAATCGTTTTCAAGTATTCAGATGACGGAACGTCGAGTCGTGCGGGTGTATTTCTAGGACCACCAAATCGATTCACTAAACCGGTATCAAGTACTGAACTTCTTACGAGAAACTTTCAGTACGGGTCAACAAAGATGCACATCATAAACTCAACGGAAAGTGATGAAGTTCGAAGGACCAATAGAATTCACGGTTTTGTTTCCGCGTAAACACAATTTGATTTGATAGCAAATCATAATCAAAAAAACATACCTATGAGAAATCTTCGAACGGCTATGCTACTTTCATAATTTACCATTCAACTCAAAATTAAGAATACTATTTGGTGTCATAACAGGTTCCTATAATTACAATATCAGCAAAACTAGCAAGGTTAACATATCTTTCCATAGATAAGTTAAGTAGCTATACCTGCCAACACTATCTTCAAGCTTATCACTGAAGATGAATCGATACCCCTATGACAGAAAGTGTGCGCATTACTAAAGCCCAAACCTTGATTAATTTCAAGGCCTTGAGATTTAAATCTCAATTTGCAAAATACAACGTCGCACGCGATATAATTCCAATCTATTTAAACGCAATCAAAAATATATTAAGGAAGTAGAGAACTTCGCTTTGAAGTGTTCTTAAAAAAAATTTTTTAATTTAAAAAAAAGAACTCATACCAAAATGCCTAGTAGCCATTTTTCTTATTCTCGTAGGTACCCATTTGAATATTAATACACACACAGATATAACAAGCTCAATTAAAAATCCATCCATGCTTTGGTCCACCCAACCAAATTTTATTACATCGGCTTACGAAAAAAAAAGAATACATATTCCAACCCTATACCATTTTGTTTCGGAGTACAAAAGGCCACTTTTAAATTCATCCGTTTGCCATTAATAAAACAAAACAAAAATAAACAAGAAGTTTGCGACTTGAAATTTAATTAAAGCAAACGTCGCGTCGCGTCGCGTCGTCGGTCGGTCGGCCGAGGGCACATTATAAAATATAGCAACACACCGACACACACTTTACAAACGAAATAAATTTTCAGCAAAAAAAAGGAACAACGAAATGAAGGCTCACTGCTCACAATCAAGCGAAAGTATTGTGCTGATCACAAAAGACATCATACATAAGGGCCAACATACCGACGCCGCCGATGCCGATGCCGGTAGGCGGTAGGTAGCTTTAGCTTCTCTCAGGTAAGCCACTTCGAACTTTTGCATGCCGCCAAAACATTCGAACCAAGGTTATTCAAAATAATAAAAACCAAACCCATTCAACTAAAAAAAAAAAACGCCAAAAAATCGCACAAACAACAGGATCCCTGACTTGCACACAGATGCCATTCCCTTTTCTCTAACAACATTAAGTTCTGTCTTCTGTGCTGCCAAATGAGAATGCGATGTGATTTGTTTCTTTTATTGTTGTGGAACTCATCGTCGCTGATTCCCGAAAACACTTAACAAAATGAATAAAAAAGGATGCACGACGAAATTCCCATTCAAACATGGTCCTGTGAGGCAATTACACTTTCGCTAAGCGGCAGTTAAAAAAGTTTCCATTTGGGTAGGTACCCATATTTTAAACAAAGTTTAAGCGTAAAGGATTTCTCAAGGCGACAACATGTCAAAAACAAAAATACATTGGAATTTCAGTTGAAACCGTAAGTGAGTTGTTTTCGGCATTGGAATTGCCCCAAAATGAACACCTTCCTCTAAGTTAATGCAAAGTTTTCTTTTCCATTCCATTTAAGAAGAAACTTCTGTAAGAAAATACCACACACACGAAAACTGTCAGAAATAACTTTGCTGCTTCCTTGAAACAAAAATCCTGTTTAACTGTCGTTATATTGTCCTTCACAGATTATTATTTAACATGCACACGCACCTATTTCTTTTTCCTTTGGATATATCCCTCGTGACTCTGCTGGAGCTTGAAGATTTTTGCCACAAAAGTTGATGAAGTTTATTTTATCCTAGGATTTCACTTTATTTATTTTGAATAATTTTTGCATTTGTATTTCACCAAAAAAACAACTTCACACCACTGCTGTGACAGTTAGAAAAACTCCCGCACTCTATAAAACAACTAAAGTTACTGCCGTAGAGGTAGCATGTAAAAATACTTTTTTCCAGACTCTGAGATACTATTGAACGATGAGGGCTTTTTATGCCGACAAAAACAAACACGTTCACTCGAATCGAGGGTAAAATCGCAACTGATTGGAGCAGGCACACCAGCAATCGAAAATGTATCTCTAGAAACTAACAACACGAAATAGATACGAAAGCGAACTTAACGGACGCGTGCCGGTTGTTGTTATGGCGAAAATCACAAAATAACACCGAGATCCGAAAGCAAGAAGCAAGTTTGCCTTTGCTCCTCAAGCTCACAACATGAAAGCCTCTATAGAGATGAGAAGTGAGAAATAGTTTGCAACATCCATAGAAACTGCTGACGCTCAACTCAGATACAAAATTGGTTCGTCTATGTTGCTGAAAACGTTGTAGCATTTTGCAAAAAAAAGAATCAAGATACATCACCATCAGTGTCAAGGAGGGAGGAGTGGATTCGTGTGGTTTATCTGCTGCTGTCGATAGTTTTTGTGGGCACAGTTGCAGACAGATAGGGGGCGCACATTGATGAGATCATTGTCTGGTTATGTGCGAATGCTCACGTTGTTGCCGCAAATAATACATACTCGTACGTATACCTAACGCAGAAAGGAGTAAAGATGAGTTTGGGCTAATTCCTTTGGTAATTTATATAGTTTGTTTATTTTTGGCCATTTTTATGGCGGGGATTTATAGCTTCGCAAGCAAGTTGAAAATTATTTTGGAAAAAAGATAAAAACTCGATTTTAAAATTTATGTGTGAATAAATTGGAATTTTGGTTTCGTTTTATAAGATTTTTGAGTAGGGAAGTCTTAGGAAACTGACAGCTTGTAAAAAATCTTATTTGAAAGTTTTTAAACAATAAAAATTAAATATCTTGGCCAGACATAGTAATTCACCTCCCAATAAAACTTAATTTTTTATTATACTATAGGTACCTTGCCTGTATTTTGGTATGGGTAATTTTTTCTAAGAAAAGATTGAATAGTTTTTTTTTTAATCCTTGAATTGGATGTTTGGATCTTAAGCGGTTCCTAGCTGCTTTTTATAAAGGTTCTAGTCATGTGACTAACGATCGGGTAATGCTGGGAGTTTCCGACTGCAGAGGGATGAGCGATTAAAAAAAAGGTCAGATTGATGAAAATAACCGAAATTTTACTTTATAGATAATCCGTTCGTTAAACTTTCCCTAGGGTTGACCCAGGTTTTCTTGACAACCCTATGAGTTGTCAAAAAAAACCTGGGTTTTCCAGTCTTCAAAAAACGCTTAACCACAAATCACCACACATTCCTGTCATTAAAAAAAAATAAATGCCATTTGCCAGCCATAAACTCTCCAAAGCAAAAATATAGGGTGAGTTGAGGGAAAACCTAGGTCAACCCTAGGGCTCAAAAAACACTCAATTTGATATTCAGGGCGACTTTAGGTTTCTCAAAAAACGCTTTGTGGTGACCACAGGGTGACCCTAGGGCTTCAACGATCAAACCTTATATTTCACTGCTGCTAAACTGTTTTTATAACTGTTTGTTATAAAAATAATATCAAGTTTGTAGTCAAAGGGTCTGTATCTGATGAATCACAATTCATAATACTTCATGTCGATTCGATCTACAACAGCCAGCATGCACATGGCCCTTTTTCGTTGAATTTTAACACTTCTGTGTAGATGAAAGGAGTATTTTCATTTATCTAATTGGCTGATTTGACAAAGTTTTCATTGTCATTTTATACCTCAGTCTTAAGATCTGTTATCGTGTGAGATGATATAGTCTAGCACCCGTCTTTCCATAGCTTTTCTCTTCGCAATGAAAAAATTTGACAATTTAAAAAGTTCGGCAGTATGGAAAGCGCTCAGAAGACTTGCGAACTTTATACTAACCCGCAGAGCACCATCTCTTGCAAAGGTTAACAAAGCGAAAATTCGCTATAAGCAAAGGAGTGCGTCAGGGTTGTGTCCTTTCACCTCGTTTATTCTTGTAATGGACGCTGTCTTTGAAAAGGTTAATGCCGAAGCACTCTGTGGCATTTAATGACGCAACCTTCAACGTCTATGTGATCCTAATTAACCCAACGACCTTTGTTTTCTGGCTCATACAGCTAGTGAGATGCAGCTAAAGCTAGAAGTATTGATGTGTGTAGCAACCAATAATACAACCCCGATGTCTGCTTTAACCAGTAGTGGAATTCAACACACTATAGAAAATGTAGACAACTTCTGATACCTAGAGGCTGAAGTAAGAGTTAGAAGAGCAAAAGCATATGCAGCTTTTCATAAACTAGGAAGAACATTACAATCTAGCAGCATCACAAAAAATAATAAAATACTCGAAAGCATATCTATAGCTTCTGTAAAGCTTGTTTTATTGTACGGCTTTGAGACGTTGAAAACAAGCGAAACTGTGTCGAGATAACTTCAAGTATATGTCAACTTCTTATTATTGTTAAAATTTTGAATATATTTACACCAAACACCATGTCAATCGGACAGCTTTGGGTGCTTACAAAAAGCAGGCCAATATCTCAACATATTCTAGATTCTAGAATCTAAATGGCAATGGGGAACCAATTGGCATTTGAATACAACCCACAAGGCAACAGAAAAAGATGATATAGAAACGAAGCGTACTGAAGATGTCGAATCCTAGAATGAAATCAAGAATTTTTACAACTATCGCTTAGCACTTCATCTGTCAAATCAGAAAAAGCCAAATTTTGGTAAGTCATTGCCCGATGACGTGAGCCTCTGAAAAAAGAACAAAAAGAATTAATTTCATAATTTTCTAAAAAAATTTATGATGTAGACTTAATTGTTTCAGATTAAAAAAAAAACATTTTACAATAAATATTTCACAGAAAAGTTAAAATTCTCCATAAATCCACACTTTACTCCGTTAATGGAAGGTGGGGAGTCTCCGAAAGGCTGTGGAAGGTACCCCTTTACTTATTTATCCTAAAATGCGAAAAGCCATAAAATTAAAAATTTTACCGATTTTTTGAAGAAGTATGCAAAGGGCGAAATATGCCGTGCCGTGAAGAGTACTATTACCTTTGTAACTCGTCCTTAAATGGGAAAAGGAATTATCATGCTGTGCGTGATGATTACGGCAATCAAAAAAATTTCTTTATCGATGCAAACACAATTCTTGCCAAGTGCTCTCAGCAAAACAATAGCAAAGTTAAACACTTTGAAATGACATATTTTTCCAAAAGCCAACATGTCAAATGAGTCTTGGCTAGTAAAAAAAATGGTCTTAAAAGAGTGCTTCCTGAAGATCGAAGAGAATATGATCGCAACAATTAGTTTAAGGTGATGTGGATAAAAATTAAACTCTTGAGTAACTGTTTAGTAGTTTAAAAACAAGATTTATAGATTATACGCCACATGCAAACAGCAAGCATTCAATATACTACATTTTCACCGTAAGAATCAGACAGATTATGTGATGTAGGGTAGAGTTGCCAGTGACCGGCACCCTAACGATATTTTCTCATTAGAAATATTATAGCAATGTTACCACAAATACTAACATTTGCGGATTATTCTTGATATAAATTATATCCAGCTGGGTGACATTTTGTAAGGCAAAACAACCATAGAAGGTAGTGTTCCTCCATTTGCAGAGAAAGTCATCAGCACAGTCAAGTTTTCTTTTTCATTTGCTGCCTCGATTTCATGAAGGTTTTAGATTCCTTTACGGGCAATGACATTTAAATTTAATACTGGCTCCCGCTTCATCAGCGTTAAACATTTTTGAAGAACTGCCTTTAATGTGTAGAGCATCTTTTATTTATTTATTTATTTATTTGTTTGGGCTAAGTATTGTTTAAGCTCTTCAAACCATTCCTATCCCTTCCTCGATAATTTGGGCGCGGGTCTTGGATACAGTTTCAGCGGTTCGCAGGCTTGGATCGAAATGGCGTCGCTTGATACTGTAATACCATTTCTTCCCGGATTTATTTTCATTGTAAAGAGTTTTGCGCCCATCTTTTTGCAGAATAGCTTGCACCCTTTTCATTAGATTTTCAGGTGTTTTGAGAAAAATCACATTAAGCTAAGGTTCACATGCAAGTTGTTTATCTTTTTTTTTTCTTCCTCAGAGGGCAGGGACCAAATTTCTGAAGATCATTCGCAGCTCTTTTGAGTGCACTCTGTTTTGAAGAGTCGTCCTTGGGATGTTGAACTTTCTTGCTGCTTTTCCGATTGGCAGTTTGTTTTGGCGGATTTCAAATAAGGCCTGCTCTAAGTCTGTGCCTTTGTATGGTATGACTCGCTTTATGGCATTCTTCGCTGGCGCCTTCTAACTTGTCCGTGTCATTTTTAGTCTCTTAAGATTATTTTTAAATATCTGTTTGAGGACCAAAAATGGGTTACCTTATAGAATAGATATTTGTGTTGATAAAACAGGGGGCCGGAGTTAGGACTCGTACTTCCTGTATCCGGCCACCAAGAGTTCTTTTGAAACACTGGAAACCTTGGAGTTTGAGCGATGTTTTTTTGCTACACGATGATTAGAATATTTTTATTATTCAAGATAAAAAAATTAATTGTAAATTGGCAGCCGGCCCCGGCACCGACCCCTGCACCGGCCACTGCACCGGCCCTGGCACCGACCACTGCACCCGACCCCTGCACTGACCCCAGCACCGGCCCCGGCCGCCAATAGGCAATCACATGTATTTTTGTGTCCAGCCTCTTTAAATCAACAATAAATACAACAACTTTTGACATTTAAAAGCTGATTTCAATGAAAAATAATAGATTTATTCAGAAAAACAACAGTCGGAAACACTTACACGCAAAATTTGCACTTTAAACACTTATTTCGACAGCTAATTCTCTAAGCATTTTGCCACTATATACACAAAAAAAAACCTTCCCCGGATACAATGCGACGCAAATATGTTGATTTTTCGAAAGCGAGATGCAACAAGAATTTTGACAGAATGAGAGAGCCGCTTAAGAGGACAATTTCAAACCAAACACTCAAAAGAGAGTTACAAAGAGTGTTCAAATGAATAGTTACAATGAATTTTCTGATAGGTGGCCGACAACTAGAGGTGTCCGCGATCAGGCTACTCTATCCTACGATTTATGGAACAGGCTCCTGGTAGCAGCGTACTAAAAAGATCCACTTTAGCAATTGAAAATAGAATTTAGGTGGAACTCGTTTTAAATCCGCCAAAAGTATATGGGGTATTCCATACCCCATTACTATTTTTCAATTATCTCAAAAACTACAAGACATAGAAAAAAGTAGTTTACAGCGTTTGATGAAAAATTTATTGAAGCAACTTACTACATCCATTTTTTTTATTTTATTTTTATTTGTAATCATGAGGAAACATAATACTCAAAGTAATTTTTCTACTTCTTTTCTCAAATTTTGACTTTGAAGTCAGTTATTTCAAAAACTATAAATTGAAACCACTTCATTAAAAATTTATTATGAAGTGTAGATTTCTGGCTTTCATAAAAAGTATAATTTGTATCTGTAAATGTTCCCGTTCTTTAACAATATTTTTTGAAGTCAATTTTTATAAAATTGCCCCTACCGCCTAAGCGAGGGGAGATAGACCCCCCCTCCTTTAGTAAAAAATGATTGTATTGAACCCCTCCACAAAAAACCGTTATAATTTTTTGTCGCCAAAGTTATCGTACTAGTGCCGAGTAAAGTTTACGATTTTTTTTAAATAAATAAAAAAAAAATGTAAAAAAAAGTCGGCCCACTTTGAAATTGGTGAAAATAGTTGTCAAATTGATTGAAATTTTCTTGAGAAAATAATGAAGAAAATAAAATATGGCGAACTTCAAAAAAATTACGATTTTACTAAAAAAAACCGATTATTTTATATAATTGATCATGCTAAATTTTTTTCGTGTATTTTTCCGAAAAGTTCATTCAAAAACACACAATTTGAAAAAAAAAATGTTCCGAAAAGTCAAATTTTTAAACAAGTTATGGCTGTTTGAAGCTGTTTGAAAATAAGAAAGCCATTTTTTTTAAAAATTCATAACTTTTTTGAGATTGGACAAAAAAATTTGAAAAAATTCTCAAAAATGTTTTTCAAAGGGTAGAAAAGAATGGTAAGGTTTCAGCAAAATCTAAAGGGGTCGGGGTCAAAAGTGGTCGATTTGGTATGGAATCCATATATTCAAGATGGGTTTCTGTCGATGTAAGGTACTCTACGCATTATTCTTACCTCGCCTTGCGTCATATTTCTCCTTTTTTTTGCAAAAACCCTAAAATTATAATATATTAATTAATTAATAAAAAAAATAAATCAAATTTAAAAAAAAAATAAAAGCGTCGGAGCTATGGATCATTTACTGATTGTGTCGTAGGCTACCCTACTACACCGAAAGAAAACCCATGGAAAAATCAAACATGAAACTTGTTTGTTTTTACGTCAAGCACGAACATACTTACATTGAACAAGCTGGCATTTTCATTTTATTTATTTAAATGCTACAATTTTCATTGCTCAAATCAACAACGTCATTTTCAATTTCATTGTTAACCAACAACGGTTGTGATACTAGAAACATACATGTCCATGATACTTTAACAACGTTTGTGTTTCGTCAACAATTCTGAATTGTTGGTAAAATATGAACATTAAAGAATAATTGATTATCCCTAATATCCCTTATGATAAAATGGTCACGAAACTTATCATATTGAATTGAAGTTCCGTTATGCGACTTCACGTTTTCTGTGGGCTTAAGTATGAAAAATATTGTAATTCAAAATGTTACTGATACTTTAACTATTCTTTATTGATTAAAGAAGTATGAACATTGTTGATCAAACATATTGGTGATAGTTCAACAGTGAATTTGGTATTTCAATCACAAACGTGATAGTTTTTGTAATTTCAGCCTTATTTGTTAGTTAAGTATGTTGATCAAATATGAAATCCACAATCACGTTGTTGGTTAAAAATTAGAACATATTCAAATCAACTACGAACGTACTTAATTTAAACATTTTTATGATACTTACCTGAAAAAAAATTGATCACGGCAGCATACTTGATTTGAACTTGCGTTCTTATTTGAATTCATCACGAAACTTGGTTAATTTCGCAACTTTAGATGAATTGTTGATTAACAATGAAACATGTTTAAATCAACCAAGGTTTTTTCTTTCGGTGTACTTTTTTTATTTTTTGAAAATTTTACTTTTTAGGGTTAACCTTTTGAGAATTCTTTCTAAAACTGAAATAAAATCTGGATCTTAAGCCACAACAAAAAATGTAGGTACATAAATAATATCTATTACAAAAGTTTTGTCTAGCCTCCTATCACACTCTTTATGTATTTTGCATTATATACAAAAAGAAATCGTTAATCAAACGAAGTTTTTTCTATTACTTCATAACCTTCATGTGTGTCATACATTTTCCATAATGTACCTACACAAATTTTAAATTTCACTCTCAACTTTAAATTTTCTAAAAGATGATCGATCGTCTGGGAACCTACTTCCGTATGCTTTTCGAGAATCCAATGGCCTACTTCCAATATACTGAATCGCAAATTAACTCAGGTCTTGTATAAATTATTTCCTTACATCATTACCAATAAGCGATTACAATTACTCTTTCCAGGAATTAGACTATGATTCCTCGCTGCCTATTTGATCATTTCATGACATCTTAATTCCGCTTTCAATTTGTAACCGTCACTTAAATACATTTAATGACATCACCCATCTCAGTGGATTTTTCATCCAACCAAGGACAAAAATGCTGCAAGAGTTTTAAAAACGCTAGCAACATTCTGTTAACTTAACAGTTTACTTTTTGTGTTGCTGTGCTGATTTTCTCAATGAAAATTGAGCTTTTTGTTTATTCTCTTTTTGACTGGTCTGCTCTGACTCTCCCTCTCTCTTACTCTCCATTCTCGCTCTCTCAAGCGGAGGAGGAAATAATAATAATTGGTAATTTTAATATCTATTCAAGTTTAATCAGCTGTTTTGTATTTTTAACTTTTGAGCTTGATGGCGGTAAAGAAAGGCCTATACCGGCTTTATAATTTGAATTTGACTTGTTTCTTTTTATTGGAAAACCCCCACGGGCAAACTGTCTGTCTGTCGTTTCGTGATATACCTGCTAGTTGCTACCATTGCCACTGTGAGAAGTTGAAAACTTTTATATGTACACATGTTGCGTGGTGCTATGTGTAATTTTTAAATAATTTGCTTTGGTTTTGTTTGTTATTGTTGTTTTGTTATCAACGTGATAAGATTTTGCGCCGGGAGGTAGGTAAAGGTGCTTTAGCTGTCGTCAAACACAAAATTTAATTTGAATTTATCGCTTATGCAATCGGGAATGAAGTGTAATTTCTGTCCGTAACTATGCGTGTTTTTTTATTGCGTTCTTATCGCATGAACAGCGTATTTGCTTATCATATTAACCAGGTACGCGATAAAGTGGAATGCTTTTAAAATCAGCAATTTCTAGTTTTTGTAGATACCAACCTAGATGCAAGCTTAAGGACTTCTGATTTGAAAACGAGATAAGACTGTGATTGTTGTTGCAAAGCGAAGGGAGGGGGTACAGGCAAGGGAGCAGTTGTATCTTAAAAACAGAGTGAATGGGTGTGATGTGAGTAGATAAAGTGCTCATACGATTTATGATTTCATTACGTTCTTGATTAAAATCTAGGTCGCGGCAAATTGCAAAAGTAGTTGGAATGTAGTACACAGCGGTTCTGTTCGATTCAACTTGTGTAACGGATTTTGCAGTTCGGTGGTACTATGGAATTTAATACTTAACTGTTGTTGCAGAAAGCAAGTGGATTGTAGACAATTGGCTCGCAGGAAATCTTTTTTATGGTTGTTTTGGCGACTACTTAGAATATTCAGACCTTAATACCAGCCCACTTCATCATTAATGCAATTGTTTGTGGTTGGTAAATAACGCCAAAACAAGCACAAAAAGAGGGTATTCAAGCAAAAATAAAGACATTACAAAATATAACTTTAATAGAACAAACTAAACTAGAGAAACATTACTAAACAAGGTTATAAAATAAAAAAAATATAAATAAAAAATTATTCTAGGAATCAAAAAAGAAACCATCTTTTGGCATAGGGCTTATGACACTCATATGAAAGGCATATGGCGCTGTCATAATGAAAAGCACACATTTCCAGCTCTTTCCATTTTCGCCCCAAGTTTCTGCAATCTGATTCAAAAATATGCATTCCAGATATACAGGAAAAGTTCTGAAGTGTCATTATTTTCTCCTCAGGATTGAAAGAGAGTGTTGTCACTTAAGTCAAGCACATTTAAATTCTTGGCAAAAGATAATTCCTTGTGGTAATTTGTTCTATAAATGGTAGATAATTGTTACAGCTTTCTTGTTGTTGTTTATTCGGAGGTCTACCGTCTAACGCAATGCTTTTGACATAATTTTGAATCATTGCTGGTAAAAAGTATTCGATGCTACAGAGACGTATACATACTGACTTTTGACTTTAGAGCAAGCTCATATGTACGCACTAATCTACGATTTTCATCATCAATTAAGTCTAAAGGATTAGAAAATAACGCAAACACAAACAAAAACACATGTAGGTATACAAGTATATAATAATTAAAATTATTTAATAATAATATAATAAGAAATAATAATCCCTTAAATTGAAAATGGGTTTCTATAGGCTTAGGGTTGCTTTTATAGGTTGATATGCAATCATACTAAAACAACGTGGGACTTCTTGAGTATAAAATTTCGTCAGATACATAAGTTCCTATTCTTTTAATTCAAAACAAAAAGAAGTTTAATCAAGGATTTGTTTTGTCTTTTTTGAGCAAAAGGAAAGGAAAGATCTGGGGTTGAGGATAGTGCTATGAAAGAAACAGAATTTACCCTGAAATTCAAATATCTACGTTCAGTTTGTAAGGACGAACTCTCAAAGACCAGGGTTTTTCAATAAAAGCGCTACAAAAATTTTTTTTTAATAAAACGAAAACGGTTTTGGATATCAATGAAATTTTTTATTCTTGTGAAAGTAGGGTCATGGCACCAGTTTTCGAACACTTTTGCGACTTCAAAGATTGGATGATAAATAAAAAATATTTGCCTTTGACTCAAAATAATACTATTAATTTATTTTGTTAGCAAAGCTCAAATACTTTTGTTTCCGGTAGCAATTTTTATCACTATTAGCATCAAAAAATTAAAAAATGGGAAAATCTGAAAAATATATGTTTTGTCTTATTTCCGAACACGAGTTGCCTAAAGCCGAACAAAAAGTTTCCTCTTTTCGAACACTGAGATTGTATTGGATTTTTCACATGTTAAGACATAAAATCGAAAATTTAAACAATTAATATTTGAACTGGAATGATTTCCGTTGTTTTTATTTCACTTAAGATAGAATAAAATTAATTTCAGTCGATAATAAAAAAAAAAACATTTTCTTACTCCTTTATTCGTTACTTGTTTCCTATACAATTTTTCCATTTGATAGAAGATATGGACATATATCCTCTATCTTTTGTTTCTATTGAGATGACTTTGTTGTCTTTTATTGCATCCGGACATTTTAAAAACTTTTTAAAGCTCAAATATGGACTGTAATTTAAATTTTCTTTTTTCGCTTACACGCGTTAAATTAGTAGTGTTTGAAGTGGCTATTCTTGCAATTGGAGAGCTTTCCCTAATTGCTGAAGTGATTAGGGTGTTTAAATTTGGAAAAAAAAAATAAAGTTATTAGCATTTATGAATAAGAAGAATTCTATCCAAACCTACAGTCTCGCATATCTTCACAGTCTAAAATTGGGTTCATGGCATCTCCCAATCAGGGTTGCAACATGGTAAAAAAACATCGATGTTGGAAAATATCGATGGTCTTCGACAAACATCGCTGTCAAAAAAACATCGGTCATAACAACGATACATCGATGTTTTTCCAATGTTTTACCGTCAATTTTATCTTGTCAATGATGAAAAATATTGGCTTTTTTTACGTGTACCTACTGGCAAGGAAATTTACTAGACTTACCAGTTCCATGATCTTCTTGAATACACTTTACTTTTATAACTCGCAAGTTGCAACTCAAACAAACCATGAACTTCAAAAGGTTCAAGACTAATTTTGAATAAACGTTCAAAATCAAACATTTTAGTGGTAAGTACGTTTGTACAACAAAACTTTGTTTGTACTGGCTAGATAGATGACTAATATAGTTACTCCTGAATGATTTTCGTCAGTTTTAACCAATTTTTCCATATTAATAGGAATAAGAAGAGAATAGGAAACCGTATATTCACTAGTTTGCTATAATCGAACACCAAGAAAATCGATGTTTGAAAAATGGAATACTAAATACAATAGTTTTTTTTATGTAAGTAAATGAAAGCAATATATTTTCTGATAAATCCCGTTTCGAAACCGATGAAAAACAATTTCAATTGAGAATAAAAAGTAAAGTTTATTTCTTCAGTTAACGAAAGTGTTCCTAAAAGAGTAATTAAAAGTACTTGTTATAAGCTTCCTCTGAAGATTTTGGAGCTAATTAAAGTAAGAAATCTTCACAAGAGAAACTGGCAGCGATATCGGCAACCTTTTTCAAGAAGTATGGTATCTTACTATAGTAAAATTATAGCAAGTGAGCTTCTTAGTTATCGCAATGAAAATTGGAATAAAAAACTAACAGTGCTTGAAAAGAATGGGAGACCTTTCTGGAATATTGTTAAGGTAGTTAAAGGCAAAAATAAGAAAATTCCTTTCTTAAAAGACCCATTCTCAACTTTCTATACAGATAGAAAGCGGAAGAACTTGCTAGGATTTTCTCGGCAAACCATTTAGTTTCACAAAATTTAGGTGACAGTGTAACCGATGACCTTGTAAGATTTGCTGTATCGAACTTAGATGCTTCACTCGAAACGACACCCTTACACGTTTTAATAGAAGAAGAAAGCATAAGAAAAATTGTAGATAGCCTACAAATACGAAAGGTAGGTGGGCTAGACCAAATAAAAAATGTTTTCTTGAAACAACTACCAAGAATCGGAATAAAATTTTTAACTTTTATTATCAACGCATGCCTTAAACACCAGTACTTTCCTAGCACCTGTAAAAAAGCTAAGATTGTGCCTATATTGAAAGCTGGAAAAGCACCGGAGGAAGGTACCAGCTACAGGCTCATTAGTTTGCTAAGCAACATTAGCAAAGTTTATGAAAAAGTGTTGAAAGAACAAATTTTGAAAATAGTTTTAGAAAAGAGTATTTTCCCAAACGAGCAATTTGGTTTAAGAAAATCCCACAGCACTACTCATCAAATAAAAAGAATCTGTAACTATGTCCAAACACAACCCGAACGAGGAAATTCTACAGGAATGTTTTTGTTGGACATAGAAAAAGCTTTTGACTCGGTTTGGCATGATGGCCTAGTGTATAAACTGTCCGAACTTAAATTTCCTGTTTACTTGTGTAAAATAATTCGTAGTTTTTTACATTTTGTTGTTTATATCTCCAGTTGTGTTAGATATATATATATATATAATAAAAGAAAAAGAAAAATGAATTTATACTTTTTTTATATTTTGAATTTTAATAATTTTCACAACTTTTTATGTAAATTTTTGGTGGCGACGCGTTTCGGATATATATTCCATCATCGGGCGAGTTGACTGAAACTGTTGGTTTAATGTAATGGGGCCAAGTGTTGTGTGGGTCTGGAACTTTGTTTTGTTATTGCGTCTCTCTCTTTCTTTCTTGGTATTTTATTGCTGTGTCAAATAATGGATTAGTTTTTAGTGTTAATTTATCGTTGAGCAGGTTGTCTTTGTCTATTTTATTAGCTTTATAAATTTCGTATTCTTCTTTTGCGTCAAGTAATTTACCTCTTTTGCAGATATGTAATGGTGTTAAATTTATTTCTATGTTGTCGTAGTTATGATTGCTGTCAATTAAATGTTGTGCAAATGTGGATTTTGTATTGGGTTTTGGTATGTGTTCTTTAAATCTTTGTTTGAAAGTTCTGCTAGTTTGTCCTATGTAAAACTTATCGCAGGTGCTACATTTGATTTTGTATACTCCTGGAAGTGTCTCTATTTTTGGTTTGGTTTTGGGTTTTAATATTTTTTGTATGTTGTTATTAGTTTTAAATGATAATGTTATGTTCTGTTTTTTAAATTGGTATTGTAATATTTGTGGTATGATGTTGGTATAAGTTATAGATGTGTATTTATTTTCAGTTATTGTGTTGTTGTTAGTTTTTTTGTTGTTTATTTTTTGTTTCATTTTTCGATGTAATTTGTCTATTGTTGAAGGGTTATATCCGTTTGCTTGTCCGATGCATTTTATGGTGTTGAGCTCTATTTCATATTCTTTTTTGTCCATTGGTATTGTGAGGAGTCTATGGATTAGTGAGTTGTATGCTGCCATTTTTTGTGAGTGTGGGTGGTGAGAGTTTTTATTAATTGTTATGTTGGTTGTTGTTGGTTTTCTGTAGATTTTATATTTTAGCTTGTTGTTTACTTTTGTAATATTAAGGTCTAAAAAGTTTATTGTTTCGTCTTTTTCTATTTCTGTTGTTACTTTTATTTTTGTGTTAATGTTATTTATATATTTAGTTAAAATGTCGATTTGTCTATATGTACCGTCGAAGATGACAAAGGTGTCGTCAACATATCTTGAATACGATATGATTTTTTGTTGTTGTGGATTTGAGGAGGAAAGAATGTATTTATTTTCATATTCGTTTAAATATATATCTGCAATTAGTCCGCTAAGAGGGGATCCCATGGCTAATCCTTCTGATTGTGTGTAGTATTTGTTATTGAATGTGAAATAGTTTTGTTTTAAAGTTATTTGTAATATATATATTAGTTCTTCTATTTGTTGTTTGTTGATTGTTGCTGTGGTAATCAGGTTGTTTTTTAAAATATTGATAGATTCGTCAATTGGTATATTGGTGTACATGTTTGTGACGTCAAATGATATCATCTTGTGGTTTGGTAATATGTTTATGTTTTTCAATTTGTCGATTAGGTTTGCATTGTTATTTATACTGTTGTTGTTTTGTATTATTATGTTGTTTTTTATGATTTTTTGTAATAATTTGGCGACTTTGTATGTTGGTGCTGTTGTGTAATTTATAAGAGGTCGAATAGGTGTTCCTTGTTTGTGCATTTTTGGTAGGCCTGTGAATATAGGTGCTTGTGCGTGTGGTTGTTTTAGTGAATATTTGTTGATGTTAGAAAATAGTTGAGTACATTTGTTGATTGCGTTGTTTATTTCTTTGGTATATTTTATTGTAGGATCGTTATTTAGAATTTGTATTTGGTTGTCATTAAAAAATGTTTCTGTTTTTGTGATATATTCTTGTTCATCGAGTATTACCATTGTGTTACCTTTGTCTGCTTTAGTTATTAATGCTTTATTGTTTTGTATTTTTTCTTTGATTGTTTTTAGATTAGCTATGTCTATTTGGTATTTATTTTTCAAGTTTTTATGTATGATGTTGGTTTTTGTTAATGATTTTAATTTTTTATTGATGGTAACTCTTGTTTCGTTTTGTGTTTCGTAAGTTGCTATGGTTTTTATTGCTGCTTCTGCGTTTATTACTTCTTGGTCTATGTTATTATTATTTAGTTTTGGTATGTTATAGTTTAATCCTTTGTTAAGTGTGTTGATCTCGGTTTCAGTAAATGTGATATCAGTGTTATTTATTAATCTAGGATAGAATGTGTGTGTGTTTTTGAGTGTTATATTTTGTATGTTTTTGGCGGCTAATGTTTGAATTTTGTTTTTATGTGTTTTGCTTATTTTTATAGCGTGTTCTTGTATGTGTTGATCAATAGTGTTTATGTAAAGGTCGGCTTCAATATGGTGTATGTTTTTGTATATTTGTAAATGAAGATTGTATAGTTTATTACTTAATTTGGCTTTTTTGTTGTAAAGGAATTTTATTTCTTCTTTTATTCTTATTGTTCTTGCTATTTTTTGTGTTTTTTGTGCGGCTATTGAGTTGTCTTTAATTAATATTTGTGCATATTTGGGTGTTATGTGTGATTTGAGGCAGTTTTTATTGAACTTTAAGTTAAGGTTGGCCTTCATTAATTTCATCACCTGTCCTGATCTACCTGTACTTCCAAATTGCAATTCAGCTATTTTTGCTGATGACACAGCTATTTTTTCTTCGCATGAGTTTGCTCTCAACATTGAGACAAATTTAAAAAATGCGATTGAAAAGCTAGAAATTTATTACAACAAATGGAAAATTAAACTTAATGCCGGAAAAATGCAAGCCATCTTTTTCTCGCGAAAAAGAAAATCTTGTTATCTTCCCAGCAGTCAGCTTCAAATTAATGGAAACACAGTAGCCTGGAATCAGTCTGTTAAGTACCTAGGAGTTCATCTCGACACCAAACTCACTTTTAGGGAACACATAAATAGTACGTTGAAGAAAATGGGTATTGCAATTAAAATGCTTTATCCTTTTATTAATAGGAAATCGCCACTTACAAATGATAACAAGATATTAATTCATAAAGTAATTTTTCAGGCAATACTTTTATATGGATGTCCCGTTTGGAAAAACGCGGCAAAATGTCATATTAAAAAACTTCAAATTTCCCAAAACAAAGTCCTCAAAATGATGCTTAACCTTCCTTGGCATCATTCCACTCATGATCTGCATGAGGAAGCGAATGTTGAATTGATTTTTGACAGAATCAACAAACTGTCCACGAACTTTAACAATAGCTGTGATACTGCCGAAAATCCGCTTATTCGAGAGCTCTATGAATCTGTGATAACTTAATGTTCGTTGCCTATATATAGATTTATTTATTTATTCTATTTATTAATTAATTTATTTATTTATTTATTTATTTATTTAGTTCATTATTTATTTATATATTTATTTATTTACTTATTTATTTATTTATTTATTTATTTATTTATTTTTTTATTTATTTATTTATTTGTTTACTTACTTATTTATTGAATTATTTATTTATTTATTCATTTATCTTTATGCTTTCTAAATTATCTAACCACTTTCCTTACTAATCTGTTGATTTGTATACTCAATCATTATATCCTATATTTATGTTATATCTTTTGTATTAATATACATACACTTTTTTTTTTTTACTCGCATGAAGGTTTTGACGTATTTTCCTTCAATTATAGTTCTTTTCCCCAAAATATATTTTGTATCTTTCAAATAATGTCTCAGTAACAAGATTTAATATATCAAATATCTGAATGTAAAACGTGCGGTCATAGGCTTTTTAAAAAAAATATTTAGTACGAATAAAAGAATAAAAAAAAAAAAAAAAGTAAAGTTAGCATTTTTTTTTGCCCTGTTCGAGAATAGGAAACTCATTTTCACCTAGTTGCCTATTCCGAACACAACTGTTAGAAAACAAGCAACTAGGTAAGAATGAGTTTCCTATTCTCGAACAGGCTAAAAACACATACTAACTTAACATTTTACTGTCGAAATTTCTCTCAATACCACAAGCAATTAATCTAATATAATAAAAACCACAAGTTCAAGTACGTAAGTACATTATTTGCTTTTTAACTGAAGTTTCCAATACGTGCACTCCAAGTTTTTTTTTTACTGCTACCAAGCGTCGAACCGCACGGACTGGAAAACTGAATTTTTGTAATATCCTGTGCTGTATTTGTATTAGTTAGCATATGCGGAAAGTGAAAAGGGAATATAGGGCACTCATACATAGTTCTTTCAAGGTTGAAACACCAAAAACAACGAATATATAGGCATTTTCGTTCAAAGTGTTCGAAAACTGGGGATGTTCGGAAATAGGTGCCACTACCCTACAATTGATGCTATTATGTACGAAACTTAATTTCTTTTGCAAGAGTGCCCGTACTCTTGTCAGGCGCTGAACCCAATTTTCGACGGTTTTCAAGCGCAAATCGGCCGATACTGCTGCAAGTTCACATTCGATATTCGTACGAAATTCATTTTTTTTTTCACTATCAGAACAGCTTATTTCAAGCATGTGAAACAATGTATCTTTTCTTCAAGAGTTTTTTCACCCTTAAGTACTCAGAAATTTGTATCACTGTCATCATTTAGCGAGGTGTTAGTAGTTAGTAAGCACAAATTAAGTCTAACACACTCAAGACAACAGAGCTAAAAAATATTACAAAATTATTGATAAACATATACAAAAACAAATTAGATAGCTACATATAAACGTAAAATTAATTATTAAATATGACAATTATAAAGATATAAGAAACATAAAAAAAACAGTCAAGAGAGTGGAGCTCTGTATCAAATTAAGGACTTTAACGTAGTTTTACTAATATGAAAATCTATTAAATTTGAGTTTAGGTTCAAAACTTTTATCATACGAGTAATAGGCTCATTCAATCCATAATTAGTTCTATGATAAGGACAGTGAAGAAACTCCATGTTGCGCAGTTGGTATGAGCCTCTCCGGTAGTTAAAACTTATGCATGCGAGCAAGTCAGGAGCATCAATTTGTCCTTTTATGAGCTGGTGAATAAAGACTAAATCATTATTTATTCGCCGATGCGAAAGCAGTTGCATATGCAAAAGTTGAATACGATGCTCATACGGTGGAAGGTCATAAGCATCAGTCCAAGGAAGTCCCTTGAGAGAAAATCTAATAAATCTTCGCTGTATACTTTCTATTCTTGAATTGTGGACTGCATAATAACAATAAGGAGACCATACTTGAGAAGCATATTCTAGATGGGGTCGAACATGACAGTTATACAGCGAAAGAGTGACGTAGGGGTCCGTAAACTCATCAATCGTCGCTGGCTTGTTGGCATATACCATAGACTTGATATAGCTCCACAGGAAACAGTCTAACGGCGTCAAATCGCACGACCGTAGGGCTAAGCGACTGGACCATTTCGTGAGATAACACGTTCTCCAAACTTGGTTTCCAACAAATTGATTGTGGCATTCGCTGTGTGGCTTGTGGCGCCGTCCTGTTGGAACCACATGTCCTCCAAGTCCATATCATCCGATTGGGGCCAAAAATAATCGGTTATCATTGAAAGGTAACGATCCCCATTCACAATAACGTGCTTGTCTTGGTCATCACGGAAGAAGTATGGCCCAATGACGCCGCCGCGCCGGACCATAAACCACACCAAATGGAAATTTTTACGGGACGCAATGATGACACTATGCTCAATGCTGCGTAACCAATACCGCATATTTTGTTTATTCACCGAAAGAAAAAACCTTGGTTGATTTAAACATGTTTCATTGTTAATCAACAATTCATCTAAAGTTGTGAAATTAACCAAGTTTCGTGATGAATTCAAATAAGAACGCATTTTCAAATCAAGTATGCTGCCGTGATAAATTTTTTTTTTCAGGTAAGTATCATAAAAATGTTTAAATTAAGTACGTTCGTAGTTGATTTGAATATGTTCTAATTTTTAACCAACAACGTGATTGTTGATTTCATACTTGATCAACAGCAAACATACTTAACTAACAAATAAGGCTGAAATTACAAAAACTATCACGTTTGTGATTGAAATACCAAATTCACTGTTGAACTATCACCAATATGTTTGATCAACAATGTTCATACTTCTTTAATGAATAAAGGATAGTTAAAGTATCAGTAACATTTTGTATTCCAATATTTTTCATACTTAAGCCCTATCAAATGTATAGGTCAAACTTCAATTCAGGCATTTATCATAGAAATTTTACATTAAAACTGTTGAGCAAATAAAAACGTGGCTGAATTCTCACCAACATACTTGATGAACAATGTTCATATTTTACCAACAATTCAGAATTGTTGACGAAACACAAACGTTGTTAAAGTATCATGGACATGTATGTTTCTAGTATCACAACCGTTGTTGGTTAACAATGGAATTGAAAATGACGTTGTTGATTTGAGCAATGAAAATTGTAGCATTTAAATAAATAAAATGAAAATACCAGCTTGTTCAATTTAAGTATGTTCGTGCTTGACGTAAAAATAAACAAGCTTCATGTTTGATTTTACCAAGGTTTTTCCTTCGGTGTTGACGAAGCCATTCAGCCAGAAATGAGCCTCATCGCTCATCATTAAGTAGTGCTCTTAACGTTGAGGCCACTGACTCCGAATTTCAGAAGTAAATTTTAATAATTTCGGCTCGTTGTTGGCTAGTATTCCTTTTCATCATAAAATGGCAAACCGTATTGAAGAGAAATGTCAAATTAAGGCAAAAAATGTAGCTTCGTTTGCTGTGCCTGTCGCTCTACTTTTGTAGCGTTTCTGTTGAACACCCTGCAAAGAATTTTCTTAAATTTTACTATTTAATGGCACTTTACATACTTTCTTCACACCTTGACTTTGAATGTACTTACAACTGTAGAGCATATTTTTATATCAGATTAGCATTAAAGTTTTATTTTTTTTTTTTACTAAAAATTCACTAAATTTGCAACTTTGGAAATTTCCTTCAAACTGGAAACATTAGAGCAATATCTTTATTTGGTCACAAGCTAAGAATTCTTTAGCTTTTAACCGGCCGTTAAGTGAAAATCAAGCCTAAAGTTTCTTCTTCTTAATTATTGAACTAGCTCTCTTTCAACTAAATTAAAAGTATCGATTTTTTTGTCTACCTACCTACTTGCTACATTTTGGAAGTTTGCTTATAGTTTAGTTTATTTCTTTCGACTCGATTTTATTTTCTACCAGCAGTGGACTATTGAATTTATACATTGAAACGATCTCTCAACGCTTAAGTATATTAATACACTTGTTAGTACATACTTACCTATACAGTAGTTGTATTTTCAAGAAGAAAAAATAATGTAACCTCATTCAAAGCGAAAGTAATCCTCAGACGAGGAATGTACATCTGTAGGTAAGACTGGTAGCTTCAGTACGGATATTCATTAAACTTTAATGCTAATCTTATCTTATGACTGCGAACATGAAAACTCATAATCATTTCGTTTGATGCAACGCGCGGCATGCCAATGGAATAATCGCTTCTCTCTCTCGAATAGCGAAATAATGCAGCAACAGCAGCCACTGACAGGTGTACGCGTAAAAATTTATCCAAATGGTGTTTGTATGTAAATTTTTACCTGTACTTGCACACTGCATATGATGAACTCAAATAGAGAGCGCATTGCATGTTCGTGATGATGTCATTGGGATGTAATTTTTGGTTTTATAGCGCCTAATTTACACGTCATTGATGTGGACAGAGTACCACGTTTAACATAAATGTGAACGTAGTTTTTTTGGATTGGGGCTTGGAGATTTCCATGTCTAGTTTTGCCAATGCAGCTCAGCGGTGAGGTCATAACTCACTTTTCACGACCTCAACTTGTATAGTATAGTTATTAATAATTTAGTTCCATGCCAAATTTGTGGTTAAAACCGGTGAGCTTGGGCACGAATAAAGCAGGGACTAGAAATGAGTGCCAAAACCCCGATGTAAATTAATATGGTTTCTGCTACTTTGATAAAAAATAGTGGGAAACAGGTTTTGGTTTATTGTTTATTTGACACAGTTGATAAGACATTGATTCAACTCCGGTAACGTAACCTAGAAAATAGGAACTAAATTTTGGGCGAAAGACTTTGCTGAGGAAGACATTGTCCCGTCCGTCATTGTCAGTTGTTTTGAAATTTGTTCAAAAAATTTAACTGCATTTTCGTTTGTCATAAAGTCAATATTTTTTGCTTCCCTAGAAAACTCATTTGGAAGTTACAGTAATAAATATTATTTGTTATTTAAGTGAATAGTAAACCAAAAAAGCACGTCAACAATAAAATATCTCTCTCACCTTTCAGGTTTCAAGTATGAAATTAAAGAGCGCAAAGATCGATAGAAGTCATAGTTACTCCACTTCATTTAAATTAAAAGAACGTAAGTTTTATTTAAAACTTAAATAAAATATGAAATAAATATTTTTTCTTCTTATGTTTTTAGTTTTTTCTTTTCAGTTTGAAAACTAAAGCATTTTTAGAGTTCAAAATATAAATACGATATTGTAGGTGTTGCCGTTATTCTTTAAAAAATGCTGTAATATTATAAATGGGTGCTGTAAAATTAAAATGCACTGATTTAAAAAAAGTTCTTTATTTCAGAAAATTAGTCAATGAAAATTTGTCATCCAGGTCAATTATTCGGCGTAAAAACAGTCTGTGAATATCTGAAAAACTTTCATTTGAAAGGAAGTTTACTAAGGAATCTTAAGACTGAGTACAAAATTTAAATATATTTCACTCTTGATATATTTGGTGGTACAGGGTGTCCAACTACACATTAATTAATATTCCAAAGGTTTCCAGTGAAAATCTAAAAACACCATTTATTTTACAGTCGCTAATATATATAAACTCTGAAAATTTCATCAAAATCGTTAGACCAGTTTTAAAAAAAAGTTTTTTTATTTTCTACTTTTTCTAAAACGAGTTTTTTTAGAAATTCAGTTTGCAAAAATTCATATCTTGGCAAAAGTTGTTCTAAAAAAAAAATGAAAAAATTCAACAAATCAAATTTTTTTTTTAATTTATAAAAATTTCAAAAATAAAAATTTTTTAAATGTTGATATGCAATCTTAAGGGATTAGGGGTAGTCAGGAGCATGAAAAAATGCCATTTTTACTATTTTTTTTTAATATTAGTGAATTTTTTTCATATAAGTGAAAACGTAGAATCATTTCATAATACTTTAACATTACTTCACCAAAATTGCAAAAAAAATATTAACTATTTTACAAGTTATAGCGGTTTTTGGTTCAACAGGTTTTAAAAATGGGTCCTTGCGGTGCCAACTGTAACTCAAAAACCGCTTGATAGATTTGAATGAAACTTTTAGATACAGTTCTAAGAAAACATAAAAAGCTAGTGCCTGATCGAAGCTTTTTTATTTTGTTTAAAAATTAACAAAATGGTGGCCCCTGGAATTTTTTTTCTGATTTTCGGAAAATCAACAGTTAATTGTTTACAAAAAATCAAATTTAAAAAAAAAAAATAAAAAAATTCTTCGACCAGGCACTAGCTCTTATGTTTTCTAAAAACTGTATGAGTTTCATTCAATCGAGCCGTTTTTGAGTTACAGTGGTCACCAGCTCAAAAAAACATAATTTTGAGAAAAACACATTTTAAGACTTACAGTGGATTTATGTACAATAATGAAAGCTGAAAACAAAGCTGAAGACTAACTCGAAATTTTTCAGATTCACTTCAAACCTTCAGAGAATATTTTTAAGATACTATACTTTAAAAAAATGCAAAAAAACAAAAACCGATTTCTTGAAAATTCTGACTACCCCTAACCCCTTAATTCTTAAACAACTTAGGACTTCTAAAACACAAGATTCCGTCGACATCGTGTAAGCCATTGACGAGGAAATCGGGTGCAGCACCCCCACGATTTTCCCGAGTTGGTAAATCGAGGAAAAAAAACAAAGTAGATTTTTCAAATTAAGCTTACTCAACCAAAAAGACAAGAATGAAAGTGACTCTATAATCAGGGGTCTGTTTCACAGTTAATACAACACTACATTTCATACAACACACAACAGTTTTCATTTCATACATCACATACAATTTTTCATATTGTATTCTGTTTAATCTTTTTTGGAATACTACAGTCCTTACAAAGATGCTGCATTTTGCTTTGCTTGCATTTTATTCTCAGAAGGAATTCAAAGACAATTTGTTAATCCGGGATGGGTATCGGTGGGTGTTCGTCAGTGGCATAAAATGAAGAGTCGGGGTACACAAAAACACAAAAAGAACAACATTTCTGAATCACATAAGGCGGCTTTACTTGATTATTGCAATTTTGTTAATGGAAGAGCTCACGTCAACGTTTTGCAGGCCAAAGCTGGACAACAAAGCATTTAAGAAGAACACGAAAATGCGTATCGTTTAAAAATGTTGCAAATTTTAGTCGATGTTGCGAGAACTTGGGAAGGAAGGGACTACCTTTTCGTGGTCATAATGAGTCCGATGAAAGCGATGGAAATTTTCGACATATCACTTTACTGATTTCACGACATTGCCCATTAATGAAAAAATGGTTGGACGGTCTTCAAAAAGGCCGCGAGGTGTGACGTATCTTAGTCCGACTACCCAAAATTAATTTATTGATCTCTTGGGTTTAGTACCAAAAAATCATATAGTTAATGAGATCAATAAAGCAGGTATTTTTTTGTAATGGTTGACACTTGACACAACTCCTGACTCATCGCATCAAGATCGACTAGATGTCAACAATTCAACATTCGGAACTTAGTCCAAACCGTCGAGAAACCTGTCCCTATTGAACGCCTTTTGGAAATGGATGTCGTTCTAACAAAAAAGACTGGAGAAGAGTTGGCCCAATAAATCATATCTACACTTCAATCAATAGGTATTTCTGTGAAGAATATTGTATTTCAATCCTATGACTTTGCCAAAAATATGTCCGGGAAGTATAATGGTACCCAGAGAAAATTGTCAGAAAAATGTGGTAAGAAAATCCCGTACATTCCATGTCAAGCGCATCGTATAAATATTTTTGTTGAAACAGCATGCAATTCAAGTGTGCTGATTAAAGAGTTTTTTAATACTTTGGAAGCTTTATTTGTTTTTTTCTATGGTAGTACAAAACGTTTTCAATGAATGCGAGAAAAATTTAAAAACATTAAAAAATTCTTTCAATTGAAAAATTTGTCAAAAACTCGATGGACTGCTAGAACTGAAACCGTAGAGGATGTGTGAATATCTTTTGAAGTCATTGTGAATGCTTTAGAAGGATTTAAAAATTTGACCGAAAATCTAGAGGCGGAAAAATTAAGCGTTTTTGATGCTTCATTACTGATTCGAAGCACATTGGAATTATTTCAAGAAATGAACATTTGCTGAAAAACTAAAGATAAGTCCCGAAAACGATTTTTTGAAACATAATAGATCGCTTCGGTTACCAAAGAGAATTGATGAAAATTCTGAAACTGTTTTTGTATTTGATCTAGAAACATTTTATAGAAAAGAGTTCAAAACGGTTCTTTTATTTCGCACGTAAAAGATAATTTTACAGATAAATTTACCATTTTGAACCTCTCTTAAACATTTTTAAAATACCCGCTTCTAGAGTAAATACCACCATAAAATTAGTCAAATTTATTATAGAATTAAATCGGTTTTTTTTTTAAAGAAGATGTGGACTGCCACTTATCGGAACTGAAAATTCTTCTTTTTACTTGTGAGAAATACTCAAAATTCGACGATATTGTCAAAGAGGTATTCAAATTAAAATATGTGATTCCGTCAGCTTTGAAACTAGTTTGCTATACATGTAAACTGCTCCTATGTTGTCGGCTTCTTGTGAGTGGTCATTTGGTATACTTAAAATAGTTGTTCACTATTTGCGTACGACGATGGGTAGTGATAGGCTAAATTCATTAATGCTTCTTTATTTTTTAAAGGATATTGTTGACAATATTCAACTTAGTAAGATTGTCGAGAAATGGACATTATAAAAACACCGTAGAGTTGGACTTAAAATTCTTATTTATAAATTTTTTTAACTAATAATAAAATTTTTAAAGACTGAAATCAAAAAATGTGTTCTCTTTCTCATACCAGATACTATTTTTAAATATTATTTCTTATAAACACTTTTAATTTGTTTGTTTTCTTGTTATATCGTTATATTGCCATTATAAATTGATTTATTACTTTTAGTTTTATTTATTTACTAGCTGAGCCGCCCGGCGCGGCGCCGCCGGCGTTGCTCGGGTATATAGTTTTAAGGTTCCCTTTCTCGTTCTTCCGCTTCCGTGGGAATATGGGGATGAAATATAATTTTTTTCTTACTGTGGGATAATGGCAAAGAATTTTTGAAATCTTTCCAGTAGTTTCTAGGTTTCCGTTCCCAGCCTCGTTCCTGCGGGAATATGGAGATCAAACCTTGACAGATAAATCTGTTGGGTGGTTTAGGAGTCTATATTGGACATACAAACATATACAGTCGGCAAATTCTTAAGACTAGTCGTCATTTCATAAGAATTTACCCCCCTTGGCTTGGACCCTTACTACGCCCTGGCGTTTCACCATTATCTGTTCTTTATATAAATTGTTGTTACTGCTGTCTTTCGGGATCATATTTTGCAGTGCTTTAGGATTTGGTACGATGTGAGATGGGGAAGAGTCATGGAAAGAAGTTCAACGTGTTAGAGCATCTTTAGTAGCCGAAACAGAGTCTGGAGATGCATATGGATGCAATGGATTTCTGTGGAGAAATCGATGGCTTATTTGAATCATTCGTAGCTGAAATAGGAGCTTCTATCAAAATCAATGAGTGGTTGATGAATCTTTGGGTGACACCTTTGAAGTATGTTAATTTTACTCACATTGTAAAATATTTCACTTTTATTACAACAAGTGGAAAGTTGTGGTTTTTATAAATCTTGGCCAAACGCAACGAAGAATTTTTATAATTCCTTGGGTTTTTCCATTTACATTTCTAGCACATTTTAAGTTTTCAACTCAATTTGATATCCGCAAAAATCTCCACCAAATAAATCTTTTGAGGATATCGGTAAGATACCTCTTAAAAAGCTGAAATAATGAAATTAAATTGTAATAATCTCAGAAATGAGTAAGTATTTCCTATTTTTGGTTCATACTACATTTTGAACTACGAGTTTGAAATTAAATTATAACTAACTTTTGGGAACAAAAGAGAATAATGTAACGTTACGTTACGTTGATGGATGGCCAGTTTTTATGGGGTAAGCAAACGATGCCTGAAACACCATTAAAAATTTTCTGATGTTAAATCAAAGATTTTGTCTCATTTGAACCTATTGGTATATCCGGCTGCAATTAAGCTTCATTAATATGCCTGCTTTGAATAAAGCCTTCTATATTTTTCGCTGTGGAAACCCTAAAAATATCGGAAAAAGCCTATTTTTCAAACTGATTTAAGAACCAACTGACCTTGTCTTGCGGTCTTGCGGTCGATTCCAGATTGTAGGAAAAGTGGCACTTAAATAAAAAGGTTCTGCTCTATGCCCGAAAAAGTACCAAAAAGCAACTAAAATGCAATCATTCAGTGAGTAATTTTGCTAGCTCATTGCTCATCATCTCAAATAAAAATATGAATGAAAAATTATACGGAATTCATCAAACCAATCTGCCCAGATGCATGACAAAGTCGCAGCAAATTCTTCATCGAAAGTGATTCATTCAACTGAACGACAGTCATATTTGTCAACAATTATAATTTTCCAAATTCACATGTGTGTAGAAAAATAATGTCTTTTCATTGAAATGTCGTTCGATTATGTCACGTTCAGAGACATTGTACTTCTTTTCGATAGTCCATCCTCATAAACGCAACTGTTTCTACTGCATATTATTCCGATGACGTTTCGATATGACATTCGATTGGACTCTTTTTTGTAAATTGTGTTTACACCATGAATGGATATGCAATTTTGTTTCGAAACGTACAAGCCTGGCCAAGTGATGGTGCTAAGGAGTGGCCATTTATTATTTTGCTCGTTGGCATTCGCAGGCTTTATTTGAATTTTAATGGTATTTCGAAAATTTGCATAAACGAGACAGTAACAATTATGAATCTTATTTGGAATATCAACACGATAATGGCGCGAAGGAACACTTCATAATGATTTTATTTTTCTTATTAGATATGCATGTAAGCGTTTGTTTGTTGGATGAGCTTGACATTCAATATTTAAAGCAGATTTTTCGCTTAAAAAGTAATTGGACATCTTGTAGAATGAATTACAAAGATTTTGCTGTTTAGAATTTGGTATGAATGACAACACTGCGCCTTTGATGTACGAATGTATATCGAAACTTTCATTATACACGGTATTGAGAACAAAATCGATAAAAGCTCAGGACGAATAGGTTAAATCAAGACAGTTTTATTTAAAATTTACCTAATTTTCTAAAATATGTTATTGAAAACCAAGTAAGCCACTTAGGTACTACTAGATACTACAGTGTTTTTAGATTTGATTACTTTGCTCTTTAACTTCTACAAGTTTTTAAAGTTATTCTAGTGAACACCTTTTGAGAAAACAAATCCAAAGGTTCAAATTTAAAAATCAAAAAATAAATGTCGGTACGTTTTTCTAGAAAATACCTCTTTCTTCAGAAATTGAAGTCCAATCGGAGGAAAACCCACAAAAACAGATTGTCTAGATAAGAAAGTTTCTTTCATTTTTTATATTAATTTTTCAAAACCTGCGTACGATTTTCTCGTTCAGTTTTCTTAACTAAGAACTAATAAGAAATTTGATTATTTGTAAAAAGCAGTTTTATTTAAAGTTAAAAATTTGATTTTCTTTCCAAAATGTTGACTCTGAGATTTCATTGCTTAAAATTATATATCTAAATTAATTTCAACTAAAATATTAATCAAAGAACGAATCATTAACTTTCGAAAGCTTTTAAGTATGTGGTAGTAAGTTCCTAAGTTGATTTTTAATCATTTTTTTTTTTTTAAGTAAGTTTATAATAAAACCCCCACCTAAACGTAGGGAGATAGATCCCCCACCAATCAATTTTTTTCTAGGCTTAGTCCAAACTATCTGTTCTGAGCTTCCTAGTGCTTGTCTAGCCTTAAACGACAGCTTAATTGTGTGGCCGAGCTTTAAATCAATCAATCAATCGAAAATGTTCAGAAAAACCGACAGAGGACTTTTTAAAAAAATGTCCAGCGTAGGCTTACAAAAAAAACACAGTAGATTCAATTGCTTCGTAGTAGATTTTCATATTATCGGGTCTAGTTTTAGATAGAAAGCTGAGTTGGAAGCCAAACATACAAGAAAGAGCGAAAAAAGCTACAGTAGTATTCTTTTCATGTAAAAAAAGCCATAGAAAACAAGTGGAGTCCTTAACACCGAATCACACATTGGCTTTACATCTCTGTCATCAGACCTATCCTCACTTAAAGTGTTACAGTTTGGTGGACTGCACTAGATAAAGCAATTAATCATGACAGTATCTCATCAAAGTCCAACGTTCAGCATGTATTTTTATGAGTGGAGCCTTACGCACCACTCCTTCAGCGGCACTGGACATCCTTTTGGACGTCCATTTTTATACGGACGCGGACGGTTTGAAAACAAATGAAGGAGTAGGTTGTGGTGTCTTTTCAGACGAAATGAAATCAAACATCTTTCCAGATCTTGGCTTGTTCCAATCGGAGGTGATGGATGATTGGTTCAGAGAAAAGATAAATCAAAAAAGGATATATGCATCTTCTCAGACAGTCAGGTAGCCATCAAATCCCTCGCTTCAAATTCCTTCAACTCTATCTTAGCCCTTAACTGCCGATCATCACTCAGGGAGATGTCAAAGCAGTTTACAATTCATCTGTGCTGGGTGTTGGGGCATACGGCATACCAGGAAACTGCAAAGCAGATGAACTCGCTAGAGACGGAACACTTCTGCCTTTTTCACCGAGAACGGAGAGTTTTGGCAATCCAATCTGTTCATGCCCAGCTTTAGCTCACAAACGTAGGATACACCTGGGTTCATTTTTCTATGATGACTCTAGTAATCTTACTCACATCGACGCCCTGCGTCTCTCCAGCTTCATTGTATGGTTCCATTAGGATAAGGATACATACATTAAATCCATTGTAGTGTCACAATGGGCCCAACGGGTGTGTGTGTTAGCCGAGCTAGCAGCCACTGTGACCTTAACTAAAGTGCAAAACTGGAAAGAGCTCGCCCGAAATCAAAGTCGTTATAGAAGGATGTTGGTTGATTCTCAGTTTCACTCCGAACTGTAATGCTCACCAAATAAGTAAGCCGATTCATATTCCAGCACAGCAATTTTCATAGCTGTTCACTGAAGCATTGCTGTTGATTTCTTTCAAAAGTCGCTTCTTTACTTTGTGTGTAGTCTGCCACTTTCGAAAACGTTACAGACTGTGAATTGGGCCCACAAAGTTAGCAAACGAACCTTACGTTGGCGCTGCTTTCGAGAGATTGATGGATCTTGCCAAAGATATCATCCATTTACTCGCTGAAAGAATTTTTGAAAGTGGCCCAATAGTTTCCGAGTCTCGTTTACGTTCTCGTTCCAATTCCCGTTCTCATACCTTTGACATGGAGATATGAGGTTGAAATACAGTCTATATTGCTCCAGAGTAATTAAGAATTAAGAAAGATTTTTTGAAATACGTCCAGTCTCCAGTGATTGCTCAATTCCCGTTTATTCATTCAAAGCATTCTATGAATTTTTAAAATCGGTCCTGTGGTATCCAATTTCCCGTTTACGTTTCGTTCCCGTTGCCGTTGGAATATGGTGATGAAGTGCAGCCTATGTCCATTCTCAGGCTTCAAACTCTCTCGACACAAAATTTCATTTAAATCGGTCCAGTAGCTGTGGAGCCCATTCAATACAAACAATCATACAAATAAAAGAATCCTCTTTAAAATAGTGTATATGCAACTGCTCTTCTAAAAATGTTTGTACACACCGACGGCGACGAATGGCAGACATCTTTCAACGAAGTTGCAGTGAAAAATTAATTTCATTTTAAAGTTTTTCAGGTATAGCATTTATCCCAACGTTTTGGTAGGAGGTCAACATCATTCAAACTAGACAAATTGTTTAACACGGTTAATTTATCATCCCATTCGTGTGGATTTTGTTTTATAGCAAACAATCCTTGCCAAGAAAATACAACATTCAGTTTCCACGGCCAAAGCGTGATAACAAATGATTGCGGTTTGAATTTCCAAACGAATACTAAAATTGGAATTTCAAACGTCTGCGATCAGGTTCTATGCCCCAAAATCTCACCAAACACGTAGTCCACCGCACAAAACGAGAGAATTTAATTTTCCAATGCACTCACGACTGCGATTTATAAATATTCCGTTCATGCGTTTCAAATAAAAAAAAAAAAAAAACAGCAGATTCCCACGGCACTAAATGAAAGCTGTTGATTGAGTACTATTGTATGTTTTGCAAGCCATACCAACTTCAAGTGGTTTGGATAAATACATATACGATTTATGACAGAACCGGAAACCATCATTCAACTTTTTCAAATCAACAAAATATTATTCTGTCCTCGCAGCCTTTTGCTTTTTGATGGTTGAGCCGCAAAATTATTTATCATTAGAGTCATAAAACCATGGTAACCGAAGGCACAGTGAAGGCTGACCTTACCCCCATCTGTCAACTGTCATATTCTTTGCACTTTTCTTTTTCTTCTTTCAATTGGATGCCTTCAGTCATAATTAGTAGCAGGCTAGGTGCTAAGTGCGTGGCGTTGCGTTCAATATTTCAACAATTGAAATGACTTTGCGTACACACTCCGCATATGCACATACACATACAAATACGTATATGTACTTACGCCTTAAATTGTATGAATTGACAGAATCTCATTTTGCACAGCGAGCAACTTAAGTAGTTTAACAAGAGTGACAAGCAGAATGGAGAATGTTTTGAATGACACTTTGCCATTCTCAGTTATCAATTGGATCGCGAGGCAAGGTGATTACTTGAGTTAAGCTTCGAGTTGGTAGTAGTTCTTCAGAAATCAACTTTCACAGCCTTACTTTTGGCAAAAAGTTAAGCGGATTGATTCAGTGGCGGTGTATGTATCGGGAAGTCTTTTTTAATTTCTTATCTTTTGATGGGTAGATTCAAGCTCTTTGCATAGGTTTTTCAAGTATAAAGTGTATTTTCCTTCGAGAGGCTTTAGTTTCCTTTTTTTGTAAATTCTTCCTAAAGAGCTCTCCTCTCAATCAACTTTTCAACAACTTGTCGCGATCGATTAACTAGGTCGTGGACTGGTCCACATACATACATAAATCCTCGTTTTCAGTTGTCGATTTTAATTTTTCATGACATCATTCCCACATTTAAATCAAATTGATTTGGCATCCGAGATTGTTTCTCTTATAGCCTGACTGACTGAGTGTTGGTACTCTGGTTTAACACAGCGAGATTGTAGTTCAGCGAATGTGCATTTTCGCGAATTCATTCACTCTTACCACGCAAACATAACCTCAATAAAGAAAAAACATATTAAAAGTCTTAATATAAGAGGATTTATTTTCACAATGATGCATTTCAGAAAATAGAGTTGGCACATTTCAATACCATCAGCTCATGTTTAAGACGTTTGGTCATAAAAACGATTGTTTATGTCAATCAGTTGCTTGCCAGAAAAACAATGTTGTCATGACTCAAAGGATCAACCATGTAAATTTTATCACTTTCGATATATTCAGAGGCGTGATGTGCTATAGCTGAAGTGGAATATATTCATCGATGATGTTTGCCTCTTTACTTGGCCAGCATCATGTATACTTGTGAGCGATTGATTTTCTGCAGAGTGAATTTATTGATCACTCAGGGGACTCCGATTTGGATAGTGTGACACAATAATAGTGATGATGGCTTCTTAATTGTGAAACAATTTTATTTTTAATGCTACCATCATCGTAGTGAAGATACAATGGTGTCTTACTTTTCATCGAAACGACGCGTCATCTTGTGACTCAGGAGAATATGGTGTCTTATGTGTGAAAAGCTGTGGGATGTTCAAACGTTCAACAATAATATTTTCAACAGCTGAAAACTATAATCGTTTTTCTAATTTTTTATGTTTGTTTGATTTTCCATGTGTTTTCTAGTGATTTTCTTCTAGAAAAGTATGTTCGATGTTTTGCGTGTACTTCGCGGTTGTCATGTTGATAGAACAGATAGAACTATGTAAACAATTGAAGCGAGATAAACTTGGTGGTGAAAATGTGGTTAGCTGATTGTTATTAACTGCGACGCGAAAATGGTGTTCTCGGCTATCGCTGAATGAAATTTCTTTGATCGCGTACTCATCCTTAAAGTTTTTTCTGTATACAGGGTCAAAATCAAAAATTTCGACACTACAAACTTTTGACGTAACATAATGTGTTTTTATAGATGATAGATAACGGAAGCTGAAAATTTCGTATGTGTAAGAATGTTTGTGACGCCATGTTGGGATATTTGTTTTAATTTTTACTCTTGCTCTGCATTTCAAGGAAAGCCTATAGATGCATCCCTCGAACAGGCGAATCTCTTCCATTTGAGATTCTGCTGCAACTCAACGGACCAACCATAGAAGGCCGTGTGGCAGCTCACTTGGCTACAAAATTGGCTAATGTGAGAGCAAAAGCTCAAAAATCTCTTTTGTTGAAGCGTCGAGATCAGCGTTGACGAAGTGCCACAATTGTGCCATTTTGGCACCATTCAGTCTGGCACCTTTAGCTCTCATTTTGGCACCTTAAGAGCTTGATAAACTTAACTTAATAAAGTCATTCAAAAAAGACTGAAAGGAATGTTAAGTAGCGAAATACACATATCGTGTATTGATACTTTATGAGAAAGTAGGGTAAGCGCACTAGTATCCGGACACTTAACTTTTTTCTAGACTTTGACTGCGACCCATTTTGTAACCATAAATGCTATCGCGGACACTTATATTGATTGAAAGAATATAGACATTTCTTAATAATATAGCGTTCAATTAAATTGCAAAGAAATCATTGTTGAAATCAATAACTCAGAAAGGTTTCATTTTCGTCAGTATCCGGACACCAAAATCTAGTATCCGGACGCTTTTGTTTTAGTATCCGGACAGAATCATTTTAAGAAACAAGCCCTGTCCGGATACTGAATATTCATGATAATCGCACATTGCTAGTATTCGGACATTGCTAGTATCCGGATACTGTAAAACGTCTTCAATTTTGGTTTTAGTATCCGGACACCACAAATAGTGGCAAAGATTTTATTAAATTTGTTTTTTTTTTGCAAATTGTTTTAGTTAATGATATTTCCAACGAAATCAATGACTTTCCATTACAATAAATTTATTTATTACTTGTTCAATTGCTTACTACTTAAAACTGTTCGCACTATTTTTTTCAACACAAATTGACAACGAGACCGCACCTTCAAACCTTAAACAATAAAATGACGCGTAGTTCTTAAAATACGCATTTCGAGTACCTGAAACCTTGCATGCATGTATAGGACACATAGAAGGACCCATGTTTGTTGACGTTTGTGGATTTTTTGTGTAATTTATCTATTAATCGCAAAAAAGGTCAATGTGTCCGGACACTAACACTGTCCGGATACTAGTGCGTTTACCCTATTTGTTTTTTGTGTTTTTAAATATCTCTCTACCTTTAAAGGGCTGGTGGTACCCAGTTGGCACCTTTGGTTACCGAAAATGGCACCTTAAAAAATCTTACTGCAGCACCGCTTAATTTGGTATTGAAATGAAAACAGTTCTTTGAGCAGGAGTCATCCTTTTCTTTAATTTTCAGCGCCCTTCTTAAAAGGTATTATTCACACAAATTCGACCTATCGATATATTCATTTCCCTAAACAATTTCGAACTTTAGCCCTATTCATTTCAGTCAACGATTGGGATTAAAAGGCTGAATGACTCTTGACTGAGTGTATGATAGAGCTGAAGCTAGAACTTAAAGATCACCGATAGAATTTAAAAGTATTTCTGTGTAAAGCAGAGAATATCTCGCGTGGCTTTTGTTTCGGATGGCTCGAATGACATCTCGATAAGAATCAGAAATACGATAGAGATTCAAAAACAATACTTACACAAAGAAATACAAATCGCATAGAATATTTTGATAAGGTGGAAAAGAGTGTGCATCCGCATAAACAGTTACACCTCACTTAGATCACAAAAGATCCCTACTCGGATCGGGTTGGTGGAGGATAAAGGGATCGGAAAGTAAGAGTGAGGGTCGCGGAGAGGTTCATTGGTGATGATTTAATTTAAGGAGCTCACTGAGTCGTTTGCAGCCCTGTGTGAGTTTTAGCATTTTGTTCAGAGGAAGGTTTGAGATGCTGCTCAGTTCGTCGAAGAAGTGTTCTTCGAGGGCTGTTTTCTTGATGTTTTCCATTGTGACCAAGGTCCTCACTGCAGTATCCTCTGCGTCCATTCTCATCATGTGGTACCCAATAAGTTGTGACCCATGAAAATTTAAACCAACGGAGAGAGTCAAGGCTTGCTTTTAAATGTTCGGCATAGGTTTTTTGGAAAGCAAAAAACTTGTGAAAAATAAAATAGAAAGGATTCCTTTTTTTTGCTTTAGTGTCTTGAATACAGAGTTCAGAGGTGTTGGACTCGCTGTATTGGAGTAAAGATCCGATTTTGGAAAATTTGTGTTCCATTCCATTCCCATTTATGTCACGGTGTCCAAGAAACAGAATTACGCCCACTCTGAAAATAACATTGCTTTTCTGATTGCTAGTAATACTGTTTGTGCTATAGTCTGAGAGTTTTAATGATGTTTTATTGATGCCTGATCCTACACGGAGACATCTTTTGCATTTTCTTTCTGTAATGCAGGCAGGCAAATATACCCAAAAAAAGCACATCTAATGTTGATGCAAAGAAAAAGAGAAATTAGCAGCAGAGATTGAAGCCACCAAGGAACCCATCCAACAACTCCGGCAAAAGAAGGTTTTAGGGTCGAAGCCACCATCGAACGAATCTTCCTCAGTACTGCTCAAGCCAACGAAAATATACCGATAATTTATTTAAGAAACTAAGAAATATTAGCAATATAAATATTAGAAATATTATTAAAATTACGAAAAAACAATACCTTTGTCCTGTACTTGTACTTCATTAGTATGAAGCAAAGAAGTGGAGGAGACCTGCGATTCCTCTGAGGTGACAATACTTTTAAAGTCTTTTTACATGTTCGGGAAGACGATGGATGGAGCAAAATGTTCAACAACGAATTATAAGAGCTGTAATACTACGATGCGAAGTAAGCAAACCCAGAGGAATATACGCAACGCGAGGCTACGATGGCTGGGACAAGTACAGTGGAGGGACAACAACGCTATGGCTCGAAGTATTTTCGAAAGTACCTGCAGAGATCTCGCCATCTCTAGCTGAAGAGAGCTCCCCTTAACCAAAAAAATAGGATCAAAAAAACTAAGCTTTTAAAATTTTCTTAGGGTTAATATTGGTTATAGTTTGAAATATATACGGTATCTTTAGGCCGAAAGGCATTAGAATTAAGTTATTGAGTAATTTAGAGTACCCGCCTAGGGTCAGTAAGTTAATTAAGTTATTATGTAAGCTAGTTTAAACATTTTTGTTAGCAAGTAAGAAGTTATAAGTGATAAAAAAAAAATGAATTTAAAACTAAAGAGCTCCTTTTAATTCGACATTATTGACTAGGACCGGGCTTACACCGAACATAAATGCCCAACTAAGTAAGTAAGAAAGTTTAAAGAGCTCTCATGAAGTTATCTCATTCACCTTTCCAAAAGATGCATAGAAAAAGAACTAAACTTCACTATTAAAATCAACATTGTACGCCTAAGAAGTTGCTCCAAAAAGCCAAGACTATTTTACGGTCGTATTCCATTCTACAGTTTCCTTGTCGCGTCGCGTCGTCCTAAATGTTCAAGCTGACCCAAGAAGTAGTTTTGGAGATATATCCCTGAAAAGATCAGCTAGACGTACTCAAGATCTGCTAGACTTAGGGCTCAAAATTTCAAAAACGTTTTCTCGAAACTGTGTTTTCAAAATCAGCTGTCAACATTTCTCGAGAACTATTTAACCGATCTTGATGAGATTTGACACATGTCTTCGAAATTTACTCCACAATTACTTCGACAATGAATTTTTTCGATTACAACTAATCATGAAATGAAGAGATATTTTGACCGGTGCTTTCAATTCTTCGTAAAAATTTATGTCAAAAATTAAATTCTCATTTGTTTTTTGTCTAAGCTGTATTTCATGGCCATTTAAATAAAATCAATTTTTTTATCGTTCACTTCTGATGATTCTGTAAAAAGTTCTTCTGTCAACGCGGACTGAGCAACTGCTAAAACGCTTTACTTTGGGAGAACCTCAAATGTGTATTGTATATTCAAAACTCTGAAAAACAAATTTCTTAAAAAAGCTGTAAAAAAATCCATTTTCCTTTTGAAACCCCTTTAGAAATACCCTGTGTGGTGACTCAAATAGGACTGCCTTACGTTCTCCCCCGAGGCTATGCAACCTTGAATGATTCATTTCCAGTTCCAGCATCTAGCATTTTATTGTTTGTACGTTGAAATTGTGTTCAAACAGTTGATCAAACAGTAATATTCATCGTGATCGTATTAGCTGGCCTACTAAAAGCCAGTAATGTAAACACACACAGTGAGTGAATAATTTCCCTTGCTTATTTCATACCTGAATCATTCAAATGACAAACTGCTTCCATCTCTATGACGAATTGCAAATATAAGTAATAGTGCAACCTCCGACCAAAACAAACGTCAAAGTTAAACCAAATCAAAATGAAAGATTAGCCCTTGGGTGTAGCCTTTTAAGGTTTTTATCACGTTTCGGAGCTATAAAATTGATCTCAATCTCAAATTTTAATGCCAACTTCTCATTTGCACCATACTCTGACTAAAGTTAAATTATTCAGTGGAATTATGTACAATGTACATAGTTGCCATATGCACAACTACCGACTGTGAAAAAAAATAAGACCAAGTTCAAGTTCTGACACCGTCTTTACCATCTACGATTACGATGTATCATAAATTTTATGAGTTATGACACTCGACACAAAATTGCATTTGAAAGAAAAGCAAATTGCTGGAGGAGATTTATTCACCTACATCATCACGTCATCGTTCTATGTTTTTATTTGTATCAATAGTTTGATTGATTTAAATATCGATGATTGAAATTGAAAGTTCAAGTCCAGTTAAGGCCTAGACAGAGTGTGATTGAAAAAGCGATGGAATAAGTCGGTTGTCAGTTGCTTTCATTCGACCAGGGAATGAATTCTAAAATTTATTCAATCGGACAATTGTCTTGAGTGATTTTAAGTGAAAATGCATGCCATTCTTGAATTTTTATTTGATTTGTTGATTTTCAGTTGTCGATTCTTTATAATTTGTTGTTCGCAAATTTACTCTTTCAATCTAAAGAGAATTTTGCACTGTCCTGTCATGAAATTACTTCTCAAAATGTTCCACTGTTTCTTAACTGATAAAATGAAAATAAATTGCTCGGCATTAAGAACTTCCTTTAAAGTCTTATTTGATCTTTGATGCGAAGTGCGAAGAAACTTCCCTTCTCCCCAAAAAATTTGCTTTCATCATAATTTTAACTTTAATTTCTTACGCGACGTCGCATCGTGTTCCTTGGTACTGTGAGGGAAAAATAAGCAAAATGAGTCGCAGTCCGATTTTGTCATTTTTAATTGAAGCCAAGCAATTCAAAGCCTTCTCCACTCTTTACATAATAACGGCCAAATCGTGACCACACGACATAAGACGCTATCACATTTATTGTCGCATGCGTTGGACGTAAGACCACAATTTGGTTCGTTTTACCAGTAAAACAGACAACTTAATTGGCCCAGCGCCCTGCAAATGTCCAGTACAGGCATAGGGCAAAGCGAATATTTTATAATTGCATTTTTAACTCTCAACGGAGTGGAGGCAATCTGTGCATGGATTGTAGCAAGAGCCAGATTGAAGATATTTTTGCAATATGATTGATGATTCTTATGAACAAAAAGAAATAACAAGCAATGGTAAATATAAAGCCTGAGCTGCGAGAATTGACACTTTGTTCTCAAAAGAAGAGTGCGAAACTTGTAACACAACTTTATAAAATCACTCCGCAGTCAGATGAAACTATGCGACACAATAATTTTTATGATAAGACTTCTTACCCTACTTATATTGTTAATAATTCTTGCTTTTGTTCAAGTTTTTGACTTTCCTGATTGATTTTGTATTCAAAAAGCAATTTAAAGACAGCAGCATAGTTTGACGTACAACCATTGACGGTTTGGCAGCTGATTAGACCTTCAACCCAATCTCGGGAAATTTAATTTAATTTAATTTATTTAAACATAAGTACAGTAAAACATAATGTTTTTTAGATAATACTTGCTATAAGTTTTTGGATTACATAGAAATTTTTGAATAGAAACAAAAATCTGTTAACTATTTTAAAATCAATAAAACAAAAAGAAAAATGAAAAAAGAAAGATTTTAGCACCTTGAATGATTGGAGAGGTCTCTTTTAAATGTAGCAAAGTTGTTGATTCTCCTCAGATTGGCTGGTAAAGAGTTCCACAGCCCAACAGCGTAAACAAAAAATTGTCTTTTGGAAACAGTATACCTATGAGTTGGTACAATAAGTATTCTACTTTTCTGCGACTACTATTTTATCGTAAAGGTAGTCCGGAGTCTTTGTTTGTATTAAATTAAAAAGGAACAACAACACCTTGCTGTTTAGGTAATTTTGAAAAGACATTTTTAATTTACCATTTGCATACTGTGTGACATGGTCTGCGAAGACTGTGTACAAAACATACTATGCTGTTAAAAGCAACTCGGAGTTTTCGGTGACTTTTGCTATCTACGTTACAGAAAATTACACTTCCATACAGCATGATGGGAAGGATTAAGGTTTTAGCCAAAATGGTTTTAGTTTTAATCGGAAGACAGTTCTATGAGGAACTGAGCACTCTAAGTGCACCATACGTTTTGCCAACGGCGCGCGCAAGAAATAAGATACTCCCAAGTTAAAGTTTGGTTGAAAATGATTTAACTGTTTTCATATAAGGAAGAATAAAAGAACCAAGTTCTAGCTCTGGGAAGCAGGTCGTATCTATAGCATTTTTGCTAATGACAATGGCTTGACTTTTCTTCGGGTTTAATCGCAGTTTATTGTTCACAGCCCATTGAAATACTTTGCTCAGGACAGAGTTTAACCGAACGGTAGCGTCATCAATCATTCCGATAGTATAGTTGGACATCATCTGCATACATAAGCGAACTACAAAACCTGAGAACATCAGAAAGGTCGTATATAAATAACGAAAATCAAAATAGTAGGGGCCCCAGAATAGTACCCCGTGGAACACCGGCGCGGCGTTAGTGTACAAAAAATCGGAAAGCTTATTTTTGATCGACACAGCTTGAGTTCTTCCTTGCAAATATTTTTGAATAAGAGCAACCGCGGTTCTGTCAAAACGAAAATTCAAATTCAGTTTTCTCAGGACTCAGGAGAATCTCATGAGAAACAGTATGGAAAGCCTTTGAGAAGTCAAGCATCACTAAGGTCGAAACATTTTCATTGTTAATTTCTTGACGAATATCATCCACTAATTTTAAAAGAGTGGTCTAACAACTGTGCTTTGGTCTGAAGCCCGCTTGAATTGAAGATAAAAGCTTGTGCTCCGTTCTCAAAAGCCTTCGAGATGAAAGGCAAATTTGAAATTGGCCGATATTCCACGGAGTTTCAAGTTGAATTTTTGGGAATAGGGATAATTTTGGCAACTTTCCAAATGGAAGGGTAAGAAGAGGTGGTTAACATGAAATTGAATATGTGTGTGTGGAAGGGCGGAACTTGGGGTAAAATAAGCTTTAAAAACTTTGGATGAATTTCGTCCAAATCTATTGTCTCCGATTTAATTGCAAGGACTGCCTTTAATACTTCGAAGTCGGTAATACATCGAAAACTAAATCCATTGTGTTCATGTTATCTCACAAAATTAAAGTGGGAAGAAGTACTGTTTTGATCAGTTGAATTTTGAGAAGAAGAACTAGCAAGCAATTTATTCAATTCATTGGGGTCACATTCAATGTTACAGTTGCGGGCTCATTATTTATACCTAAGCTTCTGACATTACGCCATAATTGGTTTGATGACATACCATTACACTTAGAAATCTTTAAGTAATTGCATTTTGACTTCTTGATTTCTTTATTTACAATATTTCGAAGTTGTTTACAGTCTTCATAAAACGAAGAAAATCTAAAACGTTTCCATCTCTTAAAAAGAGCGTTTCGTTTTGAGATTAGTTGTTCGATCCTGTAATTAAACCATCCACATCGACGAATACGAACAGTTCTAGTTCTAGTTGAAACACAAATATTGAACAGATGGTTGACTTTTCCTGTAAAAAACTGAATTTTCTCATCTACAGATGGTTGGAAGTAAATGATTTCCCAGTTAACATTAGAGGTCTCAGCAGATAGAAATGATAGATCGATTGATTTTAGGTCACGGTATTGTATTGTTTCTGATTCAACAGATTGGCAAACATTTAGGTCATAGAAAGCAATAATTAAGTCGTGCCTTGATAAGCCAGATGCATTCAATTGATTATAAAAGTTAACCTTACTGAGTTGTTTAACGAGCATATAGTCTATTAGAAATCCCACCATTGAACCATTTGCATGCGTATTTTAAATACGCTTTAGTTTCAATACCGGAACACGATATTTTCAACAACAAAAAATATGCTGACAGGGGCTCTTGTAGAGCAAATGCCAGCTCCCATGCTTTTGTAGCAGGATAATAATGTCGGTATTTACGGCCTCTTGTTTTCAAGGGCTTTAAAAAGTCTCGATAAGCTCCCGTAAGCTGGGCGAAATACTTAACCACATAAAAATCATATAATCCTCAACAACCAACTGAGATAAAAATAACTTCAATATATTGAAGATTCTTGCAAGAGATGCTTGGATCACTTTGTAGAACAGAAAGTACTTTAACAAGCCGCTGAAGACCCATCTCCTAGTCTGCTGTAGGGCAGATTCATACCCGCCAGGGCCGCCAATTCTTGAAATAAAATGAAATCGCTCAGGACAACAGCAAATGGAAAACGGTGAACCACGGCAATAGTTACACACAGCTCAGACTTGACGTCACGAAAGGCTTCGAAAACAAGTATCTAGCTACCGCCCAGTTAGCGAGCGCCTCTAGAAAATTCTCAAAAAAGCTAAATTCGCCAACAAAAACCTCTGCATCCATTGAAATCGTAACACACGCAATTTAACGCAGGGTACCTTTGGGTGCACTATCGGTCTGATTTAATGAGATATGCGAAGTGAGACATGCGATGAAGCTAAAAGTATACACCACTCCGTGCATCTTTAGATAGTGTCACACCTAACCTTAAAATAAATAAAAGACTATATCAACCTTGTCTGACAAGCTACTTCCTTGCGAAAGGAAATATTAGTGAAGAAAAAATTTAATGTGCTGAGATTTTGTAACAACGTAAGAGGCAACTACATTTTACGTCAATGGAACAGCACACACACTAAAAGTTTGTACTACTGTCTTAAATTGTAATGGTAAGTATGTCTGCTTGTTACGTGGGAGTTTTGCCACCATGGAATTTTAGCCGACAGCGGAATCCTTGTAACGTAGACTTGGCTGTTTTACGACAAAGTGCAGCGCTGCTAAATCTTTACGTTCCTCTATCGCTTGATTGATCTTTTTAACATCTCCTCCTGGAAACACTCATAAATTGCGCAAGCTGCAGGACAAGAGAAATAAACAAATCGGTATTCAAAAAGATTTCAGCTCTTTCGTCACTTGATGTAGTAAAAATTTTCTTGAATAAAATATTGCCAAATGCGAGGATTGATTTTTTCACAAAAATAAACTATGAAAAAAACCTCCTCCAAGATCGTATCATCTTCAGAACCGTCTTATAATCCTTGTGCAGTTTATATGCGTAATTTAGGTGATCTCTGTGAATCACATTTTTGCTCTCGTATTGACGAAGGTTTTCTTTTTTTTTATAATTAACGCGCACATCAAGGGGTTATGACTACCCTTATAATGTTATAAACACAGTGCGAGCATTTAGGAAAGTAGGAGAGGGTTTAATAGGAGACACCGATACACGTTGATTTTGAATTTTTGAGAATCGTAATGCAGGGGAAACACAGAGCCAGGTAAAGCATTCCACATACGGGTGGTGCGACTAAAATATGAAAATATGGGCTCGAAGGTGAAGAACTTCCTGCATCGTCTCAAGAAACCTAAACATTTAGCAGCGTTTTTGTTGACTTCAAATATGTGGTCATTCCAACGAAGATCATCGTTTACACACATACCGAGTACTGACAGCTTTTCGGTTTCTTGGATGCAGGTACCATTCATGGATAATGGCAATGGGGGAATGTTAAGCTTTAACGACAAGAGACAGCATTGAGTTTTCGAAGCATTGAATTGAATTGATGTTAGTTTTAACAAGAGATCGTCCAAAGAGTTCCGCAACGCACTTGTTGCCAAAATTCTCTATATCGCCCATTTTCGTCCTCTCGATCCTTGCATCGCAAGTCCGGGCTGATCGAAGGGACGTGTTTGACATCATTTTTACTCACCGGCCTCTAGATGGTAACACTGTTGCTCCCAACTTTCTAACTATGTGCGACTTTACCCAAAGAAACGAGATGAACGAAGTAATGTATACTTTTAGCATCATCGCATAACTCATTTGACAAAGGCACATATGATATAAATATACACTATCATCAGACTGGAATAGGGAGTGCTGCCAAATTGAACGATGAATAAAAAATTACTTTAAACTTTGAGGTAGCCTAGAGATTCTTACTAATAACACGGAAACGGAAGAAAGGAGTTCCAATCGCTTCATTTTTGGGTAGTTAGCAGTCTCTCGATAAGCACGTGTTACTCTATTCCCTGATCATCACAGGGTTCCTATTACTTGGCATGCCAGCTCCAGAATTGTATGTTCTCAGGAAAGATTAAAATATTTTTCCTCCGCTATCCCCTCAAACAGAAGATGTATTTTTTTTTTTTTTTTTTTTTTTTTTTTTTTTTTTTTTTTTGTCAGGAGTAAATCTTCAAAAGACACTTAGTAGTATTCGATACCAAGAAGTGTGGGATTCTTACCCACTTAAAACTCCTCATAATCAGAACCAATCTATAACGATCGACAACAGATTTTTCTTTCTCAATAATATTATCTCTTTAAGGGAAGCTTAAACTTTTAATGCTTCCCATGACCATTAGCTCGTGTGGCTTGGTTCTTCTTAATCTCCGAACATTGCCTCTCGTATTTAATACGGACTCCATTTCAGAGTTGATATGACTATCCAGTCGCTGATTGTGTGATACAGCATGTTTTCTTACAACTTCTGTAACCGTTTCTATTTGTAGGTCACGATGTAAATCGCTATCTCTTATATACCATGGTGCATTTACTATTCCACGAAGGACTTTGTTTTGGAACTTTTGGATGATTTCAGTATTTGTTTTCTTTGAACAGCCCCATAATTGGATTCCATAGGTCCAAACAGGTCTAAGTACTTGTTTATAAAGCATTATTTTATTTTCGACAGATAGGTAAGTCCGAATTTCGATGTATTTAAGAGAAAAGTTTAAACCTGCTGTCATTGACCCCTCTGTACAGCATTTTGGTGGCTTACTTTTGGTGCTAAGCCGGCATTTATAACCAAATTTCGAACTTTTGGCATAATGACAAACCACGCAACCACGTACAAGCAACTATTGTTGTATTTACCTAAGTATACAAAGTTACTCTTGCGGCCGTGAATACTACTCATTCATTACTATCTACCTGCAGTTACACCCACAAATCTATTGTGAGAAAACGTACTGTTTGTGCCTAACCAGCTCAAACGTGCAGCTGATTCATAATCGGTGTAAGAATAAATTTACATGCCATTTGTGAACTGATTTATTTTCTAATTCGCATCTAGGTAGTCACCATTCACCAAATGTCTACAGCCAACATAAAACCTTCGTCATTATTTCGATCGAATCTGCGGCTTAAGTTTTGTTTCCATCAATGATCGAGCAATTAATAATATACGGACATTTGTATGAGCCGAAGGTTGAATGAGTTAAAATTCCGCTTATTGGCGATATGACGCTCCGGCGACGGCTGTTGAATCTGGTATGCTCATCTCTGTGCGATTGGAAACACCATGGCCACAACGTAACAAAATTTATTACATTCCAAGATGATTGATTTATTTTTATGACATACGACAAATAAGTCGTTTATCGCACATTGAAGCATTACGGAACCGATTGAACAGCTTTGACATTGACTCTGGATTAATAAAACTTCCTCTGCACAAAAACAAATACAGGTTGCCCTAAAGGCTACTGCCAAGAATAGCAATTCAGTCATGTAATTGTAATTGCGATTCATACTTTGGTATGCTGACCGCAATGCCAGAAATTGAATAAAAATGTTGTTCTTTTAAGGGTGTCAAGTCAAGGCAAATGAGACACCCTTCCCTTGTTATCGCCACAAATTATTATTATTATTTAAATCGTTTTAATTGCTATCTTGATTGCATATGGGGCCGAAAAGAGCGACACATAAATATTTGTAAAGGCAGTATATGTAGATCACTGTGGTAAATCTATATACCTACATAATTAGTTGTGTCTTTTGTAATTTAGTTTGGCATATGTAACTTTAGAAGTAGTAAAGAAGAGACAGACGTCATTAAAGCTAATTGCCTTATTAAATACATCTATACACACCACAAGATGTGCGAATAGATTAATTGCTATTTTATTGTTCAATGACAGCGTTCATTTGATTGGGAGACAGAGAAGCGTGTGTCTTAGGAACAATGTGACAATTTCAAGTTTTATGTCAATTTATGAATGGCAAAATGACTAGAATGCGGTCTACGAATTGTAAAATTTTATCATGATCTACATGACATCATGTTGGGGTTTGGTGTAGAAAGCGTTTGTGTTTTAATTTAATTTTAATTTTTTTTTAGGTTTGGTCAAGGCTTTGACATCAGAAATGTACCAATAAAAAGTTGTTTTTTTTTGGTTTATTTGTAAAAAGAAATGTTTTGAGTATTGTTTTTGGGTAAGTGAATACCTCAAACCAGCAATGGCCTTGTGCCTTATTTAATTTTGAGAAAAAAAAAATTGTCTAACAATAATATTCACTATGGGTCGTTGGAAGTATGACAGTTTGGAACTAGAAGAAGATATGAGAAGCTGGCGGCGGCGACTCGTCGCGTCGGCGAGAAGACATGTTTTTTTTTCTTTTTTAATAAAAAGACCAGCCAAGGAGATGCTCATTTATGAAATGGATTAGGATAAAAACGAAATAGGTATGTAGCGGTAAGCTGGCTCTAATTAATTGCCGCCAAGAGGCTCAACCACTTTTTGAAGCAATTGGGGCCGTATGTCAGCAATAACGCGACGAATATATCTTCCAAGGCGTCAATCGTCTCAGACTTATCTGCGTTGACAAGTGACTTAAAATAACCCCATTAAAAATAAGCCAACGGTGTTAAATCGTTTGATCTTGGAGGTAAGTCTAGTGATAGCTTTCAAAAGGACCAACTTCGAGAAAAGTATTGCCAGATTGAAAGCCACATGTTCAAGATAACGCACTTTAGAACCTTGTTTGATGTTTTATTGTCTGTTTTTGAAATAAAGCATTACGTGGTCTTCTTTGTATTTTGCGTTCTATAAACCACGAGGATGAAAAAACCCGATAACGTAATATCGATACAGCATTTACAGAGACGAGCTGTACAGAGCCATGTCTAGTTTCGGCATCCCTGCAAAACTCGTACGACTATGCAGGATGACTTTGGAGAATTTACGCTGCTCCGTCACGGTCGGTAAACAACTCACCGAGACCTTTGATGTCGAAAAAGGTTTTAGGCAAGGCGACAAGCTGTTATGCGATTTCTTCAACATAATACTTGAACAGATTGTAAGAAACTCAAACGTCAACACCAGAGGAACAATCTTTCAAAAGTCTATACAATTACTCGCCTGTGCAGACGATATTGACGTAATGGGAAGAAAAAAGCGAGATGTCATAGGTGCTTTTGCGAGTATTTAAACAGAAGCGGCAAAAATGGGTTTGATGGGTAATGAGGGCAAAACGAAGTATATGCTGTCATCAAACAGAGACAAAGAACATCGACGAATTGGACAAATTGTCTCAATAGACAGACATAACTTCGAGGTAGTACAGGACTTCGTCTACCTAGGATCCGCTGGCTGTAGACAGTAGACACGGACAACAACATCAGTGCGGAGATCAAACGGAGAATAACTCTTGCCAACCGTTGCTTCTTTGGGTTAGGAAAGCAATTGAGAAACAAACCCCTCTCTAGAAAACCAAGGTGACCTTGTATAAGACCTTGACCATCCCAGTCCTGCTTTACGGCGCGAAAGCATGGACCTTATCGAAAGCGGATGAGGAAACCCTTGGTCGTTTCGAAAGAAAAATTCTCCGAATGATCTTTGGTCCCGTATGCGAAGACAATGTGTGGAGAAGAAGATACAACAACGAGCTGTATGAGCTGTACCGCGACATGGGCATAGCCAGAAGAGTACGCATCGCGAGGCTACGATGGTTGGGCCATGTAGAGCGGATGGACCCAAACGCTCGGGCTCGTCGGGTGTTCGAAAGCACATTGCAGGGAAATCGCGGAAGGGGAAGACCTCGTCTTAGGTGGCGCAATCAAGTTAATGAAGACCTCAACCGACTTGGAGTGCGAAACTGGAGAGAGCTCGCCCGAAATCGAAGTCGTTATAGAAGGATGTTGGTTGAAGCCCAGGTTCACCCCGAACTGTAATGCCCACCTAAGTAAGTAAGTAAACCACGAGGGTTACCAAGTCTACATGAGCAAAAAAAAGTATGAAACAAAACACTGTTTCTACTAAGGAGTTCGACTTTTCAACAAGCCAAATGCCAAATGAATCGGATACTAACTTAAGGGTTTTCCAATAGGTATGATATGATTTTGCAGTGGCGTTTCGACCATTTGTAGTATGTCATGACTCATGATGTCTCATTTGTTTTTTATTGCTTTCATAAGTGTTTACAATTTCACCATTGGACCACCGTAAACGTCGTGAACTTTCTGATTTTGCCTTGGGACAACTAGAAATCGATAACGATTTTTTATGAAAATCATCTTTTCCGAAGAGGCTAACTTTCATTCGACTAGTGCGTTAAATAAACAAAACTGGCGATGAAAATCCACAAAATATTCATGAAAAACCATTATTTATCCGTACTTCTTTCATAATGAAGCTGGTAGCACCTTTGCTGTCAATGGAGAACGGTACAGATCGACGATAACCAACTTTTTATGGGTTAAATTGGAAGAAAATGAGTTTGACAACATTTATTTTCAACAAGACGGGGCTACGTGTCACACAGCAAATGCAACAATTGAATTATTGCGAGAAAAATTTAGAGATTCGATTATTTCAAGAAATGGTGATATTGAATGGCCTCCAAGAAATCGTGATTTAACACCATTAGACTATTTCTTGTAGGGTTATTTGAAGTCATTGGTCTTTCAAAATATACCGAATTCTCTTAAAGCCTTACAATACAAGTCAATATTGAACATGTCATTCATGATATACGACTTGATTTAGTGGAAAAAGTGTAGAAAACTGGGTTTATCTTATTTGTTGCTGCAGAAGAAGTCGTGGTGGCCATTTAAATGACTTTTTATTTAAGACTTAATTGTATTGATTGAACTGCACATTAAATAAAAAAAAAATTGAATTTCCTTTACAAAAAGCGTAAAGAAAAAAAGAAATCATATCACTCTTATTGGAAAACCCTTTATAAACTTTAAATAAATTTTGTAAATTTATAGTTGAAGAACTGAAATTTAGACAAACAAACGAAAAATAATGGCGGTGGGACAATCTCAGAGTCCAGTGACCATTTGATGTCTCTTAAATTAATAATATATGAAATTTTGTCAGTTCTTATGCTTCCGAAATTGTATGTGAGTAGTTGAAGAAAATTCATTTTGGCCTAATTCTCACAACTTAAATGAATATCAGTAAAGAGTTTATTCCAAAAGAAGAATTTTTATTCGTTTGGCAGAGATTTGCACTGACATATTGAGAAACAAGTGAGACTGCCATGAGTGTATCGGATACGATTTCTGGAATTCTCTTAGTGAAGATATCCGAAGTATGTGCAAGTCACATTGTCTTATCGTGTTAAATACCATGATCATCAAACAAGGCAGACATTTTGTCGCTTACAGCAGTGGTAAAATTTAAACTCAAATTAACAACCACTAGGTAGCCAAACAACACCGTATTCTACTGACAAATTTTTGAATGGAGGCGGTGCCGGTGGGGGAAATCAAATGAACAAGGACTACTAAGAGAACCATGTGATATAATTAGGACAAGAAAAAAGTATAGTAACTCACTTCATTATACAAAGCAATTTGTGTAGCACCACCGACATAGTCCAAAATGCAAGGAGGACAGCACAAAGTATGTGGGGTTGCCTAAAGCAAATTTGCTTTGAGAAAGCCAAATCATTGCTTGGAGCTTTGAAAGGACAAAACCAACAAGCCAAAAAAAGATGGTGATGTGGAATGATGAGCTTAAGATTATGAGAAGAAACTGGGTTTCGATGCATGATCAAAGTCCCCTCAAATAATAATGATTAAAAGACTCACCTCGAAAATGAATACAGAAGCCACAAGAAAAAGCTAAAACGAAGTGCGCCCAGCTTCTTCAGCTAGAAAAAATCTCTGACACAGCTGCTTATGTGAACCAAGCTGTTCAAAAAATATGAAAAAGCAACTTGAAAGAATGTGCAACCATCTTCTAGATAGAAGAAGAAGGGGAGCGTATCAAAATCACACTTTTCAAAATTCCGTTTTTCAAGAATCCCGAAAAAAAAGTTTTAAAATCCCGTCTACTAAAATACTGCTTTTTTACAATCCCGACTTCTAAAATCCCGCTCGATCAAAATCCTTATTTATTCAAATCCCGCTTTTTAAAATCCCGCCAATCCCGTTTTTATACATCTTAATATTTTACAAACTACGAAAAAAATAGACAAAATTTAGGAAAACAGGTTTTTTACGTCGCATTGCTCACAGCATACGATTACACTGATATAAAATTATAAGAAATGTTGTTGATGATTACACTTACTTACTTACTTACTTAGGTGGGCATTACAGTTCGGGGTGAACCTGGGCCTCAACCAACATCCTTCGATAACGACTTCTATTTCGGGCGAGCTCTCTCCAGTTTCGCACTCCAAGTCGGTTGAGGTCATCCTCCACTTGATTGCGCCACCTAAGACGAGGTCTTCCCCTTCCGCGATTTCCCTGCAATGTGCTTTCGAACACCCGACGAGCCGGAGCGTTTGGGTCCATCCGCTCAACATGGCCCAACCATCGTAGCCTCGCGATGCGTACTCTTCTGGCTATGCCCATGTCGCGGTACAGCTCATACAGCTCGTTGTTGTATCTTCTTCTCCACACATTGCCTTCGCATACGGGACCAAAGATCATTCGGAGAATTTTTCTTTCGAAACGACCAAGGGTTTCCTCATCCGCTTTCGATAAGGTCCATGCTTCCGCGCCGTACAGCAGGACTGGGATGATTAAGGTCTTATATAGGGTAACCTTGGTTTTTCTGGAGAGGGTTTTGTTTCTCAATTGCCTTCTTAACCCAAAGAAGCAACGGTTGGCAAGAGTTATTCTCCGTTTGATCTCCGCACTGATGTTATTTTCCGTGTCTACAGCGGATCCTAGGTAGACGAAGTCCTGTACTACCTCGAAGTTATGTCTGTCTATTGTGACGTTTTGTCCAATTCGTCGATGTTCTGTGTCCTTGTTTGATGACAGCATATACTTTGTTTTGCCCTCATTAACCATCAAACCCATTTTTGCCGCTTCTGTTTCAATACTCGCAAAAGCACCTATGACATCACGCTTTTTTCTTCCCATTACGTCAATATCGTCTGCATATGCGAGCAATTGCACAGACTTTTGAAAAATTGTTCCTCTGGTGTTGACGTTTGAGTTTCTTACAATCTGTTCAAGTATGATGTTGAAGAAATCGCATGACAGTTTATCGCCTTGCCTAAAACCTTTTTCGACATCAAAGGTCTCGGTGAGTTCTTTACCGACCTTGACGGAGCAGCGTGAATTCTCCAAAGTCATCCTGCATAGTCGTACGAGTTTTGCAGGGATGCCGAAACTAGACATGGCTCTGTACAGCTCGTCTCTGTAGATACTGTCATACGCGGCCTTGAAATCGATAAAAAGATGGTGAATATCGATATTGTGTTCTCGGGTTTTTTCCAAGATCTGCCGTAATGTGAAAATTTGGTCTATTGTGGACTTCTCCGGTCTAAAACCACATTGATAAGGACCTATCAAGTTGTTGACGTGGGGTTTCAGACGTTCACATATTACAGCAGACAAGATCTTATAAGCGACGTTAAGGAGGCTTATCCCTCTATAATTGGCGCAGTTGTGAGGGTCTCCTTTCTTTAGGATCGGGCATACGATACTGAGGTTCCATTCATCGGGCATGCTTTCTTTCGACCATATCATGCAGATCAGCTGGTGCATGCTCCTTTCCAACTGATCTCCAGCTGCCTTGAAAAGTTCGGCATCAAGGCCATCTGCACCTGCAGTCTTATTTGATTTAAGTTTGCATATAGCAAGCTTAACTTCTTCTAGGTCGGGAGGACGGCATTCTTGATCATCGTCCAAGCTGAATGGGGCAATCTGCCTGACAGCGGAATTTGTGTCCTCATCGCCGTTAAGCAGTCTGCAGAAATGATCTTTCCAGATCCTCAGTAGCGACTGTGACTCTATGACTATGTTTCCCTGCTGGTCTTTACAGGCTTGAGTTCGGGGTTTGCCACCCTGGCAGGATCTTTTTACCTTTTGGTAAAACTTCCGAGTCTCGTTCCTGTCATGGCACCTCTCTATTTCCTCAAACGAGCGCTTCTCATGCTGCTTCTTTTTCTTTTTGAGAAGTCGGTGTTCTTCCCTTCTTCTCTCCTTGTAAATCTCGTTATACCGATCGTGAGCAGCCCTCGTTCGTGTTTGCAAAAGCATTTGTCGTGCTCTTTGCTTGGCTGCATTTGCCTGCCTACATTCTTCATCGAACCATGGGTTTCGTGTTGGTGGCCGAGTGAAACCCAGAACCTCAGAGGCAGCGGTTCTGATAGCTTCTTGGCATTGCTGCCACTGGTCTTCAATGTTTAATGCTGGCGGCATGGGATTCAAGGATAATTGAAGGGACACTCGATTGGAAAAGGCATTGGCAATCTCTTGCGATTGTAGCTTTCCGACGTCATATCTCTTCACAGCGTTAGTTCGTGCTGGTCGTGAACAAGATATCCTCATTCGTACCTTGGCTACAACAAGGTAGTGGTCCGAGTCAAAGTTGGCCCCTCGGAAAGTTCGGACATCTAGCACACTGGAAGAGTGCCTTGCGTCGATCGCAACATGGTCAATTTGGTTGACGGTTAATTGATCTGGGGATCGCCATGTGCCTTTATGAATTTTGAGATGCGGGAAGCGTGTACTACTTACAACAAGATTTAGCCCCGCAGCAAAATCGATTAGCCTCAATCCGTTTTCGGAGGTTTTGTCGTGGAGGCTATGCTTACCGATTGTGTTTCCAAAGATGTCCTCCTTCCCTAGTTTTGCGTTGAAATCGCCAAGAACGATTTTCACGTCGTATCTAGGGCATTGCTCATATGTTTCTTCGAGGAGCTCGTAGAAACAGTCTTTGGAATCGTCGTCTTTCTCTTCTGTGGGGGCGTGGGCGCATATAAGGCTAATGTTGGCGAATTTAGCCCTGATGTGGATGGTCATTATACGCTCATTGACTGGATTTTGGCTAATCACCTTATCCCTGAGTCTACCTCTAACGACAAATCCGCACCCAAATAAACGCTTTTTCTGTTGTCTGTAGCAGTCGCCATAGTATATGTCACAGTTTTTCATCTTCTTTATGCCCGGTCCATTCCATCGCACTTCTTGGATGGCGGTTATGTCTGCTTTGCAGCAGTCCAGGGCGTCCGCTAATTCTCCAGCTGCACCTAGTCCGTTAAGAGATCTTACGTTCCAAGTGCAGATCCGGAGGTCGCTGTCCTTTTTTCGTTTGCATGGGTCGTCAACTTTGAAATCATTATCGTTATCCGAGGCTGTTCGTTGTTTCGGAACAAATTATTTTTTCCGTGGTAGGGTAGTTAGCCCTACGCACAACCCCCAACCTGGAGGGCCAGGTCCTTTTGGATCCCTTCGGACACAAAGGGCTGGAATATCCAGTGTCAGTACCCTGCTGCAGGGGTGTGAGTGCTGCCGTTGGCTCACCAGGAGCTCATCCGCCACCATCTCTACTTCAATACCCTGTCCTAGTATTGAAAGACCCTGAAAGACCTTTAAACCAAATATGTTGGAGTAGCTCCTTCAGGGGTTTCTGCTTTTATGGCTGCTGAAGTCCACCGTTGATTCTGTCCTTCGAATTCATCCGCTGGGACATTTACACGAAAGCTCTCGTAGACCACTGAGATTCGTGCAGTCAGTCATTGTTCGCAGAGCAATTATAGTGTTGATCGATCACAATTCTTTGTTCCGGATTCCCTTATCTCAACACTCGCACTTACTAGTTTAGCAGGTCAGCTCTGGACGGAGCATCCCAGGTCCCAGTGGATACCGCTTGGAGGTATAGTAAGCACAGTTGACGTGTACTATAAGTTACAGCGTCTGGGCGCCGCCAAGTTAGCACCAATCAGAGCCTACCCGAATAGTACAACGCCCATCCATGATTACACTGGTCAACAAAATATGCGGTTTTTCGGTAACAGAAAGGAGACCATGTTTTTATTAAGGTTTTTACCTTGCTGCATCCAAATCTAGCCTCAGAATTGTTTGGCTACGTGTCATTCTCGAGATATTGAGCCTTCAAAATCGGAAAAAATAAAAATGTTTTAACATGAAAAAAATTCAACCCAAAAACAGACCAATACTTTTCCTATGGTTTTTCGTGTGCTGAATCCAAATCTGTTCTCAAAATGGGTGTATTACATCAAATTACTGTGATATTTAACTTTAAAAGTTGTAATGCATGGTCAAGTGTGAAAAGTTTAAATATCTGGGATCTATGATCAATAGTGAAGCATCTTGTGATGACGACATCAATCATCGAGTAAGCGTAGGGTGGATGAAGTGGCGAGAAAACTCCGCTATCTTCTGTGATCGAAAAATGCCCCCTAAGCTGAAGGGAAGACTCTACACAGCAGTTGTCCGTCCAGCTCTGACATACGGTTCACAATGTTGGACAATGTACAAAAAGTATGAGAGCAAATTGACGGCAGCCGAAATGAAGATGCTTCGGATGACAGCAGGAGTAACAAAGCTTGATCGAATTAGAAGTACTAAGATCCGTGGAAGCCTTCATGTCAAAAGTACCATCTTGGACAAAATTCAGCACGACCGGCTCAGTTGGTATTGTCATGTTCAAAGGAGAGATCCGCAGAACCCCGTCAAAAAGGCAATATCGTACAACGTTTCAACAAATTCGCGACGAAAAAGAAAAGGCAGGCCAAAACACTCCTGGTACAAGCAAATGCAAAAACAGCAGCATTTGGTTGGCCTCAGACATGGAACAATCCAAAACCGGGAGGCTTGCCGACGATTTCTGAGGTCAACGCGGCGTACCCCACAGGCGGATCACTAGTGTGAAGCAGAAAAGTGGGAGAGTTGTGATCGCTTCAAGATCACTACTCGTAACGCCGAAAATGAAAAAGAAGAAGAAGAATGCATGGTCAATATCTATTTTGAAGCCTTGGTAGAGTCTTGAAAGTATATTTGAGTCAGATAGAACATTTTTGAAGGTTCTTGGTGTGCTTAATTCAAATCCAGTGGTTGGAGCACGAAAACTAAACCTAATGGAAACAAAAACGGTAATTTTTTTGATTTGAAGGCGCTGGCTGTAACTCGAAAACTAGACCTGATGAAATCAAAATGAATATGGCAATAAAATGAGGGTATATACGTAGGTTACTCAAAATTAGCAAGTACCTTTCTTGTTAAAAAATTTTGCGGATCAGTGTAGTAAGTTCCTTTCCTATGTTCTTTTTTTTAGTGTACCATTTGATATACTAATAATCTATTTTGATAATTTGAATTTTTGTTATTTGCTTAGCGCTACAATAAATGTATTCCAACCAAATCACTTGTTGCTTCCTTTATTTTGATTTCTCTATCCCGCTTTTGCAAAAGCGGGATTTTAACAAACGGGATTTTAAAAAACGGGATTATAAGAAGCAGGATTTTAAAAGGCGGTATTTTAAAAAAGCGGGATTTTTAAAAACGGGATTTCAGAAAGCGGGATTTCAAAACCGGAAAGCGGTAATATAAAAACTGGGATTTCGAACCCAACCCAAGAAGAAGTGCTAAAAGGCTTTGTTTTCTGAAGTTCATTAAAAAAGCTCAAAGACAGCTTCTTGTTAATAGCGACAAAATTCTGTATAAGCGGCAACAGTATTATGATGGCTCATTTCATTTCAGTAAAATATGGGACACATCCAATGAAGATGGCTAACGATATTCATCTCCAATCTTACAGGAGGTGATGATCTGCCTGAGCAATGAAGGCAGAATTACCTTTGTAACGAAGCGTTACACCTTTTCGCCGAAATCAACTAACTAACTTTCTCGCGGCTGATTTTTACTCGACCGAACCAAGTGACCGCAGATACCCCCAGGCTCCCCTATAAATAATCACATCAGCCAATCAGCGTTCGCCAAAGAACCAAAGGCAAAATACTTGGTAGTTTGCACACACAAGCTGACTACGTACTGCAGCAACAGTCAAGGTTGAATTTCGTTTAAGCAAACGTGCGCTGAGACAATGCAATGACTGCATAGCATATCATGGGTTGTATAAATTTAATTATTTCTTGTGGTTCTCATATTGCCAATGGCATGGCATAGGGACCGCCCCTTTTCATATTTTATGTATTTTCAGAAAGCATTGACGATCATTTTATAGAGTTCACATTTTCTTGTGGCCAAAGGTGCTATAAGGGGAGGTGATTGCAGCACCAAAAATTAAGTTCCGACACAGTGGTGATCCAGTTCCGACACAGTGGTGTTCAAGTTCCGACACAGTGGTGTTCCAGTTCCAGCGCAGTAGTGTTCCAGAAGTATTAAAGTGAAGTTATATCCCAGTAAATTTGTAAACAAGTGGTAAAGTGCAAAGCAGACAAGTGGCAAGCAAGATAGCGGCAGGTAATTGTGAATTGAGAATTTAATAGGAAAATTGTGTAGGTAGAAACCGGGCGAATAATTGTGCGGGACGTTTCGTATGGGCCAAGCAATTATTCGGACAGTCTGCCGAAGCAATTTTATATAGGGAATTAGAGCCTAGGTAGCAGCCGGGCAAATAATTGTGCGGGACGTTTCGTATGGGCCAAGCAATTATTTGGACAGCCTGCCGAACGTAGAGTGCTTAATGTTATACCGGACGTGTTCACATGGGCAGTTGACATTAAGCATTTATACTGGCATTGACCGATTAGGATAGTTTTTAGTAGGGTGTACCACGCCGATATTGAGCCGCTGCCTACCGCCTACCTGATACCAACTTAGAAGCCGTACCAGACGACCGCCACCAGTTAACCGAGACCAGAGTTCCAGGAGCTATTGAAGCTCACCCATTTCGTTCGTATAGGGAAGAGGGGAAACTTATATACCCCAACATTATACCGTGCAAAGAATATATTATTCTGTATTAAAATCTTATCGAAATAAAATTTATAACGTTAACATTAACATTTCTCCGAGTCGGCTGTTCATTGGAAGGTTGGATACTACGCAGACCAAGTCTTGATATCGCTTCCTTGGGGAACACCTTGGACCCGCTGAGTTCTACCCCAGCTGGAAACTAAAGAAGCATCACACCTTCTATCAATGTACAAAGACAAGGGAGAAACACAATCATACTCTATTTCTGGGCGGATGTAGGCTTTATAGAGGCTTTTCTGTCTAGTCCTCATAATCGTTAGCTATCGGTAAAATTGTAAGAAAAATGAATAAAGTAGAGGCGGTACTGATGTCGTGAGACCCCTGCATCATCGCAATGCAGAGGCCTATATAACAAAGTAAAGTTTTCATCAAAAATGTGTCTAAATTTACTTAGCCTTACTTTTGAATCCACAAAATGAATGACCCTTTACATATGTGTTCATCATTTATTAGATAAGCTTAAGGTGGGTGAAGTGGAAAACTCGGCTACGTTATGTGATCAGAAACTGCCTCAATATAAGATTTATTGGATGGTTTCAAGTCTGGTACCAACTTTATAAATGCTGGTGTGCTCCTGGACTCCGTTTTGTCTCCAAGTCTCTTCCTTTTTTTTATAAACGATCTCTTGTCTAAAACTTCTAATCCTCTTAACTTTCTTGCTGACGACTCAACCCTCAAATTTTCATATGCGTTTCCACATTCAATTTTGACTTTGATAGCATTGTTACATGGAGTAATAAAAACCTAGTAGAAAACAATGATTCGAAAACGTAATGTTGTCATTTGTCGTTAAAACTAAATGTTACCCCAGTGTCATTATCTATGGTACCTGCATCCAAGCAACGGAAAAGTACTTCAGTACTTAGTAGGTATATATGTAAATGTAATGTAAATGATGACGTTTTAATGTCCAAATATTTGAAGTCGCCTAAAATTCTGATAAATGCTTAAGTTTTCAAAGACGATGCATAGAAATTGTTCACCCTTTCTGATCTGCTACTTTTTATAAAGCCTACATCCGCCCAGTATCTGGTCAGGTGATCCTCAAACAGTTTTGCGTTTACTCAATAGGATACAAAACAGAAGGTCAAGATTGGTGTATGATAGTTCAATCGTATAATCGATAGAATCTCTTGAACATCGTTGAAATCTTAGTTGCCTTACTCTATTCTAACGCCTTTTTGCAAACGGAACTCTAGTGAAATAGTTAGTTGCATTCCTCCTGAAACAATTTAACTCAACACCCGTTTCGCTAGGAATGCTCATCGGTCTTACATTGAGCCCAACTATGGAAATATAGTCAAGTACCTACAGAGATTAATCTAAAATATTATACTGGGTGCGACAAAAGTATGCGGAAACCCCTGGATATCGCAGAATATTCGTAAAAAAAATCAAAGACCCTATATCCGACGTATTTTTACACGAGGAATCCGATGGTGACCTTGAATTTGACCTTGGACGTAATCTTGAAGCCCCAGCGACCCAAAAATCGATTTTTCAATTGGAAACCCCCATTTTTTGTTGCAGATTTGGAAAGAGCGCAAAATTTTACGAAAAAACTTGTACTTTTATTTTATTTTTTTAATGATATTATTAGAGGTGCAGCGCTTGAAAAAATCGATTTTTGGGTCGCTGGGGCTTCAAGGTTACGTCCAAAGTCAAATTCAAGGTCACCATCGGATTCCTCGTCGAAAAATACGTCGGATATAGGGTCTTTGATTTAACGAATATTCTGCGATATTTCCAGGAGTTTCCATACCTTTGTCGCACTCAGTATATCGCACCCGTACGCGGAATGCCTTACCAGACTCTCATTTCCTAATACATTATGATTCACAAAAAATCAGAAGCAACGAGCATCGGTGTCTCCTATTAAATCCTCTCCCCTTTTTCTAAATACTCGCACTGTGTATTTTAACATTATAAGGGTATTCATAACCCCTTGATGTAAACGTTAATTATAAGAAAAAAACAAACCATAACGCTGGACAATGCACATTAAAAAGTGTGGGAGTAAGTTGGTGGCAGCTGAGACGAAGATTGTTCGTATAACAGCAGGAGTGATAAAACTATATTCCACACCATCTTTCAGAAAATATAGCACAGCCGTTTCAGCTGGTATTGTCACATTTAAAAGAAAAATCCAGATACCTCCACTAAAAAGATGATAATTTGTAAAATTCCGACACGACCGCCACCAAGAAAGAATAAAGACATTCCAAAAACTCCAGGTACACACAAATGGGGATTCGCCACCAAAAAGTTGCGGTTGCCTTTTTGAGAACGCACCCACTCCTGAAGTAAGTAGTAATTTCTGCCATTCATAAAACAGCAATGCCGTTATTGTGCCCTAGTAATGTCAACAGCCTAAAAGCAAAACTGTGCCAAGCGATTAATTTGCAACTCATACAATTCCTTTCGGTTCAAATATCCTTTACAAAAGAAAATAACCATCACGACCAAATTCGTGACTCGGTCTCATTAATAACCTCAACGAAAAGGTGTGTCTTGTGATGCACCTTTCTCTTCGAAATTATTCAATTCAGTAGAAATGAATCATCCTTTCAACTCTCAATGCAGATGAAAGTAAGTGATTAGCAAACAATGTCACCGCGTCTTTATTCTGGTCCTAAGTACAATCAAGAAACTCTTCTTTCTCTCTTCACTCACCACGAAAGATAAACCCCCTTTATAGTCGCTGCATAAGGAACGAGTCGTTGTCTTAAGCATAAATTTTCTCATTTGTCTTGTCAAAAATTTGAAATGGCTCACGACAAATCGATTAGTCACGCATCCTGATCCTGAAATGCAATTAGAGCTCCCAGCACAAATAGTCGAATAAGAATTTTCAGTTGCATCTAATCTGAAACGGAATATTTGAATTGCTCCAGCGCAATATGAAGTGTCTAGTCAAAGTTAATTATCTTGTCTCCACTTGTTTGTTGGAGAACAATCTGCTACCGTGTATCGCCTCGTTGCATCAGGTGTCGACAATCTTGGCATTCTTCCCGTTTCAAGAGGAGTGGAGATTATGTTTGCGAAATAACACCACTCCAAGTGTGCGTTTGTTGGTGTGCATTGTGGGAATTTGCCCCACAACGACTCATCCTTATCACTTAGAAAATCAGACCTCGCGTGGCAAGTTTTAAAAATACACGCCGTTCTGTGAGGTGAGTTAGAGAAAATATCACCTGCAATAGCAACGAGTATGCTGTATGCACCGACATTGGAATAGCTCAATAGTTCAAATGCATTTTTCTGTATGGTGCTGGTGCCACAAACATATGGCAAACATGCACAGCTGTTAACCCAGAGTGGCATTTTGTCACTCGTTATTAATTGTTCGCCAAGATTAAATCCCAAAGATACATCTAGGAAATGATCCGAAAATAAAATAGAATTCGCATCGCCTCATCGCCAGTCATCAAGTTTAAGAATAGAAATTTATTCGCAGAACTTCTTTATGAGATTTGGTTGTATCTTTGTATGTACTCAATGCATACATATGAATGTAATTGAATAGGGTGGTGATGACGACCTCAAGGCGCCTTTTTATGTAATTGTAAAAAGTAAAATGCTGGCAATGTTGTCTAGTGTCATTTGAAATCAGATTTTTGTCGGTACACGAAAAATGTGTGATGCATCGCCAAAATAAAGACAATTGATAATCAACTCAAGAATTGCAGCACACTTTGCTTGAAATCAGTTCGATGATTTGGTTGAAACTAAAAGGAAATTTTTAAAAGTCGTTGACTTTTGTTTCCTTCTAATTTTTGTTTGTTCAAGAAGTATTTAATCAGATTTTATTTAAGACTAAAGCTGGCCGCAGATTCTATAAAAAGCGAAACGAAAGTGATCAAACGTTTTTCAATATGAAGGACATTGCACATTGCAAATCGTTCGCACACGCGAAAACGTTTGTTCGCTTTTTTACTTACAGAATGTCACCCCTGGATTCCTACGGTGATCTAGTGTATAGCATCGACACACGGCGGGCGCCTTTATTGCAGTTGGAATTATTTTGGAAATCGGTAAAGTACCTAGTCTTTAAGTCGCGGTTGCCATGGGCTTGTGGAGATCAAATATGGTATATATGTTACTCGGGGATAATCCCATATTATATTGGTAAAAATAAAAAAAAAAAATTAATTTAAATCGGGCCAGTGGTTTTTGTATTCCCGCTACCCTTAGATTCGGATTCTAAAATTAAAGACCTAGGTGGTTTAAAAATCATTGCGAATCAACATTTGATAAATTTTTATTTTTGGTATTTTTATTAATTTAAAAAAAATCATATTTTTAAATATCTTCAAAACTGTACCATTGATTTTTTGTCAAAACATCTTTGGCAAGGTCGGAAAACTTGCAAGCTTTATTTTTAAGAAACTCATTCTTTAAAAAAAAGTGAAAAATAAGAAACCACTCTAAGGATTTTGATAAAATCAGTGTTTATATGTTTTAAAAACTGCATAAAATCTCTGGAATATTTTATTTAAATTTTTTCAATATTTTGCTTGATTTTATTCAATTTTCATAATTAATGTGTAGTTGGCAACCCTTTAAAGTATCATCGAAATCGTTAGAGTCGTTTCGAAAAAAATAAGTGTTATCTTAAAGGTTGTATGGTGCCTACGGTTATTTCAAGACCTAAAGACCCAATGCTGTAGGCTGCCCTACAGACCCTAACTGCAAATCGTATTGAGCAAATTAAGTAAAGCAGTTTCTAAGCTTCTGTTCCCCTGGAAATAAGGAGAGAAAATATAGTCCATTTATCCAGGAACAATGAAACACTCAAACGGTGAAAGAATTTTTGAAATCGGCTCTGTCTTTTCTAAGTTACCTGTAATATTACCGTTCCCGTTTCTAATTCCGAGGGGATATGAGTAGTAAATAGAAGCTTTGTTAATTTTCAAACTCTAGACCAGTGGTGGGCAAACTTTCTTAATTCAAGAAATTGCAGGCCAGAATTATTTGAAAAATACATTTTGTGTATTTTAATTATATAAAAAAACATTACACCATTACACACCTGCACAAATGTTCAAAATTACAATTTTATTTTTATTCGACGGCCCTGCCATGGAAGGTGTGTGAGATGTATGAAATTGCTTTTGATTTTCCAAAATATTTTCGAATGAAGGTTCAAGCTGGGACGAAGTAACTTTCAGCAGCGCGAAAAGGTGTTCATCAATAAATCGGTTTCTGATTGAGTTTTTCCACAATCTCATGGTCGAAAAGTCTGTTTGCACACGTACGACGAAGTAAACATCGCCATAATTTTCTGGGCGTGAGAAATTATCTTCGGGAATTCTGCTATCGGTAGTGTTCTATAAAATTCTAATTTTGTGGATTTTAGGAACAGTTGTTTCAAATGGGTGCTGCACTACATTTCAATAAATTCCAACTACAATTCTGCAGAGACATTTTCTGGATTTACATTAAACGTCATCGAGAAAACATCCAGCGAAGACTAAATATTCTTAAAATCTTGAAACCTAGTTTCGAGTTCTGTGATAAGCTTATTCAACGCCTGACTGAATTCTTTCAGTATGTTCTCACTCACTGGTGACACGGATCTTAAACGCGTAAAGTGAATTAAATCGTTCTTAGTCATGCTGTTGTTAGACAGAAAAAGCTGGGTTTTAAATGATTTTAGACACCCGCAAGTCTCATCTATGAATTGGTTCTTTCCTTGCAATGTTTTTTTTAGTTTGTTGTAGTGTTCGAGTAAATCGGAAAAAAAGGCAAATTCGATACGCCAATCTTTGTCTTCAGACCATTTGTCTGTTTTATTCATTAAGAAATCTTGTATTTCCTCTTTTAAATTCCAGATCCGTTCAAATACATACCCACAACTTAACTATCTTACTTTCGTGTGGTAAAGAAGGTCCAAATAATTTGCGTCGACTTCAATCAGAAATTCTTGGAATTGCCGGTGTACCAATCCCCGGGACCGAAAGGTATTAATTAGTTTTATAACAACATTAAGTACATGGGTAATATCTATTGCAGCCTTACACAGCACGTCCTGGTGAATGTAAAAATACAACATTGTGGTTAGGATTCTGGTTTCGAAAAATACCTAAGAATCCCGCGTTTTTTTCCAAGCATATTTGGGGCTCCATATGTAGTTATATTGCATCGTTTTGAAATAGGAGCATTTAAATTTTAAAGACCTTTTGAAAATTCGTTATAAGTAATCTGCCCCGTCGTTTTTTATATGTACACTGTTCATGTAGAAAGATCGTCGGAGGGCCGGATTAAATGCTTTCGCCGTACTTTGCCCATCACTGCTCTAGACCGTCTCTGTTCTGTAAATTCAAATCGGCTCAGTAGTCAGTAGGTCTCCTATTATACGATGTCTCATGAGACATGTCCCATTTTTGACGTTCCTGTTTAAATTCCATCTCGTGAGACAATCGCTACTACACGTTCAACTTTGCAGGCTCACGTCTCAAATTTAACAATTCTTCATTGCGCTTTGAATGCTAATTCTCGTTGTCACTTTCATAACGTTCAAAGTTATCTTTTCCTCTATGATACAAGACGTTCATCTCACCAACACAGAAAATAAAATAAAGCAACATAGCAAAATGAGAAAAGAGAAACGTAAATGAGCCTGCTAAAAATCTGCCCGGTTCTGAGTCTTAGTACTCACGGGGATTTTGTTTTTGCATCTCATTTCCACACATTTCCTTTCTTTTTCGCACTTTTGTGAGCCTGGGCTCGTGACTCGTGAGACATCATGTAATAGGGGACTAGGCTTGAAGCCTATGTCCCTTATTATACATGATGTCTCACGAACCCAGGCTCACATGAGTGCGTAAAAGAAAGGAGATGTGAAGTTATCATCTCCTTTCTTTTCCGCATTTATGTGAGCCTGGGCTCGTGAGACATCATGTAATAGGGGTATATCCAATACAAACAAACACACAAATAGTTTAAAGATAGGAACTGGCTTCTTTATTATTTAATTCTATTTCCCTTTTTGCTTGACTGATGACTGACTTTTAATTAAAAGACTTTATGAAGCTGAATAAAAATTACGAAAACTATTTTTTAACCCAGGAAGCCTTTGTTTCAATAAATAATTTCCGGCTAAACTGCTAAAGAAACTTATAAGTATTTATACACACGTATTCTCGTCAGATTATTCCGTTCTCTAAAAATAGATTTCCTAACTTCACACTTCAAACTTTTTGAAAATTTGTGTCTGCTTTGATTTCTTTTCGAGCCTTGAGTGAGTCATACCGATGTAAGCTCATCAATTAAAAGCCGAAATAAAATTAAGAAATGTAAAATTATTATTTTTAAAATTCAAATCAACGAATCAAGCCGCTTTTGTTTTAGTGAGTAACAACAGAACAGTCAGCGTGATTCCACCCCCTTACTGACGGATCGCTGGTGTGAAGCAGATAATTATGAGACCTGGTATCAGCTCCGTATTCGTAAAAGAACAAAAAGAAGAAGTATAACAACAGAACGAATTGTTCTATTTTGTGATTTAAAATTATGTAGTGCCCGAGGCGTAGTGGTTAGATTGTCTGGCTGTTTTGTTGAAGGTTCGTGGTTCGAATTTCAAAAACATCAAGGAAAGAAAATATTTTTTTCCACAGTTATAGTCTCTTGCTATGAATTGGCAATCTCTTCGATAGCAAGTCAAGCTACGAAAAGCGCTTCCTCAATAAAAATTTTACGTGCCTTCATTACTTCAGAAGGTATGGTTGAGAGAAATAAAAAACATTCTCCAAAACGACATCTGTGCTGAAATATTTTTCTCCTTAAGTTTTTCGATTAGCCAAAAAAAAAAACTGAATACGTTGAATAAAATATTTGAGTTGTAATGTCCTATGTCTTTCTTATACTATACTTTCGATAGTAATGAAGTGAGAAACAATAACATAAATAAAATAAATAAAAAAAATAAATAGGGCGCGGCGGTGCAACAGAGCGAGGAGCCCCTGGGCCTAGCGCTTTTCTCACAACCATTCCTTGTGAGGGAATGGAAGGGACCTACAATTTTCTGTCGGTTCCGAACGGCTAATCGAGAAATCGCTTTTCATGGCAGTGAATACTAACGGAGGACTTGCCAGTTCCTCGTGAAAGGCGATACCTGTGGAAAAAAAATCTTTGTCTCTGTTGGGATTCGAACTCGAACCTCTGGATTAACAGGCGGACATGCTATCCATCACACCACGGGTACCCAATAACATACATATACACTGCATAACAGTTTACCCTAATTGAGTTAAGCCAAATAAATTGACAGTTAGCAAGTTGAACTCATTTTTAAAAACAAAATAATGTAGCAATGTTTGCTACAGGTTTCTTCTTAGTTTCAAGTGGACTCCAAATAGTAAAGTGGATTACTTCTGCATATAATACTTTTTCTCATACGCCACGTGATAAAAAGTAAATTTCTTTGGATTAAGTGCGTGAATATGTGTTATCATTCACAGTACAAGTAACCAACAACCAGTAGCCCAATACTACAGTGCATTCAAAGCACTAATTTTTGAATCGCCTTTACACTCTCTTGATACTCCTCTAAATCAGGAATTTTCATGATGATGTCAGTCAGAAGAGCCAAAATATCTGTTTGATTTAATTAACTTTTCTCACTTTACAAATAATCTTACCCCATCATAGATTTTTTGTAACTTCGAGGCAATTTTTCATCCATGCAATTCAACTCAGGAATCAGCTTCCCCTTACAATTAAAAATATAATCAACACGAAGACTTTCGAAAAAAGAGCATTTCAATATTTTGCTGTAAACTTTTAATCTTATATTCTTTTTTTTTCTTTTATTAAGATTTGTTTTATCTATATCTTTCACTTTCATTATTAGAATCTATCTCTTTTATTGAAAATATGTAAATGTTACTTTTAAGTATTGCTCTGCAACATATTTAAAGCATGTACAACTTAAAAGATGTAATATTTATATCTTATATGTACTTTGTATACTTTTAATAAATACAATACAAATACAATGTTCTGAATAAAATAAATGCTTTCTAAAGATTACGGTAAAGAACTAAAAATAGTTTGTTAAACGTCAATTTTACCTCCCAGAATCATAAACAAATCTGAAAATTAGCTTCCACATAAATAAGACTAATATTCATCATTTTCTTTTGTTTTATCCGCACAAAATGGTAAGCTATTGGTAATTTGTTGACAAACAACCTCCTTTGAAGTTTATTTTTCTTCTTGTGAATTTACAAAAGTGGGTGTGTGCGTGACTCAAGTTCAAACGAAAAATTCTGTTGACCAAATTATTGGTCGGGGTATTTGTGTCAAGGCTTCAAGAAATTTAGTTCAACGATGATGAACTTTTAGAATTAAATATTTTGTCCAATTATCACTTCGGTTGAGCTTTTTTTTTGTTTTCTTGTTTTCTTTTTAGTTGTTATTTGGGGAATTTATAGATATGAATACTCATGCTTCGCGTAGTGTCGATGCTTAGTTAACCCTGGTGCAAGGCAACCAATTCATTTTGACGTCACGTCGTCAGTGTGTTTTGTCTTCTTCACAGTAAGCTGTCAGATGGAGATTGGACATAACGCCAGGATTTTCAAAATCCATGGGTGGATGTATATTTAGATGAAGTGAAAACTGCTTATTCTAAGAAAGTTGTGCTGCATATAATATGGGCACGACTGGGTGGCACAAACCTGCGATTTTGTGCTAAATACGATATCAAAATCTTGAGGCTGAATACAAGGTTTTTGGTAATCGATTTTCATGATATATTTGGTGTTACAGGGTTGCCAAAATGCCAGCTACACATTAATTATGAAAACTGAATTTAATCACATGAAATATTGAAGGAAATTAAGTTAAATATTTTTATTTAAAGGATTCAAGCGGAAATCTAAAAACGCCATTCTTATGCAGTTACATACATATAAACGTTAAAAATTTAATCAAATCGTTGGACCAATTTTTTTAAAAACCGGTTTTCATTTTTCACTTTCTTTAAAAACGAGGTCGAAAAATCAAAAATTTTAAATAAAATATGTAAAATTTTTTAAATATTGATGTACAATTTTTCTCAAACTACCAAAGACTTCTTAAATATAAAACTTGTCAATATGGTTTAGCCATTAACGAGGAAGTCGGTTTATAAAAAACCGTACTTGGGAGGTACCGTTTTAAGACTTTTTTTTCAGCTCCAAAAACCCCTCTGTAGGCTGCTTCACAGAACTGCAAATTTTGAAAAAAATCGGTTCAGCGGTTCAGCCTGTAGATACATATAGACAGACAGAAATACAGGATCCACTTCGAAATATCATATTTAATATCTAGTTATCTTAATACAGTTATTATTAGTTAGTTATCTTAATACAGGATCCACTTCGAAATATCATATTTAATATCTAGTTATCTTAAAATGTTTTTTTCTGAACGATTGCAAAACTTGTAACTATAATCGAAAGTGAAAAACGGAAGACTCAAGACGCTTCCTTGGAATAAATCTAAGCATCTTGCACTGCTTCTTCATACATATCCTCGGTCATACGCTATTATAGTGCTGTAGCAAATGGTATGTATTCGTTACTCAGCAACAAGTATTCTCTTTTGTACCGAATAACGAAACGTTACTCGCAAAAAAATGTCGTTACTTTTACGATGTCGTTACTGTCGTTACTTTCGTTACTTTCGTTACTTTCGTTACTTTCGTTACTTTCGTTACTTACGTTACTTTCGTTACTTTCGTTACTTGGTATCGGTATCTTCATTTCGTATGTTTAGTTACTTTGGGTAGTTTGGTACTCGGATTGGTATTTCGCATGTTTAGTTACTTTCGTTACTCGGTATCGGTATCAGAATTTCGTATGTTTAGTTACTTTGGGTAGTTAGGTATCGGATCGGCATTTGGTATGTTTAGTTACTTTGGGTAGTTTGGTACTCGGATTGGTTTAGTTACTTTCGTTACTCGGTATCGGTATCGGCATTTCGTATGTTTAGTTACTTTGGGTAGTTAGGTACTCGGGTTGGTATTTCGCATGTTTAGTTACTTTCGTTACTCGGTATCGGTATCGGATCGGCATTTGGTGTGTTTAGTTACTTTGGGTAGTTTGGTAGTCGGATTGGTATTTCGCATAATTAGTTACTTTCGTTACTCAGTATCGGCATTTCGTATGTTTAGTTACTTTAGGTAGCTTGGTACTCGGGTGGGTAGTCGAGTTGGTATCGATATCAGTACCAGTACCTGTACCTTGTGTGTGTTTACTGTGTAATGTGTATAGTCAGTGTATTGTAGCCTGCTATGGAGATGAAGGGTGCAACAAACAGACTTATTTGTGTGTCAGATTGGGAAACAAATGTATTTCTTTTTTCTATTGTTTCAGGTTTGTATATCTTTTTGAATGAGACAATTAAATGGAGCTAAATTTGCGTTTGTAATAATGTAGATGAAACCACCTCTTTTTCTTATGCGGTGCTGTTATTCGTTATGGTTTGTTATAAGAATTACTTGTATCTTTTATTGTATTATGCTTTATTTAATTTATTTTAACGATTATGCGGGCATTATTGCTTTTTCTGAGTTCTAAGAACGGCAAATTTTTGGTCAGGTCTGTCAATAAAGTTTAGCAATGGCATGTTAAGATAACATGATAAAAAAGATGTTTGGAAAATTGTGGAGAACTATTGATCTATCTTAAATTTTTAAACATTTATGTACATATTATTATTTTGGCGATAGGTTTCTATGGTTAACTATTTAATTTTTGAATTTGTAGGCGAAGTAGAAAATTTGCATATCAATGAAAAAAAGTTGAATTCCCATGGGTTGTGTAATTTTCATTGAGTAAAATTCTGCAACGATGTAAACTGAAAAGTCTTGTTAATCAATCAAATCGGTATGTGTGGGTAGTTTGCATTTCTAGCAGAAATTCGAGGGTATCTACACCATTTCTTCCTTTAAATACAGTTTAATAATTATATGACAACGCCAAGCATATGACTGAATATAAGGTAATAACTTTTACGCAAAATTTTTCTACAATTATGATATAAATATTTTACCCTATACAACTACACAGCTAAATATACCATTTTTTAAGAGATTTCGCCATAAAAAGTACTTTTTTAGACACCAATACCAGCTTTTCAAAAAGTAACGAAAGTAACGAGAGTAACGATATTTTTATACCGAGTACTCAGATCAAAAGTAACGTATACATATGGGTAGTCATTTTATCGTTACTTTTACAGCTCTATACGCCAATAGACCCCTGGAATTCTTGTAGTCTGAAGGCCTCCATCTCCCGTGATTATTGATAGAATACTTTAAACTTTCAACCAGTAAAACATCCAATTCTTCTAGTGTGCTTATATCTCCGCATTCGTTATCAGAGAGTCTTAGTATTTTTCATAATTAGTTACTTAATAAACTCTAAAACGATGGTTAAAGTGTGACACTTCTGTGAAATATGATCAACGCGACAGCAGCGTCAAATACAATTTTAAAGATATTTTTCCACCCTTATACTTTCTTCATTTTTTTACCACTTGTTCGTTACAAGGATTCAAACTTTGTCCAACAGAGGAAATGTAATTTTCCTATGAAAACTCTTAAGTGGATTTATTGGACAAACTTTAAGATTTATACAATAATATAGCTAATAAAAGTCTTCCTTTGTGTCTTTGTTGCATTTAGAATAACGCGTCTTATGACACCACTATCGTATATAACATTACCCAATCCAGAAGTAAGAACTGACAATTGAACCTCAAGCGCTTCATAAAAATAATGTTAAGTGAATCTTTAAGCGATCGCAATCTCATTTAGTCCGGTCAATCTAGACATTTGAAGATACATAAATTCGCACCAAGCTGAAAGTTGGTGAGATCGTTTAAAATATGATTCCAAATAAAACTTGAAAGTTCCCCAACTTTCCCCTGCATGCAAAAAATTTTATTCGAGGTCAAAGGTCAAAAATGTGACTTTTTTCCGATTTTTTGCGATTTTCAGCAAAACGGTAAGATTTATCATAAAAATATATCAGACGCAATTGTAGATTATAAATTTATCTATAAAAAATGTAAAGCTACTTTTTTTCTTACGAGCCACTGCTTAGCAGATATAACGATTCAAAAATTTAGAAAAGTTGTGATCGTTTTAAAAATATGCATGAGTACGCCTCGTATTTGCATTTCCAAAGTTGTAATATATGATTAAAAAGTTTTTCCTTTTCAACAGTATGCGTGGCTATTCATGACAAATGAAATACCGTTTGTCTTGAAAACAACGCTTTAGTGAAAATACGTGAAAACATATATCCGTCTGCTTTGAACTAATTACAAAAATGTCTGAAAATTGTTTTATCTGCGGTAAACTATTAGGTAAAAATGAAGTTTATAATAAAAAAGTCTGAATTATATTATATTTTATCTGTGGTTAGGTAAAAATGACGTTACTGCTGTTGAACGGGGTATGAATGCGTTAATTAATGCAAGTCTCGAAAGAGATGATGATTTTTCGGAACATCTTAGGAGTCTGAAATCTGTGACACTACATGAAAGTTGCCGTAAAAATTACACAAGGAAGTCGTCTATTGCTGCTGCAAATAAAAGAAAACGTGAAGAAAAAGAAGCCAGTACATCTGCAGTAAGTCCACCTCGTAATAGATCACGTGTCAGTGAGGCAGGTTTTTGTTTTAAGAAACTATGCTTATTTTGTGGCCAGGAATGTAATGAAAAACACGAGAAAAGAAAATCATTAGGTTCTCGTCGTCGAATAAGTAAAGTAAGCACATTTGAATTTAAAGACTCAATTATGAAAGTAGCTAGGATTCGTGTCGATGCTGCAGCAAAAGCTATTCTTGCTCGAGTCGAATTTGAAAATGATTTAGTTGCAGTTGAAGCTAGGTATCATCATGATTGCTTTAATTCTTTCTTGAAACCCTCCACTGGAGCTAAAGTCGGTCGTCCTAAAGATGAAGCTACGGATCGGGCAATGGAGGAAATATTTAATTACCTTGAAAATAGCGATGACTGTCAGTTCACTTTAAATGAATTGCATAGTGTTTGCAAAACTGCGGCTTTAGATAACAGAACGATAAAGCTTCGACTGAAACTGAAGTATGGTGAGAAACTAATTATCACTGAGAAGTCGGGAGCATCAACATTCATTTGCCTGATAGATAATCATCATGACATTTTAAATCAAGCCTGGTATGTAAAAAAACGTGAATAAAAAAGAAGAACAGTTCAGAGTCCTAGATGCAGCTGCAGCTATCATTCGCGAAGATATTCAAACCGCAGTATTTGATAATTCTACGTACCCTCCACCAGGTCGCATGTTTGAAGATTTAAACAATGAAATCCCAGAGACGTTGACATATCTTGTGGAACGAGTGATTCTAAAAAATAAGCGGTTCAATTTAGATCATTTGAAATTAATATGCACAAACATTTGCCATATTATTATGACTGGTGTTCGACCAAGGTCATTTAAATCAAAATTACAACTAGGCCTCGCAGTTTTTTTTCATCGAAGGTTCGGGTCTAAACGTCTTATACAAATCTTTTCGTCTTTTGGTTTATGTGCGTCCTATAATGATACAGTAATGTACGAGGCAGCAGCAGTTTTTCATCGTCCTCCTTTCGTCCTACCACCAGAAAGCGGTACACTTATTCAATACGTAGCGGACAATGCTTTTCTAAATTTTTGAATCGTTATATCTGCTAAACAGTGGCTCGTAAGAAAAAAAGTAGCTTTACATTTTTTATAGATAAATTTATAATCTACAATTGCGTCTGATATATTTTTATGATAAATCTTACCGTTTTGCTGAAAATCGCAAAAAATCGGAAAAAAGTCACATTTTTGACCTTTGACCTCGAATAAAATTTTTTGCGTGCAGGGGAAAGTTGGGGAACTTTCAAGTTTTATTTGGAATCATATTTTAAACGATCTCACCAACTTTCAGCTTGGTGGGAATTTATGTAACTTCACTATCAATTTTTGGTTTAATTTGACCGGATTAATTGTTAATGAGTTATTTTTCTCTCACTTCTCTAACATAAATTTTCGTCTAGCCCAGCTAAAAACAAATTCAGTGTCAATTGCCAGCACCCGGAATACTTTCATTCTCAGAGTTGAGTACAATACCAACCCCAATTACCATTGCATCGTTTTCGTTTTTGCATACAGGGTGTTCCGTAATTCGTGCTACATGCTTTGAGATGTGCTTCTTGGTCATATTCTAAGAAAAACATTGTTCTAAAGTAAAGTCCGTTTATCAACTTTGACATCACTTTTTGACAATTTAAGAAAAAGCTAACTTTGGTGTACCCTAACCTGTGTTGAATTCGATTTCTCTGTCAATACTGATAATAGAGACCTAACTTTTAAGACTGTATTAAAGTTAAGCTTCCATAGGCTTAGGGTTGCCAGATTTTCAGTTTTAAATGGTGTTCAAGGTACATCAAACTTAGTTTTTTTTTAAGTTGTCAAAAAGTGATGTCAAAGTAAGAAACGGACTTTACTGTAGAACAATTTTTTTTCTTAGAATATGACCAAGAATCATATCTCAAAGTATGTAGCACGAATTACGGAACACCCTGCATAGATATAGACAAAGGTCATGTTTGGCTGTCATTTCAGTCGCCAAACAGAGGCTACTTAGCCAAATCATCGTAAATCGATTTGATTCCACGCTAATTAGAATTGAAAAGTTGTGAAATCAAAACAGCGTCTTCCTCTCACTTTTAATTACCGTGTGCAAAAAATGGCTGGATCGAAACGCATTAGCCTTTATTGTTCATCGGCATGCTGCCCATGCCACCGGCTGCTGCATCCGTCACTTCAGCATATTGGCAACGAATTTGCAACATACAAAAACTAATGAGAATATACATTTATTCAAAATCAGAAGATCAATGTTGTTTTGGTAATTGAATGAGATCATCTCAATACAGATTCTCCTCGATCTTAGACAAAAAACAAACTATTAATATTTCATATCAATTATGTTACTAATAAAATGTTAGCAGATGAAGATGCTTCACAATCAAGCTGATTCTGGATTTAATTAATCTCATACAGATTATTAACAATCGTGGTGCTTACATCAGAACCACCTCCAATTCAACCTTTCAATATGCGAATCGAAAAAAACAGGCAAACTTGCGCTGTAATTTTATTTGTAACTTAACTTAATTGCTCCAGATAAAGTGAGCATGATTCGAATTTCTTCCCATTTCCACTTCCTGCACGTGACAAAAACAGAGATGCATAGATAAACTGTACGTCTGTTTACGTCTCATAGGAACTTGAAATTTAAAAAAAATCCGAACTAATTCACTGCATAAACATTAATTAGTTAAAAGCAACTGAAGTCTGTTAAAATCGCTGCATATTTTTTTTTGTTTATTTATTTCAATTCATCGCGTTCTCTTTTGCGAAGATTGCAAACGCCATCGATTACTGATCGGAATTCATATTATATAATATTATTTACGCAATTGGGTCATTAATTTAAAATCCGAGCAAAGCGACGACGCTAGGCTAAAGTTATAGCCGTCGAGCGTCGACATAGTCCACTTGAACTTGTAGTCCATCTCAGGCTGTGCCGTCGATAAATTTAGTTATTAAAGTTCGCTGCTGATCAATTAACGCTTCCATGTCAATTCGAATTGAACGTGTTCTCAATGAGGAATAGCGAATGGAGAGTCAGTTATAACACCACGCAGTCATTTAAATATCGTCATCCATTGTCTGGTATGACTCTGTCTGGAGTCAGCATCTTTCGTCAATAAAATAAAAAGTCTCGTACTGATTACAATGTTGACTTGTTGCTATGATCCAGACCTCCAGGGTCATTGGTGCATGTAGCAGTAGGTCGTAAAATTTATTTCACACTTCGCTGGTCGCAAATAAACACACCGAAATATGTTTTTCGAAGTCTTTACAGTCAAAATATTTGTCGAAGCTGCACCATTATTTTTAAGATAATTGCTAGAGAAAGCTAACACTTGCATCGAATATACAACACAGAGATGCAGCCAACCACGAAATGGGTATAGTAAATATAACAAGAGCTACGTTGTGTATCTAAGTGAAATTAATTGATGATGATTACTCCAAATGTGTGTCAATCATAAACTATTTTACTGTTGTGGGAGCTTATAACTTATTTAAGTGATTTTTTATTTGTTTACATTACGATGATGAATACAATGTATTTGATTGAGCACTGCCCTCTGCCGCACTCTTTTGATTCCAAATCAATTCAGATTCTTGCTGATAGGACAAAAACAAATTCAATGTGACTAAAATGATATTGATACTTTGGTCTCATTTTGTGTGTATTTTTCTGTATTTGTAAAATAAAGTACCGGAAGCACGTTATTTGAAATCACGGAAATTGTGTGAGAGCACTTGCATATGTTTATCTGAGTCTAAAAGGAATACGTAAGTAATTGACCAGTTCGATTGAATCTATGGACACGGTGTAATTCTAGCCTAATCCTTAGTGATTCAAACTAATTGGTCAGTTGCTTGCTGTTAGTATGTGGAGAGTTCTAAGTTTTAAAGAGTAACATAAATTGGATTGTGTAAATACAACGATTCACTTCGGAGCTTGTGCCGGCGCACTATGGGACGAAATGAGGTTGAGCATCTCATAAATCTGCAACTTTTTTGTTTCTTAGTCGAATTAAATGAAATTTTAAATATATTATCTTAAATATATCCTAATTCTACCTAAAATTATAAATGTGAAAGTCACTCTGTCTGTCCGGCTTTCTATGTTACCGTATCCTGCCCAAACTACGGAACCGATTTAAATGAAATTTTGTACAGAGATAGTCTAGAGCCTGAAGAAGGACATAGGCTATACATTTTATACCTATATTCCCAAGGTAATAGGAACGTAGACGGCAAATTAGAAACTACAACACCGATTTCAAAAATTTTTCCTCCGATAGAATGCTACACTATCCCTGAGTAACATAAACTTTAATTCATCCACATTTTCCCACGGGAACGGGAGTCCTTACTTATATTATAAGTGTGAAAGTAGCTCTGTCTGTCCGACGTTCTATGTTACCATCTCCCGCCCAAACTAATAAATCGATTTTAATGAAAATTTTTACAAAGATTGTTCAGAACCTGAGGATGGATATATAATATTATGCAATTCATTTTATCCCTGTATTACCATGGGAACGGGAACTTGGAAAATACAGCACCCATTTCAAAAAATGTCCACCATTAGAATACTACACTATTCCCGAGTAATATAAACTTTAAGTCATCCTCCGGAAACGGCCCTCATATTCCCACGGGAATGGAAGACTTTACTAACATTATAAATCCGAAATTAATTCTGTCTGCCTGTTTTTCTTTGTTTATATTTACCGCCCAAGGTATTGAACCGATTTATATAAATTTTGGTACAGAGATAGTCTATAACCCGAAGATGGACATCCTTACTATTATTACAAATCCAAAATTAACTCTGTCTGTTCGTGTTTCTTTGTTACCATCTCCCGCCCAGACCACTGATCCAATTTAAATGGAATTTTATTCAGAGATAGCCTAGAGCCTGAGGAAAGACATGGCGTTAATAAGTAATCCCTATATTTCTACGGGATCGACACCGTAAACGGGAACCTTAAAACTGCGGGATCGATAAAAGTTCTTTCACTGCGGGGTGATTTCTGTCAAACTGTCGAAAATACATTTGACTTGAGAAGAAATGTCTGTCTTGATCTTCAAATAAAAATTGGCAATCGGGAATGGCTGTGTGAAAGGTCGATTTCGGCGCCGACTAATGAGATAGTTAACCAAAACCATATAAACAAATAAATTATGTTTGACGTATTGGGGGATGCTGTCGAATATCTATCAATAGACAATGTTATAGACACTGAGCAAGTCACATCATACCCTATCAGAGGCGGCAGAACACTATTTTTTTAGGTGGGGAGCATGATAGAATGAAATAAGGTATGGTAGTTTTATATATGCATATATATATACATATATCTACTTACTTACTTACTTAGGTGGGCATTACAGTTCGGGGTAAACTGGGCCTCAACCAACATCCTTCTATAACGACTTCGATTTCGGGCGAGCTCTCTCCAGTTGCGCACTCCAAGTCGGTTGAGGTCTTCATCCACTTGATTGCGCCACCTAAGACGAGGTCTTCCCCTTCCCCGATTTCCCTGCAATGTGCTTTCGAACACCCGACGAGCCGGAGCCTTTGGGTCCATCCGCTCTACATGGCCCAACCATCGTAGCCTCACGATGCGTACTCTTCTGGCTATGCCCATGTCGCGGTACAGCTAATACAGCTCGTTGTTGTATCTTCTTCTCCACACATTGTCTTCGCATTTGGGACCAAAGATCATTCGGACAATTTTTATTTCGAAACGACAAAGAGTTTCCTCATCCGCTTTCGATAAGGTCCATGCTTCCGCGCCGTAAAGCAGGACTGGGATGATTATGGTCTTAAACAAGGTTATCTTGGTTTTTCTGGAGAGGGTTTTGTTTCTCAATTGCCTTCTTAACCCAAAGAAGCAACGGTTGGCAAGAGTTATTCTCCGTTTGATCTCCGCACTGATGTCCTGTACTACCTCGAAGTTATGTCTGTCTATTGTGACGTTTTGTCCAATTCGTAGATGTTCTGTGTCCTTGTTTGATGACAGCATATACTTCGTTTTGCCCTCATTAACCATCAACCCCTTTTTGGCCGCTTCTGTTTCAATACTCGCAAAAGCACCTATGACATCACGCTTTTTTCTTCCCATTACGTCATTTGAAAGATTGTTCCTCTGTTGTTGACGTTTGAGTTTCTTACAATCTGTTCAAGTATGATGTTGAAGAAATCGCATGACAGTTTGTCGCCTTGCCTAAAGCCTTTTTCGACATCAAAGGTATCGGTGAGTTCTTTACCGGCGACCTTGACGGAGCAGCGTGAATTCTCCAAAGTCATCCTGCATAGTCGTACGAGTTTTGCAGGAATGCCGAAACTAGACATGGCTCTGTACAGCTCGTCTCTGTAAATACTGTCATACGTGGCCTTGAAATCGATAAAAAGATGGTGTATATCGATATTACGTTCTCGAGTTTTTTCCAAGATCTGCCGTAATGTGAAAATTTGGTCTATTGTGGACTTTTCTGGTCTAAAACCACATTGATAAGTGTTTATTACTGTAATTTAACATGTATATAACTACTTTAAAACTACTTTCAAACTTTTTGATCAAAACTTGTTTTGAGACTTAAGTAAATATATTTTACTTTATTTTTCACTCGTTCTTAAGAAGCTGTTCTGATAACATCAAATAATATTATTTTTCTTTTACTTAAATAAAATACTTTTTCAAACTATTTCTCGAATCTAATTATTTAACTCTGGAATATCTTCGTTTGCAATTTCTCAGGTTATGGGCCCAGAGCCATTATAAATTAGATTTCGTTAAATTTGGTTTTTGAATTGTTTTAAATTTTTGTAAAGAAAAATGGCAGACAGCGAAAGAGTCGTTATCCCGAAATTCGATGGTACGAATTTCACGCAATGGAAATTTCGTTTGGACTTACTCCTGGAAGAAAAGGATATGAAGGAATTTATTGAAAATCCATTGGTATCCTTGCAAGAAATGGCTAAGGACGATGCGGAGAGGAAGATATTGCAAGCGAAAGATGCAAGATGTAGAAGTCTGATCGCGCAAACTATCGATGATGAACAACTCACATACATCATGGACAAAACGAGTGCAAGAGACATGTATGTTGGACTTTTGAATATGTTTCAAAGAAAAAGCATAACTAGTCAATTGGTTTTGCGGAAGCAACTTATGGTGATGAGGTTTGATGGAGTCGATATGCAGAAGCATTTTGTGAAGTTCGACAACATCGTACGTGATTTGCGTTTGGCTGGTGCCAAACCTGAGGAACATGATCTAATCGTAAGTTTATTTCTAACATTGAATGAGAAATACGACGCTTTAATTGAATCACTCAATGGCATGGATGAATCGAGGCTTACATTAGATTATGCCAAATCTCGTTTGTTAGATGTTTTTGCTAAGCAAAATAATAACACAAGACCTTCTAATTCAAATGAGGCATATGCAATGCATATGAAGGTGAAAAATCCTAATAATATCGTTTGTTACAAGTGTGGAAAGAAAGGACACATCAAGTCTAAATGCAGAGTTAAGGTCAAGAATCCAAAAGCATATATCGCAAAAGCTGAACAGGACGAAGAAGATGTCAAAAATGCTGCAAGTAACTCTTCAATCTTATGTGGGATCAGAGATGTTGAAAATGAAGCTCTTATAACAGATGCCAGCAATGATGAAATGGAAGAGGATGGTTTATTAGCAAACATATGTGAACCGCTTCAAATAACGTTTACTTTGGATTCTGGTGCAAATGATGACCTATGCAATGATAAGAAATTTTTTAATAAATTGGTTGACATTGAAGAATTGTATATTTCTGTTGCGAAGAAAAATGAAAAAATATCTACCACTCAACAAGGTGACATTCATATCAGGACTATGCACAATGATGAAGCATCAATCAAGATAATTCCGAACGTATTATATGTTGAAGATTTAAAATGCAACCTACTTTCAATTAGAAAACAGGTGAAGAGGGGGTACAAGATTGTTTTTGAAGATGATTATGCCTATGCTATCAAAGATGGTGAAACGAAATTCATCGCGTATGCAAGAGGACAATTATACGAGGTAACATTTTATGTAGAGCGTAATTTTTTTGCTGGGTTGACAGGTGAAGACAACTTAAAAAGTGAGCAAGATGAAGAAGCTCAAGCTCGTCCTTCAGATAGTGTCGAAGACGTCGTAGTTCCAGTTCGACGAAGTGAGCGAATTCGAAATCAATCAAATCGCTTGAATCTTTTCACTGTGTCTAACTTTTCTCATGAGACATTTGCTCTATCTGCACAAGGATATGTTGAGGACGATCCTACATCTATTCAAGAAGCAAGAAATCGTCAAGATTGGGATCAATGGAAAGCTGCAATCGAATGTGAGTATGCATCTTTATTAAAAAATAATACATGGTCGTTATGTGAATTACCGAAAAATCGGAAAGCTATTCCAAACAAATGGGTTTTTAAGTTAAAGCGTAAATGTAACGGGGAAATTGACAAATACAAAGCAAGATTGGTTGTCAAAGGTTGCTCGCAAAAAGAAAATTTCGATTATAACGAAACATATGCACCTGTGGCAAAACTTCCCACTTTATGTATACTACTGGCAATTGCTGTACAGTTTGATATGCATAAACATCAGATGGATGTGAAAGGAGCATTTCTGAATGGTGAATTAAAAGAAGAAATCTATATGCGCCAACCAGAAGGTTTAGCTAAAGACTCAAGAGTTTGCCAACTGAAAAAATCCTTATATGGTCTTAAGCAAGCTTCGCGCGTATGAAATGAGAAATGTAATTCATTCATTTTACGAATAGGTTTCAAACGTTGCGCTTCAAACTATTGCCTATACGTGAAACTTGAAAAAGATACCCATTGTTTTATCCTTATCTACGTTGACGATGTGCTGCTATTTAGCCAAAGCATCGAAATGATAAATATCGTCAAGAAACTACTTTCCCAAGAGTTTGAAATGACCGATATTGGTAAGGCAGAATCTTTTCTTGGTGTGCATATTGAACAGGATCACGAAAAAGGAATAATCAAATTAAGCCAGACTGAATATTTGAAGAATATGGTGCAAAAGTTTGGTATGAAAGAATGCAAACCAGTCGCGACACCAATCGAAAAGGGTATACAGTTAAATTTCGGTGACAAAACCTGTGATTCGAATATTCCTTATCGAGAACTAATCGGATGCCTTACATATGCAACGTTAACCACAAGACCGGACTTATGTGCAGCAACAAACTATTTTAGTCGATTTCAAAGTTGCTACACACATGAGCATTTTACTCATGCGAAACGAATCCTACGCTACATTCAAGGAACTTTGAATCTTAAACTAGAATACTGGAAGGGACAAAAAGATGATATTTTGGTTGGTTATGCTGATTCCGATTGGGCAGGAGATAAGAACGATTGCAAATCAATATCAGGCTTCGTATTCAAGCTCTTTGGAAATACGGTGACATGGTCTACGCACAAGCAAAATACTGTAACGTGAACCCAACATTTTATACCAATTTCCTAATCGAAAAACGTTCAACCGAAAACACAACTGGCAACACTTTATTGGAATGGTATAAATGACGGGCGTTGCTTGTAAGCCAGTGTGTGTGAGTATAGAGATGCTTGACAGCAAATGTGGCGACAATGTAGAAGTTACTGGAGAGTTCTAGATGGCGTGTCATTCGATATAAATAGCCCGCCCGAGGCAACCAGAGGGCAGTCTTGTTTATAGAGTGATATAGTTAAGAGTAAATACAAGTGATAGTCCAAAAGTCGAGTTGAGTTCAATAAGTGTATATCGAAAGTAGATACTGAATAAAGTGTTAGAATTAAATTGAAAAGTAGAGTTTTATTTTTGCGAACTAAGCGCACGTTACATTGGTGTCAGAAGTGTAAATAAAACTTATTTGACTAGTAAAGTGAAAAAAAAAAAAGTAAAAAAAGCAAATAATAATTATATACAGTGAAAATGGGTAAGTTGTTGGAAGAGCTCAACTGCACTGAGCTTAAAAGTGAGTTAGGCAAGCGAAATCTTTCTAGAGCGGGATCGAAAAATGAGCTCGTCCTGCGCTTGCGCAACTATTTGGAACAGCAAGGGGAAGACGTAAGCACTTTTGTTTTTGAAACAGAAGTGGAAAAAGAGGAAGTAAGTGAAAGTGTAGATTTTTCTAGTATGATGAAACTTTTGTTAGAACAACGAAACGAGCAAAAGAAAGAACAGCAGAATGTTCTCGAACGCCTCGAAATACAACAAAAGAAGCTGGAAGAGCAACGAAATGAGCAGAAGAAGGAACAGCAGAATGTTCTTGAACAACTTGAAGCACAACGAAACGAGCAAAAGAAGCTGATTGAAGAACAACGAAATGAACAAAAGAAGGAACAGCAGAATGTTCTCGAAAGACTCGAAGTACAACAAAAGAATCTGGAAGAGCAACGAAACGAACAAAAGAAAGAACAACAGAATATTCTCGAAAGACTTGAGGCGCAACAGAATGTTTTGGAAGGTCAGAAAAACATTCTAGAAAGCAAATTGGGTAACATTGAGAAAAATGTTTGTGGCCTAGAAAAACGCATTGAATGTGTTGAGAAACGATTTTCCAAGCTTAAGAGTCAATGCGAAAGTCAGCTTGCCACTTTGGAGAAACGAATCGAAAACATGGCTAAAGAACTAGACCAGATGCGGAAAATGGAGCTACGGAAAACTTGTGGAGATTGTCTAAAGCAAAGAGAAGTACAACCACCAACATTCGACGGACAGTCGTCTTGGTCAGTTTACAGGAGACAATTCGAGGCAGCTGCGACAGCAAATGGCTGGGATGACGAAGACAAATACATAGCACTGACTCTTGCTCTTAGAGGACCAGTAGCTGAATTACTTCAAACTGTTCCAGCTGGTAAGAGCTACGATTTCAGTTCTCTCGTGGCAGCTATAGATAAACGGTTTGGTGATAGCCACTTGAAAGAGGTCTTCCGAGTCCAACTCAATAGCAGAGTCCAGAAAAGGGGTGAAAGTCTACAGCAGCTCCAAGCAGACGTCGAAAGACTGGCTCACCTGGCATACCCGGATGCTGGAGAAGAAATCATCAACCATCTGGCTGTTGAGTCCTTCGTTCGTGCCATTTCTGACAAACATCTTCAGAGATCTGTGCGAACTGCTAGAACACGAACTCTTTCTGAGACTCTAGAGTTTGCATTAATGATGGAAGCATCTGAGCAAGCTTCTCAAATGGTACATTGTCAAAGAGAAGCCATATTCGAGGCTGGATCATGCCCAGGAATTAAGCTACAAAGGAACCAGCGGAACGGACTTGCCAGATGTTGGAATTGTAATAAGACGGGGCACTTACAGCGACAATGCCGGTTGCCACCAATTAAAACTGAAACTGCTTGTCGACGTTGTAAAGTTCAAGAAAATCAATCCGCGAGCTGTAGATTAAGACCACAGACTTATCAATACCGAATTGGACATCAGGTAGAAAACCCCCAATGGAATTGCTGGCGGAAAGTAGAGACCAAGACTCAGCGGATGAGAGTGGAACCCATATTCGGATGGAACAAGGAAGAACTGAGGTCTGCTCAAAAGAAGGATCCAGACATCGGACCGATTCTCAAATGGAAAGAGAACAACACGAAACCTGACTGGAACGACATTTCTGACCAAAGCTCTGTTGTCAAAGCCTATTGGGCACAGTGGGACTCGCTTCGCGTGCAAGAAGGCGTACTCCAGCGCAAATGGGAATCTCCTGACGGTAAATCTTTTGTAATGCAGCTTATTGTTCCTCAATCGAAAATCAAAGAGGTTTTACAAAAGATGCATAGAAGTCCTACAGGAAGCCACCTGGGAGTCAACAAGACGCTGGAGAACGTGCGAAAACGCTTTTACTGGCTGCAGGTTAGAGGTGACGTGGAGAAGTGGTTCCGAAATTGTTATGTCTGTGATTCAAACATAGCGGTGAGTAGGCTAGATAGATTTAATAGAACAGGGCCATGGGCCACAGTGTATGGCGACCGAATGAAGACACGGTACGACACAAAAGCGACAACGTCAGGATTCCAAGCAGGAGATCGTGTGTGGCTTTATAATCCTCATCGTCAAAAGGGATTGTCACCGAAACTTCAGCAAAACTGGGAAGGTCCTTATACTGTAGTAACGAGGATTAACGACGTGGTTTACCGCATCCAAAGAGGACTAAGAGGCAAGTTAAAAGTAGTTCATTGTGACAGGCTGCATCGATATAGTGGCGAGGCTGCAGATGGAATTATTCGGGACGAACAATCCTAAGGAGGGGGCAGTGTAACGTGAACCCAACATTTTATACCAATTTCCTAATCGAAAAACGTTCAACCGAAAACACAACTGGCAACACTTTATTGGAATGGTATAAATGACGGGCGTTGCTTGTAAGCCAGTGTGTGTGAGTATAGAGATGCTTGACAGCAAATGTGGCGACAATGTAGAAGTTACTGGAGAGTTCTAGATGGCGTGTCATTCGATATAAATAGCCCGCCCGAGGCAACCAGAGGGCAGTCTTGTTTATAGAGTGATATAGTTAAGAGTAAATACAAGTGATAGTCCAAAAGTCGAGTTGAGTTCAATAAGTGTATATCGAAAGTAGATACTGAATAAAGTGTTAGAATTAAATTGAAAAGTAGAGTTTTATTTTTGCGAACTAAGCGCACGTTACAATACCATCAGTCAATCATCTACAGAAGCCGAGTATGCAGCTCTGGTTGAAGCAATGAATGAAGCCGAATGGATCAAGCAGCTACTTCAAGAATTGGGCACTGAACCAAACGAGCCAACCACTTTATATGAAGACAGTCAATCATGCATAAGCGCTGCTGAAAAACCAAAGAATCATAAGAGACTAAAACAGGTAGCTGTTAAATACAACGTTGTTCGCGATACTATTGAAAAAGGACTTGTTGAACTTAAATATATTCCAACTAGTGAACAAATCGCTGATATAATGACAAAAGGACTTGGTAGAATTCAATTTGAAATACTACGTAATTGTTTAAATATGATTTAATTTTTTTTTATTTCTGTTATGATTTCTTTGTTCATTATGTGTTGATTCAATTTGATTTTTGTGTTAAATTTTAAATTTGTTAATCATTTCAGTAATTTTATATCCATATTAAATTAAGAGGCGGTGTTGGTTACTGTAATTTAACTTGTATGTAACTACTTTAAAACTACTTTCAAACTTTTTGATCAAAACTTGTTTTGAGACTTAAGTAAATATATTTTACTTTATTTTTCACTCGTTCTTAAGAAGCTGTTCTGATAACATCAAATAATATTATTTTTCTTTTACTTAAATATAATACTTTTTCAAACTATTTCTCGAATCTAATTATTTAACTGTGGAATATCTTCGTTTGCAATTTATCAATAAGGACCTATCAAGTTGTTGACGTGGGGTTTCAGACGTTCACCTATTTCAACAGACAAGATCTTATAAGCGACGTTAAGGAGGCTTATCCCTCTGTAATTGGCAATTGTGAGGGTCTCCTTTCCTTAGGATCGGGCATACGTAACTGAGGTTCCATTCATCGGGCATACTTTCTTCCGACCATATCATGCAGATCAGCTGGTGCATATACTCCTTTCCAATTGGTCTCCAGCTGCCTTGAAAAGTTCGGCATCAAGGCCATCTGCACCTGCAGTCTTATTTGACTTAAGTTTGCATATTGCAAGCTTAACTTCTTCTAGGTCGGGAGGACGGCATTCTTGATCATCGTCCAAGCTGTTTCTTTGCTGGTGTTTACAGGCTTGAGTTCGGGGTTTGCCACCCTGGCAGGATCTTTTTACCTTTTGGTAAAGCTTCCGAATCTCGTTCCTGTCATTGCACCTCTCTATTTCCTTAAACGATCGCTTCTCATACTGCTTCTTTTTCTAAATAATAATGCATAACGTTGAGTCTATGACCGATAAATAAATGATTCAAATCACTTGGTCAGTCTCAATCAAGCAAAAATTAGTATAAACAATATTCATAATTTCCTTACATTTTTTTTGCCTCATTTAACGAAAAAAAATTGGTATATTTCCAAGGCCAGAAGGTGGGGTGCACCCCATGCTCGGAAAATTTAGGTGGGGTCTATACCCCACCCACCCCATATCTTCTGCCGTCCCTGTACCCTATAGAGTTTCTCAATTTCATAGGATTATTAGGAGTGGCAGCAAGTTGGTGTTCCAGTAATCTAATAATGATTAATTCAGAATTTTACACAGCTACAAAATACAAATCTGGGATGCGGCATTATAAAAATTTTGAAAATGACTGGAACGGCAAAAGGAGAAAACGTTTTGATTCACCGTTTTCCTTTAATTCCCAGTGATTTGTCATTATAAATAAGGCTCAGGCGCCTAAAGTCGCAGGTGTTTAGAAGAAAATCCCATGGCAATTATGTGGCTGAATCACGTGTATCAATCCCGCAAAACCTTTTTATTTCGCAAAAGATGGAAAAAGTAGGAACATCGTGTGCAAACATGAACTTAAATAAAATAATATAACTAGTTTACTAGAACGCAAGAATGTGGCCTATTTGCAAAATAAGTAGCCCAAAAAATTAAGAATGCTGCCGAAAGTCACTATTCCACGCGGACGTAGTCGCGGGCACAGCTTGCAGTAAATATAAATCTACATAGTTTTTTGAAATTCGCTAATGTCATGAGTATAAAAAAATGTTCAAAATGATAAAATAAAATTTTATATTGAAATTTTAAACAAGAGAAGATACTAATGCAAAAAACAGCCTTTCATTTATTTTTTAAGCAGTATCAATATTAATTAAGCAAAAAATTTTGATGCGTTAGGGCTGGCATTGCGTTTTTTGATTTTTTGTTTTTTTTGTGGTTATAAAAAAATTGTTGGTAAATTGTAAATTCTTCGGACTTTGAACCCAGGGTTATATAAAGGGTTTTCCAATAGGTATGATATGATTTTGCAGTGGCGTTTCGGCCATTTGAAGTATGTCATGATCTGTCATTTGTTTTTTATTGCATTCAGAAGTGTTTACAATTCCACCATTGGACCACCGTAAGCGTCGTGAACTTTCTGATTTTGCCTTGGAACAACTTGAAATCAATAACCATTTTTTTTTTTTTTTTAAATCATCTTTTCCGATGAGGCTTACTTTCATTTGAATGGTGCGGTGAATAAATAGAACTAGCGATGAAAATCCACAAAATATTCAAGAAAAACCATTGCATTCACCTGGTGTGGTTTTTGGGCTGGTGGCATCGTCGGCGCGTGCTTTTTTTCAAAATGAAGCTGGTAATACCATTACTGTCAACGGAGAGCGGTATAGATCGATGATAACCAACTTTTTATGGGCAAAATTGGAACAAATTGATTTTGACAAAATTTGGTTTTAACAAGAAAGGGCTACGTGCCACAAAGCAAATGCAACAATTGAGTTATTGCGAGAAAAGTTTGGAGATTCGATTATTTCAAGAAATTTTGATAATTGAATGGCCTCCAAGAAGTCGTTATTCAACACCATTAGACTATTTCTTTGTAGGGTTATTTGAAGTAACTGGTCTTTCAAAATAAACCAGACCCTCTTCAAGCCTTACAAGTCAATATTGAACGTGCCATTCATGATATACGACTTGATTTAGAAGAAAAAGTGCTCGAAAATTGGGTTCATCGAATTTGTTGCTGCAGAAGAAGTCGTGGTGGCCAATTGAATGAAGTTTTATGTAAAACTTAATTGTAGTGTTTGAACTGAACATCAAATAAAAACTATTCGAATTTCCTTTACAAAAAGTGTGTTTTTTTTTTAAAAAAGAAATCGTATCACTCTTATTGGAAAACCCTTTATAAATATCCTAACTTGTGTTTCAAGAATCATTTTTAACCTCTTTATAGTTTTAATTCCATAAACCATAAATTTTCAACTAGAAAATTTAATGTGTGTAGTAGGATGTCCCAGATTTTTAAGGTTTTCTCAACTGTTGCTTTAATTCTATTTCATGTGAAATAAGTTGTTATTTCTAAAAAAAAAACTCAGTTTGAGATTATTTAAGTTTAGCTACAAATGTACAAAAATATTTTTTGGAACGAAGTCGACACCGGTTGCCGTCATCGTAGCAAAGTGAAATTTGGTATACAAGTAGAGCAGGCAGCAGTTTTTATGAAATGAGAAGGTATGCGTTTCCATATCTTAGTTTGTATGTTCAGTATTAGACGCTTAGAGAGTACTAGTATGACAAAAGTATCATAGAAGTGTCTGTAACTGCGCCTGCGGTTCAGGAAGTAGTAATATCTTACCCTCCGTTTCTAAAAGCAATTAAACTTCATTTAACAACTCTTTCCTAGACTTGAAATGAAAGGACAATAAAGTGTGAAAAACATCTTCGTTCGTAGCTGATCGTGAACATTTATCAGAGCCTTTTCTCGCTGGATGACTAATTATTGTCTCTTATCGCCTTATTTTAACGGTCAGTTTGTACGGTTACGAGGGCAGTCCGATAAGTACCTAGCATCTCCGCCCAATAGCGCCATTATCGCAAGAGAAACTATAGTGTAGTACATTTTTGTAGAAGGCTACTGTAGAAATTTCAGTCAAATTGGGCTCGTAACTTTGTTTTAACTGCGTGTGGAAGCAAACGTGTCAGCGGATTTTAGAAAAATGGAAAAAGAGCAATATCAATCAGTGATTCCGGACAACAAACGCAACCGTGTGACCACTTCAGAGCCGCAGCTAAACTTGTAGAGTTGGGCTATGAACTATTGCCCATCCACCCTATTCTCCAGATTTGGACCCGTGCGATTTCTTTTTATTTCCAAACTTGAAAAAATCGCTTGCCGGGCTGAAATTTGTGTCGAATGAGGAGGTCATCACCGCCACGGAAGCCTACTTTGCAGAACTCGAGAAAACGTATTTTTCAAATTGGTTAAAGAAGTTGGAGCATCGCTGGGTCAAGTGTATCGATCTAAAATGAGATTATATTGAAAAATAAACCAAAATTTTTCTGAAATTTTCGTTTTTCTTTTTTTATTTCAAACTTTGTATTTTTTACCAAGTAATTATAATCAAATTAATGTGATAGGTTTGATCAACAATTTAAGTACCAGAAATATTGAAAAAACATATTTACTGTTTAGAAAAGAGCTGGTTTTCTCATCTTTAGATTTTTCGAATTGTAAAATTTTCAAAACCATTTATGAGACGCTAAAGCTCATTTCGTCCCATAGTGCGGCGCGGCCGCAGCGCGGCGCCATGCGGCGTCTGTTACCTAGCAGCAGCGATTCATTGCCCTCACTGAACTTATGTTTTCTTGGTAAAATGAATACTTTGGTAGAGTTTATGACGATGAAGGTACTGAAATTCAATCGATTGGAAAGAAGATTGTAGCGATACATCGCGCACTGTGGCGTATGAGTATTTTTTTTTTTTTTAAGAATGCTCGATTTCATTGCTGGTGTTCTGTATTTTTGGCGACAAGGCATCACATCATTAAGAAACTAAAAATTCATTTATTTCATATCCCTTCTAAAAATTATAGGATTTCTACTCAAACTTCCCTTTGGACGGGATCAAGTCCAGCTGTCACTTTCACAAAATTGTTTGTTCAATGTTGGCACCATTGTACGCTTAGCTCGCACTGAAGTATTCGATGTCACATTTATCTGCCCTATGTGAAAGCGTTCTTTATTTGAATAGTCCAAGCACTGTGTGCGCCCTGAATCTTTAAAAATTGTTTCTCTATGTAAAATTTTCTGAGATTGTAAGTAAGCTAAGCTTCTTTCTTAGACTCAAAGAAGTCGAAAAGATTTTTAAAAGTTAAGAAACTTGTATATTTGTTTGGTATTCCCCTGGAATAACTCCCAGTAAACTGAACTCGTTCTCCTCTACAGGAAATACAAAATTTCACAGCTTATTACTCCATCAATCAACGGAATCCCACTTAAATCTTTAGAAGAAGCAAGGTACCAAATATCGTTTTTGACGAAAAGCTAGACCAGAAATTATATATGTAGGAAAGAATCAGGAAATTCACAGTAGCCCTCTTTTTCTGTGAAAAAAGAAATTGGTAACAAATGGAGATTTTCTTCCCCAACTTCTCACTGGTTCTATCTATACTGGGGTCATCAGACCGATATTTACTTGCAGAGTAGTAGGATGGTATACCGCTCTAGACAAAGTGATCTACTGCGATAGTTACAGCAATTTCCAGCAATCAGCCTGCATTTGCATAAACGGAGCACTGCGATCAGCGAAAACCCTCAGCGGCCCTAAACATACTCCCTAGTCTCAAACCGCCCTAATATATTCAGCAAAGAATTGGCCGCCAGCGCAGCTATTATTCTTAGAACTATCTTTCAATGGACCAATTACAACATGGCACACTCCTGAACTTGTTCGGTTTAATCCCAAGTAACTCCGACTATACCATCCTAAAATTTGTCTTTTTCATTCTCTCTTGCAAACCACTATTGTGTGTTTCAAAAGGAGACTCAGGCGATGACAGAGGTTCTTTTGTAGCTAAAAGAAAACGTGATATCCTCAGTGAATATCCTTAACTTCTCAGACGACAAAGCAGCCCTCAAATCACTTGACGCTGTTTCAGGAAAATCAGTACCCGCTTTCAATCGTCGCCTATCTCTCATGGAGATGGCTGAACAGTTCTATATTCACCTTTTTTGGGTGCCGGGGTGTTCCGACTGCTGCTTACGATCAGTATAACGAGATTTACAACGAGAGAAGAAGGGAAGAACACCGACTTCTCAAAAAGAAAAAGAAGCAGAATGAGAAGCGCTCGTTTGAGGAAATAGAGAGGTGCCATGACAGGAATGAGATTCGGAAGTTTTACCAAAAGGTAAAACTTCCAGGGTGGCTCGTTTGAGGAAATAGAGAGGTGCCATGACAGGAATGAGATTCGGAAGTTTTACCAAAAGGTAAAACTGCCAGGGTGGCAAGCCCCGAACTCAAGCCTGTAAAGACCAGCAGGGAAACATAGTTATAGAGTCACAGTCGCTACTGAGGATCTGGAAAGATCATTTCTGCAGACTGCTTAACGGCGATGAGGACACAAATTCCGCTGTCAGGCAGATTGCCCCATTCAGCTAGGACGATGATCAAGAATGCCGTCCTCCCGACCTAGAAGAAGTTAAGCTTGCTATATGCAAACTTAAATCAAATAAGACTGCAGGTGCAGATGGCCATGATGCCGAACTTTTCAAGGCAGCTGGAGATCAGTTGGAAAGGAGCATGCACCAGCTGATCTGCATGATATGGTCGGAAGAAAGCATGCCCGATGAATGGAACCTCAGTATCGTATGCCCGATCCTAAAGAAAGGAGACCCTCACAATTGCGCCAATTATAGAGGGATAGGCCTCCTTAACGTCGCTTATAAGATCTTGTCTGCTGTAATATGTGAACGTCTGAAACCCCACGTCAACAACTTGATAGGTCCTTATCAATGTGGTTTTAGACCAGAGAAGTCCACAATAGACCAAATTTTCACATTACGGCAGATCTTGGAAAAAACCCGAGAACATAATATCGATATTCACCATCTCTTTATCGATTTCAAGGCCGCGTATGACAGTATCTACAGAGACGAGCTGTACAGAGCCATGTCTAGTTTCGGCATCCCTGCAAAACTCGTACGACTATGCAGGATGACTTTGGAGAATTCACGCTGCTCCGTCAAGGTCGGAAAAGAGCTCACCGAGACCTTTGATGTCGAAAAGGGCTTTAGGCAAGGCGACACACTGTCATGCGATTTCTTCAACATCATGCTTGAACAGATTGTAAGAAACTCAAACGTCAACCTCAGAGGAACAATCTTTCAATAGTCTGTACAGTTACTCGCCTACGCAGACGATATTGACGTAATGGGAAGAATAAAGCTTGATATCATAGGTGCTTTGCGAGTATTGAAACAGAAGCGGCAAAAATGGGTTTGATGGTTAATGAGGGCAAAACGAAGTATATGTTGACATCAAACAAGGACACTGAACATCGACGAATTGTACAAAACGTCACAATAGACAGACATAACTTCGAGGTATTACAGGACTTCGTCTACCTAGGATCCGCTGTAGACACGGACAACAACATCAGTGCGGAGATCAAACGGAGAATAACTCTTGCCAACCGTTGCTTCTTTGGGCTAAGAAGGCAATTGAGAAACAAAACCCTCTCCAGAAAAACCAAGGTAACCTTATATAAGACCTTAATCATCCCAGTCCTGCTTTACGGCGCGGAAGCATGGACCTTATCGAAAGCGGATGAGGAAACCCTTGGTCGTTTCGAAAGAAAAATTTTCCGAATGATCTTTGGTCCCGTATGCGAAGACAATGTGTGGAGAAGAAGATACAACAACGAGCTGTATGAGCTGTACCGCGACATGGGCATAGCCAGAAGAGTACGCATCGCGAGGCTACGATGGTTGGGCCATGTAGAGCGGATGGACACAAACGCTCCGGCTCGTCGGGTGTTCGAAAGCACATTGCAGGGAAATCGCGGAAGGGGAAGACCTCGTCTTAGGTGGCGCAATCAAGTGGATGAAGACCTCAACCGACTTGGAGTGCGAAACTGGAGAGAGCTCGCCCGAAATCGAAGTCGTTATAGAAGGATGTTGGTGGAGGTCCAGGTTCACCCCGAATTGTAATGCCCACCTTAGTAAGTAAGTGGGTGTTCCGACTAGGTTTTAATTTAAACTTGAAAAAACTAGGAAAAAAAGTATTTTTAAATGAAACGCACAATTTCACTTTTTCACTTGCAACTTGGTTGTATTTAATTAGTTCAAGAACTTTAGTCATTTGACTTTAGGTACATTAACTTCATTAACTTCGTTGCATTTAGGTCTAAACACGGGGCACATAGATACTACAAAATTGATCAGCTCGGCAGAAATGGAACGGGTTTACCGATCTCAAACACTAGATCTAAAACGCACAAGACACTTACCATCTATAACCATTGTTTGCAAATTGACTCCGTAATCGATGTCATCGTCGCACATTGCCCCAAAGGTAGTTACACCAAAAGACTCAGCGTTCCATCAAACGGCTTTTGTAAAAGCTGATTAATCTGGCATATGGCAATGTGTCTCTATACCTAATTTTGTAACATTAATTGTGTATAATTATAGATTAAATCAATACACAGAACTACTTTAATGATGATATTTTTAATTTCCATTTAATTGACTTTTGAACGTACATCAAGTGGTTGGTTATGAATTCCTACCTTTATAATGTTATAAAACACAGTTCGAGTGCTTAGGAAAATACCAGAGAACTCAATAGCAGACACCAATGCATGTTGTTTTTTTTTTTATTTTAGTGGATGGTATTGCAGGGAGAAACACATTTTGGTAAAGCATTCCACATACCGGCAGTTCTACAAAAATATGAATTTCAATACTTGACAGGGGAATAATCATTATTGGAAAAAGAATACATCCATTTCTATACGGACGGTTCGAAAACAAATGAAGGAGTAGGTTGTAGTGTCAGACGAAATGAAATCAGACATCTCGCTTCGTCTCCACATCTTTGTAGAGTGTTCCAAGTGGAGGTGATGACAATTAGCGAAGCTCTATCTTGGCTCAGAGAAAACATGATATCCAAAAAGGATATATGCATCTTCTCAGACAGTCAGGCGGCCATCAAATCCCTGGCATTCAATTCCTTCAATTCCTTCAACTCTCGCTGGGTGCCGGGGCATAGAGACATCCCAGGAAACTGTAAAGCAGATGAACTCGCCAAGAGCGGAACACTTCTCTCCTTCGCACCGAAAACGGAGAGTATCGGCTCAACCGCTACATACACACTTTTGCTCAAGCAGGACGCATACAAAGAAGCAAATCTGATTTGGTCAAGCAGTTTTATTTGTAACGCATCAAAGCACCAAAACAGATCTGACCCAAGCTAGATCTTAAGCGGTCGAACGGGTTGATCTCTCTTAAAAGAAAACGCTTTAGTACGACGATAGGTGTCATGTCAACACAGTACAACGTCTTATTGGAAGACAGGCTGGGAGTCGTGCCTAACGATTTTTGCAGAAGCTGTATGGATGAGGAGGAGGAGGATACTATTTCCCACCTTCTCTGTTCATGTCCAGCTTTAGCTTACAAACGTAGGATACACCTAGTTAGGTGTTTCTTTGATGGCCCTAGTGATCTTACTCACATCGTCGTCTCTCCCGCTTCATTGTATATTTTTTTGTTTGTTTTGTTCGTCTTAGTAGTGGTTAAGTTTAAGCGTAGCCGATTTAAAAAAAATTATTTTTTACTTTTTTTTAAACTGTCTGAAAACCGGAAAAAAAGGTCGAAAAAGAAACAAAATATTGTCAATCAGTCGCCATTTTGTGAAAAATCAAAATAAAGAAAAAACGGCTACGTACAACGATTAGTATATTCATCCAGATTACAATCATTTTTTTTTTTGTTCAGAGTACCGGCTTTTGAAAAATCGATGCGGAGGGGGAATTTTTTTTAAAGGGGCTACGGCATCGTTTTAAAGCTATTTAATATTTTTTAATAAAAATTTGTGGGAAAATCATTCGATGTGTACTCAATAAAATAAAAAAAAACCCCATCCAAAAATTCCACAACTTACTCGTTCAAATTTTTTTTTTAAATCACTAATTTTTCGGTCGTCACGCAGTGGCTATCCTCCTCAAGAGAATTAAAAATCTCAGACAAAAGATCATCAATGAAGAGAAGGAAGAGATTTTGAGACAAAGCGGAGCCATGGGGGACACTTCTAGAATTTATAATATCAGTATCGCTTTTGAAACCATCCAACACAAGTTGTATTGAACGTTCTGAAAGGCAGTTTCTATTCGAATTTTGAAGAGGCTCATCGACACAAAAGCTCATATTTTCGATAAGAGAACTTGATGCCAAACTCTATCAAATCCCTTAGAAATATCAAGTGTAATAATCTTACTTTCTAAAAATGTAAAGATTGGATCCACATCCACTTTTCGGTGAGATAAGCCATCAAGTCACCAGTGAACCTTTTGCTACGAAAGCCGTACTGTCCCTCATTAACAAGCTTTCGTTCCTCAAGATATTTCAATAGTTGACGGTTTGTTATCGTTTTCATGACCATGGAAAGAAAGAAAAGACTTTAATGCAATTGGACGCTAAATGGCAGGGAGGATAATTCGCTTTTTTTGGGCAAGAGCTTGACAAATCGAGACTGTTTCATTGAATAATCTACATTCTTAGGCTCGCGAGGGGCTAATACACCGTATAGATATGTAGAGTTAGCTTAGTTAAGCTTTGGCGATATTGAGACATTGAAAACGAGAATTATGACCGATGACGTTTCGTGGTTTGAAAAAATCAGTGAGGTCTCATAGACCTATCTTTGTTTAAAGTGTCTATTGACAAAAAGGACTATTTTTATCCAATATCTCGGGGCACAAGCATTTCCTTAGCGTTTGTTTATAAAATGCTTATCCAACATTTAAGCGATGTTTTTGAAAATTCTAACTACTATTATTATAATTATTTGCTTTTCATCTTCATACGAAGCCGTCAGGCAATCCTGTCAAGTATTCTCTGGCTATACACCAGCAATTTTAAATCTATGCTCATATTGGTAGCATTAGCTTCCAAAATATTTACTAACTCTTTGACTACAATGTTCATGTGCGATTCAATTTATATTTAACTCGTAATCAACCATGACAGATGCTTGATGCGAGTCTCATTGTTTTTTGATAGGAAAAAGAACTAGCTGCTGTTTGAAATCACTCAAATTGAAATTTATGTATCCATCTGTCCGAAAAACATCTCATAGATTTCAATAGAAAATTTTAAATTGTATCTAAAAGACATCCGTTGTCTTTGGGTCAATTAAGAGGCCAAATATTGTGGTGTACGAATTCTGCAAATCACGATAAATTTCAATTAAAGCTAAACGCAATCTTAAAACGCTCATCTGTCAAATATGTCGCTTTCAATTTAGAAACCATTTGAGTCCAACGTATTAAATATTTGAAACAATACAAAACAAATGTTTGAAAAGTCTTCATGCTCCCATTTTGTAAAATTCGTATCCGCCCTATATAACTATTCCTCGAAACCGATGTGACAACAAATTGCTTCTGTCGGCGTCATGTCAATGAAGTCATCATTGCTTTGATATATCACAATAAATTCATAGCGAAAAGCTTTTAAACAATGCAAAATCATCATATCTTGTCTTGGAAACTAATTTGTTTAAAACACAGCTCTGCTTTGACTTCTGATTCTAGGCTTAAATTTGTTTTAATAAAGCATTCCCAACGAGTTTTTCATAGTTCACCCAATGAAGCTCAATTGAAACTCAATTTAAAGCCCGCAATTTCACCTCATAAGCATGACCAAAGTGGCCTAATTTAAATAAAGACACAGGACAATATGGGAATCAATTTAGGATGCTATTCAATTCAAACAATTCTCCCGGACTTATTTCACATAAAATTATATAATTCTCGGTCCTCGGACCAATAAATGTTTCTATCGATGGAAAGTTCAAAAGCAAAAAGGTCGTATGTCATCCTCATCAGTATCCATACCATGTATGTTGTATGTACATATATCCCGCCTATTGAAAACGTTCTTTATTCTATCCATGAATTGTGGTGATTTGTGAAGCTTTCTCAAGGATGTAAGTAAACGCCCAAGATGTTAATATGATATCTAAATTGACCACAGGGAAGAGCGGCAAGTGATTTAATAGTTTTTCTATTTGCTACTGCTGATATGCTAGCACCATGGGAGTACATGTGTAGGTACATTCTGTATATGTATAGTTAATAGAGATGCTTCACGCATAGAAGGTCAGTCAAATATTAAGGTTCCCGTTTATCGTTTTAGGAAGTAATAGCCACCATTATGTTCGATTAGATAAGGGTTGCTTTGAGCACTTCAATTCCGAGTTCATAAGCTGTTCAGATTTTCTTCAAACATCTAGGGGATAGGCACTAAGCATGGACAACAAATGATGTGGAAAAGGCTTCCGTCCTATACTAACACGTAATTGATTGAAATTCAATATCTTTTCTACGCTGACGCTGGTCGTTTAAATGGTTTTTTTTTTTCATCTGCCTTTTTATGGTAGGTTATATTGTAGGTGTCTGTCTTCTAAGTAATTTTGTAGATTCGTTGAATTTAAAATACGTTTTTATGTAAATAACTTATTTGTCTTTACATAAATAGGTACAGTTAAACTTTTCAAAATGCTTCTTATTGAACATATTGTTGTCTTAAAAGTCTCCACTTAGTTCTCGATCTATAAAGACGGTTCCAAAACAAGCGATGATGTTCTCTGATCAACCTCCCATAAAACGATCCAAAAAACTTCCAAACGCTTGCAATCTCTCTCGAACCAGTCAAATGGCCGTCAAATCAGTCGGCGCTGTTTCCATGAACTCAGCAACCTCCCTTAGATGTCGCCTATCTCTCAAGGTCGACAGGTCGAACAGATCGCAATACGTATTTACGTTTTTTAGCTGCCGGGGACACAGAGGTATCCTAGGTAACTGCAAAGCTGATGAACTCTGCAGAAATGGGACCGGCTTGCCAATTTCAATCAGCAGGTTGAACATGGGTATACCAATCGCTCCACGCAAACTCATGCTAAAGCAAGATTCTATGGATAAAACAACAAACAACAGGTGGAGCAATACCATTTCTTGTGTGGCAACAAAGCAGATATGGCCAACGCTAGATCTAAAACGCTCAAGACACTTACTATCCACAACCAGATTGCAAATTGGCTTCATAATCAACGTCATCACCGGACATTGCCTAATAGGTAGACTCACCATCAATCTCAGCGTTGCTTCAAATGACTTGTACTGCTTTGATGAGGAGGAAGAAGAGACAATCCCACATCTACTCTGTTCATGTCCTGCACACTCCCTCTCTGCATCTAAGAGAATACTTCCTTGATGATCCTAGCGATCTGGTGAACACAGAAACCCTTCAAATCTATCGCTTTATTAAAGGCTCCAAATGGTTTAGTGTTTGCTGTTCTCCTGACAGCCTTTTAAGTCTATACCTTGCAATATCTTTCAAGCTAATATTCTCCTAGTTACTGAAGGCGCGAAACATCTTCCAACATTTGAGAAAACGGATGTCTGTTTAGGCATACAGAGGCCCGTTTATAGTATCTTGATTGGAAGAATAATGCCACAATAGGGTGAACTCCTCAACGCATCAACCACCGTCATTTTCTATGGAACCCGGTCCCAGGACAACATTTACTTTGCTATGAGCATTGTGATCTTAGAGTGATTGCAGCTGTCCCACTATATAGCTTCACTTGTAGGGTGATTTTTTAAGAGGTTTAGAACTTTTTTTTTAAAAAAACACAAAAAATTTGAAAAAATGAATGAAATATTTATTTGAATCGATAGTTTGAACCTTGCAATTTAATGTTTAAAGATAATTTCATGCAAATGTTGACCGCAGCTGCGTCTCAGGTAGCCCATCCGCTGAGTCCAACATACTCTTTCACACATATCGGCCGGTATCTCACGATTCACGAATGAATGCATGGATGTTGGCTTCCCCATGACGTACCCATTCAACCAAAAATGAGCCTCATCGCTGGTCGAGAATGCCGACCATAAAATGGAAGCAGCGCGCGATGAACATTTCGAACCGAGCACGAATTTTGATAGTAAAATTCAATAATTTGCAAGCTTTGTTCATTTGTAAGACAATCCATGGTTTAATTGCAAACCAAACTGAAGCTGTTTGACAGTGACACAAGGTACTAAACACACGTCAGCTGTAAAAACCAGTGTTGCCAAAACCAAACCAGCTAAACCCGTTAGTTCATATGTGATCATAAGAGGATCCCAAAAGAACAGAGCTCTTCAGGTTGGGCTTGCATAGTTGGCCACCCAAAAAAAAAGGCTTTCAAGAAGGTGGCAAACTCTCATGCAAATTCTTTACCATCATATTTGAAAAGATTGTGCAAAAATCAAACGTTAACACCAGAGGCATAATATTTCAAATGGCTACACAACTATTCTATTACGCAAAAGATATCAATGTAAAGGGACGAAGTAAGCGCCATAGGTAATTTTGCGAGCGTTGGAACCGAAGTAGCAAGCATGGGTTTAATAGTTAATGGGCACGTTCAAGAACCTATCGGATAGCCTATCTCGGATAGCTCGGATAGTATTGTAACGTGCGCTTAGTTCGCAAAAAAATAAAACTCTACCTTTCAATTTAATTCCACCACTTTATTCAGTATCTACTTTCGATATACACTTTATTTGAACTCAACTCGACTTTTGGACTATCACTTGTCCTTACTCTTAACTTTATCACTCTATAAACAAGACTGCCCTCTGGTTGCCTCGGGCGGGCTATTTATATCGAATGACATGCCATCTAGAACTCTCCAGTAACTTCTACATTGTCTCCACATTTGCTGTCTACTCTCTGTCTGTCTGTCTCTCTATACACTCACACACACTGGCTTACAAGCAACGCCTGTCATTTATACCATTCCATTAAAGTGTTGCCAGTTGTGTTTTCGGTTGAACGTTTTTCGATTAGGAAAATTGGTATAAAATGTTGGGTTCACGTTACACTGCCCCCTCCTTAGGATTGTTCGTCCCGAATAATTCCATTTGCAGCCTCGCCACTATATCGATGCAGCCGGTCACAATGAACTACTTTTAACTTGCCTCTAAGTCCTCTTTGGATGCGGTAAACCACGTCGTTAATCCTCGTGACAACAGTATAAGGACCTTCCCAGTTTTGCTGAAGTTTCGGTGACAATCCCTTTTGACGATGAGGATTATAAAGCCACACACGTTCTCCTGCTTGGAATCCTGCCGTTCTCGCTTTTGTGTCATACCGAGTCTTCATCCGGTCGCCATACACTGTGGCCCATGTCCCTGTTCTATTAGGTCTATCTGTCAGCCTACCCACCTCTATGTTTGAATCACAGACATAACAATTTCGGAACCACTTCTCCACGTCACCTCTAACATGCAGCCAGTAAAAGCGTTTTCGCACATTCTCCAGCGTCTTGTTGACTCCCAGGTGGCTTCCTGTAGGGCTTCTATGCATCTTTTGTAAAACCTCTTTGATTTTCGATTGAGGAACAATAAGCTGCATTACAAAGGATTTACCGTCAGGAGATTCCCATTTGCGCTGCAGTACGCCTTCTTGCACGCGAAGCGAGTCCCACTGTGCCCAATAGGCTTTGACAACAGGGCTTTGGTCAGAAATGTCATTCCAGACAGGTTTTGTGTTGTTCTCTTTCCATTTGAGAATCGGTCCGATGTCTGGATCCTTCTTTTGAGCAGATCTCAATTCTTCCTTGTTCCATCCGAATATGGGTTCCACTCTCATCCGCTGAGTCTTGGTCTCTACTTTCCGCCAGCAATTCCATTGGGGGTTTTCTACCTGATGACCAATTCGGTATTGATAAGTCTGCGGTCTTACTCTACAGCTCGCGGATTGATTTTCTTGGACTTCACAACGTCGACAAGCAGTTTCAGTTTTAATTGGTGGCAACCGGCATTGTCGCTGTAAGTGCCCCGTCTTATTACAATTCCAACATCTGGCAAGTCCGTTCCGCTGGTTCCTTTGTAGCTTAATTCCTGGGCATGATCCAGCCTCGAATATGGCTTCTCTTTGACAATGTACCATTTGAGAAGCTTGCTCAGATGCTTCCATCATTAATGCAAACTCTAGAGTCTCAGAAAGAGTTTGTGTTCTAGCAGTTCGCACAGATCTCTGAAGATGTTTGTCAGAAATGGCACGAACGAAGGACTCAACAGCCAGATGGTTGATGATTTCTTCTCCAGCATCCGGGTATGCCAGGTGAGCCAGTCTTTCGACGTCTGCTTGGAGCTGCTGTAGACTTTCACCCCTTTTCTGGACTCTGCTATTGAGTTGGACTCGGAAGACTTCTTTCAAGTGGCTATCACCAAACCGTTTATCTATAGCTGCCACGAGAGAACTGAAATCGTAGCTCTTACCAGCTGGAACAGTTTGAAGTAATTCAGCTGCTGGTCCTCTAAGAGCAAGAGTCAGTGCTATGTATTTGTCTTCGTCATCCCAGCCATTTGCTGTCGCAGCTGCCTCGAATTGTCTCCTGTAAACTGACCAAGACGACTGTCCGTCGAATGTTGGTGGTTGTACTTCTCTTTGCTTTAGACAATCTCCACAAGTTTTCCGTAGCTCCATTTTCCGCATCTGGTCTAGTTCTTTAGCCATGTTTTCGATTCGTTTCTCTAAAGTGGCAAACTGACTTTCGCATTGACTCTCAAGCTTGGAAAATCGTTTCTCAACACATTCAATGCGTTTTTCTAGGGCACATACATTTTTCTCAATGTTACCCAATTTACCTTCTAGAATGTTTTTCTGACCTTCCAAAACATTCTGTTGCGCCTCAAGTCTTTCGAGAATATTCTGCTGTTCTTTCTTTTGTTCGTTTCGTTGTGCTTCCAGTTTTTCGAGAGCATTCTGCTGTTCCTTCTTTCGCTCGTTTTGTTGCTCTTCAATCAGCTTCTTTTGCTGTACTTCAAGCCGTTCGAGAACATTCTGCTGTTCCTTCTTTTGCTCGTTTCGTTGCTCTTCAATCATTTTCTTTTGTTCGTTTCTTTGTTCTAATAAAAGCTTCATTATGCTAGAAAAATCTACATTTTCACTTACTTCCTCTTCTTCCACTTCTGTTTCAAAAACAAAAGTGTTTACGTCTTCTCCTTGCTGTTCCAAATAGTTACGCAAGCGCAGGACGAGCTCATTTTTCGATCCCGCTCTAGAAAGATTTCGCTTACCTAACTCACTTTTAAGCTCAATGCAGTTGAGCTCTTCTAACAACTTACCCATTTTCACTGTATAATTACTATTTTTCTTTTTACTTTTTTTTCACACTTTACTTCAAATAAGTTTTATTTACACTTCTGACACCAATGTTACGTGCGCTTAGTTCGCAAAAAAATAAAACTCTACCTTTCAATTTAATTCCACCACTTTATTCAGTATCTACTTTCGATATACACTTTATTTGAACTCAACTCGACTTTTGGACTATCACTTGTCCTTACTCTTAACTTTATCACTCTATAAACAAGACTGCCCTCTGGTTGCCTCGGGCGGGCTATTTATATCGAATGACATGCCATCTAGAACTCTCCAGTAACTTCTACATTGTCTCCACATTTGCTGTCTACTCTCTGTCTGTCTGTCTCTCTATACACTCACACACACTGGCTTACAAGCAACGCCTGTCATTTATACCATTCCATTAAAGTGTTGCCAGTTGTGTTTTCGGTTGAACGTTTTTCGATTAGGAAAATTGGTATAAAATGTTGGGTTCACGTTACAGTATCTTAGATACATTTCTGGACGATTCAGATATCTTTTTCCAGATTGCTGCAACAACAGCTGTGAAATATTCAAATTCGACTTTTGAAAACAGAAAAACATTCTAAATATCTTTGCTAGACGATTACACTTTATTTTTTTTTTTCGATTTCCCATGCATTTTAAAAGACTGTAATGGTTAAATAAATGCACACCAAAACAAAAAATCAACATGAAAAGAAATAAAAATAAAATTTCCATCAGCTGATCACTTGAATAGAAAGGTATTCCAAAAATACTCGAATACCTTTACATAGCTTTTTAGTAGAAATGGGTTTGTGACACTGCTCAACGTTTTAACACGTAAAAAACAACAAAAAGCTATCCGGATACGATTGTTGAACGCCCCGAATGAGGGCAAAATGAAGTAGGCATATCATGTCATCAAAGAAGGACAGAAAACATTGCAAAACTTTTCAAAACGTCACAATTGACAGAAATAACTTCTAGGTAGTACTGTACAAAATTTCGTCAATCTAGGATCAGCTATAAGAAACGGAAATTAGCATCAGTTTGGAAATCAAACGGAGAATTACTCTTGCCAACCGCTGATTCTACGGGTAAAAAGGCAATTGAGACACATAATCCTCTCTAGAAAAATTAAAGTAACCTTTTATTACTCTTTGATCATCCTAGTCATGCTATACGGGACGGAAGAATAGACCATATCTAACGAGAAGACTCTAAGTCGTTTTTAGAAAAAAATATACTGATATGGTACGTGAAGACAATGTGTGAGCGAAATGGGCATAGCTAGAATAGTTGGTTGAGTCCCGGATTCACCCAGAACCAAGTAAGTAAATAAGTAAGTACTTACATGCATTTTTACTTTTTCTTACAAACATCTTAAAACTTTTTTGTGTGCCTGTTTCTTTATGTCCATTTCAATTGGACGAAAAGCACCGTCCAGGAGCGTCTAGAAGCATTCTCAAAACGTTCCATTGATGCAAAAAGAACGCTTCTCATGATTCTGAGACGCAAATTTTAGTTCGGATTACACCGACACTTCTAAAATTCACTGCAATCACACGCAGTGAATTTGTTTCGGTGTCGCTGTCGGTGTAATCCGAACTAAAGTTTGCGTCTTATGCGGCATATACACTGTTCAAATGCTTGACCAGCATGTAAGAGTGTATTAGTGAAAAAAACTCACGTATGCATTGTGTGTATGCTGGAAGCAAAATCAAATCGTTTTGATTTTCGTTCAATCAGGCTTCAATCATTGAAGAGTGTAGATGCGAGATTGAATGCTTGATCCAGCATACATTTCGTAAAGACACCGCAAAGCTAACATTGTAGTCACAGAGCGCGAAGTTTAATGGGGAAAACAACAACAACACCAACAATGATTGAAGACTCAAGCTTGAAGTGTGTATATCCAAAGTAAAATAGAATTTACTAATACACTCTCACATGCTGTTCAAGCATTTGAACAGTGTATATGCCGCATTAGAAGGTTACGGCAATCATCTAACTAATGAGCCCAATTGCCGTACCTGGGCGAGACGCAATATGGAGTTGAGGTGATCTTTTCGATCAATCGATTCAAGATAAATTTTTAAAAAAAAAATTTTTTCTTTTCTTTTTAAAAATGCTCTGTAATAATTCAATATCTGGAATTTTTTGAAAAGTAGGATTTTAATATTTAACAGCTGTTGTCGGCACCAATCTCGAAAAGGATATCTGAATCGTTCAAAAAGGTACCTAAGATATGGATATCCGGGATAGCCTTTCCGAAGGTTCCTGAATGTGCTTATAATTTTTGCTGTTTTAGAAACTCAGTGAAGCTGCATATATTTCTATATTATCGAAAATATAAAAAGGGAAATTGTAAAAATAACATTGAAAAGGAAAAAAAAAATTTTTTATTATTATTTGCCAAAAATTTGCTTTGCATGCTCTGTACGTCCATTGTGCAGCACATTCTTTGAACCTTCCTTATCTATTTCCAGCAAAATACCAGCCATTAGAGATTTAGTTTACAACTATTTCAATACACCGAAAAGAAAAGATGTGCTACAAAAAACAATAAGAGAAAGCGGCTAAATCTGACGCGGGGACCTATTTCCGTTTGTGTTCGAGACTCGTAACCAAATAAGAACATTGGAAAGTGACGCAAAGAACTTAAAAAACCCTATGGATTTCGAGTTATAGATTAGTTTAAGGTTATAAGTATGGTTTACCAACTCTCGTTGCCATTAAGTCGTGAGTTTCAAAGAGTGAATTCAGACTTAGTCGAAGCTATGGATCTCGCCAAAGATTTTAGGGATCAACTAAAAATTAAACGGGCAGAAGACCACTCATTTTCAAAAGTGTTTGAAGATGCGATAAAAAAATAGCTGAAGTCCTTGACATTGACGTTAAGCATAAGAGAGTAGTGAACCAACAAAATTATCGTTCGAACCCTTTTATTCAAAGTGCAGAAGAATATTTTCGTGTCCCTGTTTTCAATCCTTTTCCCGATTTCTATGTAACGGACCTTGGAGAAAAATTTACAAACCATGAAAAAATGTTAGGGTTTTAGGTTCTTTTATAAGGATTCTTCGTCTGAAATATACAAAGCAGCTAGAAAATTTAATAAAACTGTTAAGTTTTACCAAACATATTTGGCTGCCGAACCATCTTTTGTTCTTGAAGAATTAAAAACTTGGAAGAGATACTTGATCCGGAGGAATAATACTTCCTCTAAGAATTCATTGGAAGCGCTCGATAGCAGCTCCGAAGAAAGTTTTCTCAATATATATATTTTATTAAAGATATTAGCTACATTGCCGGTATCAACTTCAACTCCCGAAAGAACATTCTCCAGTTTAAAGAGAATAAAAACAATACAAAGGCCCTTATTGCGAGTGTCGTTTGTCACAGAAACAGAAATCCTTGTCGATAGAGATACGCAATACCAAAAGGAAAACTTGTCGAAGCTTTCGACCCTTGTCGCATCGAATGCTATGCGACGCGACACTCGCAATGTGTATTTTAATAACAGTGTGATTAGCTTTGGATGTTTACTTGTTTGCAGGATCATTTGAATGGTTTGGCTGCTCTAGCTATTCATCGCGAAATACAAATAACAGCAGACGATGTTATAAGTGTTTTATCCAAAAGGAACAAAAAAATGAATTTTATTTTGTGATTTATTTTTTAAATTAATATTGTTTTACTTATTATATCAATATTTATTTTAGTTCTTATTATCTTTAAAAATATAATTTCTTATGGCATAAATAATTGATTCAATGAAATCTTGTTATTTGTTTTTTTTATTAATAATATTTTTAAAAAATGAGCGAACTAGATCTCTGCAGTTAGGCCTGCTAAATTTGATATTAGCTTGTGATTTTAATTACTTGTTAGTCAATATTAATAACTTCTTTTCTTTTTATTTGTTCTACATAAAAATTTTCTTACGCATCTCTATTCGAAGCACACTTACTTAAAGTCGAATATTTTTATAAAAAATTAAATAAGAATAATTAAATAACAAAAAAACTTATTGCTTGAACTTGGCAGTACTTTGGCTGAGTAGATATGTATGCTGTCTACTCCCCACTAGGTGGAAGCAAAAGCAATTGTGCTGTGGCGGTCGTAAACTTGACTACCACGAACCTACCGTCGAGTAGACAGAGAGAAATACTTTTACTTGTTTTTATTATACATTCATCCTTTTCCATTTTATATTTTGTACCTTTTCCCTTCTCCTTACTGATGTGAATTTAGAATTCCGTTATTTTATATACTGTTTCTTATTCAATTTTTGGCTTCCCGAAAGTGTGCATCTTAGAAATAGTTCGCTGCAATAAATTCATTTAAAATAGTAAATAATCTGTCAGATCGTTTTATTTGTACTACAGTGCTCGTGGAAGCGACCCCAATGATTTCATCACAATTTGAAAAGTCAAAACAAAATCAAAGAAAGCATAAACAAAAACAAACCATACCAACGTACTACATAACCCGATGCAATCATGAAATTATTATCTATAAATTCGATTGCTCTAAACAATATCTCAACAGTTTTGATCATAAGTTAATTTTGTGAAGTGTTTCTTGCAATGACTAGATTTCAGCATGACGTAATTCTTCCTGAAACTTATAACGCCCCATCAGAGGAAGAAAACATTCTAAAGTTCTGGCACAAGGAAAAAATTTTTGAAAAAATCTTAAGCTCGCGTGAAGAAAAAAATGAAGGTAAATTTACTTTTCACAGTGCACCAGTGTATCCAACTGGTCACCCACATTCTGGACACATTCTTAACCAAGTGATTAAAGACGTTTTTCGGCGATATGGACATCAAAAAAACCTGAAGGTGGAAGGCAGATTCGATTGGAATTGCCATGGACTTCCTGTCGAACACGAAGTGGACAAGCTACTGAAAATCAAACATCAAAAAGATTTGCACAAAATTGGAGTGAAAGTGTATAACGATGAGTGTCGTGAATTTGTCAAAAAGTGGTCTGTAGAATGGAAGCCTGTTTTTGAAAGGTTTGGAAACTTCATTGATAGTAATCCAGAGTACTGCACATCAAGTACTATGCACATCGAAAACATTTGGCGTGTGTTCAAAGAGCTTTACGACAAAGATCTTGTGTATAAGGACAACAAACCGTTACCATACTGTAACGGATGTTTCACCCATCTCTCTTACTTTGAAAGTGAAAAAAACTTGAAAGAGCTGGTGGAGCCTGGCGTAACAGTGGCCTTAAATATTGTTGATTCGACAGAAAAACTGCTTATTTGGACATCAAATCCTTGGGCTTTAGTATTTCAAACACCCCTATGCGTCAATCCCAAGGAGGAATATGTAAAAATAGAAGTGAAAGATCAAACTTACATTCTATCCAAAACTCATCTCAAAATGTTGTACAAAAATCCATCTGAATACAAAATCCTAGAAGAATTTTCAGGAGAGAAACTTCATGACCTGAAGTGTGAACCTTTACTTGATGAAATTCCTGTGAGTACAGGATTTCAGGTATGCGGCGAAACGATGCCAACCGTAAATGGGGTTGGAATTGTACCTTCAGAAGACCTTCTAATGGAAACACTCAAAGAACGGGGGCAAATCCTACAAACTGACGAAGTCAAATATAAAAAATCTTTTTGCTGGAAATCAGATACTCCCCTTGTAAATAGAGCTGTGCAATCGTGGTTCATAAGAGTCGAGAAAATTGTTGACAAACTTAAGGAAAACATAACATTAGTCAACTGGCTTCCGGAACATGCTATATCAAAGGAACATTTCATAAGATGGATAAATGAACACCCGGTCGATTGGGCTGTTAGTCGTAGTAGATATTGGGGTACACCTGTTCCAATTTGGATATCACCGTCTGGAGACGAAGTGGTGTGCGTTGGAAGTCTAAATGAACTCAAACAGCTGTCGGGAAAGAACATAATACCCGATTTACACAAAGAGATCTTGGATTGGATTGTAATTCCATCAAAAACGTTAGGTAATCCGCCACTTCGTAGAGTCCCTGATGTTTTCGACTGCTGGTTTGAGTCAAGTGCCTTGCCTTTTGTCCGCAACTCTGACCAAGTCGATTTTGTTACTGAAGCTATCGAAGAAAAAAGTGGGTGGTTTTACACAACTTTAGTCCTAGCTGCAGCTTTGTCTCAACCTCCGCCATTCCGAAATGTGGTTGCCCATGGATTGACTTTGGAGTCGAATGGATCTAAAGTTTCTAAACGTAAATACAATCGCAACGATCCAATGAAGCTTTGTGAAAAGTATGGAGTCGATGCTGTAAGGCTCTGTATGCTACATTCATCACATGCTGACTTTATTTTTAAAGAAGAAGGTGTGGCAGAAATGGCAGAGACAGTCGTTCAGACGTTGTACAAGAGTTTCTTGCGTTGCACCCGGCAACTTGGTAGCCCTTCTTGGGTCAACTATGGCTACATGACAGATTGGTATTGTGAAAATAGAAATGTTATGGATAGTTGGATTCTATCGTTAACAGAATCGCTCCTTAAGTTCTACGACGAAGAGATGAAAGCATACCGCGTGCACACATTCATTTCAAAAGTTGTTGCACTCCTCAAACAAATCGAACAGTGGTACATTCCAATTCGTTGTCCTGAACTAATTCAAAATCCTGATGTGAAAGAAACGTATTCAAACTCGTTATCTTGCCATCCCACCTCTATAATTTTATTCAATGTGATTTATAGACTTTGTTTAGTTTTGGCACCAGTTGCTCCTTTCGTGACGGAATACATTTATTTGGTTTTGAGGAGGTGGATGGTTTGCTATCGCCGTTCGGAATCTCTACACGACGCACTTCTTTTGAATCACGATGAAAAATTAATACGAGCAGATGTTGAATTGGCAGTCAGTAGAATGCAGATTATTGTTGAACTGGTGTGCGCCTTGAGGAGACATCACACCGTTCCCATTCAATACAAGATACATGAAATAGTCATTGTTCACCACAACAAGGATTATCGAAACAATATTGATTTGGCTAAAGATGAATTCACTAAAATATTAAATTCACGAAACATAAGGACATCTAACAATCACCATGAATTCGGAGTTACTTTGAAAGTTGAATTCAAAAACAGTTCTGCTTCAAGTGAAAGTCAGAAAATTTTACAAAACATTGAACAAACTCAACTGGAGTCACTCCTGGATGGAGAAGAAGTTGAGGAAATTGAAATCGATTTGGAAGATCTTGAGGTATCTTATTGTATTCCGGAGGAGGTGGATAAATTTCATGCTCTCGTTATTAGCGGAGACCTTGTTGTTGTAATGAAAATGAATAAGGAACTGTTTTTCTATGAAGAAGGAACCCTAAAAAAACTCATCAAGCAGCTACGCACAGTGAAAAAGAAAAATTTTTACTATCCAAGCGACCATTTGGTAATTTATTACGAAACGAGTGAAGAATGTCTGAAGAATTTGATAATTAAAAATCAAAAGCATTTGAATGAGGAAGCCAAATGTGATCTGCGACATCGGGAAAAAGGTTCCAAAGTAGAAAAAGATTTCATTGAACAGAGTCTGGATGTAAAGGGAATGTTGATGAAAGTGTTTTTTGTTTGTTTAACTAAATAAATTTTTATACAGTTTTTTAAATGCTCTTTTAATTCTACAGTTGTTGGAAAAGTGTTGTGCTCTTGACATAAAATAGATTGAATCTCTGCCTGTTACGTCGGGGTTCGAGTCTCAGACACATAAAAATTTTTTTCAGAAGTATCGCCTTTTGTCAGGAATTGGCAAGTCTTTCGAGAGTAAAAACAATGCCCTAAAAACGGCTTTCTAAATTAGTAAAAAAAAAAAGACCAAAAAATTGTAGGTCCTTGAAACGCGTTAGGCCTCGAGGGAACCGAACTTTGCTGCGCCACTATTTTTATTTATTTTTATTTTATTTGTTGGAAGAGTAAAAAATAAATGACAAAATCTTCGATTGAGCCTCGAGGGCCTAGGTTATTACTCTGATGTCGAATTCCTTTCAACAAAAAAAATCGACTGCAGTCGACTGCAGTCAATTTTTTTTTCAATGGAATTCATTTAAGAGGAAAAAAAAATCGACTGCAGTCGATCTCTTTTTTGAGACGGATTTGCACACAGATTTTCACACACACAACAATTTTGACAGATCGAAAACGGCAAACAAAAACATCGGCATATGAAAAAAATTAAAGGAAGCAGAATTGTTTTGTATTTAGTTGTGAATTTGAAAAACATTTGATGAAAAAAAATATAAAAATTGTGTGCTTAACAATATGAATGTAATTGTTTTATTCCGTGGTGCTTGTTTTTCTTCATTAGTCAGTTGGACACCCACACACTCATAAAAAAAAGAATCGCTACTTTTTTAATTTCCTAAATGCCCAAAAAAGAATCGAATTTAGTAGCGACTGCAGTCGACTGCAAATTGGTGAAAGGAAATCGACATAAGACAACACTTTTGGTTGAGGGAGAAATACGAGATTTCGGTCGCGGAATGTTAGGGAAACTTAAAAATAGTCAGGGCAAATATTTCAAAATATAAAAAAGCTTTTTACAAATATGTAAATTGATAAATAAATATTTTTGTAAATTTTTCTATTGTCAAATAAAAATCTCGATCTAATTTAAAAAAAAAAATCTAATCCATACCGATTGCGATACCTTGCGAATAATCTCCAGTTTAATCAAAGCGTTAGAGGTACCTTTCCTTCGAATGCACTAACGCAAGGTCATAGTTTTCGTCTCTATTCACTCCAAGGACGGGACCAACAAATTTTTTTTTTTTTTTTTGAAACCACTTACATGTTTTGCGCTATATAGCACCACTGGGAAAATGGTCGGGGTTTCATATTAGGTTTGTTCGTTGAAGCCCTAGGGTCACCCTGGGATCGCCACAAAGCGTTTTTTGAGAAACCTAAAGTCGCTCTGAATGTCAAATTGAGTGTTTTTTGAGCCCCCTCGTTTCTGAAACAAAAGTGCATGATATGTCATTCAGCAGGAAACATCCCAAAGGCGTATCTTTACTTTTCATTTTTGGATGGAGATTACAAAAAGAACATTAAAAAGCTCGAGCCCAAACTTTTTCCCGGGCTTTTTCCCAAACCCTACCCAGGAAGTAAAGAAACAGATCTAATGCGTCTGCAAACCTCCTGGTTTTGGATTGTTTCATATAGGTATTAGACCAACCAAATGCAGATTTCGTTGCATGGCCTACTTTCCATTTCTTCAAATATTTTTAAAATTTACTGTCTTCAATTGGCACATCCTTTTCGAAAACGAGTGGTTCGTAAAAACTCCATTTAGTTGAAAATCCAAGCCAAGAAAAGACAAGTATGTAATATTTTAGCCATAACCGGCCAGAATGAAGCTTGAAAATAATTTATTAAGAATATTCCATTATGTGTGTAACAGTATTTTTGTAAGATGTATTAGCTTAGAAATTATCTTCATTGAGGATGTACTCATCCCGAATTTTATTCAACTTTACCATCAAATCAGCAATTGTGAACTCTCCGTGGACCTTGTTGTCGCGAGTGCGGACATTCGCTGTTCCTTTAGAGCGCTCTTTCTCGCCAACCACTAAGATGAAATTGAACTGTGCCAACTGAGCATTGCGAATCTTTTTGTTCATTGTATCGCCATCATCGAGATCTGCTTCAGCCATGAAGCCAGCTTCGTGTAACTGGTTCTTAACTGATTGAGCATATTCATCAAACTGGGGACCCACTGGGACAACCATTACCTGCCTGGGCGACAGCCAGAATGGCCATTTGCCGGCATAGTTTTCTGTGAGTATAGCAATCATACGTTCAACTGATCCGAGAATTGCTCGGTGAATGATGACGGGACGCTTCTTTTCACCAGACTCTGCGATGTAGTTTAAGTTAAAACGAATAGGAAGCTGGAAATCCAACTGGATTGTTGCGCACTGATGTGCCCTCTTTAAAGCATCGTGAATGGTAATATCAATTTTAGGCCCATAAAATGCACCATCGCCCGGATTCTCTTTCCATGGCAAACCGAATTCATCTAAGGATTCAGCAAGAGCTTTTTCTGCCTCGTTCCACTGTTCCAGCTCACCAAGGTACTTCTCTGGCCTTGTGGACAGTACCAAGTTGAAGGAGAAACCAAAAATTGTGTAAATGCTACGTAGAAAATCAAGTGCGCCCTTCATTTCACTTTTTATGTGCTCAGGGGCACAGAAAATATGTGCATCGTCTTGTTGGAAACGACGTACTCTAGTTAACCCGGTTAGAGCTCCAGACAACTCATTCCGATGCAAGACACCAAAATCAGCCATACGAAGGGGAAGCTCTCTCCAAGAGCGATTCCTTGTGTCGAAAATCAAACAATGACCAGGACAGTTCATCGGCTTCAAAGCGAAAGTCTCTTTCTCAGACTCAAATGAGAACATATTATCGGCATAATGTTCCCAATGTCCAGACACTTGCCACAGCTTGGAATTGTACATGTTAGGAGAGATCACTTCTTGGAAACCACGCTTTCTATACTCGCTTTTCATTAAATTCATCAGAGTATTGTAGATATGTGCTCCACGTGGTTGGAAAAAACACGATCCTGGTGACAACTCATGGAAAAAGAACAGCTCTTGTTCGCGTCCAATTTTTCTATGATCACGCTTAGCTGCTTCTTCTTGAAGCTTTTCCCATTCCTTGAGTTGTTTTGAGTCGGGGAATGAAATGCCATACACCCGTTGCAACGTCTCAGCATCAGCTTTACCCTCCCAGTAAGTAGAAGAATTTTTAGTAATCTTCAATGCCTTCACCTTTCCCGTGTGACGAACGTGGGGACCACGGCACAAATCAATCAATGGTCCGCACTTGTATACTGTCGTGGTTTCTGTATCTACTTTTTCGTTAAGAATACGAACCTTAAATTCGTTATACTTGAACATCTCCAACAAGTCCGATTTTTTCATCTCTAGTCGCTCAAAAGGTTGCTTTTCTTTGACAATCTGCTTTACAATGTTCTCCATTACTGGGTAGTCGTTGGTGGAGATGCCATCTCCTTCAATGAACATGTCATAGTAAAAGCCATCGGCTATTGGTGGTCCATAGCAAAGGTGTCCACCATACACGCGTTCCATAGCCTCACCAACAATATGCGCTGAACTATGCCAGAAAACTGCCTGCGCTTCTGGGTCATCAAATTTAAGTAATTGTAAAGAGCAGTCTCCTTCCAAGACACGATCCAGATCCCAAAGAATACCGTTGACTTTGGAAATGACCGTATTGTCGGCCAAACCTTGAGATATACCTTTTGCTACATCATACGGAGTTGTCTCCCATGCCTTTGCTTCGACTTCCTTGCCATCCGGAAGTGTTACTTTAATTGGTGACCTGGCCTTCGCTGCAATTTCATCTGCGTATTCCTTTTTACATTTCTCCCAGAATTGATTTCTCTCTTCGATATATGCCGGCCAAGGGTTCAGCTCTTTAATTTTAGACGAATCACCAGCACCGGCTGCAGCGTTCTTTTGTTTTTCTTTCTTCATTTTCGATGCCTGAAACGAAAAAGTTTTGTTTCAGCCAAAAGTTGGGTTAAACACAGGTTAAGGTAAGATTTGATTCGGTTATGACTAAAATTGATTGATGTTGTTGGTTTTATTGGTTTTTCATGCTATGTACATACTAAATAGTCATACATAGGTACACTTAAAAGAGTTTGTATGATGAAATCTTAAGGTATATCCAAACAAGCCAACAAGGTAAAGAAAAAGATAGAAAAAAGCACACGTGTTTCGATTTTTCCCACAGACCAATGTTGCGTAGCACCTCCACTGGTTATATATTCTTGGACGAAACACAGGTTCAAACTTAGCTAGGCGTATCACTTGAACTAAAATACTCATAACTACATGATAATTTAATGCACAACTATCAAGAATTTACAAAACGCAAATAGTGCAAGATTCTATGGAAACTCTAATGACGTCGGCGAAAGGGTGGAATGAAACGGATGATGATGATGATGACCAATCGATTCTGCAAAGTAATTCGTTTGAAAACTATTTTCTTAAACAAGCCGATTGAATTTTAAGTTCCAAACAATGAAAACAAAAAATATTTAGCTTTGTACTGATTTTTGTATTTAACAACTAACAAATTCTTAGATGAACAACAAAATAAGTAAATAATTGATTCAAACCTTAAGAGCGTGCAGATTCGCTTAACAAATGTTATGGTTTGGTTATGGAGTACGATACGAGAAACGAGAGCCAGACGCTGCCGAGTTTGCTTACGTTTACGTTTTATTGAGGAATATGAAAGTTAAAACGAAACGTCAGATTAGCCAGCTGATTTGGTCGGTTTGAGAATTTGAGGAACTGAATGTGTTGCTTTCGTTCAGCTACCTAGGATCTGGGACAGCTTGATCTTTTTTTAAACTATTTTTTTACGACATCACGCAATTGGAATGTGTAATATTTTACGATTTTAGGGAGAGAGTGGCATATCTATAGGCTGTACTTACTCGCTATTTTTTGCTATGCAAAATTGATATTTACATACTTCTAGGGGTAAATTAGACAGTGGTTAGGCCGACAGGTATGTCCAGCTTGCTGTTTTGGTTCAACGAGCAAAGTTGCTGACTATAAGAAGTTATACCCAGCAATTCAACCTACCACCAGCTTTTCACATTTAATTTATTCAGACTTGAAAGCCCTTCTCTGTCATTTTCTAGCTTAGAACGAAAACCATTAGGTACCTCGCTTGCCCTGCAACTTCCATTTGTTTACATTGTTGCTTTTGTAACACGAGATCCATCTGTGATACACGTATTAAGCTGAATATAAAGCTGTGTCAGCTAACACCACTTTATTTTGGGATTTCAAACTGGTTTTGAAAGCTGAAAATAAATGGTGTTTGTGAAGTCAGTTCGAGGGCAGATGCCGTGGTGTGTGTGTGGTTTTCCCTCTTGTTCTTTATTCCTCTAAGGTTTTCCAGGGTGTGGGGCTCTGTAACTTTTAAGACAAATACCTTCTTATAGAACCTTGTCTAGTTTCGGCATCCCTGCAAAACTAGTAAGACTATCCACGATTATTTTGTTCCGTTAATCGTCAAGGTCAAAAAAGAACTACGGGGAGATTTGATGTCTTGCTTTGTTTAAGCCAGGTGAGAACAAAATATTCACTAAAAAAACTAAGGTAACCCTTTATAAGACCTTGATGATCTTAGTCCTGCTTTACGGCGCGGAAGCGTTTACCTTATCGAAAGCGGATGAGGGAACCCTTGGCCATTTCGAAATATAGTACTCCTAGTGATCTTTGGTCCCGTATGTAAACACAATGTCTGGAGAAGAAGATACAAAGAGCTGTATGAGCTGTACCGAGGAAGACCTCATCTTAGGTGACGCAATTAAGTGGAAGAACACCTCACCCGACTGAGAGTGCTAAACTGGCGAAAACTCTCCAAAATCGAAGTCGTTTTCGAAAGATGTCGGTTAAGGCCCAGGTTCACCTTAAACTGTAATGCCCATCTAAGTAAGCACGTAAAGACCAATACACGGCCCTATCGCGGAGTTTTCTCCGCAACGCATCTTTTTTCGGAGATTCAATTTTGCTTCGAAGTAGTTGTCGTCGTAAGAATTTTTCACAAATGCGGTCCCAAAACAAAAATTTATCGGAAAATACCACGAAGCAAAATGTCCCCGATCGGAGAGAAATCCGCTCCGACGGTTACCACGATAGGGCCGACAATCTTAACTCTCTGTACTTAAAAAAACTATACGAACTCATATCCTTAAACCATCAAATCGATCTGAATTCTTAAGCATCTTTAAAATCAGGATTGGTTCCGTAAAAAACTCTGTTTTCTCCCGAAAACTTTTCAATTCAAAACATCTCATATTTTTATTTCCTTCAATGGCTAAGTTCTTTAACCTGCAATTCATACTTTATTAATGTAAAAATTTAACCAACACAGAAAAAATACCGTTTCACTTTAAATAATTCATCTGTGCAATATCTATCTATCTCTTCTCCTCTGCCCCCTTAATAAAAAGTAAATAACCAGAAAAAAATTAGTAATAAAAACGTGCATAACCAGCTCGATTACTTTATGAACTAAAATGATCTAAAAGCCGGACTGATTTATTCTTCACCAGAAACGCACGGTTTTATGTTTCTAGTCGGACTCGAAATAAAGTTCGTTCTCTGGCACTTCTAATAAAAACATTTTTCCTGACTATTGTGATATTCGGATTTTAAAAAGATGTTTTATTTTAACAGCTATTTTGACTTAACACTCCTTTTCATATGAGCTTTAATTATATCTCAACTAAAACATATAACAAAATAAACTATCATTGTCTGATACATGTATATATATAGCCTTAACCTCTGAAATCTGGATCATTTAGGTCATCATCATAGTCATCATCATCGTCGTCATCTAAAGAAAAAAAAAGTAATTCATACAAACATTAGAAGTACTATTTCCGTTGTTAAGCTTACCATGATCACGACGTTTTCTAGTATAAGCCTTCTTTGTCGCTATTGGAGCTTGATCTGTTTCACCATGGAGCAAAGAATTCCTATATAAAACCAAAGGCTGCCATTCCTCAGCTTTGCTGGATGGCATTCCAGGAGATATCCGTCTATCGAGGAAATTCAAAACCACTTTTTTGTCCTGCTTCAGTAATTTGTTATTGAACTCGTTGAGTACTTCTAAAAACAAAATACGAGTAGGTGCAGCCGACGGGTCTTCAGGAATATCATGAACTGCAAAAAGAATTCCAGCTCGATGTAAGGCAATAACAGGTTCCCGATTTTTAATTGCATCGAACCCAAACGTAAGTGCAAATCTCTTAGCCAATTCTTTTAGTTCGGTAAAATCATGAGACGATTTTGAAATGATGCCATTCTCATTTTGTTGTTGAATGTCTTTAAAAACCGCAATTAAACTCAATAAAAGAGTTAGTGAGAAGTTAACTTTGTTGATTTCTCTTGCTTTGCCCAATGTGGCCTTGATAATATCGCCGTATTCATTGTAGCACTACGAAAAATATCATTTTGTGTGAACTTAATAGTAATCAAATAAAATGAATTCAATTTGAACTTACTCTGACGTAATGTTTGAAAAGACCGGCTGCACTTTTTGTGGGAATTATATTGTAAACGATCAATTTACAATAGGATGCTAAAAAGTTCCTTTTTTTATGAAGTTCTTCGATCCGTGTTTCATCATGACACTCTATTGTTGCAAAAAAAAAAAAAACTATAGATTCAATGAACCCAAAGATAGAAATCAGAAACTTGGTACCTTCTTGTTTGAGAGAGAAGACATAGTGTTGAACAAAGTTGTTCAAAATCAACTGTTCGTCTAGAGCTGATTTGTATTCCAGCACCCTTATGTGTTCATTTTCATTTGTAGACAGTTGGTCGGAAAAGATAATGAGAAGGTCACACACTGATTGATATGCCTATAAAAAAAACTTTGAGAAACGATCCTCCCTGTCAGTATTTAAGGATGAATTTACCGATTCCTGAATTTGCTGCGTTGGTCCGTCTCGAGTGAGCTCACAACAAGAGTTCATGTATTTATGTAAATTTGTTCGAAGCTCTGCACATCCACTTTGGACACTTGAAATTTCACATTGGTTTTCCAAGTAGAACAAGCCCCAAGTCAATGAAAAGTAACACGCTTCGATGCAGTAAACCAAAGCCTCGTTTGGCAATCCGCGACCAGGGTTCTCCTTTGACTGACTCTCCTCAATGTCTTGGTACAAAGAATCGAAAAGATTCCACGGATTCAAGTTGTGACAGGAAAATAATATCGAAACAACTTTAAGGGAAATGATAATTGTGTAGATTTCATCTTCATTTGGTAGTTCTTCGCCTAAAATTTACATAAAAATAACATTTAAGTTTTTAAGCTTTTTTTCAAGTTACTTGCCCGCAATAAGATTTCGCCACTCATCAATGGCATCCTTATACTTGTTGACTGCGTGGTCGATGATATTCGATCGAGCAACATCACAACGAGTATACGTTGCACTACCTTCTGAACAGAGATATTCAAGGGTCTTAGCACAGGTCTCTAAGACATCTCTATCGGTGTGTTTCGACATAATTTGTGCCATTTTATCTAGCAACGCCTGTAAATTCGATTCTTGCCTGGAAGTTGTGTAAATATCCAACTCAAAGTATTGAGGTATGGACAGCAAATTGGTCAGTTTCTCGCTATCGGCTTGGTATTTCTCCAGCATTGGAGGAAGCGTGACTATAAAATGCTCGGTAAGTTTTGTTTTTTCATCCTGAATTGCCTTGATTTCTTTAACATTCAAGTTAATTTTACGATTGCTTGCACGACCCACTGGCGCTTCACCGGTGGCGGACTGCTTTACGCTACTAACCATTATTTCAATCAAAGTAGACTCCTGTTTGTTGTCCAACTGTTCCTCATTGGGGCCAGGTTCTTCCAGGAGCAAGTCTGTCATACATTCCCAGTCTTTTACCATAGCGTTGTTATCTATGAAGGAGTCTACCAAATAAGCGCCATGTTCATGCAGTTCTGATTCAATAAAGAATTGAACCAAGTCACGAACCAGTGGTGTATTCGGGAGACGGATTTTGCCACGTTTTGTTTTGACCTCTTCCAAATCAGTGGTCAAATGAAAAAGACGTACATTTAAAAATTCAGCTGCTGCTTGTGCAACTCCTCGATGAGAAGAATAAACCAACTCGTACACAATTTCACAATCCTTGTCGGCTAGAATGTCTGGATGGATTCTGTGGACAACAAAATTTGTATTAAAATCCTTGTCGTGTGTCGAGCAACTTACTTCAATATACTGATAACAAGTTTAACAGCATGAACAGCAACATCAAATTCTTTGTCTAGCGTCATCGCAACAATGCGATCCTTGAATTTTGATGTGAATAACTCCAGCTTTCCTTTGAGAGCGTCGCGTTCGTAAAGCGGCAGTAGAGCCTGCAGGCATCTAAGGCGCACTTCACCAACTTTGTCATGTAAGGTCCAACCGATGTACTTGAGGTAAGAATCATCCAAAAAGTTCTGAGAATAGTTGTCCATCCAAACGCCTATCTCAGACATGCAGATTGCTCTGATGTCTGGAAGGGTATCTCTGATAAATAATAGAAATTTAGCTTAAATACTTTTTTTTCATGTTTTAGTTTTAAAAGCTACCTGTATCTATGAACAAACACCGATTTAAACATATATGTAAGCATGTTCTTTATTTCGTCCATGTTTTCCTCGAGCTCAGCACGTTTTGTCATCAGAGACTCAAGCCGATCAGTTGCCCTGCGGTCTCTTGTCTAGACCAAAAACATATTTTACAAAATTTTGGCAAACATACTCATAAACAACTTACTTTAACCCTTTCGGCTTCGTATTGTTTGGCTGCATTTTCAAAATTCGACGACACCAAGAGTGCTACATCTACCAAAGCTGTCATAAGTTTCATGGCTGAAAGAAACATTTTATATAGAAATAAGATAACATCCTTGATGGTAAGATAAAAAAATTAAGAAACTTACCTGCAAGGGTAGCTGTGTGACGAAATGCGCGAACTTGCGAATCCGATAGTCCAGTGAGCAACGAAATGACGTTATCCATCAAAAATTGGTCATATATTATGGAGTACTGACATTGCTTCACCAGTGTTTGCACAAAATCGCAAAAATTCATTTTGAATTTTTTCCATTGTGCACCTGGCATAATCAATGGATATTCTCCGCTTTCCTAAAAATATCCTCGTTTTAAGACTTTTCTAATTTCAAAATATCCAACAAACCTCATCAAACTCTTCGGTCATTTTGCGAATGACTGCTGTGTGTTCCATAGGATGTGGCATATCTTCTGCAATTCTTCCCTTGCAGCCACTCGCATTGATGAAGAATTGCATCAGTGCTATTAGAGCGGTGTCTCTGTTTTGTTTATAGTTTTCAATCCAGTCGTCCACAATGCTCTATTAATAGTACACTTTCTTATTTGAATTCGTTTGATTTTAAACCTTTATTGAACTTACTGCAATTGCTGATTTTGAATGGCGAACAATGAAATAGAGACTAGATTCATCTGTAGTAACATCGCGCTCCTTATCAATGCGCTCTTGTTCTTTATCAACGTCTTCCTTTCTGACACGTTCAACGCGTTCTCGTTTTTCTTTGGGCGGTTTCGGGGGCAAAGCTGCCTTTCGCTTTTTTATGACAGGCGCGAAGAAATCATCCTCGTCGTCATCTATAATTGGTGGCTTATCACGAATACCACCACGAGCACGAAGGCGAGTCATTCGTTTTGTGGGACTTTCACCATCGACGCCATCGGAGACACTTTCATTCAAAGGCTCTCTACTCAACAAAACCAAATTAAGATACTTCCCTTTAGAATCAAAGTTTGTTTTCTTTTACCTTTCATCTTCGTAATCTGGTGGAGGATCATCCATCCGAATTCGTTTGCCGCCTCTTCTGGCTAGCATTTTTATAAATGACTCTTATTAAAACTATCAAAAACAAATAATATCCAGATGTTAACAAAATGAAGGAAGAAAATTTGACGAGAATATTACACTTAAAACTTAATTTTTTGATACACAGACTGGAGAAGTAAATTAAACAAATTACATTTTTTAGCGTAAGCTTGTTTGTCTACAGACAACATACGCCATTTGTTTTTTATGAAGAGATGTCATTGCTCATTTGAAACCACTTAAGTAGGTAATACAGAGCGGGAACTCGTTCAGCAGAAGAGCAGTAACAGGTCCACTATTACACGGCGCATTTCTCTAGTGCACGTATGAAGTGCAACGTGCAATCGAGAAAAAATATCGAGATAGAAATACAGCTGCCCGGACAATTTTTTACTACTAAAATTCTAATGAATTTTTTTCTGTACTTTTCCAAATTACAAAACTAGTTTTTTTGTTTGAAAAAAGCTTGAATGAATTTGGAAAACCAAAACAGTTCATGAGATCTGTGATTTTGATGTAGGCTCATTTTATTACTTGTCAGTTAAATAATTATTATGGTGACAGATTTATTTTCCAATAATCTTATACGAACTTAAAAGTGTGCAGCAATTGATTTGTTTTTTCTGTGCTATAGTGTATAATTGCTGAGTTGATTATAAGATGGCTGAGTTACGACAAAATCGCAACCAAAAACACACCTACGAAAAACTGAATTTTTATGAATGGGCACTTTTAACAGCCCTGGACGAATACCAGCTGTTTGTCATCTGTCACTGCCAAAAAAATTTATAAACCGGCTCAAAATATATAAATTTGTGGTGCTCTTTGGGCATGTTATTGCAGAAAATTCAAATAAAAATATTAAGAATGTACTCTTCTTCACGTAAATTGAATAGAATCCTTTCATCCTCAGCAATCAGGAAGTCATTCCTCGAATACTTCATTGAAAGCCACAGTCACAAGTTTGTAAGATCAAGTCCAGTGATTCCGCTGTGTGATCCAACTGTGGCCTTTGTCAATGCGGGAATGAACCAGGTAAACGTTATGAAATCATGTTCTTAGCAATCAAAAGTAACATTCTATCATAGTTCAAATCAGTATTCCTTGGAAGGACTGTACCACCAAGTAAACGGGTAGCAAATTCACAAAAATGCATTCGGGTCGGTGGCAAGCACAATGATTTGTCCATTGTTGGCCAAGACGGCTACCATCACACATTTTTTGAAATGCTTGGAAATTGGTCATTTGGAGACTATTTCAAGGTAAATTCTTGTTTGGTTATCTAAATTAGATTATTGGATTAAAGATAGGTTTTCTATTTAGAGAGAAGCTTGTGAGATGGCATTAGATCTGCTTCGAGGTCCCTATGGTATAGATATCTCGCGGTTGTATGTTACTTACTTTGCTGGAGATGAATCTCTTGGGTTGCCTGCTGATACTGAATGCTTTGAAATATGGAGAAGTTTGGGGTGATCTACACAAAATATACAATTTTCTAACACGAATCCTAAGAAAAGAATTTCTTAAAGCTTTTCAGTAGAAAGAATTCTTCCTTTCGGAAGTAAAGACAATTTTTGGGAAATGGGTTCGACTGGTCCATGCGGCCCTTGTACAGAAATTCATATCGATCATAAACCTGAGCTGTCAAATGTAGAAGATCGGGCTAAGCTTGTGAACATGGGTAGACCTGACTTGACTGAACTATGGAACATCGTGTTTATACAGTACAATAGGTAAAGTGTATTTATTGGTGTTTAATTAGACATTTTTTTGTTTAATACAACTTAACAGAAAAAAAGCAGGATTTACTTAGTATGAGTGGAGAACTCAGTGTCTACTATGAAACTTTTTTGTTGTGTTGTCTTAAAGCCTAAATTAACATTTTTTTTTTAGAAATGAGGATGGCTCTATTGAGCAACTACCAGAAAAACATGTGGACACTGGCATGGGCTTCGAGAGATTAACAGCCATTCTTCAAAACAAGTCTTCCAACTACGACACGGATTTATTTTCTCCAATTTTTGAAACAACACAAAGAGTTTGTTTTATAAACTTATAAATATGTTCACTTATATATTTATAAACCTCTGTACTTTTGTTCTACAGATCTGCAAAGTTCCCGCATATGGAGGATTATTTCCAACACGAACTGAAAGACAGTCTTTAGACACCGGATACAGAATATTAGCTGACCATTCCCGAATGATTACAGCTTGTGTTTCTGATGGAATGCTACCGGATCAAAAGTAAGTCATTGTTTGAAATCTTTGGAAATCCAATTTAAATAATTTTTAATGCAAACAGTCAGAAACTTAGGCGTGTTTTGAGAAAGGCTATTCTTACATCTGAAAATGTTTTCAAAACCAACACCTTACTGTCGCAACTGATTCCAGTAGTAGTCGATACTCTAGGATCAGCATATCCTGAAATGCACGCAAAACTGAATGACGTCCTGGAAATAATAGCACACGAACAGGATGTATACAAAACAATTCGTAGCAGTTCATCGAAAGCATTCGCTGAAGTGTTACAGCAGTATCCATGCTTAGGCGACGTGGATTTAATGGAGTTTCCTGGATTTGTTCCGGCTTTTAAGGACCTTCAAGCTCAAAAGTCTACCTTTGCAAATGGAGTTATTCCTGGAAAGTTCCTTTTTAAGCTGACAGACACCTATGGACTGACGGAAGATTCCTTTCAAAAACTTGCCGAAATTGAAGGCATGCAGGTTGACGAAAAAGGATACAAAGATGAAGTAGCTAGGGCCAAAGAAAGATCAAAGTCTTTCAGCTCCGATAGTTCTACCGAGCGTCAGATAAACGAAGCCTTGTCAAAACTGACTATTTCATGCCCGAACACTGATAGCACTCTCAGATATAATTATAGTTTTGATGAACGAGTAGGAATGTATGTAGTTCCAACTGTAGAAGCTTTTGTTCTCGGAATTGCCAAAAACGATCAAGTAGTTGATTTCATTGACACTAATGTCGAAGCAAAAGACTTGATAAGTGTAGTAACGGATCAAAGTAATTTTTACTTTGAAGCAGGAGGGCAACAGGCTGACAAGGGTTACATTGAAGTGGAAGGAGGAAAGCTTATCGTTCAAAATGTTCTTAATATGAATGACAGTGTTGTGCATGTAGGAAGGTTTGAAGGAACAGAATCAAAAGCAGTTATGAGTGTTGGTTGTCGGATAAAGTTAAACGTGGATGGAGAGCATCGTACGAAAAATACTTTTCATCATACCGGTTGGTTTTTTATATTTTTATTAAATAACTCTGCATACATATCTATAGTTTCTTATTTATCATTAGCCACTCATCTGCTTAATGGCGCTGTGCGCTCTTTGTTCGGCAAAGTAACCTATCAAGTAACAAGCGCAGTTTCCAGTGAACACTGCAAACTCGAGCTAGGAATTATAGGGAAACGAATTGCGAAAGAAGAAGTGAAGGAAATTGAAGAACAGATAAGGTACAGTTACTTTGATCATAAAATTCAATCGTTATGTAATTGATGCAAAATTCAATTTCTAAAAAAAACTTTTGATAAAACTTTGGACACCCTAATTAATGGTCCCATACATTTGCTTATTTTAGAAACGTAATTCAATCTGGAATCGCTACACAAGTAACTTTGGTCAACGCATCGGACGTTATCGGTCAGTCGAATATCACTTTAGTACCTGGAGAAATATATCCTGAAACTGGTCTTCGTTTGATTACTTTGCAAAACAAGAATCTCGGTTTTCTATCAAACGAACTCTGTTGTGGAACGCACGTCTTGAACACAAATGAATTACAAAATTTTGTCATTACAAATCTCAAACAGACAAACCGAGCTAGATACGCTTTCACTGCCGTAGCAGGACAAGTTGCTAACGATGTATGTTTTTAGATGTGTTCTATTTTTACTGCTTATTAATTAATTGTATTTATGTATAGGTGATAACTCGCTCTCGACAAATAGAATCAAGAGTTAATAGCCTAGAGGAAGAGTACAAGACTAATACCGATAGGTTGTATACAACAGAAATAGAATTACAAAAGATCCGCAACAACATTCTGCACTCAGACATGGTTCTACCTTACGTTTTTCGCGTTGAAATTCTAAATCGCATAAACGAAATCTTGAAGCAACTGAAAAAAACATCTCGAACTTCACTCAAGTAAGATATGAAATCTAATTTTAAGTAAATTATGACTAAAATTAATGTTATAGAGTATTTGTTGAAGATGAAATGAAAAGTCTTCTGCAAGAGAAACCCATCGAAAAGTATCCATTCATCATTCACTATTTGTCAAGCTCAGCGCTTTTTCAAGAAGTTCCTTTGCAGAAAGCAACAATGCTTTGTTCAGATCGTCCTATTCTGGTAATAAGTATGTGTGATGGTATTGTAAAAGCCAGATGTTGCGTCCCAAAGGTTTGTTCATAACTTTATATTGTCACTTATTGTTAAAATAATAAGGTGTTTATTTATTTTTCAAGGAATTTGTAAAAACCAGTTTTAACGCACAAAAGTGGTTGGAGTTGTTTGCCTCCGTGTTTGATGCTCAATTATCTGTCCCAAAAGGCCAAAATCCAAACGAAATATGTACAATGAAGGGGAAAAAAGTTTTTTCGGTGTTCGAAGAGAAATTGGAAGTTGCCATCAAGAAATGCCATGATTATGCTGATGCTCAGTTTTCGTGATATTCTAGTCATAATTCAAGTATGTAATATATTTAAGTTTTTTTTTTTCAAACAACACAAAGTTTGTTGCCTTTTTAGGATATTTTTGTCCTTGTTTTTTAATAAGTAAGAACGAAAATTTTATAAATGTGTAATGTTAACGTATTTTTGATGTGTAAATATCATTAGGAAAACTTTGAATAAATTAATTTTGTTTTCCATAAACAATTGTCTTGAAATATTTACTTGAGACTATTCACATGAGCACGACCAAGGAACAACCAAAAGTAGAACGAAAGCTGAAGTCTTGTAAGTTGTAAGGTACTGGGTTGCAATTTTCTTTAAGTTGACCGATAGTTGGATCGTGATAGGTTGCTAGCACTAAGGCCAACTAAATAGCCTTGTTTAATAAGTTTGAAACTGAAACTAGTAGTGAAAACCATCATATGTATTTATAGTTAATTTCATGTGCGCATAACCATACATCTCCAAACTGACTAAAAGCCCCATTAAACTGTCGGTCGTTCGACTTAAAGTTTGCTGACTACGGACTCTAAGATTTATGTACTGATTTTATCTAACTCTTATTTTAACCTGCGATTATAGGAACCATAAGAAAAGTTTTGCAACCGTGCAGAAAAAAAGTTTGAGATAACAATTAAGCATGACATTACGATGATATAGAATATTAAAAAGTTGGCCCTGCAATTCTGTCTGTATATCTGTCTGTCCGTATATGGATCTGCAGCCTGAACCCTCTAGAGGGGGAGTTTTTGGAATTGGGGCTGTAGGTCTTAAAACAACGGTATCTGCCATGCAACCGATATGAAAATATTTGTTTTAATCGACAACGGTTACAGCGATTTCGATTAAATTTCGTGTGAGGCATTTTTTCTTAATTATCTCTTCCAAGCAACCCGCCGCGGCTTCGCACGGGTACAATGCTGATACTAAATACACTACAGAAAAACTTTGAACATTTAAATATTGAGTAAAACAATTCCCCTTTCCTTATACCATGAAGATCTGCTATCTTTGGAATATTCATGCACAACATTTTTACTTATTTACTTATTACATTTTTACCTATCAATTTTTAAATCTGTAATATCTTCGAAAATATTCATTTAAATCACATGCTGTAAAGGGAAATTTTGATCCATGAAATGCACAACGTATGTAATGTATTGAATTGGATAAGGAATGCTACTGCATCGTTTAAAATAGCTTTTTTTTACTTTTTTTAATTGTAAAAGATAAAAGTGGTTACTGTGGGTTATCCTTAGGAGATAAACATATGCTGCCGCTGACTTTTTTTCATCTTTTTAAGATATACGTAGTACATAAATTTAATCTTTCTCGTAAGGTTCAGCCAGTGTTTGCAATGTAAGCGCAGAAAAATATGTTTGTTAAGACATCACATTACAAATCTTTAAATTTCTCGGCTTTTCTCTACTATAATATGCATGTATTCTGCATATAAACTTTTCCTCTTGAATCACTCTATTTATTAAAAAAAAACCGCATCAAAATCCGTTGCGAAGTTTTAAAAATCAAAGCATACATACTTTTGGAAAAGTTAATTAAAATTTTTTCAATATTATACATATGTGATTTCTTTTCAATTTTCATAATTAATGTGTAGGTGGCAACTCTGTACCACCAAATATAATGGGTCCGCCAAATACTTTTTTTTTTTGAAAATGCTATAAAAAACCACTGAATATTTTCTCAAATTTCTTTTTTTTTATTTAAAGGTACATTTCATTCAAATGGCTGCCTCGGCTGGCCATGCATTTGCCTGCATGATCGGTCCAATTTTTAAGCACATTATCGATTGCAGCTGTATTTCACCAATGGCTTCACGAATATTGTCCTTTAAAGCGTCAATTGTGTCTGGCTTGTTGGCGTGACATTTATCTTTTACGGCACCCCACAAATAATAGTCCAACGGTGTCAAATCTCTGCTCAGAGGTGGACAAACGACATCAGCTCTGGGGCTAATAATGCGATCTCCAAAAACAGGGCGCAAAAAATCGAGTGTAGCTTTTGCTGTGTGGCACGTAGCGCCGTCCTGTTGAAACCAAATGTTGCCAAAATCCTCCTCTTCTTGCTCATTTTCGACGAAAAATTGCCCGATTATGCCTCTGGACCAAAACCCGCAGCAAACAGTGACTCGTTTTGGGTGTATCGGCCTTTCAAGCCAAGATCAAAATGAGCTTCATCTGAAAAGATGATTTTTTTTTTTTGCGAAATCGGCATCTTCTCTAAGTTGATCGCAGGCCCACTTATACAGCGTATACACAACCATATTCTTTCAGCGGAAGGATAAAACTAATTATCTATCAAATCAGACATGAGCTTTTTTTTCACGAAATAAGCACTAGTTGATGGTGGACCCTTTATTATATGTAGAAGCGAATACTAAAAACTTGTAATAAATCTTAAGATTTTGATACTGTACTTACCACACAATCGCAAATTCGTGCGACCCAGTCGTAACGGTTTTTTTTTTTTTAATTCGACTGACTTTCAACCGAAATCGATTCTTTCCGCCTTTTCCTGAACATTTCCAAAGCTTCCGTTTTATTATCTGTTTCCTGTGTTTTTTCTGCGAACCTAGTAGAGACTAGAGAGAATTGTTTTATTGGGAATTTCTATCAAAAGATTTTGTCACAACATGACAGTACCATAAAACCATTCTGGCCCCACCATCGAATTCAATTGCTACAAAGAAAACAACTTTTATCCATTTCATTTACACTTTATTTTTCTTATATTTATATTTTACGGTTACAATTAGCTTTAAAGTTTAATTAGTTATTATTAATTTAATTTATTTCACTTAAAATTACAGCCTTTTATGTGTTCTTTTACTTTTTCTTATGGTTAAACGTACATTATACACTTGTTTATTTTTTGTTTTTCGTCTTCACATACCTAATATTTTGTTGATTTTGTTTTTTTTTTAATATTTTTTAATATGGATGCCTTTCTTTCCATTGTCTTTATATCATGGCCATTCCTAAAAAATAATTTCTCAATATATATATATACATATATTGTTTGAATTAATAGAGTCGTTTTTTGTTTTGTTTTTTGAAACATTATTTTACCTTTTATTTTACTAGTTTATTACATTTAAATTTATGTTATTTACTTTAATTTTTGTGTTGTGTTTTTCTTTTTGTTTTTATTTTTCACAATCGATAAATCAATCTCACGTTCTATGTGTGAGTGTATGTGTGTGTTTTAATATTTAATGTGTATTCCTTTATACTATTCACATTTATAATAAATAATTAATATTTTATCCATGTCTGTTTGTATCTTGGAGTTTTAATTCTCAAAAGAGAAAAAAGAACAATTTTTACTATGTTTTTATTATGTTATTTATATTGAGTTGTGTTTGCATGTGAGAGTGTAATGTTAATAGATATTTTACCATATATACGTATATATTCATATAATTTTGATTTTATTTATATTTATTTTAATATAGAACACAGTAGAGATCAATTCATATCAATACATAGATAATTAAAAATGTTACCACTCAGACAGATTTAATAGATTTTTTTTTTAAATTTATATAGACATTTCATTTTTTTTTTTTGGTTTTTGTTTCAATTTTATTACTTTTTTCAAATTTTTGGATAAAAATAAAGATTTCTTTTGAACTCTGTTATTTCATGGGATAAGATATAATAAGAGAAATGGTATCTTTATATTCAATTCTTGTTGTACTCCAAAATTAAGGTGTTCGTTTATCTTTGTTTTAGTTTTTTGATATTTGTTAATGTGGTTTAGTTTAAAAGTAGTGATTGAAAAGGATATTTTTATTTAGTTTGGAAATGTGTTGTTTTTGTTTTCGTTATAGTGTTTTAAACCATTTAATACTTACGTTTTAATAATAATAATAATAATTTATGGAAGAGGATTTGCAGAAAATGCAGGTAGTTATATGAAAAACTATGTCCGCCATTCACTTTTTTATTTTAGTTTTAAAAATTTAAAATTTCCGACACATTAAGATGATTTTAAAAAGGAATTTTTGTTTGTTTCGTTTAAGACTAAAAATATTTTGACTGGATATTATGGGATTAATACATTTAGATTTAGAGAGGAAATATGTTTCATTTTTTTCTACTATGACCAATTTAAATAATTATGTATTTTGTTTAATATTTTGTTTACATTTTATTGTTTTCGTCTACTGTGCTAAGTATAAATCAATCAAATTTATATATACTAAAAAATAATTCTTCTAATAATATTTGCCTTCATTACTTGATAACAATATTGTTTGCTTAAATATTATTTATAATAATTATATTTTTAATGTTTTGCACCATTTGTTTATTATGTTTTAGTAAGATATTACTTTTTGTTACATAGTTATGTGTACAGTTCTACGACAAAGCTAAGCAAATAAAAATTTATTTGTTATTTAATTGTGTTTTCTTCTTCTCTTTTATCAATGCAAGAATTTGGAATTTTAGGGATAAATTAAAGGTAAAGTCTTGTTTTATTTGCGTTATTGCTTTTTTTTAGTTGTTGCTTATTTGCTCAACAAATTCACCTACAATCCGTTTATAAATAGCCCCAGCAAATTAAAGTACCAAAACGAAAATGTTGAATATTTTTAAAAAAGTTTTTCGTTGCCTTATGGTTTTGTGATATCATTATTGATTCAACAGTGTATGTAATATTTTTATTCATTGATTTTTTTTTTTTTTTTTTAAATTTATGATTCACTACTGCAAAAATGAAACGCAATTAAATTGCACTTGATTTCTACCGTTTGTTGTGAGTTTTCGTTTGGTTAATTCGTTCGCGTTTGATTGATCTAACGATTCAGAAACATTAAATTAAACACTTACCGTACACATAGTAGGCACATAAGGAATTAAAATATGTTAAAAATTTATACATTTCTCGTTTGAACTTTTATTTTTAAAATTTCATATCAAAGTTTTAAGAAACAAAAACAAACTTCTTTTCATTTTTAGTTGATAAACAAATAAAATATTTATTCATCTGAAGCGAACCATTTATAATAAACTAATTAAAACTCTGTTCAAAAGGGGTATTTTCTTTGAATATTTTAGTTAACTCGTTTGTAGCTTGTGACCAAATCTGTCGAAAACATCAACCAGAGAGTATATGTGCTTTTTAGTTTTAACATCTTCTAAATGAATTGTAATAAACAGAAGGATGGTAAAGATCGAAATCTTTTGCTTGTATATAAATATGTACTTTACTATTACTTTTAAATATGTGCTCTGTTTACACCAATAACAAATGCGGGATTTGCGTTTGTAATAAATACGACAAAAACAGAAGGAATGTTGGAATGTTGGATATCAATTTTACGATTGATCTACAAAAAAGTATAAGAAAATAAGGAGCAGTGAGAGAGAAAATAAAAAAAAAACATTCCGTAAAAACAAACAATTTATAAGCGTTTCTCAAAAGATTTACTCTCAAATCAAGAAACACTCCTCTCAATGAAACATCTTGTTTTAAAGTTTTTTCTTAGTATTGGTGTTTCCACATAATTTATAGCAATTTTTTCAACTAAACACTGGCACAACAAAAAATTTCAAATTTGAACAGATTTTTTTATTGGAAACTTGAATCCAAAGCATGTAGCGCTCCCAACCAATTAGCAATAGATCTTTCGCGTTGATAGTTAACTCCAGGTTAACTCTTTTTTTCAATGATACATCGAAAATAGGAAAGGAATAAATCTTTTCACAAAAAAGTAACTTTTCTTTAATGAAATAAGCTATAACCGTTGAATAGGTTTGCCAATATGAATGTTTATGTTGCTCTTTACTAAAACAATGTACATTGTACATATTCGATATCTAGAGTGATAGCTATTGAGAACGCACATAACTCAACGGAAAGCCGAATTGTATGGTCTACAATATTTTTAACTTGAAATTTTTCCTAATTATTTAAAAACTAGAATGAAATGAAAACGATATAAGTTTATGTTAAGGTTTAAAAATAAAATTTAGTGTTAGCGCTACAGAATTTGGAATGGATTGAAATTATTGGGGTGAAGAGTGCCAGCAATGCAGAATGAAAAATCGTTTTTGGTAGAGAGATAACTCTCAATATTTAATAGTAGAGAGATAACTCTCAATATTTCATGATTAGTTTGAGTTCAAAAAAAAAAAAAAAAAAATAGCACCATACAAACATTTTTAGTTGAGTCAAAAGATTAATCTTCTTATAGCGTCACATTTATGTCATGTGTTTTTCATATACACTGTTGGCCACTTTTCATTCGAAACAAAAATTAAAAAAAAAAATAGATTGAGGCGGCTGTCACAAGCTACAACCAATAGGAGGTATGCTTTCTTAACTCTCCCTCATAAAAATTAAAAAAAAAAATTTATGTTGTACATGTATATCAAAAGAAAATATATTAAGTTTAACCTTCGCTTAGCGACGCAAATATTTCCACCATTGGTAATTCAATAAATCCATATAGTGTGTAAGTGGCGGGTTACTAATCCTCATAGTTTCAAATGGGGATCCTGTATTTCTTCTTTTTTTATATAAATGCTCATGTATCTAAATAATCTACGGGTTAGTTTAAAATTAATTGTCAATTCAATAGTGATGACAATAATCAATATCATATATTTTTATACATATGTGTATACATATTAACAAATTTTGTCGTTTTGTGTTTAAATTTTATTTGCTTTGTTTTGTTTGTTTGTTTTTTTTTTATTTATTTTGACTAAAAAATACTCAACAATTTCCAGTTGAAACCATATTTTGTTTTCTATTTAATTTCAGCACTCTACGTAGTATTTAAATGTGCTTGTTTCTTTTACTTTAAATGTTTATTTTTATTAATTTTTTTCATTGCTATTCATCTTTGTATTACTGCATCTTAAAATCGTTTGTGAATGTTTATCATGTTGAATTTATATTTATGTACCTTTAAGAAAGTCATTTTATTTTCATTTGAGTTTTAATAATAAATTTCGTTTTAATTTTTTTTTCGTACGTTAAATAAAGTATTGTCAAATAATTAACTTAAGTGAAACTTGTATAATTGAAAATTGAAATTACATACTTAAAATAGTACTTTGTATATAACAACAAAAATATATTATGCACTCTAGTATAGAATATAAATTTACTTTATTCCTTGCTTATTTTTTATGATCGTTAGGTATTTTTATTCTCGTTTTTTTTTTTAATGTATTTGTATTATCAACCGCGTTCCACAATCCAGGAGAAAATTATTGTTTTATATTCTGTTTTTAAATCTTCATCATCCGTTTTGTTTATTATTTCTTTTAAGTATAATTTGTTTAGTGATTAATCTTAAGTAACAAATCGGTGGCTTTTTATCATTCCTTGCCTCGCCTTATTAATATGTTATTGAGAAGATTTCAAAAACAAGTACAATTTGAGCTGTCTTTTTATATTTTTTGAATGTCAAAACAAAAAGTCTGTTTGTGCTATGAAGGGTCGCACCGCCATCTTCTCATTGAAACTTTAAACAAAATTTAATTATTTTAATGACAACCGTTGCATGAAAACCATTAACTCGTCGTCAAAAATAATCGAAAAGAAAAATGCATAGTTTTAATTTTGTTTTGTTTGGGTCAGTAAATAAATTTGAACAAAAAAATTTATATTTACCTATACATTGTGCATATATGTTTTGTTTTACTTTAGTTTTCCGTTGCTCTTTGCCTAAGAGTTTTAATTGACTACAACTAATTAATTTTATTTTATTATTTTGACTTGTTTTAGTAATATTGTGAATATCAAATTTATTTTTAAGTAAATATAAAGATTTGTTTTAAATACACATTTAAGTTGAGTAATTGTTATAATTATTATTGTTATTATTTCGCTATATTTTTTTAATTTTATATTAATTATTTTCTTCTGTTTTTTTTATTTAAGAGGGCGGGCCATTTCTAATACATATTTTATGTAAGTTTTTACTAATATTTGTAGACTGTTATTTTTTCTGTTTATTTTATAAATGTGAATGTTTGTTTTTAATTCAAAAGAGAATATGCGTTTTATTAAGAATAAAAAACTGTTGATATTTAAAATGTTTTAGAAATAAAAACTAGGACCTATTTGGCATTTATAACTTTATCTGAAAGCATAGTGACTTATGTACTGAATTTTTTCGGAGAGGCTTTCTACTCTTGTTCAATAATGATGCAAGCAAAAAAGTTAGGTTTAAACCTAGTGTTATTACTATTTCATGAGCTTTTTACACAGTTCAATCAGTACCTGTTTACCAACAACGCATCTTAAAATGGTATTTTCGGTTTGGTAGTCTTAAATTTACTCAAATTCGATAACAATGATGTACCAATGCCAACCGATTTTTTAGTTGGTAAATTATTGCAAACAAAGTTTTCGGATAACAATGAAGTGTAGACATAAAATTGTTTCCACCAATCGCAATAACTTTTCATTAAAATCACGTGTACCGAAAAGTTGATAAGCACTGTTCAACCATTTTGTTTCTTGTAATGTTAGTTTTTCATTTTCGTGTCCGTTCAGTTGCAAGAAAAATTCAAAATTCAATCGTCTTTTGTATGTTTTTCTGATCTCAAAAGATGAATTTATATATTTCACAGCTGTTTGTGATAGTAATCCGGATTTAGATACACGATTCGTTCAAAAAGGTATTTCAGATGCAATACAATAGATAGCTTATCCGATAGGTTCTTATACACGCCCGTTATGAATAGCGAATTGAATTTTTCACTAGATTATAGTTATTTAGAAAACGTTGCAGCTTTTTCGCGTACCTTCCCACAACAGCGCTTCTTCGACAAAAAGAACACAGTCAAGTTGTTTTTAACACTGTCTACGTGAGAGTGTTAACAATTTCTCCAAACAGTTTTTATTCGATATAAGCGAAAAACACCTGAAATTTTGTTTTTTAATGCAAATTGTTGTGCAATAAAATTATGTGAACTTAGAGACAATGGCAGTTGATGATGGAAATATTTTTCTTTGATTTTAAATTTAACGTTTTAACAGCAGCTTTAAGATTTTAAATTCGACTGGTAAAATTTGCAGCTTCAACTTTCCAAAATGTTTAGAATGTTAAGTGTATAAATGTTTTGAGTAACCATCTGAGAGACTTTTACCTCCATTTACTAAAAAGACAAACGTCCCATTCTAGTGCACCAAACTAGGTAAATAAAGGTAATAAATTTTAAATTATCGCTCCTACACATTATAAAGACCTCAACTCAGTTTTAGTTCAAAATTTGTGAATGCTTAGCTTAGTGATAAATTTCATGAAAACGAGATTTTCTACACGAGTACTGGGGCCCTACTCTGTAATTCGTTTCGAAAGCCAATCCTATTCGAAAGTAATTTTCGATTCGTTTATGAATTCGTACTCTGTAAGGTTTTCGAATCGGACAAAAAAAGTACTTGTTGCTATTTTTAATTAGGGAATAGATTTGTCGAGTCTCGAATTATTTCTCAAGAGATCTGTCAAATCAAATCAAAAAAATTACAAAGCAAATTCGAAGCAAATAAGGAAATACATTTTTGAAGAATCAATTCATCTTTAAAATAAAATAATATGGATTCAGTTGCACTTTGGAGCGATGCAGAAAATAAAGAAGAACGACTTGAAAGGAAAATTATTCGGGATAAGTCTAATATTTTTGAAATGTCTGACAAAAGGTAAATTTATGGGTACGAAAAATTCGTTTCACATTTTAGCTATTGTTTTATTTTCTTTTAGTTTCGTACAGAACTTCCGATTGAATAAAAATGCTTTTTTGTATGTCTTAAATGCCATTCAAGAAGAACTCTCTACTCCCATAAGATCGACTGCAGTTCCAGCGGTCTTGAAAGTAGCTGCAACTTTAAAGTTCTTAGGGCAAGGTGGCTATCAGCACCAAATAGGACATGATTTTTCAATCGGCATGTCACAACAAACAATATCTAGCTCCGTTGCAGAAGTATGTAGTGCCGTGGAAAAAATATTGTGTCCAAAACACATAAACTTCAAAATGAATGAAGTAGAACGGAGCGATGCTAAACAATACTTCTTTTCGAAGTCAGGCATTCCGGGAGTGATTGGTGTCGTAGACGGAACACACATTCAAATGATAAGGCCGAAAAGAAACGAGCACTTATACTTCAACAGAAAACTGAAGCATAGCATTAATGCAATGGTTGTAAGTAAAAAACATATTTCATGCTTTCTTACAAAAACTGAAGTGCTTTCATTCATTACAGATATGCGATCATAAAATGTTCATACGGGCAGTAGATGCAAAATACGGAGGAGCAGCACATGATTCCCACGTATGGAATCTTTCACATGTACGTGAACATTTAATTCAAAATTACGACAATGGAGATAAGTCATCATGGATTCTCGGTAAGTATTTTAAAGGTTCCAAATTCAAAATGCTTATTTTTATTGCATATTTAAGGTGACTCTGGATACCCTTTAGAACCATGGATTATGACCCCATTTCGGAGCGTAGGGGAAAATAGCGGCGAGAGCTACTACAACCAACAATTCTCTAAAGCTAGATGTCTCATCGAAAGAGTATTCGGTGTACTCAAAGGAAGATTTCGATGTTTGCTAGCCGCAAGAGAACTTCATTATGCGCCAGAAAAAGTTGTGCAAATAGTAAATGTGTGTTGCGCAATGCATAATATATGTTTAGAAAACAATGTGGCCTTACCTCCAAATGAACTGCCAACAGTTCAAAATCTTACATTGGACATGGAAGAACAACATGGGGAACACAACACTGTTTACTCAAACATTGCAAAAAGAATCCGTGACCAAATAAAAAATAACTTACTAGACCAGTAAGCAAAAATAAATTTGAATGGTTTTTATTATGTTTCAAAATGTTTATTATCATTCTACTTAAAAAAAAAAACAAAAATGAGATTCTTTCCATAAAGAGATAAATAAGAAAAAAGTAAACAAAAAATATTATAAAAAAAACTTAAATATATTGCAAAACCTAGTTTGGACGCGTTTGCAGTTGCAACATTTCTTTTTTAATCTGAAGCTTTGACATTTTCAGTTTGTTTTTTTCAAAATCAATCTTTTGTTTGTGTTTAAATTTTTCTTTAGCTAATTTGTACTTCTTCTCCTTCAAGTCCAATTGTTTTTTTTCATATCTTCCGATATACGCCAAGTTGTCTCTTATTTCTTTGAATATCGATATAGAATTTTTTTGATATTCGATTTGGTTGTCTACCTGTTTTTGCAATAAATTTTCTTTATTACGAGGAGCGTACCTAGGTGTTGAAGTGCATCTCTCATTTTCTGGAACATGCATAATCACATCATTGAAGACTTCCTCGGTTTCTTGTACATTTCCAAAAGATGTTTCGGTAAGGTGATCGTTGACACCGAAAACACGAGCCGAAGGAATTCCATTGACCGACTCTTCTAAATTCAACAGCATAATGACCTGCTCCTCTACAGGGGTGAAAGAGTAATGTTTTGAGGGTCCACCACCTGTCCCAGAAAGGCTCATTTTGTTTTTGCGTAATTTAGTTTTAACGTGGCCTTTATAATCTGCCCATACCTATAAAGATTTGAATAAGTTAAAACAGTTTTCTAAAAATTACTACACTTAATAGTACTTTTTTCCATCCGACTATATCTCGCATTGGTGGTCCTTCCGCATTTAATGTTGACGATAGTCTATCCCACAAATTGTTGGAGGTTTGTCTGGCGTCTGCGGTGTTCAAACGGCCCTTTGCCAAATCAGAATGGCCCCTCATGAAATCAACCATAATTTCAAATTGTTTCTGCTTAGTGTTAGTGTTTTTTCCAGATGAATCCCTAAATTTAACTTGCTTGAATTCTGAATGAAACTAGGATATTCTTACAAAAAAACTTACATTTCTTTAATTTATACATATATCAAACTTGTTTTGGACCTCTTAATGTTTTTTTACAAAGCAAATTTACTTTCTGAAAATAAGTCTCTTCAACACTACCGTTGCTTTTACAGTTGAATTGATATTCGTTAGCTACTAAGCTGTCGAATAAAAATGTTTGTTTTCGAATGGTATTAGCGTTCGAAAACGCATTGCCAGGTACGAAAAATTCGTTTTCGGATTCGCATTTCCGAAAGTACTAGATTCGAATCCATTTTCGAATTAAAGAGTACAAAATATTCGTTTTCGGAAAGTTTTGCTTTCGAAACGAATTACAGAGTAGGGCCCCTGATTCCAGCGTATTCAATTAAATACATACAGTACGGACTCGGTTTGCGCAACGCTCGATTCATGCAACTCCTCAATTTTCGCAACACTAAAATTGTAACACGTCTTGACTCTATAAGTTCAACTTTTAGAAAAGCTACCTCGATAAGTGCAACTACATGTGTTTATTCCTCCGTTTTTTATATTTATTTCTTTTGATTTTTTATTCCTGTTGTTATTTTACAGCTAGTAAAAGAACATGAATAAACACATAAAATGCAAAGTAAAGTAGATTAAGAGGCATGTGGGTTCGAAACACGCTGTGTATTTACTACTTTTCTGAGACCCAGTTTCATCTGAACGCCGCACAATGGGGCAGAAAGCCTTTATCGGTGCAATAAATCGAAAAATGAATTTGGCTGTAAGGGACCATTTTTTTTTTTTTTTTTTTCTTATAGTCAAATACCCTAACGTAAATAATGTAACAGTTTCAGACCGTTTTCATAAACAGATTTTGAATAACATGCATCGGCGCAAGCCATTCTTATTCACAGATAGCTGGACTGGAGTTTGTTTTGAAGAAATTTGTTAAGTGTTTTTAACTGTCTGTAGAGGTTATTTGATATTAAAATTTTTGGAATGGAGCCTTCAAGTTCTGGTATGTGTTAAGCTATTTAAGTGTCTTTTTTTGTGAGAAAAAGCTTTTAATTATGAAAGACGGTAATTATCATTAAAATTAAATACTTTAAAGTCTCATGATTTTTTTGCACTTTGTGCAAACATTGATCAGTTTAATTGTGTTCCCAGTTAGTCCCAAGCATAATTTTTGTTGTTTTTGGTAGCTGGTGCTATCTATTTCTTGGAACAGTTTGATTTTCTGGAAGAAGAGTTAAAAAAACGAAAACGAAACTTCGAATAGGTTTAACGAAAACACTTTCTCGCTTTAAATCTGAGTTCAAATCTCATTGGAAAAAAGCTTTTGAGACACGTGATTCTTTTTTGTTGCCCTGAAGAAAGGCTAAAGCGTGGTCGACCAAATATTTCATTTGATGAAAGTACTGAACGTTCAAAAAGAATGAAAACCGTAAAATTAAGTGACTTTTGCTACTGAAATGAGCTTGAGAGCAGTGGGACAGGTTAATGCTTCTGAAGTATTAAAGGAGATAACAACAACTATCCCTGACCGAGCAAAAAAATATATGAAGTCATATAGGGAGTCACTCGAAGCAAAATAGTACTAGAATGTCAGGCCAAGAAGCTCTAGCGGTTGCAGTTGAAGCGCAACTATCTCGATATCAGTACCAGATTATTAGAATGAGTGCACCGGAAAAATATCCACCATATAAGGTTCTACAAGCTGCCAAAGTTGGCGAAACTTTAGTAGAGGTTACCCTCCAGGCACTGCTAGATTTAACCACAAATCGTTTGGTAGAATCGCAAAAGGAAGTTATTAATCTACAAACAACAGTTGAAATGGAAAATCTGAGCTTGTTTTGCAAGTGGGGATTTGATGGGAGTTCAGGACACAGCTCCTACAAACAAGCTTTCCGTGGTCTTGAGGCAAATGAACAAGAAAGCTCCGTATAAAGTTTTTCAACTTTTTTCAAAGTGCAAAAAATGGGCGTTTTGGTGGGCGTGGTCAATGTTGGGCTTATAAACATCAATAGATTGATCATACAAACATTTCCAGAAATGTTCAGGTCCCTAGCTCTTTGGGCTGATTTATTGCCACCAATACGGTCGTTCTGCCCCAGTGTACGCCGCTTTTGAAGTGAAATTACATGCCTCTTTAAAAAAAATTGGTTTCGTGATTCAAAAAATGTCCCCACACAAAAATATCTATGATAAACGAAATAATTTTGAACACACTTCAAACAATACCCGTGCAGAGAGGCCCAATGATATAAAAAAATTGTTTCACAAAATTCATTCTCACTTAGGCAAAATGAAAACAATTTGTTTACTTCTTATTCTTTCATACTTTCTTTACTTAATTTTCATAAGCAAAACATGAATACATTTATTCATGCTTTTATATGATCCATTCTGTGAGTTATTATACCAGTGACTTGGGCTATTTCTTACCACTTCTAAGCCGTCGAAAGTTTTTAATTGTTTTTTATGAGCTGTGGTAACATAAAAGTAGTATTATAAATAGCATATATGTAAAAATAACTGGAGAAACGTTGGGAAAACAGATGAACCTGGTTTTTATTTAACTCCATTGCTCTATAGAAATATCACTAAGCCCAGTTATCAGTTCATCAAGATGATTACTACCCTTAAACAAACATATAAAACCCAATTGAAATTTTTGTATGCACAAAATATGGTACCGGCATCTTTGGTCTTCTTTCTAGTAAAATTCCGAGCTGTCTTTGTATTTATTAAAAATTAGGTACTACATTTGTCGTAACTAACTATTGTTAGAAAATCCAAAAACAATGTCAATAATCTTGCCTAAAGGCTTAAATCGTATACGTCTGACGGAAAGCTGGCAAAAAAAGTCAAATGTCTTGAACAAAATAGGGACCATTTTCAAAAGAAAGTGCTAAGTTTTATCTCATAAATGCCAAATGAAAATATAGGACCTAGAGTTTTTAAAATCAAAATAAATTTAATGGTTGGTGAATGGTTTTTCGTTTCTTTCTTTTATATTTTTAAGGTATACATACTTTTGTCTTTTTGTTGTTTATAACTACATTTTATGTTCGTTGCGCAATTATTGTGTACAATTATTTATTTTTTATTAATAAATCCTTGTATATAATTTTTTAAACACATTATGTATTATTGTTATTATAGGTATGTACTTGAATTGAGACGAGTACATTAGGTCTTTTTGGATTCCTACAAAGATTTCATTAATTGTATTATTATTTTTGTTTTTAATATTATTTTTACAATAATGTGTGTGACAACAAGAATTAATGTCAAAAAGATATTTCATCACATTTTCAGATTTGTGTTTATAATAAAATAACACTGTATATTTCATTTAGTATATATATATATATTTAAATACATTTGTAAATATATCTCAGGTTTTTGTTATAATATTTTATTTGCTAAGACTGTCACATAGAAAATGCAAATTACAGCGCCAACTGAATTTTTTTTTTGTAATGATTTATTTTTCCGAAAAAAATTGGTAAAGTAATTTGCATTTGCATTCACAATTGTATATATGTAATTTATTTTATTTATTATTTTTTTATTTTTATGGATAACAATATTTTTTATGTATTTGTATATATATATATTTTTTTTTCTAAAGAAGGTTGATTTTTTGTTTATTTTCAACACACAAATGTTATTTTTTATTACATTTTACAAGTATAGTATATATAATAGATAATATTAATTATTAAGTAGATTATATACCTAGTAATAGTTGCTGTATTTATTTATTTTGTTTTATTATATATATATTATCTAATTTGACACAACCGTATATTTTTTCTTTTATTATATTTTTTACAATAACTAAATTTTGTGTAGTTTTCTTTTTTTTGAGAATTTTTCATTTACGATAAAATTGTTATTTAGTGTATGTGTGTAAGAAAAGTTGAAAAAAAAATTAAGGAAGAAACGTACTAGCGTAAGAGGACAAAAGAAAAAATTGATAAATGGAATTTACCAAATTTTGAAGTTAACTGATTTGGTTTTTAAATTTTAATGTAAAATAAATATTAAATTAAAAATTAGTCTTTTAACTTTGCTTTGGTTCACAAATACAAAGCAATTTCTTGTGTGCTTAAATTCAAGGCAGCTTTTAAATTAATCTTTCTTGAGTTTTTCTTTTTTATTCATTTTTACAAAATTTGAGCGGACATACTTGGGTTAAAGTCATTTTCGCAATAATTTAAACCTTCAAAGAAAAAAAAAAAAAAATGCAATTACAAAACGAAAAATTATTTTCCTGAAGAAATCTAATAATAAAAATGTTGTCATAAATTAATGGCTTTTTTTCCTTAACCAACACAATTCAATTGTTAAGCATCTCAAAGCAACATTAGCAAATTCCTACTACTGTCGTACTCCATTGTCAAAACCCTAGATATAACTAAAGCATTTTGTTTTCATAATATATGTACAGACAGTTGTACATCTTGTTCTGAAAACGTATCATTACATTATATGAATTCAAACAGAGAACGTCTGGGGCTTTTTTTTTTGCAGAAACAAAACTTCATCATTGAGAAACTATGTAAAGGGTTGCTTTATAAACAAAATCATTCTATTTGAAGCTGCGCTTCGTTCAGCTTAGCTCGGGAATCCAATTTAGTTTTAAAACAGTTGCGGTTTTGTAAGATACTTTTAAATTTTGCAGTTTAAAGATCTATGAGTAAACTTAAAAGATAATATTCAACTGTATTGCTCATTTTCATAGAGGTGTGTAATTTTTTCATTAAAAAACCAAACCTGTAACACAATTCGTATTGTACTTATTGTCATTTTGTAAAAAAAAAAAAAAAAAAATACGAATAAACAACCCCAGTGCTAATTGTTTGGTCTTTTACAAGCTATATTTTTATTTCTATAAATAAATCTCTAAATTGCCAATTTTTATTTGTTTTCCAATTCATGCTTAACAAATTTATGTTAATAATATTATATATTTCTGTGTATTTATCTTTGAATAGATTTTAACTAAAGAAAAAATTAATAAAGATGGTGTGTGTTTAAGGAGTTCTTGAACCAACGAATAAAGATCTCTTAATAACAATAACAATTAAAAATTAAACTATATATCTTCTTGTTCTTGCAGAAATCATAAATTAAATAAATTAAAATAAATAATATTCTTCAGTAATAAATTAGATATTTTCACTTAGAAATTATCACTAGGTTAAGAGGTTATTATTTTATGTTGTATTTATGGATGTTAATATTATATATTTATATAGTTAATATGTTTGTAAGAAGTGTTTTCCATTGTTTATGAAATAATAGTTCAATTTCTCGTGTCAAACAAATAGTATGTATGTATGTATGTATTTTCTTTCCTCCTTCTAAATTTTGTTGTAGGTTGTTGTTGTTTAATATACATCATTTAAATTTGTATTCTCTAAAAAATTTAAAATATCACGAATGTATGTTTCGCATTATGCACTGCATAACGAGAACAGTACCACAAACTAAAATAAATATAATAATAATAATAAAAATAATAATTAATAATAATGTTTATGCTTTTTATTGCTTGAATTGTTCTCCTATCTTTCGTCGAGAGTGAAAGAGTTAAAGTGTGTGTGTATGTGTGTATTTGTGTGTGCTGGACACATTGTTTACTTTGTTTTTTGTTTTCTTTCTTGCTTTTTTAATGCAACAAAACTCTAGCGTTTGTTGCGAAAAGTTGTTTTTTTTTTTCTCGAATAAATATTTCTTTTCTTTTCGTGTTGTTTATAGTCAACGAGTGGTTTCCATTTTTTCTTTTTTTTTTGAGAATGACTTCTTAATTATGCACATATATTATGTATATAATAATTTTGTTGAGTAAAAAATGTACATCTCAAAAGAAATGCACTGCATATTTAAATATATTCACTAATTATTAATAAATAATATCAATATATATATATATATTTCTGTATATATATATTCTTTTGAATGAATATTAATTAGAATCGAGAATTTCGCATTTGTTTTTAAATTCTCTTCTTTTCTCTCGGCTTAGTTAACCACAACAACACTTCACTCGCACTAATTAATTATTAATTAATAATAAATTAACACTAAAATTAAGGTGTATAACAAAATTTTGTTGTCTTTTTTGATTTTTGTTGAATTTCGTTTGCATTATTTTGTTTATCCAATGCTAATACTATTTTTAATAATCATCTATATGGTTATTGAGTTAATCCATTTCTTGGTTTATTATATTGCTTATAATTTTTCGTTATTTTGTTGTCTATAATTTTAGTAAGTTATGCTGTTTTCTTTTTTCTTTCTTCCTACTGTAGGTTTGTGATGCTTTCTGTTGTTATACGTAATAATTTTCTTATCTATAGTATATATATATATATGTATATATATACATAATTAACTATGTCTTCTTCATTATTTTTTAGGTTCATACATAAATTAGTTTTTGTATTTTACTATACATACATATGTATATGTATATATATATATGCTTTTATATATCTATTCTTTAATAAATAATATATGCATTATGTTGTTATTTGTTTTATCTGCTTGTCGTCCTCTTGTTTGTAAGTTATAATATGTTACATTTACATAAATATATATCTTAACTCAGTATATTGCGCATGAGTTTTAAGACTTGTTTTTTTTTACTTTTTGTTTTGCCTTAAGCAAAAAACTATCTTTGGTGTAGCCTGAATATACCCACAACAAAGTTTTTTTTTCATTGATTTGTGAATGATGATGACTTTTTGTAATTTGTATTATTGTTTGTCCTCGAAATTAACATGGATAAATGCCTAAAATATACAAATCATATAAGAAAGAATTAATCAAGTGTGTAACTCGTATTTTGTAAGTATTTGAAGACTAAGCAAAAAAAAAAACGTATCTAACTAGAATAAAAAAAAAAAGATTTTTTCTTACAAATCATAAATTAAGTTGATGCATGCTGCTAATTCTGGATTTCTCAATTACCTTGATAGTTTTGTGGCCAGATGGTGGGTACATTCTAAAAAAAAAAAAATAGAAATCAAGTTATTTCAAAATATTCTTTTCAATGAAAACATAAAAAGATTGTGGATTAGTGGAGTAAGACTTTATCATAGAATAATAATAACCGCAATCTATGCTGAGGATATGGAAAGACCACTTTTCCAAGCTCTATAACGGCGATGATGGACCCAATTCCGCTGTTAGAGAGATAGAACCATTCGATTTAGGCGACGTAGACCAAGAATTCCGCCAACCCGACCTGAACGAAGTGAAGACAGCAGTGTCCAAGCTAAAGTCCAACAAAGCTGCTGGAGCTGATGGCTTAACTGCTAGTTGGCATCCCTACCAAACTTGTCCGATTGTGTAGGATGACGATGGAGAACGCACGCTGCTCCATCAGGGTCGGAAAAGACCTCACCGATATATTCGATGTCAAAAAAGGTTTTAGGCAAGGCGATGCACTGTCATGCGACTTCTTCAACATCTTTTTTGAAAGAATAGTGCAAAACTCCTACGTCAACACAAGAGGCACAATCTTTCAAAGGTCCGTTCAATTGCTCGGATATGCCGACGATATTGACATAATTGGAAGAAAGCAGCGTGATGTCAATGGCGCGTTTATGAGCATTGAGACGGAAGCGAAGAAGATGGGTTTAGTGTTAAATGAGGGCAAGACCAAGTATATGCTGTCATCAAGAAAGGACACCCAACACCGACGTCTTGGACAGAACGTCACGATTGACAGCTATAACTTTGAGGTAGTTAAGGACTTTGTCTACCTAGGCGCCGCTATTAATTCAGACAACGACACCAGCGCTGAAATCAAACGAAGAATAACTCTTGCCAATCGCTGTTTCTTCGGACTAAGAAGGCAATTGAGTAGTAAAGTCCTCTCTCGAGCAACTAAAGTGTCCCTGTATAACACTTATCATCCCGGTTCTTATATATGGCGCAGAGGCATGGACCTTGTCAAAGGCAGACGAGAACGCTTTAGGATGCTTCGAGAGAAAAATTCTTCGGATGATATTTGGTCCCGTCTGCATAGATGGAGAATGGAGAAGAAGATTCAACGACGAATTGTACGGGCTGTACAGCGACACTGACCTTGTCAAACGAGTCAAGGTCCAGCGGCTTAGATGGCTGGGTCATGTAGAGCGAATGGACACCAAAGCTCCGGCCCGGAAAGTCTTGAATCCAATCCCGAGGGACGGCGCAGTATAGGAAGACCGCGATTCAGGTGGCGCACGCAAGTAGGAGAGGACCTCAACCAACTTGGCGTGCAAAACTGGAGGCAGCTAGCTAGGGACCGAGTTGGCTGGAGAAGCATGTTGGTTGAGGCCCTAGTCCGACCCGGACTGTAGCGCCACCTTAAGTAAGTAAGTAATAATAGTTGTTTAATGTTTTCATTAAATGATTGCAAACATGTTTCTTTAAATTTTAATGAAAATTTGGTATGTTCTAAGAGTTGTTTTTTAGCGTGTCTTGGGTTTGTTATTAGACTTTCGGATGAGTTGGAAGAACCATACTTCTAACTTAAAGGATTATCTGAATAAGGTTGTGAGGCAAATATACCATTTGAGTCTCTATTGCAGTCAACCTATTCTGAGGTTAGTATACAATGGCCTTTTTAAATCCAAACTGCAATGCGGCCTCTCCTGCTGGGGTGGAACTCATTATAATCAAATCGAACTTTTATTAGTCAAGCAAAAACATGCCATAAGAATTATTTGCAGAGTTAACCACCGAACGCCAAGCTTTGATCTATTCATAAACCTTGAAATTCTGCCACCACAGCATTTGTATTTTTATAAAGTTTTAAAAATATTCTTTGAAAAGTCTGGCTATCTGTCGGCAAGGACGTTTGAATCTCATAATTTGGGAGTCAACAATAGACACCTTGTTTTTGTGCTGCTTTAAAAATCACTTTTTTTAAAATAACGTTGTAGAAATATAAAAAATAAAGTAAGTAAAAAAAAAAAATTGGCGACAAAAAGATTGGCCCCTATGAAAAGGAAAAGGTCCGCCCGGACTACGAATGCCAAAAAGTAATCATCATAGACGCGCTCGTATTGAATGTTTTGCAACGAAATTTGTAACTGTTGATCAAATTATTAACAAGTTCCAAATATCTGTCGTAAAAATATTATATACCCACAAGATTGGGTTGTGACTTGGTTTTTGGGGTTGGGAACCTTCACTGAACCATTGTGAGCTCTGAATGAATTTCACACAGGAAGTCAAATGATCCTTCCTCTGCCTATTCGTCTTGGTATCCTCCATATAAATCGGATGTGCTAATACCCAATCTCATCATGTGGATACCCAATGAATTGTGCCCCGCCAATCAACAGAGATAGAGATTAGGGAGACCTGCTTAGCTGGCTGATATCAGTATGATTTATAAATGGTTCCGAGCATGTTTTCAGTGCATTTTTAATTTCTATTTGTTTCTCATATTAGGGAAGGGTTTATCTTATTTGTATATGAGATGTAATAAGGTACAGTCAAACGGTGTAACTGTGCACCTGCACCACCAGGAGTAACTTTGCACCTCTGTTAGCCTTTCAAGCATGAAATATTTTTGCTAGTTCAATTTTATTTCGTGACCATGCTCCCTTTTTCTAATTTCAGAGCAGGGTAAAAGTAAAAATCCACTTTTTACAAGAGAAAACTTTGGGCGATCGCAATGAAGTAAAGACAGTTGTTGTCCAAGGCTTAGACAAATGTCAAAAAAAAAGTCGAGCAAGTACATTAGTTCTTGTCTAAGCATCTGCAGGATATTATTTAAAAATGCCACCTAACAGACTCCTGTCCGAATTTTTCTTTTTCAAAAATAGGAACTTTTTTCTAGTTTTAAAATAAATAATTAAATTTTAACATACATACATAGTAATATTGCAGTTGGCAAAGATTTTCAGCTTTTAAGTTTTGTTCGTAGAGCTTTGTGATTGCTCTGAACTCCCCAAAAGGCGTTATTGAATATCATTGTATTCATAGATTTGGGCGACCTAAGGTAACAAATAAAACTGCCACATGAATCCCAGCAGCAGAAAATTGTTCAGAGGAATTGGTAAGCCTTGCCATTCCTTAAATTAGCCATTCTGAATCACTATCAAAAAATTGTAGGTCCTTTTTGTTTTGGATATGTGGCGCCACACAGCCTATTTTAAATTTTTTGTGCAACAAAATAATAGATTGAGGTGCCATCGAAGGTATGGTTTTTATTATTATTATTATATCCTAATTTAATAGGGTTATAGCACTCCATTACCCTAATGGACAGGTATTATTTTTATTCAAGAAAACTTCGAAAATATAATTTCAAGCTCATATGAATGACAAATTAAATAATCGTGGCTAGTGTGGGGTAGTGGTTGCCATGTCTGCTCAGTTATTCAATTTGCTGTAGCATTATTGTGCTGCCTATAGAGTCGACTGGCTGGCTACTAAGTAGTCATTTTCATGAAAGGGAATTTACATAGATCTGCTACACTTAGGCTACATATGTATGTCCTAATTGGAGTTGCATCACGCGACCGAACGATGAACTTCGGTCGTGTTGGTCGTTGGTAGTGCTACCACAATACGTGTCCTAATACCAGTCGCAAGATGCTCATAAGATAGCGCGATCAAGCTGCATTTTCACTTGCTATTTGCTAAAGGCAGCCCGACGAAACTGGTTCAATAACGCAACCAGACTACTTGTTACTTTTTTTATTGTTGTTTGATATTGTGATCGTCCGATGCAGCGCCCGTCGCTCGTTTTGCGGTCGAGAGATGGTTGCCAATTTGGACATTGGGTTAGGCCCAAAACACGACAGTGGTAATTGCGTACTCGCCATTTTGCTTTCGAACAAACTTGTGAAGATGGATGTGTGCGTTGCGACACTCTTTCATAATTATGATAGGATACGTTTGGCTGCACTTTTCCAGTGCCGTTTCAAAAGAACTTCTTTCAAAATAGAGACAACATGATTCAACGAACATGTACTCCTGTAGGCAACAGTCAAGTCCTATCAAGACTCAAACTCTTTCGCAGACCGTTTACTTCCCAAAATACAAACATTATCTATATCTCTTTTACTGTGGCATTAAAATTCGGGTGGTACAATCCAACAACCCCAGTAAGAAAAGATCAGAATTACCTTCAGTCTACTGAATGCTAAATGACGGCAGAGAACGAAAACTTACGTTTGGCAGCAGGGATAGATGAAGAAAATACACTGGACCTGGACTATACAGTTCCAATATGTTTACGAGAAGGTGGATGCATTGGGTGCTGTGTTTGTGCAAGTATGTGGGGTTATGGCGTGAATAAAAAAATGGCGTGAAGAAAAAAAAATCTGCCCCCATTACGAACTCGAGAACATAGTCTGGCAATAGAAGAGAATCAAGGTTTCACTAGGCCTAAACAAATGAAAATGCAACCATAACCATTAGCCAAGTGAAACTGATATAATACCATTCTCCTTTTGACGATGTATCTTGAATTCACCTTTATCTCAATAAAGAAATAGAAGTCAGCAGAGTCTATTTCATAATTAATATTTTTCTGTGACAAGCACCAATGTGTTCGTGGTAGTTCGAGGTTCGAAGAATACCAGAAACATCATATTGTATTACCATGGGTATCGCAAAGTGGAGCCCGTGGGTTAAGCATGTCTGCCTGTTACGTCGCAGGTTCGTGGTTCTAATTCAACATAAGCCAAAAAATATCACCTTTCGCGAGGAATCGGCAAGTCCTCAGATAGCTTCCGTTCGGAATGGGCAAAATTTGTAGAAACCTTGAATTCCTCACAAAACAAATTATGGTTAGATAAAGTGTGAGCTTTCCTCGAGCCTGTTGCGCATGGGTATTTATTTTATTTTCTTAACTAAACAATCATCTGAAGACAGTAAAAATAAACTAAAATAGGTCTACAATCTCAATCAACTCTTTCCCTGATTTTTAGCTAAAATTATTAATAGTATTGAAATTTTGATAAAATTATATGAATTACTTACCATTGGCACGCTGTAGTACTGATAGAACGGCTGATATTGCATTGAAGGTGGGTATAGAGTTGGCACACCAGCTGCGGAGAAATCAGTTACTTTTTTTAAGATTTATCAAGTCAAATAAGACAAAAAACATTTCTTTTCTTGTATATTACCTGGTGGATAGACTGCAGCAGCAAATTGATCAATCGGCATATTGCTTATAGGAGCTGGTGGTGTTGTCGTGTAGTAAACAGCACCATTCGTTGCGACAATCGACTAAATTTATAAAATATTATTACCGTGTTACTGTTGAACTTAATATATAACAAAATTTTTGAAAAATACTTACTTGCTTCTTAATTGCCGGAGCAATATTCAGCTTCCGATCCCTGAGCACAACACTTTCACCCTGTTGTTGGAAAAAAAAATTTTAAAAAAAATTATCATTATTTGCCATTCAAACATCAAAACAATGTATCAAACAATCAAAATGCTATAGCGTTCGTAACAAACAAACTGGTGGAACTGTCTTTCAATTAAAAAAACAAGTTAGAAGCTTTATATTCAAATAAATAAAAACATATGAAAATTACATCTTTGAATTAACAAATGTAAAAACAACGTATTTATAACCATTTTCCAATAAAAACCAAAAATAAAACCTTGTGAAAACAAAATCAATAAGAAAATACATTTTTTTTTGTTTGCTGCTCACTCTGAAAAAAACTTTTATTGGTGCACGAGGACAGAAAACGAAAGAACGAACGTATTTAGAAAACAACCTATTTCTAATATTGGTGCTGTATAACCTCATTAGGTGAATACTGTTCTGGGTATTTAATTTACCATAACTGAAAGCAAATTACAAAAATAATAATAATAAAAATAACCCAACGAACAATAAGAAACCATTTAACCAAGAATAAAGCCTTTTTTGAAAGAAAGTTGAATAGAAAAAGAAGTGCTTATGAAAAGTTTCAACAAAAGGCTAAACAAATGGACTAAGTGTGTTAAAAAGAAAGTGTTTAAGCAAAAATTGTGTTCAACTTAGATTTTATTTTATATAGCACAAGGTTTGATTCGAATTAGTGTCAAATAATCAAAATTAATTGAAGTAAAAAAGAAAACATTCGAAAGTCATTCCTAAATCAATTAAAACTTTGTTGCTTTTTCGGGATAATCTACCAACCAATGAGGCTATACAGATGGATTTTTTTTATTATTTCACCCACTAAAATCTGATTTCATGGATTTTATCATTTCTTAAGATATTTAAAGCAGGTCCAAAGCTCTCAGCCGTTTATGCTGCATTAAAAATTAAAATGTAAAAACTAATGGCCTAGCAGCTAAGCTAAAGAGTTCTATTCTAGTGGCTTCTTCTAAATCGCTCTAGTACTACTAGTTAATTTTTATACACTATACAATTCTAAATCTATTAAGAAATTTCAATAATAATAGCATTTCATATTTCATTACTGAACGGCTACTTCTTGCACGATCTGTAATCCTCATCAAACTAAAATTAAAATAAACAAATAGGGTGGCGCAACAAAGCAATGGATACCTCGGTGTATAATACAACGCATTTCAAGGGCCTATGCTGATCTCGGACGGCTTAGTTAGAAAACGTTTTTCATGGCAGTATGTATGACTCTCAGAGAATTTCCAATCCCTTGCGAAAGGCGATACCCGTGAAAAATATTTTTTTTTTCTGATGTTTCTGTGATTCGTGCCATGAACTTCTCACGTAACAGGCAGACATACTAACCATTACTCCAAATGCACTCACTCCTCATTCAACTGGATCACTTTTTTGTTTATTGGAACAATTCATGAGTTTGAACATTAGTGAAACATTAATTAAAACATTAATACCGAAAACCCACTACAATTGTATGAGCTTTGGAAGGAATCTTGCGGAATAGGCAAACAAAATTTAGGTCCTCTCCATTCATCACGAGTAAGGCGGCCAAGAGCGCATTGCGACTTAAATAATGTAAAATTTGTAAAAGAGGCATATCAAGCCATAGAACCATTATGAACTATAATCATATAGACCTTCGAACAGACTACTACGCAAAAATTTATCAACAAAAATATTGACATCTTCATAGCCAGCCAGGCGGCCATTAAAGCTATCTCATCCATTGTCACAAAATCAAAATCCAACAAAACTTACTGAAAACCGCAAATGATAGGGGCCATGCCGGTTTTCAAAAAATCTTTGATCAGATATTTGCAAGAAAAAAAAAACGAAATTCTGCTCCAGCTTAGCAGGCTCTCTGTTGATTTCTATTCTCACGGGTCACAACTCATTGTGATAATGAGAAAGGGTATCAGCACTTCCGACTTGTGCATAGGATGCCAAGACGAAGATGCAAAAGAAGGATCATTCCACTTCCTCTGTAAGTACCCTAGCTTCTTCGACGAACTGGACGACATCTCTAGCCTCCAATTGAACATAATCATAAAATTCATTTAGGGCTCCAAATGGTTCAGTGAGGGTTCTTATTCCGAATAACACAGAACCATTTATCAGCTCGCATCCTCTCCCTCACCTTATCATCGCTTGTTATCTAGGGAGGGGGGTGTTGCCGCTTGCTCCTGCACGCCCCTTCATAAGTATTGGTTTAGAGAAATCAGTTAGGCCCCTTCCGAGCTTGTTCTGCTCAAACATTTACTTACTTTGTTTTTAGGAAAAGCGTGTTATGCATATTTAAAGTTCACAAACTTATCCGGTCCCACGATTAATAAAACAAAATATGCTCATGAGAAATTTTGCTTGTTGTTTTGATTTTTTTACCAAAATTATCTCTTGAACCACTACGCGTTGCCTTTAGTCGCCCTTTATCAATAAAATCTAACATTTAAATTTTCTTTCTTCCGAAAAGAAACTTGTGAAAAACATTGAATTGAATTTTTTGTTTCAAATTCAACGTTTTCCCCCTTCTGAGAGTATGCAAATGAAACTTACGGAGATCAGTGAAGCGTGATACATATAAATATTATGTAAATGAAATTGAGAATTATTTTGTTTCTACTGAAAATGATTTCACATCATTACGCACTTTTAAACCTTTACCCAATAAATACGATGTATTAACAACAATTGATGGAAAATCACACGGTAATAATTTACCACGATTTAAAGATAAGTTCAATCATCGATTTCGTGTTTTAAACCTATCGCTTTATAGTGTGTTATATTTCCATTTCATATTGAAAATTTTACGGAAATTTGCGTTACATTTGAACTATTTATTTACATTGCTCTCGAGAACTATCAGTGGTTTAAAATGATTTGTAAGGAGAGAGTTCAGTCAAATGCAAAAGCATATCTTAAATCATAAACTCCGCTCTATATGCGTTGAACCATTAGGTAATTTGTATGTGTTTTTTAAAACTATGCACATTTCTATAAATTTATCTCCTTCATTACATTACTTATGCTGTTATGCAACTGATCAACTTCACTAGCTAGATGCACTTAAGCCATTGATTCAATAAAACAATATATAAAATTTACAGCCCACATACAAAATAAACTGCGTCAACTATAACACCGTCCCACGCGACAACATCTACATTGGGGTATATACTGCAACAAAATATTTACATCTAATTAACTCATTTGTATTCTCCCTTCTCAAATTAAGAAAGACAAGTGAGAATATTATTAAAAAAAACCGAAAACGGAAAACTATCTTACAGCAATAAAACACAATTAAACTTGCAGCATAAAATGCGAAACAACTTTGAATCACAATATTATTATTCTAATCCAACTCGGAACTAGATCTTAAAATGAATCAAAAGTAAATGAAAAATCCATAACAAAACCAAACAATTAAAATCAAATCAAAATATCCAACCAATCGAACAAAGTTTCATTGTGTCCAGTTAAAGGAAAAAATCTTTTAACAAGTCTCATTTTAGGAAAAGATATAATAAAAAAACAAATTAAAAAACAGAATTTCAACTGAACAAACAAAAACAAAATCTTCCCTGTGTTTTTTGTGAGGATTGAGCGAAAATTTATCGATAATTTCGTACGCACTACACACATTTATGAATCAAGAAGAGGAGGTTTATACTTGGGCCCTATATGGGATGAGAATTACAACAAATAATTGTATTATATATCTGCCCATTTGGATGGCGCATTTTGTTTTATGAAGAAAAATAAAATAAATAAAAAAATATATAATATACATTTGAGTTCATCGTTTGCCATAGAAAAATAAGGGCCTACCTCTGTCTGCAGCCTTTGAGCCTCTTGTTCGGTTTCAAATGTAACAAAGCCGTAGCCTTTGCTTACTCCAGCTCGGTCCACGATGATCTTTGTGGACTTGACATTGCCATAGGCTGAGAATACACGACAAAGTTCCGATTCTGTTGTATCACCACTGAAATTAAAAACATGAAAATTCACAATTTCGACACCATTAAAATTATGATCTTTTTTTTACCTGATGCCACCGACAAAAATTCGATTCGGGATAAGTGTCCCGTACTTTGGCGCCGCCAGAGGTGCCTCTAGCTGGCCTGCTCCAGTAGGTCCTGCCATCTTATGCATTATTAGATCGATTTTCGATATCTTGTTTTCACTTGGGTTTGGAAATAAACTTTTTTATTCGTTTTCACACTTCTCTGTTTTTAGGTAGCGCAATTAGTTTTGTCCTGCAAATTGATTTGAAAATAAGAATAAAATATTTTCAATTTGAATATAATTTTGTTGCGAACGAAATGAAAACATGAACGACACTATTTTCCAAGCTCTACAGTAGGTGTATACACAATTTTATTTTATTATTTTTTTTTTCTTTTTCGTATTTTGATGGATGAGTGCTTCTCAGGAGAAAAAAGGCACAGTAATTTGTTAAAGCTTTTAAAGTCATTAGCTATACTACACCTCGGTAAGGTCACATGACCACATGGCCAAGAATTTAACCTACCTACAACACCCAAAGTAATTTCCAACAATCAACTGAATATTTTAACCAGAATCAAAAGCCACTGATGCGTATACGTAACTTTTTTGTACACCCACGATTCACTGTAATGTTTTTTCTTTTATTTTTCACCCTACAGATACACACGATTTTTACACAGAGTTCTCAACTCCTTAAAAAAGTTTTCTACTAGAAGGAAGGACGACGACTTCGACAGTACTGACAATGGCAACACAATAAAATTCCACGATTTCTAGTTTATTTCTTCTTTTTTTTTAAATATACAACACTTCAATTCGAATCAAATTTGAGAAGATTTCCCGTTTCGTTGGATGGAAAATGACGGCGTGCAATCGATTCCTTTTTTCCCCGATATCCTTGTGAGTGGGCGGCAGCAGAGAACTATCTACTTAATTTCCTGATTTCAATATTACACCATTACAACAAATATCACAAATCACACATTCACACACAGAGTAAAGTGTAAACTACTAGAACATACTACAGCCACCAAATATAGGTTAAAATGAAAATACCCATTTTCTCTCCTCTCGGTTGGGAAAAATTCGATATTATATACAAAATTAGCCTCATCTCTCTTCAAACGCTCTCCGCTGTTGGTTTTGTAAGTGTGGTGGGCCAAAAACCCCAACAAGAGCCAACAACGTCGTCATCGCAATTGTATTTCCTTTACTCCCCCTCACATCAAACCAGTGATGTTATATTTGGAAGTATAGTTGAGTTTTACGATTTGTGATTTCTCATGAACATTTAAACATTTCGCAATGTTGGTAAGTGCTTTAATTAAATTGTTTAAACTTTTTTTTTACGAAAAGCTAAGCCGTTGGCGTTGAGACAAAAAATGGAAAAAAGTGTCGATGTTTAAGAAAAAGAGACTTGCGAAACAAAATATGTTGCTTACAAGTTTCTTTGTTTAAGTTAGTGATGTAAATAAATAGGTATATAAAATACCACAAAACCTATCTTTATGAATGTTGAATTAAGATGTAGTAATTAAAAGGAAGCACTACTTTCTAACATAACATTTTCATCATGATGAAGTTAACGAACAAATAAGGTTTACAAATAAATTTTTGTATCTGAAGTTTCGGGTTTTCAACTCATTTTGAAGAGCGTTGAGCTGTTATTGGATAGGCTACCAAGCGTTTCAAGTCCTTTTCTTTGACTACCTCCGCCAAGTACCGAGCACTGTTCGTCAATCACTGTTATCCCTGCAACGAGCACTTAACGTTTGGGTAGACGTTTTAAAAAGAAGTGGGTATCGTACTCGTGCTGCTCTTTTGCTATTCCAGACATAACAACTCGTGACCTTTTTTTTAATGGCAAAGTGCTTCCCGAGTATATCAACTTATTTGTATGGGATATATGATCAATAGTGAAAAAAACTTGTGCTGAGTTGATTAAGCGACGGAGGCGGAGGAAAATACTTCCTTAGTTGAGAGTAAGGATCTTGTGCGTCCACATCTCACAATTCACATACGGTTGAGAATGTTGAAAAATGTACAAAAAGCGTGAGAGCAAGTGAACGGCATCTGAGATGAAGATGCTTCGTAAATTCGTATAACTGCATTAGTAAAATAATTCAGCAGAAAAAAGGAGGACTAAACACCCGTTCGACAGAAGAAGTAAAAAGACACGATCCCGCAGAAAGGAGAACAAGGGCGTTCAAAACACTCCTCGTACAAAAAAGGTCAGCACGACGATGCGTATCGCACGGGCATAAAGTATACAGCAATTAAATGGGAAAGTTGTGATCCCTTCGACATCACAATACCTGTGGAGTTAAGGATGGACAAGATAACTCCGTCAAACCTTATTCTCGTCCCAATAGACAAGCAATTCCTAGTCTAGAACCAAATTCAAGTCAAAATTTTAGATATTGACGCTGAATTTTCCCCTGCCAGTGAGACAACGATTTGGTTGCAATGTCCAGATCATTGCTTCCGTTTAATCGTCGCATCGTTGGCAAACGATCCAAAACGGTTGATTCCATAGTGTTCTCCAAAATTGGACATTTCTTAGACCTCCATATGGCGAGTTTCGAGGATCTTGAAACGCACCCTTATAACATTAAGATAACTCAAAAGCTATAGCGACGTGATTGTATGCCGCGACGAAACTTCTAGCTCTATGTTTTCATTGATCAAATGAAAGCCTTTTTGAACCAATCGTTTTAGCTAACAATTTTCAACCCATCTTTTTGTGGAACGTTCAATTTCCTACAAAATAAAGATAAAGAAATTTTTAATATTAAATCGGTGAGAGAATGCAATAGAACACATTACTCATCATTTTATATTCTCACTCTGCTCTTTGTGCGATGCTTCGTAGCGTCTTAATGTCGCCAGCTAACTAAGCAGACGCATTTTAACATTGAAGTGAAACTTCTTTAGCACTGTCTGATTTGATTTGACAGCCCTGTTCGATACCTGAACTAGTCCCAATTTTTTTGCATTCTTCTAACGAACAATTTGATTACTAAATCATTTAAAGATTTCCCAAAAAAACGTATGTGGTAAGCTTTACCCACCCCTTTGTGTGACAGCGTAGTTTTTAGCTTTTGTGCTTGTTACGTAGAAGATTCGTGGTTCGAATTCCAATTCCATCAGGAAAAAAAAACGTTTTTCACGGGCATCGTGCTTCGCAAGGGATTGGCAACTCCTCAAAAATTAATTATCTACATATATGCATTGCCATGAAAAACGTTTTCTTACTTAGCCACTCGAAATAGGATCTTTTTAATGCGTTAAGGCGCGAGGTTTAAATATCTTTTTTACCCCAAAATTTACCGAAGACTGCATTCTTTTTTATCCTGATTTCATCGAGTAAAATACATATATAGATGAACAAATATGCTGTTTTCATCACGACGAAATGAGAAAATTGTGACATTTTCCGTTTCATGAGTCATTGGCGTTGTTGTTATTGAAAATTTTTAAAAACTACAAACTTGTCACATCTGAGATTTAAAAAACCAAAAACATAATATTGAAAAGCTCTTTTGCATAGTGAGAATGTTCGGTACTGTTTTTTGGACTGAATTATTTATCACAGCAACTGTTAACTTGAATACATTGTGCCTTTGAAAATTGATTAATGATTTTGAATGGTAGGATATGCAAGATTTTTTGACAACGCTACGTGCGCACAAACAGCGATAATATCATCTTTTTAAAGAGACCGTGAACGTATCAATCCTCTAGAAAAACTTTTTTTTTCTGTTAGAATTAATATAAAAATGCAAACCCGTCTCGTCTGGAAACTGCAACCATACCATCCTCGTTTTTAAAAAAAATTAAAAATATACCCGCTTTTTAAGAAAGAAAATGCTAATGTGGTGTCTAACTATAGAGGACTGTCTTTCCTGGAACAGACTGAAGTCTTGGCTGGAAGAAAACAACATTATAAACTAGTTTCAGGCTGCTTACAGGAAAAACTAATCTACTGTGGACCAAGTTTACAATCTTGAATGAATGAATGAATTTTCTTTATTTAGCTTCCGAAAAGCCATTTGGTTTTAAGTTTTACATTTGAACTTATTATAAATAATTAATATAATACAAAATAGTATATAAGTGTATACATTTCTATTACTTTAAAAGATTTTTGTACTTATAAAATTTACTTTGCACATTTAGATATTTATAGGTTTGAACGTATGTGCTCAATTAGTTTTCTTCATCATCATCTTTCATTGTATTATACAGTTTCAGCTATGACAAAAGAAGCTATACGCTTTTTTCATCCATCTATCTAAAGACTGCTTTTGACACTGTTGATAGAAATGCTTTATTCTACAAATTATATGCTCAGGAAATCTCTTCGAAGATGATTACTTTTATAAAATCTCTTTATGTGGACACTGCTGCTACTGTTTGAGATGGCTTGTCAGATTTCTTCTTCACCAACAAAGGTGTCCGACAACGTTGTGTACTGAGTTCGCTTCTCTTTGTCCTCAATGATTTACATGAACCACCTATTGGTCTGTTTTTAAATTAGACTAACGACCTTCTATGTGCTGACGACATTGTCCTCTTATCGGATAATCCGGCTTATCTACAACAACTTATTGATAGCTTTAGTACTTACTTCAAAAAGTGGAACCTTGAAGTTAATCCTGGCAAATCAGAAGTAGTAATTGTTCGAAAAGGGGGGCGAAGAGCGGCTTGTGAAAAATGGTTCCTCAATAACACCGAAATAAGTGTGTCAAACCAATACAAATATCTAGGTGTGGTTTTCAATCACAACATGTCTTGTAACATGCATCTAAATAATGATTGGGATCATCCAAGAACTCCATCAATTCAACATGTTCCAAGCTACTGAGAGATAAATTTGTCCAGCATTCTACAAAATTTAAAATATATGATGCTGCTTCTAGAGCTATAGTGCTCTATTGTGCTCAGGTATGGTATCGTGAACACAACCAAGTTGAAAAATTGCAACGATTTTTTATAAAAAAATTTCTTTTTCATAGGGCGTCGATTGACTTCTCTTTCGACATAAGTTTGCTTGATTGGCATGGAATGCATAGTACCTATTCTTCTATCAAAACTTAAAGAAAAACACTGGATTGAATCTACGACCAGCGCCACAGAGTCCAAATTTCATGATGAATACTGCAACCTGCTTTACTCCGAAATACCAAACTACTTTGATGACTCGAACTCTTGTGATATGATCTTTTTAAAGCTTCGTTGTGGGCTTCTCAATTTCAATGGAAGAGCGTTCTAGAAAGATACTGATGGTATTATGTACAGTTTGCAACATGGATGCATCGGAAAACACTTTCCTCAACTCGCCCTTAAAGATCCCTGGCATTTTGGTGGGGCGAAACAAATCAAATAACGAATGACGGCGATTTATGATAATTTTGAGGTTTGGCGTTTAGTATTTTTTGAGAGCCAAAACTAATAGAGTTGTCAAGGAAACCAGGGTCAAGGCTGGGTACGATTCAACGATACAATTACGATTCCTTATGAATCAACTTTTAATCGAGTCATTCACGGTCGATGTTGCGGTTGTTGATGTTTGCTTAAGTTTAAATCCATTTAAGATTCTCAGATTACACATCCAACTCATGGTATAGTCTTACCAGATCTGTAAGCGTACACTGACTACACGAATTACAGTGGTAACTACCTATTACGCCAAAGCATACATACTCCTATTACAAAATTTATTCCCTTTCTTCAACTCAAAAGCCAAAAGGTGTTTATGTCAATAGATTAAGGTACGCTTCATTATTGAAAAGTACTATAACTTTTCACTGTTATACTTTACCTACGCAAGCGCTGAAGGCAGATTCGTTTTTTGAAGGTTTCAAACTTTTTTCTCTGAACAGTTACAATAGGTAAGTAGCATTTAAAGAGAAAAAAAAACATTGAAACCGAAGTATTCTAGTTGGTTAAGTACATTTCTTTCAAAATTAGGTTAATGTCCTCTTTCAATGTCAAAGTATAAGAAATAAAGACACATAATAAATGGTCAGTTTGAACTCGAACTACCTACTTATTTCATTTGTTAACGAACCTGCTTGGTGACATCAATTCACAAGTTATCACCATCCATTATTTTTAATCAAAACGTTATTTTTATAAACAATACCAGGAACTACGAACAATTGTTGTTGCGATGTTTTTGAAAGATGGTCTTGATAATCTTGTAACATCACTGTCATTTCCTGATTTCGATGCGGGAGGAGCTCTCCCAACATTTGCTACTTCAACATTTTGCTTTCTCTCTCCCAAAACATTGGGAGCAGTAGCAGCATCCCCCGGTCATATTTTCAGGGGCGCTGACGAGGCCATCCCGTAACACACCACATCACCCCAAACCGAACAAAACTCTCAGAACATAAAAAAAAGAAAGAGTAGAGATAAAAAAAAAAAAAAAACACGAATACACACACCAACCACCAACATCTAACACACTGACTAGCACTAACAGCAAGTTGGTACTGGCTACTGGGTAGATCTCGAGAGAAGCATAGAAGTTGCATTCCATCACTTTGCCTCTAGATTTATCTCAAACAATTTAGTGGGTATCAAAATAAGGGAAAATGAAACACCTGCAGATTTCAGTCGCATTCTGTTAGCCAGAACCGAGCGTTATAGCCAGTCCCAAGTGTTGTCTTTACTTCACAGTACTAGGCGATGAAAACGATGCCAAGATGACATACTAACCTAATTTTCCGCACTTCTCTCGCCCGCTAGAGAAAAAATTCACACACCAAAACAGATAACAGAACAAAACAGAATATACAGCTACATATAGATATCTTAAGACTTAAGTATATATGTACATAAAATATTTTTTTCAATTCATCATCCTTTTCAGTTGAGAAATAATACTAACAAATTTGCCCACACAATTTTCAGGAATTCCTTTTTACTCCACTTACCGTTCGATAAAATTTTTTCACTTCCCGAATACAGTTTTTTTACACGATGAATTGTAGGCAAAAACTTTTTCTACACAGCACGAATTTTTTCCGATTAGAAAATAATCCAGTTGGAAGAATTTTCTACAGAAAATTGTTATAGGTTTATTTTTTAGCAAGACAAATAGCTCGGTTTGAGTTGAATGTTTTAATCTGTTAAAGGCAGAAATTCCTTAACATTCAATTGAAATGTTCGAAGAACCCCGTGTTAATGGTAATTTCTTTTATTTTTAAACGACCAACACTATTCAATTGCAAGAAACTCAATATTCCAAAATGGCAGAGCGTTGAACGAAGAACAGATGACTAAAATATTTTCAGTTTCACCCTGCGAATGAATTGCGGCGCTGCGTCGAATCGGATCGAGTGCCTTTTTTCTTCTAATCTCAATTTTCAAATTCTCAATTCAATAATCTTTTTTTTACTAATCGGTTTTTACTTTTTGTATAAGCATTTGTCTCACTAGCTAGCTCTTTTAGTTATGTTCTGAAAGAGGAATATATTTTTTAATTTGAAATGCGTTTGTCAAACAGAGATGGGATAGAAGCAAACAAAAAAACAAAGAGAGCAGAAGAACTGGCTGAAAATGTAGTGTTGTCACACTTTGGTGGAGAATATCCCACAACACCAAAGGATATTTTTATTACCTTTTTCTTATGGTGAGCGCTCATTGCTCACATTTTTTTTTTTTTTTTTTTTCAAATAATTGAAGTAATAAGTTTTGTTCAGCGTAAATTCACACAGTACCCGACTTGGTTTGATGCACTATGCACAGAGAAGAAAGTAATAGGGTGTATTTTTTGGCAAGGCTTTAAGAACAAGACCCCGAAAGTTTTTTCAACAGAAAAGCTGACTTTGACATAGAGCTTTTTTCACTGCTGCACGATGCCTCTAAAAATTGTAAGGCCTTGCGCAAACCAATGCGGTGAGTGCGTGCGATGTGATTGCGATAAGTCAAATCCCGTTAAAATTTGCGTTAAAACTTCTACGTTCTACCACGGTTAAAATTTGACGTCTTGTTTGAGATGGGATCAAATTTAGCCATTTGCGGTGAGAATTGCGTTAAAACAATTATTTTAACCAAGATCTCTGCGTAGGTTAAAAAAATTTCCCTCGATAATTTAAGAAATTTACCTGAACTAAAATTGGTTTTCTTTTTCACGGAAAAATAATTTTTCTTACAAAACATATTTTAAAAAAAAACAGGGTTAATAAAAAGTCTCTGAAACTGAAAAAATCTTTTTTATTTATTGTTCTCGATTCTAATTCCATATTTTAAAACAACAATAAAAAATATTCAAGTTAAATTCCCATTTTGATTAATTTATTTATTCGGTGTGGTACCACTGAAAATTAGTTTTCATGGCTGATATCTTTCATACATTGCAAATGAAACGAAACAATAAATTCGTATTTGGTTTAGAAAAATGACAAATTTAAAATATTGTAACGTGAACCCAACATTTTATACCAATTTCCTAATCGAAAAACGTTCAACCGAAAACACAACTGGCAACACTATAATGGAATGGTATAAATGACAGACGTTGCTTGTAAGCCAGTGTGTGTGAGTGTACAGATGCTTGACAGCAAATGTGGCGACAATGTAGAAGTTACTGGAGAGTTCTAGATGGCATGTCATTCGATATAAATAGCCCGCCCGAGGCAACCAGAGGGCAGTTTTGTTTATAGAGTGATAAAGTTAAGAGTAAATACAAGTGATAGTCCAAAAGTCGAGTTGAGTTCAAATTAAGTGTATATCGAAAGTAGATACTTACCTCGTTTCCACTTAGAATCGGGTAATCGGATCGGATTATGATTCAGATTTCGATGCAGGTATCAACTTACCCACTGAATCGAGTAATATAGGTATACAACACACTATTTTGAATCGATCCAGCTACAAGAGCTGTATCGGATCGGGTAATCCTATTTCAATTCGATCTAGGTATACACTGGCACTAATTCGAATTGAAGTGTGATTCAATTCTAAGTGGAAACGAGGTAACTGAATAAAGTGGTAGAATTAAATTGAAAAGTAGAGTTTTATTTTTGCGAACTAAGCGCACGTTACATTGGTGTCAGAAGTGTAAATAAAACTTATTTGACTAGTAAAGTGTAAAAAAAAAAAAAAAGTAAAAAGAAAATAATAATTATATTCAGTGAAAATGGGTAAGTTGTTAGAAGAGCTCACTTGCATTGAGCTTAAAAGTGAGTTAGGTAAGCGAAATCTTTCTAGAGCGGGATCGAAAAATGAGCTCGTCCTGCGCTTGCGTAACTATTTGGAACAGCAAGATGAAGACGTAAACACTTTTGTTTTTGAAACAGAAGTGGAAGAAGAGGAAGTAAGTGAAAGTGTAGATTTTTCTAGTATGATGAAACTTTTGTTGGAACAACGAAACGAGCAAAAGAAAGAACAGCAGAATGTTCTCGAACGACTAGAAGTACAACAAAAGAAGCTGGAAGAGCAACGAAATGAGCAAAAGAAGGAACAGCAGAATGTTCTCGAACGACTCGAAGTACAACAAAAGAATCTGGAAGAGCAACGAAACGAGCAAAAGAAGCTGATTGAAGAACAACGAAACGAACAAAAGAAAGAACAACAGAATATTCTCGAAAGACTTGAGGCGCAGCAGAATGTTTTGGAAGGTCAGAAAAACATTCTAGAAGGTAAATTGGGTAACATTGAGAAAAATGTATGTGCCCTAGACGAACGCGTTGAAGGTGTGGAGAAACAGCTTTCTGTTGTAGAGAATCGTTTCGAAATCGTAGAAACCCGATGTGATAAACAGTTCTCTGTTCTGACCAAGGAATTGGACCAAATCCGGAAAATAAAAATTCGAGAGTCTGCTGGGGAGTTTGCAAAGAAAAAGGAGATGAAACCCCCAACATTTGATGGACAGTCTTCTTGGCCAGTCTACAAGAGACAACTTGAGGCAGCCGCGACAACAAATGGCTGGGATGACGAAGACAAGTACATTGCACTGACTCTTGCTCTTAGAGGACCAGCAGCTGAATTACTTCAAACAGTTCCAGCTGGTAAGAGCGGCGATTTCAGTTCTCTCGTGGCAGCTATAGATAAACGCTTTGGAGATAGCCACTTGAAAGAAGTCTTCCGAGTCCAACTCAATAACAGAGTCCAGAGAAGGGGTGAAAGTCTACAGCAGCTCCAAGCAGACGTCGAAAGACTGGTTCACCTGGCATACCCGGATGCTGGAGAAGAAATCATCAACCAGCTCGCTGTTGAGTCCTTCGTTCGTGCCATTTCCGATATACATCTTCAGAGGTCTGTGCGAACTGCTAGAACACGTACTCTTTCCGAAACTTTAGCATTCGCATTGACAATTGAAGCAGCAGAACAGGCTTCTCAGGGAGTACATCGACTTAGAGAGGCCATAGTCGAAGAATGCTCGTGCCAAAGAGCTGAAATACAAAAGAACCGGAGCAGACTAGCAAGATGTTGGAACTGCAACAAGACCGGGCACTTACAGCGTCAATGCCGACTACCACCAAACAAAGCAGGTTGTCAACATTGTGGAAGCAAGAGATCCAACCCAGAGCAAGGTAACAACAACACCAGCGTTGCCTATCAGCCCGTTTCCCATCAGGGAAACGAGTAAGAACCAACTTCGAGGGGCAGAGGCTGGTTTCTTGTATCGATGGCCCCAGAACCACCATCCAGGTCTCTCAGACCAAACGAGACAACAAAAGTCTGACTGTGGAGACTACTATTAACGGGAACAAACATGTGGCTACCATCGACACCGGTGCCACAGCCTCCATAGTACGTCGAGACCTGGTAAAGACGACGTGGCTTCATAACACCAATAGCTACCGTCTAAGAACCGCAACGGGAGAAGCAGCAAGAGTATATGGAGAAGTGTGTCTTAAGATCCGACTGGCCGACCTAGTGTTTACTCATCAATTCCTGGTGGCAGATATATGTGACGAGTGCATCATTGGAATCGACTTTATGAAACAGCACGGAGTTATTTTGGATATCGGTAATCAAGTTTTGAAATACCAAAATAAAGAAATTCCAATGACCTATTCGAATGAAAATACGTCAACACTGAGAACTGTCATCACGGAAGATCTGATTCTGCCTCCTTCTTCTGAAGTGTTCGTTTGGACAAAACTGGAAGGTGAGTTTGGAAGCCTTCGATACCTCATGGTGGAACCAGACCCAGAGTGTTCCTCCCAAAGCATCATCATCGGGAAAACACTGGTAGCACCGAAAAACAAAATGGTCCCCGTACGATTACTAAACACCAGACCGTACGATGTAAAGTTGAATAAAGGAGAAGTCGTTGGACGTTGCGAATCGGTTGCAGCAATTACGAAGATCACAGACGAGGCCCCGAGAAAAACGTTAACTCCGGAGGAGCTCGAAACCATGAGAGCTAAAATACTGAATTCATCCAACCTTGATCACCAACAAACAAGGATGGCTAAAAGTCTCCTACAAGAGTACACTGATATCTTCGCATCGCAAAAGGGGCAATATGGTAGGACACAGTTGGTGCAGCATCGCATCAACACAGGAGATGCAAGACCGATTCGTCAACCTGCAAGACGTCTTCCACTGGCCAAACAAGGTGAGGTTGAGGAAATGATAACAGCAATGAAAAAGGACGGTCTTATTGAAAATTCCAAAAGTCCTTGGGCGTCACCAGTGGTGCTAGTGAAAAAGAAAGACGGAAGCACTCGTTTTTGTGTGGACTACCGAAGGCTGAATGATGTAACTAAGAAGGACAGCTATCCCCTGCCGCGAATCAGTGATACCCTGGATGCCATGGAGGGAGCCCAGTGGTTCTCGACGCTGGACTTGAAGAGCGGATATTGGCAAGTTGACATCCACCCTGAAGATCGGGAAAAGACGGCATTTTCTAAAGGGAATGGGCTCTGGCAGTTTAAGGTTATGCCGTTTGGGCTATGCAACGCTCCCGCAACATTCGAGCGTTTGATGGAGTGCGTTCTTCAAGGACTGACGTGGAAAGCTTGCCTAGTCTACTTGGACGATGTCATTGTTTACGGGAAAACATTCGACCAACATTGTAAAAACCTTAAAGCCGTGTTTCAGAGACTTCGAGAGGCTAACCTTAAACTGAATCCAGAAAAATGTGCACTTTTCAAAACCGAAGTCAAGTATTTGGGACACATCATCTCAACCCAAGGAGTAAAGACTGATCCTGAAAAAGTTGACTCCGTCAAAAATTGGCCAACACCACAGGACAAACATCAACTCCGAAGCTTTCTGGGACTTGCCACATATTACCGACGTTTCGTTAAGAACTTCGCTGGAGTTGCAAAGAGTTTGCATCAGCTCACCGAAAAGGGGAAGCAGTTTAAATGGTCAGGTGAGTGTGAGAAATCTTTCCAGGAACTCAAATACCGCCTCTGTAACGCTCCAGTGCTGGCACATCCAACACCTGGCAAAACATTCATCGTCGACGCAGATGCAAGCAACGTTGGAATCGGGGCGGTACTATCCCAAGTGCATGATGGCGAAGAGAAAGTGGTGGCATACTACAGCAAGGTCCTATCGAAACCCGAAAGGAACTACTGCGTGACCAGAAGGGAACTGCTAGCTCTTATCTTGGCAACAAAGCACTTCCATAAGTACATCTATGGACAGAAATTCCTTCTGCGGACAGACCACGGTGCTCTGAGCTGGCTGTTGAACTTCAAAAATCCAGAAGGTCAAGTCGCAAGGTGGATAGAAAGATTGCAGACCTATGACTACCAGATCCAACACCGCAGAGGAAAGCTGCACTCAAACGCCGATGCATTATCACGAAGACCTTGCAAAGTGGATTGCAAGCATTGCAAGCGGCAAGAAGACAAAGAAATCATTACCGCTCAGCGACTAAGAGCTGACCCCATAAGCGGATGGAGCAATGAGGAAGTGAGGACTGCTCAACAGGAAGATCCAGATATCGAACCCATTCTCGCATGGAAAGAAAATGAAGAGAAACCGGAATGGGGAGACATTTCTGACAGGAGTCCAGTTCTCAAAGCCTATTGGGCACAGTGGGACTCACTATATGTGCAAGAAGGTGTCCTCAGGCGAAGATGGGAATCCGCTGACGGTAAGTCATATGTGATGCAGCTGATCGTACCGCAATCGAAAGTCAGTGAAGTTCTTCAGGAGATGCACGACGGACCTTCTGGAGGCCACCTGGGGGTAAACAAAACACTGGAGAAGGTGCGACATCGGTTCTACTGGTTACATGCTAGAGATGACGTGGAGAAGTGGTGCCGAACGTGTGACAAGTGTGCTGCAACCAAAGGACCTGGTAGGAAGATTCAAGGTAAGATGCATCAGTACAACGTTGGATCGCCTTTTGAGAGGATTGCAGTAGATGTGGCTGGGCCTTTTCCAGAGACCAACGCTGGAAACAAATACATTCTGGTTGTAATGGACTATTTTAGCAAGTGGCCTGAGGCGTATGCCATCCCAAATCAAGAAGCCAAAACGGTGGTCGACCAGATTGTGTTTAACTGGGTGAGTAGGTTTGGCGTGCCTATGGAACTCCATTCCGACCAAGGGAGGAACTTTGAGTCAAACATCTTCCAAGGAGTGTGCGGACTACTTGGCATTAAGAAGACGAGAACCACACCGCTTCATCCACAATCTGATGGGATGGTTGAAAGATTCAACCGGACCTTGAAAGAACACCTCACCAAGGTCGTAGGCGACTACCAAAGAGACTGGGATAGGCACGTACCGCTATTCCTGATGGCCTATAGAAGTGCGGTACATAGCTCGACAGGACAAACACCATCTGACATCCTGTTCGGGAAAACCATGCGGCTGCCCAGCGAACTTAAATTTGGATGCCCCACAGAGGAGCCACAGGACACAAACGAGTATGTGGACGACCTCAAGGAGAGACTCGCTGACATCCATAAAAGAACAAGGGAACGGATGAAAACCTACAGCGACCGGATGAAGACACGGTACGACACAAAAGCGACAACGTCAGGATTCCAAGCAGGAGATCGTGTGTGGCTTTATAATCCTCATCGTCAAAAGGGATTGTCACCGAAACTTCAGCAGAACTGGGAAGGTCCTTATACTAGGCGTGTTTTTTTTTATGCTAGTATATAGTACAGTAAAAATTTCCCTTGGGGAACAACAACAAAGCATTTTACTGTCGTAATTTTCCACAGTGAAAACAGGGATGGCATTGCTGTGGATTGATAGTTTCCAGCTTTGAAAATAAGATGGCACCACCAACGATTTCAGTTCATCAAAGCTTTTTCGAAAGGACGTGTTCAAAAAAAATGTGGTATTTGCAAAGAAATTTTTTCTCTCGATTAAAAATTAAAGAAATTAAAACTATATTCATATTGAATTTTCGCCCTGTTTCGTACCTGGTGGTGTATATAATACAGGATTTTGCACTAGTTCTTTTTTGCTGAAGCTAATAGCTTTTCTCATGGAATTATTTGACTAAAAAATATAGCCTAATGCAAGAAAAAAACAAATCAAACAAACAAAGCAGTAAAAAATGGTCAAAAGGGAAATATATATGTATGAAAATTAAACATTCTTCAATAGAAATTCAAGTCTTGCTAGTACGTGTTTCAACTTTATTTAATTTGGGTTGTGTTTATTTGGGCGGAATATTATAGTTCAATTTCACGGTTTTGTAAATAGAATCAACTTATTTTCTTTCTAAACCTATCGAAAAGACTGGTCAATAGTGTAAAATTGCTTTACCACAGGTTTGGATAAAAAATAAATTGATTCTGTTTGCCAATGGAAAATCTCATCAAAGATTAGTTTTTAATATCTTTTTACATACTCCCCGAACATACCCGAAAGTTTTTTCAACAAAACAGCTGACTTTGACATAGAGCTTTCTTCACTGCTGGACGATGCCTCCAAAAATAGTAAAAAAGAGCTGTAAGAGAGAATCTGATGTATGGAAAATAAGAAAAAAAATACAAATTCATACCTGGCTTTGTATCGTTATTCATTTGATAGAATAATTAACGAAACAAACCTGGTATGAATTTGATTTTGTTTCATCTTGAATTTCACAGATAGCTTTGAAAAGTAGCAACAAGCTTTGACGTTGAGCTCCATCTTGTTGCTGAAAATAGAACTGAAAATACTGTGGACAGATCGTTTTTTTTTAACTCGAATGCTGTACTATATACTAGGTTAAAAAAAAACACGCCTACTGTAGTCACGAGAATTAACGACGTGGTTTACCGCATCCAAAGAGGACTAAGAGGCAAGTTAAAAGTAGTTCATTGTGACCGGCTGCATCGATATAGTGGCGAGGCTGCAAATGGAATTATTCGGGACGAACAATCCTAAGGAGGGGGCAGTGTAACGTGAACCCAACATTTTATACCAATTTCCTAATCGAAAAACGTTCAACCGAAAACACAACTGGCAACACTATAATGGAATGGTATAAATGACAGACGTTGCTTGTAAGCCAGTGTGTGTGAGTGTACAGATGCTTGACAGCAAATGTGGCGACAATGTAGAAGTTACTGGAGAGTTCTAGATGGCATGTCATTCGATATAAATAGCCCGCCCGAGGCAACCAGAGGGCAGTTTTGTTTATAGAGTGATAAAGTTAAGAGTAAATACAAGTGATAGTCCAAAAGTCGAGTTGAGTTCAAATTAAGTGTATATCGAAAGTAGATACTGAATAAAGTGGTAGAATTAAATTGAAAAGTAGAGTTTTATTTTTGCGAACTAAGCGCACGTTACAATATTTTGTATTAATTCTTGTCTTTTTTTTATCCAGACTTTATCCTGATTTCAATTACTTTTATTTTTTCTTCGTGAGACCCTAGAAAACAAAAGCATTGAATTTATATAAATTGATTGATTTCAAACTAGTATCCAATGTATTTCCAGCCTGCCTTCGTTTTTTTTCTTGATTCATATTGCGTTGTTTGAATTGAATGCAAAAGCAAGAGCAAATTTCTCTATCACTAGAAACGTCAAATTTTAACACACTTTAACATGCTCCATAGCTCAATAAATTTTAACCCATTTTATTCACCTCATTAGTGTCAAATTTTAACGCGGGTTAAATTTTAACACACAGGCGTGTTTTTTTTTATGCTAGTATATAGTACAGTAAAAATTTCCCTTGGGGAACAACAACAAAACATTTTACTGTCGTAATTTTCCACAGTGAAAACAAGGATGACATTGCTGTGGAGTGATAGTTTCCAGCTTTGAAAATAAGATGGCACCACCAATGATTTCAGTTCATCAAAGCTTTTTCGAAGGGACGTGTTCAAAAAAAATGTGGTATTTGCAAAGAAATTTTTTCTCTTGATTAAAAATTAAAGAAATAAAAACTATATTCATATTGAATTTTCGCCCTGTTTCTTACCTGGTGGTGTATATAAAACAGGATTTTGCACTAGTTTTTTTTTTTGCTGAAGCTAATAGCTTTTCTCATGGAATTATTTGACTAAAAAATATAGCCCAATGCAAGCAAAAAACAAATCAAACAAACAAACAAAGCAGTAAAAAATGGTCAAAAGGGAAAGATATATGTATGAAAATTAAACTTTCTTCAAGTTTGGGACTAGCAGTACGTGTTTCAACTTAATTTAATTTGGGTTGTGTTTATTTGTACGGTAATATTATAGTTCAATTTCACGGTTTTGTAAACAGAATCAACTTATTTTCTTTCTAAACCTATCGAAAAGACTGGTCAATAGTGAAAAATTGCTTTACCACAGTTTTGGATAAAAAATAAATTGATTCTGTTTGCCAATGGAAAATCTCATCAAAGATTGTTTTTAATATCTTTTTACATGTACTCCCCGAACATACCCGAAAGTTTTTTTCAACAAAACAGCTGACTTTGACATAGAGCTTTCTTCACTGCTGGACGATGCCTCCAAAAATAGTAAAAAAAGAGCTGTTAGAGAGAATCTGATGAATGGAAAATAAGAAAAAAAATACAAATTCATACCTGGCTTTGTATCGTTATTCATTTGATAGAACAATTAACGATACAAACCTGGTATGAATTTGATTTTGTTTCATCTTGAATTTCACAGAGAGCTTTGAAAAGTAGCAACAAGCTTTGACGTTGAGCTCCATCTTGTTGCTGAAAATAGAACTGATAATACTGTGGACAGATCGTTTTTTTTAACTCGAATGCTGTACTATATACTAGCTTAAAAAAAAACACGTCTATTTTAACGCAATTCACACACGGCCTAAGTCCAGCATAATGCTGGATTTACATGCATCTACAACTGCGGAAGTGCAGAAAAGTAAAGCGAGACGGATGAAGATTATAAAACACAAAAGTTGAAAAGAGAGCCGAATAGGATTATGGTTGCAGATGAAAAATTATGGTTGCAGATGAACATGTTCATCTGCAACCATAATTTTTCATCTGCAACCATAACTAGGAAGTTCGTTCCCTCTCTATCAGAAAAGTATGAATTTTACATCTTGTGTCTTTTTCCGATTTTCATCCACACTTGCAAATGCAAGTAAATCCACCATAAAGCCTTGCACAAACCAATGCGGTGAGTGCATTGTATCGCAATCGCATAGCACGCGCTCACCGCATTGGTTTGGGCAAGGCTTAAGGCATCCATAAAAATACCATCCATATACCTAAGTGAACAACCAGCGTTAAATTTTCAGAACCGTTAAATCTTTTAAAGGAGACTGAAGATGGCAGGCTTCCCTTCCATGATGTTACTATAGTTTTGGTCCTGGTATATTAAAGCTATAGTAACATCACCGATGTAGTCGGGTTAGTAATTTCACTGACACAGCTTTATATTCAGCTGAATACGTTTATCACAGATAGATCTCGTGTAACAAAAGCAACAATGTAAGCAATTGGAAGTTGCGGGGCAAGATAAGTAATGGTTTTCTCTCTTGTTCTTTATTCCTCTATGATGTGATGTGAACTCTTCACGTTGTGCCTTGTGCCCGTAGAAGCGCGGCCATATATGCTCATCAAAAACATTTATGTACACTTCCCTGCTTTCGAATACGACTGTACCTAATCTCAATTCAAAACAAAACGTTGAAACGAGATAGCACGACACACACTTGCTTCAGATAAGCAAAACTGTTATATTTTGTAGGGGGAAGTCACCAACACCAGCCGTCCTTTTCACTTCTCCTCTCTTTGGTTTCTTTTTCTTTTCAAGTTTTTCTGCTCCGCGAACCAAGATCCGCTCCTGTTTGCTTGCCGTTTGGTTTTATTTGATATTTGAGTTGAGCGTTGAGCGTACACCGTACAGCGTATTGCTTTTGCTCTGTGCAGTGCTTGTGTTGTGTTTGGTTCGTCTCTTCTTTCGGTACCATCGCCATCGGTGAACGTTGGTCGTTTTTCGCGTAGTGTTAACGGAAAAACAAATCTTACAAAACTATTGCAAAAAACTGTGTTGTGCAAATTTGCATTGTTAAAGCAAACAAAATAACTCAATGAAAATTTTTACATATCTGAGTGCGCCAGCATCATCCATCGTCATCATTTTGGGGAAAAATCTCTCCATCTCCTGCGGTGACTGTGAATCCTGTGCGGTGCCTGTCTGACGCGCATCCTTGTCGAGTAAAGGAATGTACCGTGTGAGTTTGGTGTCCTCTTCTCTTTCTTACTTAACTGGATGTAGGTTTAGTCAAAAAGTTCAAGTGCTAATTCTACTGTTTCAGTGAAAATTTATACCTAGATTCTTGTTTAAATTTTATTTGGAAATGAAATAAATCAATTTGCAAATGTTTATATAGCGAGCTGTTAAAATACGAATGTTTACAACAGCATTCTTCTTGGATAAATTCGTTTAACTTCCGCTGCTAAAATCCAATTCAATTGAGAAAGTTTGACTCAAGTTAAAAGCAATTTTCATGTCCACTTACGTGTAGTGCAGTGTTGGAAAGTTCGCGTGCACATTCGAAGAAAAATATTACGTACAAATTGCATCCAAAATTCCAAAAATATAAGGTGCATTGCACATACATAATATAATTTCCGTCTGCAATAATTGTGACCCAAACAGGAATGGAATACGTTAACCCAAGTAAGTTCGTTGACGTTGTTTTGTTGTATTTTTTTTACTTTTGTTATGTAGGTATTTTTGTTGGGGTATTTCGTTTATATAAAATGTGAATGAAGTTACATTACATATGGAATGGGCTACACTGGATATGGGTGAGAGAGTAAGGTTGATCTGAAGGTTGTCTACAACTTCTGGGAATCCCATCCGTGACTGAATTAGAAAAAAAATTGCAAATGTTTTATTAAGATGCCTAATCCCTCTCAATAAAACAATTTATACATGCATACAGACATACCTACCTACTTGTAAATTAAAAGTAAATTTTTCTGTTTGGCAAATAATGAGTGTGTTTGGTGGTGCCTTGTCAACAATTAAAACAAACATACATAGGTAGGTATAATTGTTAAGATGCGACATTAATAATATGGTAATTTGTTGGCTGTGGCAGTAGGTATCGTCCAGTTGAAGTATATTTTTTTTTTGTTTTCGATAAGAAAAACTCTACCTACTCTGCATTTCCTTTCCACCAAAATAGACTTTATGTGCCTACACTTTGAATTCAATGCTCGCAAAGGATACTCAATTGATTTGTGCTTATGTATTATATTCTGTTGCTGTAGGTAGGATGTATGCACGTGTGTACCTATAACATCGAAGCAATTTATTTCAAAGTGGAGATAAAAACATAATTGTGCCAGATTGTGTCATCATTTATTTTTTATTATCGTTCATAAAACATAGGCACCAGGCACCTAGGTATTTCGAAAGTAGTTTGTGATAGACAATTTAATAAATAATAAAATTTTGACTAGTGATGGTCAAGGGCCTTCTGCATTCCTCTCAACCTTATGAGCATTACCTAGAAGGAATTAAGATACGACTTTTTGCCGGTTTGAAAGTAGGTATTGGGTGATAAAGCTTTTTTGATCGTAGTACGTATGAACATATTAGGTACTGCCGGAGGACTTGCCAATTTCACTGTGATTAAAGATTATTTAAAAGCATTTTGGATATTACTGGAAATCAAACCAAGACACGCTGACCAATACACCACTGGTACCACTTGAGCGATTCGTTTCATGCCCATGAAACATATCTAACATGGACGTCAAGATAAATCATATTAAATGCGTTCGTTGAACTTTCCGCAGGGTTGACCCAGGTTATCTTGACAACCCTATGAGTTTTCCAGTCCTCAAAAAACGCTCTAAACCACAAATCACCACACATCCCTGTCATTAACAAAAAAATACATGCCATTTGACAGCCCTCAACTCGCCACAGCAAAACGCTAGGGCGAGTTGATTGAAAACCTAGGTCAACCCTAGGTCTAAAAAAACACTCAATTTGACATTTAAGGCGACTTTAGGTTTCTCAAAAAACGCTTTGTGGCGACCCCTGAGGGACCCTAGGGCTTCAACAAACAAACCTGTTGTGGCATTCATGGCAAAGCTTTCTGAAGACTTGACAGTTGTGTTTAACAGCTTCCTGCTCTAGATCGATCAGAAAAAGCAGCTTTTTGGTCTTTAATGAAATTTTTCTGCTTCGAGCAAGAATTTTTTGTGTTCAATGACCTGCTCTAGATGACTTTAGGCAGCATTTTCTGCACTTGCTTTTAAGTCAGAGCAGATTCGAACAAAGTGTATGTATGTATGTATGTATTTATTTTGAGATTTTTTCTTTCGTTCTTTTACATTTGTTCTTACACACTACTTAAAGTATTACACTTTGTGTCATAAATTTAGTTGCCGACTTAGAAGTGGTCTGGCTACACACTTAGATTATTGTTATTACTTTTCTTATTTGTACTTCAATTGCAAAGTTTATTATTTTTATTTTTACACTTTGGTGATTTCTTAGATGCGTCCACTCAACAAGACCATCGTATTCGAACAAAGTGTCTAAAGTTAGCTTTTGACATTTGCTTCAAATATTTTTGTTTATATTTTGTGTTTCACAATCTATGTACATATGTACATACATATTTGAAATCGAATTTAACTAGGCCCTGGCCCATAGAATCCGTTGCGTCCGTTCGCTGCTGGATTCAACTGACAGCAGTGAGTTTTACCGGGCACAACGGATTTGGGTTACCCATAGAGTCCGTTGCGGTGTTTTGACAGTTATAAATTAGTCCAAATGAATAAGAGAAACTAGAAATGAGCCGGGTCTTGATAAAATATCAAATTTCATAATTAAAAAAGGCATGTCCACTATTCTTAAATTTCTCACCCCATTAATCAACAACTGTATCAATAACGGGTATTTCCCACTAAATTGGAAAAAGCCAAACTTATTCCCATCAAAAAGAAAGTAAATTCTAACGATATTAGTAACTTTAGACCTATCTCAATGTTGTCAAATCTAGGAAAAATTCTTGAAAGAACCGTATTCCTAAAAATAAAAGAATTCGTCTCTGACCAGAATATTATCCCCTACTTTCAATATGGATTTAAAACCCATTCTACTGAACATGCCCTGGTAAAATTACAAGACATTGTTTTAACCAACCTCAGAAGTAAATTTTGCACAGTAGCTTGCTCCCTCGATTAAATAAAAAACCGTTTGACCTTGTCTGGCACGATGGTATACTTTCGAAATTAATTACCTTAAACTTTCCGGTCTTTTTTACAAAAATGATATTTAGTTTTCTGTCCAATCGTTCTCTCTCCGTTCACCTAGCTGATGAGTGCTCTGACCTTGAACCTGTAAATTCTGGAGTTCCTCAGGGTTCCATTCTCGGACCTCTGCTCTTCAAAATTTTTCTTTATGATTTTCCATCGATTTTTCATTCCTCAAAAACAATTTTATATGCGGATGACACCTTAGTTTTCTACTCCCATGAAAGACCACATGTTGCTCTTGATGACATTAAAAATTATATTGATGTAATTCTTTCATATTACAAAACATGGGGCATAAAGCTTAACTTGCCTAAATGTGAGTTTGTTTGTTTCGGTAATGCAAATACAAAAGGACACCATCTAGCTGTAAGCAATAGTAAACAGCTTAGTCTTAGACTTGAAGGACAAAGTGTTGTGTATTTGCATTTATATTCACAGCCCGATTCTGTCCAAAGTCACTTTATGACTCACGAATCACAACTTTCCAGAAAAGTCACAGTTTTCCACCCAACACTAAAATTGTGATGTGACACAACGTTGTGACTTGTGAAATTTTTGCAAGAATCGGGCTGTTAGATTTGTATGCAGTTATAGTATGTGAATTTTTCTTCATCTTTTTATTAATACAATAAGTTGGACATCAAACCATGTTGATAATTTCTCAAAATATTGCCTCAATCTCAATTTTGAATAATGTTCACATTCTTGTGGATATTATACTCAGAAAGCCAAAATTGAATACTTAATCCTTAACTAAAGCAATGCTTGAGCTATTAAATTAATATTGTAATTTTATAAAACATACATATATAGAGCTTAAGTGTATTGTCAATTTGTCAGACGGCGAATGCCATGATCAAACGATTTAATGTATCATAAATATTGTATGTTATCTCTTAAGTTTATGACTAATAAAAGTCTTACATAATCTACTCAGAAAGCCTTCATTCATTCATCTCTATAAGAAAAAGATAAACTGAATCTATTGGCAATTTGTTATTAATTGTGAAATAGGGTGGCGCAACAGAGCGAGAAGCCCCTGGGCCTAGCGCATTTCTCACAACCATGCCTTGTTAGGGAATGGAGGGGACCTACAATTTTCTGCCGGTTCCGAACGACTAATTGAGAAAGCTCTTTTCATGGTAATGAATTTACTAATGGAGGACTTGTCAATTCCTCGCGAAAGGCGATACCCGTGGAAAAACATTTTTGCCTCTGCTATGATTCGAACCTCGAACCTCTGGATTAGCAGGTGTGGACATGATAACCATCACGACACGGGTACCACCTTCAATTAGATTACTTTAAAAAAAAAAACCAATTAATTAACTGCTTCAATTTTTCACCCAGCTTCCTGAAGAGAAATGAAAACTAAAGTTGAAATATAATACAAAATGGAAATGTTTTGAAAGTTCTTAGTGAACTTCTTTGAAGAGCCATATGTTGCTTTGAAGTAGTCCCAATCCCAATAGGAAAATATCGACGAATTGGTCGATTTATTAAAAATTCGTGCAAATAAAGCGTTTTTTTCTTGTTCTCCTTCTTTGCTTAAAAAAATTTGTCGGTATTGATTTGCGGTCGATTGGTTGAGTAATGTAATCATTTTTGTCGATTTGTTGGTTTAACAAATCGAGCAATGTGAACCTTGTAATTAGTGATGAATTTATTTCTCAACTCTCGAACTCGAAGAATGAAAATGGATATTGAATGTATTTTTCGGCTATGCAAACATAAAATCCGAACGAAAATGCTACCTCAAAAAACAAAAAAATTAGTCAAATCTCTGAGGTATCGGCTTTACTTATTCTATCACTAGCAGAAGAGAGAACTTCAAATTGGTTTTGACAGCTATTGTCATCAGTTCGTATATCATCAGTATGGTTATCACTCTACTCCAAAAATTTTATTCCAGCTCTTAGACTAGAAGAAGTATTTAATCGAGCTTTCGGTTGAATCCGGCAGTGAACGAACGCAACGGATTCTATGGGCCGGGGCCTTAAGTTGCCTGAAATTTTTTCCTCTGCTCTGAGCTGCTCTGCTCTGCTTTTTCTCATTAAACACACTTTATACCACTTTCAAAACCTTAGTACAAATAGCATAGTGGTTTAATCGTTTGTAGTAGTCGAATAGCCAGCGAAAGAGTGAAATTTTTGAAAAAAGTTTTTGGTTCTACTACAAACGAAAATGTTTGTACTACAAACCTCTAGGAACATATTTAAGTGATTTTAAGTGGTTTAAACGTTTGTAGTAGTCGAATAGCCAGCGAAAGAGTGAAAATTTTGAAAAAAGTTGCATATGAATGATATGGTCTAATTAATGAGCTGTAACAATTTTTTGGTTCTACTACAAACGAAAATGTTTGTACTACAAACCTCTAGGAACATATTTAAGTGATTTTAAGTGGTTTAATCGTTTGTAGTAGTCGAATAGCCAGCGAAAGAGTGAAAATTTTGAAAAAAGTTGCATATGAATGATATGGTCTAATTAATGAGCTGTAACTATTTTTTGGTTCTACTACAAACGAAAATGTTTGTACTACAAACCTCTAGGAACATATTTAAGTGATTTTAAGTGATTTAATCGTTTGTAGTAGTCGAATAGCCAGCGAAAGAGTGAAAATTTTGAAAAAAGTTGCATATGAATGATATGGTCTAATTAATGAGCTGTAACTATTTTTTGGTTCTACTACAAAAGAAAATGTTTGCACTACAAACCTCTAGGAACATATTTAAGTGGTTTTAAGTGGTTTTCATTGTTTGTAGTAGTCCAATAGCCAGCAACAAAAAAAAATTGTTCTGGGGAAAAAAAATTTTTTTGACCAAAAAAAAAAAAAATATTTCTTCTACTACAAAAAAAAAAAATTCACTACAAACCTCTACAAACCCTTTTCTTTCAAATTCAATCAAAAAATTTTGAATTTTCGCATTTGGGGTGCTGACGTTTTTTTTGACCGAAATTTTTTCTGACTTCTACTTTACTACAAACAAAAATTTTTTTACTACAATCCAAAACCTACCAGAAACAAAAAAAAAGTAATTTTTTCGAAACTCGGGTGCCAAGTTCACACAGGTTCAAAACTCTCCTACTGATAATGGGAGCTTGATCATATATTCAATTTGTGAGAAATTTTTGTTTTTTGGGCTTTTATGATCATTAAGTTGGATGCGATCAATAATTGAATAAAAATTAATCCATCTTGGTTTTACCCTACGTTTCGCCAGTTGTTTTCCAGCTTCTTCAGGTGGTTTTTTTTTTAGCTACATATAAATATATTTAAATACATTGTTAGAACAAAACGCTTTTAAAGAAATTTTACATTTAGAAAAAACTTACTATTTGGTATTAAAAAAACATAATTAAAATTTGCACAAAAAGTGCGAAAGAAGTGAAATATGGACAACACTGTAATTAAATAAAAACAATATGAAAAAATAATTTAACACAAAGTGCAACAAAAAATTAACCTAGTATCACAATATTTAACAACTAGTTTATGGCAACACTATACAAAGAACTAATGTTGTCGACGTTTTCTTGATGGTTCATCGTCATATTAATCGTCATATTAATTAATATGACGATGAACCATCAAGAAGACGTCGACAACATTAGTTCTTTGTATAGTGTTGCCATAAACTAGTTGAAGAAGCTGGAAAACAACTGGCGAAACGTAGGGTAAAACCAAGATGGATTAATTTTTAAACTCTCCTACTTATTTGCTTCACAGTAGTGATCTGCCCGTGGGGTAGGTACAACGCGTTGATAAGATAAACGTGACATTGTTCAATGTCTGAGTCCAATCAAATGAAGATGTCGTTGTATTTGTCTGTTACCGGAGTGTTTTGTTATACCTTTTTTCCAGAATCTGTCTTTGACGTAGTTCTCCAAATATTTTTGAACGTGACAATACCAAAATGGTATATCTGACGTGAAGGCTTTCACGAATCTTGGAACTTCTAATACGATCAAACTTTGTCTCTTCTACTGTCATACGGGGCATTTTCATCTCAAGTATCGTCATACTCATCTCATGCTTTTTTACATTGTCCAAGATTGTGAAGTGTATGTTAATGGACGGACGCACAACTCTTCAGCCTAATGGGCATTTTTCAATCACAGAAGATAGAGGAGCTTTCTCGCGACTTCGTATACTCAACGCTTGTTTGATGATTGTGTTGTGAAGCACATTTTCATTTAAATAATTGCTAGGCATTTCTGGATGAGACAACAATCATCACAGTCATGTACTCCGTCCTTATTGGACTAATGCAAGGTGTGTTTTTTCTGAAGCCGTTGCGGCTTAGAAAAATTCACGTGTTAAATACAACAAAAATTTAACTGAGCTTCCCTAACCCTACGGTTAGGTTAGGTTAGGTTGAATGGGGGGTGCAGCCACAAGTGTCAACACCTCACTCGGATCTCGAGGATCCATTGTGCTCCCCGGGAAATCATAGGATGAGGAAATGGGAGGATTGAGAGGTGGATGGTTATTGTGGTAGGGAACTCCCACTGAACCATTTGGAGCCCTGAGTAAATTTCAGGATGAAATCAGTTGAAAAGTAAATAATGATCTGATGTGCTCGAAAAGTGTAAAAGCGATTCGAACATGTTTACCTCATACCCTACGGTTACACGATCAAAATATGGTAAGCCATCAGCCTAGCTTCATATATATACAATCTGTCAAATTCCTGTTCGTGTTTCAGATGTGACGTAGGCGACTTACAATTTGCCAGGCAACTCGCTTTCAATCAACATGTCATTATATATTATCAATATGGCACCAAAAAGAATTTTTCAAATTTAAAGTTTTTTCCAGGCACTCTTTTCTCCTTTTGAGGGTATTTGACGAAACTGTCAATTTCATGGCCACTGAAACTGCTTCTCGGGTGGCTATTCCATACCAGTTGTGTTTCAATTTCGAAAAGTTTGCTTTTATATGTAAAAAAAAGTTTAAATGTACTGTAAATGGGTAAGCCTTAGCCTCATAATTTAATCTTAATTAACAAAAAATGTGCTACCAACCTATTTTTTTTGCAAATGTTATCGAAAATGGCAAAAGCTGTCGTTGAGTGTGACTCTTACAAGTGTGAACAAATTCATGTTTCTTCACAAAAATTTAGTTCACAAAAATGTGAAGTTTGTGAATTCACTGAACACACCCATTGTAGTAAATGACATTTCTCATTCAAATAACCAATAACTTCTAAAGTTTGTATCCATTCGTTGCAGAGATGTAGGATCCTCATTTATGATGGGTCCATCATGAGCAAAATAATAGTTCACCGAAAGAAAAACCTTGGTAAAATCAAACATGAAGCTTGTTTGTTTTTGCGTCAAGCACGAACATACTTAAATTGAACAAGCTGGCATTTTCATTTTATTTATTTAAATGCTACAATTTTCATTGCTCAAATCAACAACGTCATTTTCAATTTCGTTGTTAACCAACAACGGTTGTGATACTAGAAACATACATGTCCATGATACTTAAACAACGTTTGTGTTTCGTCAACAATTCTGAATTGTTGGTAAAATATGAACATTGTTGATCAAGTATGTTCGTGAGAATTCAGCCACGTTTTTATTTGCTCAACAGATTTAATGCAAAATTTCTATGATTGACCTATACATTTGATAGGTCAAACTTCAATTCAGGTATTTATCATAGAAATTTTACATTAAAACTGTTGAGCAAATAAAAACGTGGCTGAACTCTCACGAACATACTTGATCAACAATAAAGAATAATTAACTATCTCTTGAGATAAAATGTTCACGAAACTTTGAATTGAAGTTCCGTTATGCGACTTCACGTTTTCAGTGGGCTTAAGTATGAAAAATATTGGAATTCAAAATGTTACTGATGCTTTAACTATTTGTTATTGTTTAAAGAAGCATGAACATTGTTGATCAAACATATTGGTGATAGTTCAACAGTGTATTTGGTATTTCAATCACAAACGTGATGGTTTTTGTAATTTTAGCCTTAATTGTTAGTTGAATATGTTTGTTGTTGATCAAGTATGAAATCAACAATCACGTTGTTGGTTAAAAGCTAGAACATATTCAAATCAACTACGAACATACTTAATTTAAACATTTTTATGATACTTACCTGAAAAAAAATTAATCACGGCAGCATACTTGATTTGAAAATGCGTTTTTATTTGAATTCATCTCGAAACTTAGTTAATTTCACAACTTTAGGTAAATTGTTGGTTAACAATGAAGCATGTTTAAATCAACCAAGGTTTTTTCTTTCGGTGTTGATGTACTTTGGTGTCCTGTACTTTATCTTTCAGCAGGTAGCCAAAAATTGAACTAAAGAGCAGTTGAGTTGACTCGAGACGGTCCCTTGATTTACACTTGCTGTGACATGAATACAGTACAAACCCGCATCACAAGACCCAATAATCGCCTATATAAACAATTACAAGAAGGAAGTATATCGTTATAATATCGATAAGATTATTAACAAGCCTTTTTTAGCCTGAATTTCTTAAGACGGGTCTTGTGATAGGTGTGGTTACTTTTTGCAGTCTGCTACCCAATACCCGCTCAAGGATCTTCAAAGTGTGGGACATCAGGTTCATCGAACGGTCGTTATCTCAATTTTGTGTATCTCCCTTCGCTTTGGTAGAAGGTAACTTTCTCTCCATTGCTTAGGCAGGCTATTGCCTACTTTACGCTTGCAAATGTGAATATAGTAAGTTATCTAAAGCACGACGTCCCCCATCTTTTTCAAAACCTCTTTTTTTATCTCGTTTGGGCCCGAACTTTTGCCTTTTTATAGTTCTAACTGCTTCCCTAACTTTTTCGACTGTAATATCGGGTATTTTTGTTAAGTGATGTTTAGTATCTGAAAAGTGCTCTTTAGAAAACTGTTCGTTCAACAGTTCATCACAATGTTTCTGCCACCTGTGCAGAATTTTTTCGTCATCCTTAAAATGCTTTCTTTGAGAGTCATTAATTAACTTAGACGAACGAATCTCCTAAGCATTTCGCCTTCTTTGATCTGCTAATTTGAAAATGATTGCTTCTCATTCAAATTGGTTTTGTCGTATTTCTTCAAAAGCTTGGTTTGCGGAAAATTCTTCTTCCAGCAGAAAGGCCTATAAACGGCGATAATAAGAAGTCAAAATATCTTAAACAAAAACTTGAGAGCCAAAAAATATGTGAATTTTTTCTTTTTACTTCAATAGCCATTTGAGCCAAATAAAATTAAAATGCTAATTCACATTTTTTTCAAAAGTTTGTCAGCTGAATAAAGAATTTTAGCGGCATTTTATTTATACAGATTGCAGATGTTTGCTCTCAAAAATTTCATTTCTTCAAACCCCTCAAAAATAAGCTTTCCACTGTATAATGTCACAGAATCGAAATAATAAAAAAAATCATTAGAAAAACAAGTTTTTTCTTAGGAAGGTCTGGAAGGCCGACGCGACGGCGGATTAAGAAATGTCGAGAAACAAGCAATTGGAAAAAAAAAAAAACAGCAGCCGGTAACTAAAAATAGATAGAAATCTATCACGTTTTACCCCCTAACTTGTATTAGAGCCCCCAAAACACTTGTACACATATGCAATTGTTACACGTGCAAATGAATTGCTTACTTTTTTTTTGTTTTGGTATCTAATATTTTTTTTTGAGTTGGTTTTTTGACATGTGTCACCTGATTTATGCTCAGCTTGGTTTGCCATTACATCGTGCAAGAATTGAACCCTCGTAACCACTGGGCACTGCATATATTCTATAAATTGTATCGGAACAAATTCGCTGTTGAAGCTGATTTTGACATAATTTCAAGTTTTATACCCGTGAGTTACCTTCAAGATCTTGTGACTTAAAACCATTGGACGATTTTTTGTGGGGTTATTTGATGTCACTTGTCTACGCAAATAAACCCGAGACGATTGACGCCTTGAAAGATAATATTCGGCGCTTTTTTACTGACATACGGCCCAAAATGCTTCAAAAAGTGGTCGAAAATTAGGCATCTCGGGTGGAATATGTTCGAGCCATCCACGACCGCCGCTTGCCCTAAATCATTTTTAAAATATAATGGCAAAACAATATCTTTCTAAAAATCCAAATTTATCATAATAGGTTTTTTCTTCTTGGAGACCAAATTTAAAAAAAACTTGTAATTATTGTGGACATTTTTTGATGGCGGATGAATCAGTTCCAATCAACATTAAAAAGGAGTGTATTTTAATTTTTCATGATTCGAAACCATGAAAAGTGCTTTTTGAGCAAATCTTTTGTACACAGCAAAATTTTGCAGGCCTCATGATGTTTGATTTTAGGCAAAATCGCAACCTGAGCAGATATTGAAAATATAATACCTTTTGTTTTTTGAATACAGGTGCATATGTGTTGAGAATACTAGTGTAATTAAATACAAGAATCAAATCAAGAACTCTCGTTTGTTTCCATAAATTTCATTTGGAAACTCGATGTGAATAGGTCGATCTTAGGTAAGATCTTTGAAATTCGATGTCGCAAAAGCAAAGCGAGATGTCGAAAAGTGTTGGTAGAGCGTTCCATAAACTATAGTAAAAACAAATAAATAGGGTGGCGCAACATAGCGAGGAGCCTAGCGCATCTCTCACAACCATGCCTTGTGAGGGAATTTTTTACCGGTTTCGAACGGCTAATTGAGAAAGCGCTTTTCATGGCAATGAATTTACTAACGGAAGAATTGCCAATTCCTCGCACAAGGGGATACCCGTGGGAAAACATTTTTGCATCTGCTCGGATTCGAACCTCGAACCTCTGGGTTAGCCAGGTGGACACGGGTACCAACTATAGTAGCAGATACTAAAAATGTTTGTTCTACAATGCTATGCGAGAAGCGAGGTAAAATTACTGCTCAGTTATAAAAGTTATCTCATTCACATTGTTCTCGGTTATTTCCATTACACATCAAAAACAAAGAAGAAAATCGCAATTATTTTACTTGCAAAAAAAAAAAACAATCAGCATTCATAAAACACATTGCAGTTAAAACCCGCATGACTATTTTATATTTACAAACAAATAAATACCAACGAGCTATGCTAAAGGTGAAACAAGTTGTTGGCATTTAGCTTTGCTAAAAAAAAACAACTTTTGACGTGGATGTAGACATTGATTCCCATGTTGATTTTGGTATTTAAACAAAAAAATTAAGCTCAACTACTGCCAATTTCAACAAGTAAACAAATCTATTTGTGTTTGAACTGGGATTTTGATCAATTAAATATTGTAAAGCGCATTGATTCCAACAAAGACTCATATTATCAGATGACTATGTTATTAGAGTTTTATAAACTAAATAAAAAGCTTGTAAAAGTGAATCTAGATAATTAAACAACATGTATGTAGCTCTTATCTTCAACTTGGAGCTCAAGCGGTAATGATTTTGGAAATGGGAAAGGAAGAAATTTATCAATCATAAGATAAAGTCTGGTAAGAATAAAAAATACTTTCCGCTTCTAAAACTTGTCGAGCTGTAGCGTTGATATTCTTCCGCTGTATAAGCCCGAGGCATCGAAGTCTCGCGACTAAGAGAACTCTTCTAATTTGAGCATACTTAGGCTCATACAATTCTGTGTATTGAGTTATCTTCTTCAATTTGAATTTTTCTTCGTCAAAAATTGTCACAAATATTACTCGGAGTATTTTTCTCTCGATTCTATCAATGCTCAATGTTAATGGACACTCATCCGCTTTAGATAAGGAAAAAGGTGGGTATGCATGCTTCTGTGACGTCAGGCAGGACTGGGATGATCAGATCTTATAAATGGTTAAATTGTGTTTCTAGAGAGGGTTTTATTTCGCGATTGGCTTCTCAACTAAAAGAAATAGCGATCGCTAAGAGTAATTCTCCCTTTGATCTCCGCAATGATTTTGTTTTACAGCGGTTCCTAGCTCCTAGTTAGACAAGGGAATGTCGGTCTATTATGAAGTTATATCAAATTCGTCGATGTTCTCTGTCCTTGTTTGATATAGCATAATACTTCGTTTTGCCTTCATTTATCATTAAACATGTTGTGATGCTTGTTTCAATGTTCGCAAAGAGTCATTGCATTGTGACGGGTGGGACATTTATACTCATTTTGTCTACATTTTACTTCATTTCTGTCAAATGGCAATCGGCAACGATGTACGTACTGAATATGTCATTTTCACATTCTTGAATAGTCATTCCATACTGTACCATCGAAAAAGGTATTAAAATATCATTTTTGTTATGAGAAATTGATGGAATAAAAAGTTTGACGGGTGGGACATCAAATTACATCTTCCTGCGAGTTGACTAAAACCATTCGCAATAGGCAAGAAACTATGAAACTTTTGTCAAAGAACCTAATTTTATATGGTTCCTGATAGTGACAAGATAGGGAACCGTTCTGTACTACTGCGTGCTATTGTAATGTGTTATTTTTTTCTATGTAGTATTTGTGTAGTTGGTCGCCCAGCTGCAATCCTCTACTCCGCAGATTTATGTGTGGAGTAGATTTCATGTAAATGTAAATGTAAATGTAAATGTAAATGTTAATGTAAATGTAAATGCAAATGTTAATGTAAATGTAAACGGTTCCTGATATTGTACAGGTTAAGTATTAGTATAATTTACGCAGATATCTCGTAAAACGAAAATAATATGCTTCTCAATGCCTGTGAAGGGTGGGACAGTACTTTTGCGACGTATGGGACGAGTAATATTTGGCCATATAAGTGCAAAAAGTTTTTTTTTTTGTATTTACTTTAAATCAGCTTTTTAATGAATTATTTAAAAGTTACTTAAGTAGTAATTTCATTTCATAAGAATGTGTTCTATTCTCCAGATATGGATTTAATTATAAATTAAGCTATTTATTTTTTAAGCTTATGGTGTCGGTTTCGCTGGAATGACCCAAAAGCGCCTGTGACGCAACCACGCTTGCTTCTTCTCGTCACGTCAATACCGCAGACGTTTGAGCTTTGCATAAACTTTTTAAGTATGCTGTAAAAGAATTCGCCTTGTCGGAAGGGTTTTTTCTTGACATCAAAAATCTTGTTGAGTTCTTTATCGACCTTAACCGAGCAGCGTATGAGTTCCACAATGTCATTGCATAGTCGTTTTTTATGAATACCGAAACAAAACATGGCTCTGCATAGCTCGTCTCTGTCAAAACTGTTATACGCGTCCATGAAATCAATAAAAGGGTGGGTGTATACCGATATTGTATTACCGGTTTTTTTTCCAAGATCGGTCAAAGTGCAAAAATTTAGTCGATTGTGGACATTTCTGGTATAAAACCTAATTGACAAGGACCTCTAATTATTGTGGTGAGGTTTCTGAGGTTCACATATTGCGGCAATTAGAATCTTTTTGATACTTTAAGGAGACTAAATCCTCTATAATAAGCGCAATTGTGAAAGTCTCGCTTTTCAAGGATCTTCAACCTAATTTCATGCAGATGAGATAGTGCTTGCTCATTTCCCATTGATCTCCAGCTGTCTTGAAAAGTTCGGCTTCAAAGCCATCTGCACCTTCAGTCTTATTTGATTTAAGTTGGCATATGTCAAGCTTAGCTTCTTCTAGGTCGGAAGGGCATTCTTGGTCGTCCAAGATGAATAAGATATTCTGCCTCACAGTGGAATTTGTACGTTCATCGCCGTAAGAGCTGAGATCCGTTCGAGATCACCTTGCTCGTAACCCTATCGCCCTAAAGAAAGACGAAAGACGAAGAAGAAGATCTGTCTGACTGCCCGCATCGCCGCATCTCAGTCTTCAGAGCTTATGAATGAATTTGACTTCCAGAATCAATGGTGAACTTCAGCAGTTAAATGACTTAAATTAGCCACTTTGACGTTAGCGTTGATAAATGATCCGCCTGTGGACTACGCCTGTTTGTCAAAGCAGATCACACTCACGTAATCCGAACAGGAAAGTTCATAACGATTTTGCCTTGTTCGGAAAAATGATTTGTCTGTCTTCCCTCGGTGTACATTCGATCCATTTCAAACATTCGTTAAATAAGTGTACATAATTCAAAAACGCTCTATGACTGCAATTGTAATTTAAAGTTTATGCGGAGTAAGGGGGCGGAGAGCTCAAAAGACCGGCAATGCCATAGAGTGAAGCTTATTTTATACGCTTTAATCTCTATTTCGAATAAAAAAAAAAAAAAAATAGAAAATAAGTGTTTGCTCCAATGCGCCAACCTTACCAAAGTTTCCGCAATATTTTTTGTTTACTGATATAAAGTTTTTAGGTTAAACAACTCAGCTCAGCATTGTGTGTTTTTCCATCGTAATCGAAATAGGAAAAGTAGTACTTGCTCTGGAGTTACCCAACAGCTGGTGTTTACCAACACCTTAGCACAAATTAATGCGAATTCGATTATGGAATCGACTCAAATTGATTGCTAATTATTACTTGTAATCCAAATCCAATACAAACGCAAACGTATTTTGTATACGTAAATCAATCCATGTGACTTAATTTACACTTAACGTGGAAGACATTATACGAGCTTGTTATAGCCATTTTCAGATTTAGCTTTGACTTGACTTCATGTTTCGCATTTTCTTCGGAAACAGCGAGTCTTTTAGCTTGGGAGTAATTGCAGCAACAGTAAATTTCTAAATGCTCATAATAAATCAGTTTCGCCAATGTTGTTTCATGACTTGTCAGCCATTTTGCTCGTTTTGCCGCAGCCAGCGTGTTTATTTTCTGGAAAGAATTAATATGCAAAGTCCTCATGGCTAAAAATTGAATTTGAACAGACAGACAGACGCCTGCAATGTTCAATATCACCTAATTGCATTAAAGATATTAGGCTTTAAATGCAAAACAATTAATTTACTTAGATGACCCTCCACTCTTTCTGACACTGGCAGAAAAAATACCTTGCACGTTTTCATTTTCAAAAGCAATTAAAAGCATTCGTTAGAGTTACAACCCAGCAAGGAAAAAAGAGTCTAATAAAATTATTGAAATCGATGGAATAATTTGATTTCAATTTTCTGACTAATAGAATTGAAGCCTCATTTGAAGTACAATGGCACTTTGATAGCATTTGTTGTGGAACACTCAAGCAAATGTGGTGTATATGAGTGTGTGACTGTGTGACTGAGAGTATAGGAACGTGAAGCAATTCCATTTGATTGTTACTTTATTTTTGTTATGATTTTAGATTTCAATTTCTTAAACGATGCTTTACGCTACACAGCAGCATTGCTTCACGGGTTGTGCATAAAATAACAGCTCAACATTGTTGCTTATGCGAAAAGTAATTTCAATAGGGAGAGTGAATTGCATTTGTTTGTGTGTTGGATAAGTGTAAATCACGCAAAAAGAAAGCGTTGAAAGGAAAATTTAAATGGAATGCGAATATTTTTCCTAAGTTTAGTTGAGTGCGTTGAGTCTCATTGGAAACTTCAATTTATTTTATACCTACGGATGCAGACGAAGGCCCGTACTTGTTTCTATATAGTGTAAAAATAGACGTGGAAATAGGTGTCATGAATGAGGGGAGAATGTCGTTTATAATAACTGTCCTCAAGAAATAAAGGCAACTCAGCTTCAGGCTACACAACTGAACGCATGAGCGGCCTCGCAGACAAAATAGCAGCGAAGGAAGCAAGTGCTGAGTTCTTAAGTCGCAAACAATAGAGGTCCAATTAGAAATTCTTATGGAAATTTAAAAAAAAAAGTACAGACGTATTTCAGTTAGAAACACGCCAGATTTTGAGAAAGAGAAATATTTTTTATCTGTCTGAAACTTTATATCGTTAAATGATAAATATTCGAGAACTTTTTGCTAATTTTTTTTTCGGAAAATAGAAGGAAATTGAAAAGACTTATTTTTTAAAATTTATAATTCCAGTTCTGTTCTTTTTTGCTTCAAATTTATGTATTTTTTTTTTTACTTTGTTGACAAGACCAAACATTTCGTTTGAGTATTAGTAGTAGTTGTAATGACTCCTTTATTTCTTTGTGTATAAAATTTTTTGAAAAATAATTCTTAAGCCTAATTAGTATGGCCTCTGTGGCCGTCTACCTACCAGATTGACATTTTGAATTATGTTTACATTAATAGAAATAATGATAAGTAGTGTTAAAAAAAGATAGTTTGAACTAATTAAAAATAACTAGAAATCTTTAGTTTTTTTTTTTTCAGTTTTAATTCATTTTTTATTTCTTTTTCTTAAATCTACTTAGGAGCTACCAAAAATGTATAAAAATAGCTTATATAACAACTTAACTAACTTACTGACCCTAAGCGGGTACTCTAAATTACTCAATATCTTAATTCTAATGCCTTTCGGCCTAAAGATAACTTACGGATTTACAAACTAGAACTATGGTTAAAAACTAAGAAAATTTAAAAACAAAAAACTTAGTTTGCTGGATCATATTTTTTTTTGATTTTTATTAAAACTACTTAAAACTACTTAAATCTATTTAAATCTACTTAAAACTAGAGCAGCCACAGTAGCTTTTTTTTTTTTTTTAGCATTTTTTGGAATTTTTATGTTTTATGATTTTTTTTTTTTAGATTTTTGTACTTTTTTTTTTTGGTTTTTAAATTTTTTTTTTGTTTTTTTTTTTGTTTTTTTTTGTTTTTTTTTTGTTTTTTTTTGCCACTGTGCCCACCCCCTATACCCTAAGACTTACACGATAAACCTGTGTAAGCCAGCCATTGGCGACTCGCTATCAATATCAATTTGAGTTTCGTGCTCAGACAACCACCAGAACATATTTGACATTTTAACAACGTCACGACGACTGAACCGAAGGAGCTCTTCAACGTCTCCGCCTACTGCGGTGACGTCTCGGTTATATGGGAGCCGTCGTTCCACGGACTTACGGCAGACGTGGTAGATTAGCGGAACCGCCAACCTATCCTGAGTCAGCCCTTCCATATCAAAATAGAGGAAAGCCTCCGGTGGGACAAATCCACTGAAGCGTGTTCTTTCCAAATACTCTCTATTGGGGTAGTAAGCCCCAAAAATCAGGCCATTGGTCGAGGTCATCGCTCTTACCGTGTGACCACGAGTCAGTTTTATAATGAAGTTGTCGATCCTGTTTATTTGAGCCCCGTTGTAAAGGACCTCATTAGGATAATATTTTCTGTACTCAGACTCTGGTGTTCTGTGCAATCCGAGACAGGTACGCAGACATTGTCTCTCAAACACCCGAATCTTTTCCATTTGAGACGCTGTAACATTGAACCACACAGGGCACCCATAGACAATCATTGGCCTTATGAGGGCCATGTAGCAAATCACTTTCACTCTGCTATCAAGATGTCTGCTGTAAAACAGTCGCCTTGTCAGAGCAAAAGCTCCTCTAGCCCTGGCCAGAGCCGCATCCATATGTTTGTTAAAATATAGATACTGATCTAGCCAGAGGCCGAGGTATTTGACTACTACTTTGCTTGGCAGTGGGTGGCCATTTAGATCAACGATCACCAGCTTTCGCCAGTTCTTTCTCGTATCCCATGAGGCCCGAGCCAACGGGGTTCTAAACACAATTGTTTCCGATTTCTGAAAGTTGATTTTCAACTTCCAGACATCGCAATATTGCTGAATCTTATCGAAGTCACGCTGCAAGAGTGTTCTGATGACCTCGATCTTTGGACCTGTTCTGTACGCGATTAGGTCGTCGGCGTACGCTATAGCATGGTGAAGGGAACCAATTAGATCGCCGGTGAAAATGCTAAACAAAATAGGGGAATTCACCGCCCCCTGTTGTAGACCGTTCTGTATTTTAAAAGTTCTGGTAGAAGTTATATTGCAACTTTTCACAACAAACGTTCTACCATGAAGCATGTCATTCAGAATATATAGCAGTGGTTTACTCATGCCATACCTGATCAACTTATAGAAAAGACCGTCTAACCAAACGGTGTCGAATGCCTTCTCCAAGTCAACGAGACATGCACCCGTACACTGCGTTTTAGCTTTGTTCTATTGAATATCAGATCCTAGTTTAGACGCGGCATGTATGGTATCATGACCCGCCTTAAAACCGAACTGATTTTCGGGAAAAATATTTTTGTCCTCAGCCCATGTGGACAGAGCTCTATTGAGAACTTTCTCGAATACTTTGCTGATACTCGGAAGAAGACTAATTGATCGAAGATTTGCTGGATTGGAACCATCCTTCCCTTTTTTGAGGAGAGGATGGACCACTGCCGTCTTCCAACGCACTGGATAATATGCATTATTCAGCGCATTGTTGAATAACGTGGTGTATATGTCCACCGCTTCCGAAGGGAGGTTTCGCAGCACAACATTGGGTATGCCGTCGACTCCTGCTGACTTCTTTTTCTTTATTTTGTGAAAGATGTCCACGAGGTCCATCTTAGAAACGAACAGGGTGTTATTCCCGTTTCGCTGGGCGATGACTGCATTTGCAAGTCGGTCGTCATTGAACCTGGTGAAACCAAGATTCTCAGATCGCCAATGCGAGATCTCGTCTCTAAGATAGAAGTGTCCGACAAAGGCTCTGTTCTCAAGGTCGTAATTCGGGCGAATGCAATCATTCACCTTGTATACTTGCTCGAAAACAGCACCCACAGTCTCTACCTTCTCTTGAGCATCTTCCACTATAAAGTGGTCATCATCCAAAATGGCGTCATCTGGATCTATTCCTAATGTCAGAAGTAAGTCTTTGTTCTCTGTCGTCCTTTGGAGTTTAATACTCTGAAGGTCATTTTGATCTTTTCTCCTAAAGATTTTATTTATTTCCGGAAACATACTCGGGTTGTTGGACTGTACAGCCCGAATTTTGTTGTTCCAGAAAAGAGATATAGATATTCTGTAGTTTTCTTTTATTAACTGTTGGAGATTTTTGATCTGTGACTTCAGAGTTCTAATCTCCAAATCGTGTCGGTCAGTAAACTTCCTGTGCAAGAGTTTGAGTCTTGACAGGAGTCTACTTTTTTGTTTGTAAAGTGCGTCTATTGTCGCGTTTCTGTACATGTTCGTAGAGTCATGTTGCCTATATTTAGGAATTGTCCTGTCCATTGTACTACGGATTGCATCCTCCATACGTTGCAGGTACCCATCGATCTCAACGTTCGACAGATTCCTGTTGCATGGCGGCGCAATACCGTTCGAACGAAGTTCCCTTGAGACGGCACCGGAAAAGCGCGGCCAACGTGTCTTACCGTAGTTGTAAGAGTGCGTCGGCACGTACTCCTCCAGTTCCACAAGGTCGTTCGGAAGCAGTATGACGACGGTACCACAGTGGCCACTGTCGTACTCAACCGTCGTCAAACAATTTTTCGTCCGTCGAAGAATGTCGTCGGTCAGTTTAAGTCTTGAGTCTAAAAGCAATAGATCCAAATAAGAGCCACTTCGAGGATATGAAGGCCTGTCAGTAGCCAGCAGATCGACTTTACACTCAATGCTGTGGAGCCCCAGCCAATTGAATAGCTGGGTCCCCCTTGGATTGGCTAATTGATTTGCCCAATCTTGGTGTTTAGCATTGTAATCACCGGCCAAAAGGAAATAGTTTTCATCCGAATTCAGTTTCAGACATCGAAAAAGTGTTTCGAGCTCTGTTATAAAACATGAATTTTGAGAAGCCTCCGGCGCATATCGTGACCACATACAACCGCCTCCCCTGTTGGAGAGGGATGCATACGATACACGCTTCAAGCAACTGGAATCGGCGTACTTCACCACTATATATTACTTTATGAACAATGCCCTTACGTATGAAGATCGCAACCCCACCCGCGAAATTCGAGTTGGGTCGGTCTCTCCTTAAGATAATGTAATTGTTATTCGTAATTTTGTGATGCCTAGTTTCGCTAACCATACATACATACGTTGGTCTTTTAACAACTCAAAGAGGTTGGTTCGTCGTTCTATCCTAACTAGCGAATTCACATTCACGGCTAGGATCTTGAAAGGCCTCTCCGGCAGCGCGCCCGTTAACCTAAAAATTGCGCAAGCGTAGGCATTGCACGGTAGATCACATCTACCCTGCGCGCCTGCTCACTTATTTGCCGTGATAGATCGCTCATTTGTGCCTGAATGACACGCAGAGCGACCATCACCTCTGACTCCCCAGCAGCTGCCTTAGACACAGCCAATTTTCCCTAGAACTTCTAGAAATCTTCTTCAAGAAAAGCTTTCCTATATCGTAATGCTGTTATAATGTAGTTGTAAAGACTGTCCCATCTCTGGTCGCCGTTGAGTATACTGAGCATTTCTCCTTCCTTCAACTTGTGTTTGCTGAAATATCTATACCGGAACTCTGCCAGGATTGGGCATATCGCAATAAAATGAAATGTATCTTCACGCGATCTTAAATTGCAAAGATTACATAGTAAAGGCAGATCTGGTCGATGTGGTACAAAGTTAAGATTGAGCAGTTCTCCTCTCGCTTTGGAGATAATGCTTATTTTATTTAATGAGTTCTTATTCAAAAGGTACGAGTTCTGTTGCAGGTTGAAACTTAGACGACTGTAGTATCCTCTAAACAGAGAAGAGCTAGCTTCTGAAACATATCTTTCAAACAGGGTTTTTCCAAACTTTTCCAGGATTTCCTTGAACTTCCTTCTTAACATGGATGGTTGCTCGCTAATACTTATATTTATGGTGATGCCACTAATTGCAGTAAGGTTAGTCCATTCTTCGAACATTGTACCTTTTCTTTTAATAGCTGCTGTTAAAACTTTTCTTGGTAGCCTATTATCCTCCATTTCATTTACCTTTACAATATAGTTAAAGTGCATGGCAAGGGTGTCCATAATTAAAAGAGGTGTTTAGATTCGATGGAGCAATATCCCCATACTTGCGCCCCATAGAACAGGATTGACAGTGCCGTCGCTCGGAATAATTTTTGCTTTTTACACTGTGCTCAATGTATTTGTTCTTGATGCATTTTTCCCATAACGACGAAATTGCTCGTTTAGCGTCAGCCAATTTTCCCTCCAGGTGCTTCTTCCTGTTTAGATTTGAGGTTAACAAAACTCCTAAATATTTATATTCGCATTTTTTGAATACCTGCCACCTCCGCCTCTAAAAATCATCATTTTCGATTTCTGCAGGTTGATTACAAGATTCCATCGGTTGCAATAAGCCCCAAGCCTATTTATCATCAACTGCATTCCGTCTACTGTTTCAGAGAAGATCACTATATCATCTGCATACATAAGCGCTGGAACAGTCATTCCTTTTACAGTGATTCCACCTCTCACTTCATCAGTAATATCATTTATGAAAATTATAAATAGCAGGGCACCCAGAATACAGCCTTGCTTGAGACCAGTGGATGTTAAAAACTCCTCTGATATAGTCTCGCCATCCCAAACGTAAGCATCGTTGTTGTTGTACATCGCTCTTAGCACACTTATAACTTTGCTCGACACTCCTATCACACAAAGCTTGTAAAAGAGGGCTTCACGATCAACAGAGGCAAAAGCTGCACGAAAGTCTATAAAGAACGCTTATAGTTTCTTCTGTTTCTTTTTATAGAAATCAGCAATATTCCAAAGTGAAAAAATATGGTCTACCGTCGAGTGACCTTTCCTGAAACCAGCCTGAAATTCCGATAAAATTTGTCTGTCCTCAACCCATTTTAACAGTCTGTGGTGAATGAAAAATGAAATCCCACAAAAACCTTAGCGCAGGTGCTTAGAAAAGAGATCCCTCTGTAGTTTGTTGGATCCTCGTAGTTACCCTTTTTGTGTATCGGGAAGATAATTGATTTTTGAAATGCTTCCGGGACTGACGCGTTTTCGAAAATTCGGTTAAAATCAGGTGTAAGTAGGTAGATAAATTTTTCTGTTGCGTGCTTGAAGAATTCGAAGGGCATACGATCATCCCCTGAGGCTTTGTTTAATTTTGAATTAGCGACAACTTTTTCCACTTCTTGGACTGAGAAAGGTGCATCTAAATAATCATCTTGAATTGAGGGGGCTGCATATTGTACAACAGGTCCACTTGATGGGATATTTAGAAGGCTGTTGAAATGGTCTCTAAGACTAGATGCGTGTAACCCCTGAGCTATAACATTTGTTAAAATGCTTAACAGCTTTCCAGAACTCTGAAGATGAGTGTGCATTATTTATAATTTCTATATTTAAGTTCTCAAAGTCAGATTTAATTTGTTTACGTAACCGCCGAGATGAATTGATGATTTTACGCCCAAAATCGTTGTCCAACTCAAGCTGATATTTGACCCAAACTGCGAAGGGATAACGAAATGGATGGGTCGTGCCGCTTCAATTCTTCATTCCACAATCCACACGAGTAATCGAAGATCTTTGTGCATAATTCTCTTCAGACTATTGCTTGTAATTTTGAGCCGGTAAAATCGATGGCGAGTTGATATTCGTGTAGGTTCTGAGTTTGGCTCTCTCGGCTAAAGTTAGTAGTCACATTCTGCACCGCACGAAGACGGGAACCATGAAAGTTGTCCACTAGCATGCCAGATTCACTTTTTGCACAAACTTGCGTACATCCGATCGAGTGGGTGTTTCCATTCGTCAGAAATTTATTTTCTCTTTGGGATACCCAGCACTATCTTTACAAAAAGTTTTAAATACCTCCCGAGTACCAGGCGGACTTGCTAACCCTTACGCAACGGGTACCACATTTAAATGTATCATATTAAAATTTTATAAAGATCTGAGCAGTATAACTGTACTTTTGCGTGACATTTACGTCTTTTGTTCAAAAACTGAATTAAATAAACGGGTTAGGGTCAAAATACTTTTTTTTAAATACTATATCTCAAAATAGTGTAAGTCAAAATACTGTATCTCAAAATTCTGTATTTCAAAATAGTGTAAGTAGGCTGAAAAAGAAAAACTGTTTTGAGAAGTGCGCACTCTGTACGGCTATGATGAGACCAATCATCTCCTATCCGCCACAGTTGTTTGGTGGAACAAGCACTAACGCAAATACGTTTTTGCCTCGTTCATTAAATTTCAAAGAACAATATGTCTCTGCTGTACTGAGCATTCCCCCAACACTCCGGGTGCTGCTTTCGAAGTTGAATTTTTCTCCCCTTGACACCTACTTAATAGGATGTACTCTCAAGACCATATCTCGTTTAAAGAGACGTGGCCTTTGGCGAAATTCGAACTGGAGCTTTGAGGAACTCGCAAGCAGCATATCTTTTGACTCACGTCTAATGGGTATGCCGTTCCAAACGATAATCCCAAGATTGAAACTGCATCAAAAACACGCAGTGAACTTTCCTTTGGTTCAGGACTGGAAAACTCTAGAATCTGAGCAAGGAAAGGATTGTTATGGCATCTTTACAGAGGGTTCCAAAACCGTTGAAGGATCTGGCGCTCGTGCCTTCGTGGATAGCGATGATGACATACGACTACAGGCCTCACTAGGCACATATGCGGCCGTCTTGCAAGCGGTAGCGTATGCTATCCAAGTTCCTTTAGGCTACGTTACGAACAGTGTCTGGATGAGGAGAAGTATTTGTGTTTCTAGCGAGAGCCAAGCTGAGCTTTATGCTCTACACAACACTTTTACTAGTTCGACAGTCATCCAGGAATGCAAAACCTCTCTGAATGCGCTTGGAAAACTAAATTCTTTGAGTTTCTTTTGGGTTGCAGGCCATCACGACATAACTGGAAAAGAGATCGCCTATGAAATGGATCTCAGACAACTTTCTCAGGACCTGAGCCAGCGCTAGTAAGAAAACTGCGACATTTTAGCTGTCCCCTAGTAGAAAAGATTGTAGAAAGCTAATAAACGCGTAAACTTGAGTGATACCACACTCTGTTAATCCTGTGGAGAAGATGATGACTCCACGGAGCACTTTCTCTGTTATTGTCCTGCATTTTCTCATTTACAGACACTCTGCGCAATCATTGTGAGAGCTCGTAACCTAGGTAAACTTCCTGGTCATGAAAGGTCTTTTGGCATTTCTACGAACATCTGTAGACCTATACAAAAAGAAGTTATTATTATTTCAATAATAATACAACGTAGGAGTCATGCAGGATAATTTTTCTATCCCTTTGAATTTGAAAGACTTTTGAAATTTCTGAAGTCCTGTAAGTTTTAAAGTCCCATTAAAACTAAAAATTGTTTAGTTATTTGTTTGTAAATACAAATCTGAACCTTGCAGAGATGAAAAAAGTAATTTGGTGATTTACAAAAAAGAATTGCTTGGCCATCCGAAAGCATCACATCATTTCAGTTAAAGCAGAATCAATATCAACTCACTTCCGAAATTAAAAAAAAAAAAAAAAAAAAAAATGAGAATGTTTACTCCATTTTATTGTTAGCCACTGTTCTCTGTTCTGACATAAATATTTGTTTTCCAAAGTTGTTAACAAGACGTGACCCGACTTCTGATGATGTACAAACGTCCTTAATTTAAAGAGGAATCATTCGATTAATTCGTTTTACAAATTCATATCGGGTCTGCGCAAACAGACAAGTTGAATATTAATTAATGTTTATTTTAAGAGCACGTCACTCACGCTTCCAGTTCCAGCGACATAATTGTATACACTTCCACAATACCATTACCATCTGGACGAAATATGGTAGTTCTTTATAGTTGCTGCGGTTGCTGCTGTTGTAGATCCCTCCTCTGCTTTAGGGTTGATTATTTGCATGCTTCCATTTTTCTTTTTTTATTTTTATTTCGTGGAATCATTGCCATAAAAAAGAACTCAAAAACAGCTCATTTTGGGTAAAACACTTTTGAAGTGGGTGAGGAAACAATGGATATGAAGTGGAAATGCTTCCTAATATGTACATGCGAATGTATTTTTTTTTTGTTGCAGGCAGGGTGTGGCTGCTGCCTCTACTTTTCAGAATTTACGACTGCATGGGGTTGTTTAGTGAGACGTGGGGTCATTGTGCATAGTTTATTTGATGGCAACATCAATAGCTGTGCCAGGAACAAGATTTGCATAAATGAAGGATTTCCGGTTTCTTGAGGTATTCCAAACCCAAATGTTTTTATTTTTCTTTTACTACCCGCTAAAGGAAGGATATGAAAACATTTTGGGAAAGGTCAAAAACCTTTTTCATGAATGATGAGGATTTAAAGAGTTGTAATTTGTAAAGCAATACGCGCGCTACAGTTTTGTATTATGTCTCATTTACACAAATAATAAAATAAATAAATAGGCTGGTACAACAGAGTTTGGGGAGTCTCGGAACGTAGGTCATTCCTCTCGACCACACCCTGTGAGGAATAGAGTGGCCTACAATAAGTTTTCCGAGCGTCTAGCTAAAAAAGGACTCATATGGCTGTGTAGTAACTCTGGGGACTTACCAGTTGATTGTGAAAGGCGACAACCGTATAGAATAACAATTAGCCTCCAACTCCAAAGTAACAGACATACATGGTAACCACTGAAACGTACACCTCATACAAGGTGGGCCAAAAAAAGTCATCCGAAGCAGTTTGACTCTCTTTTTTTTTTAAATGAAAAACTTGGATTCTGTTTTTTGATTATGTTCATCTTGGTCACTTTCACCTTGGGAATTTTATTGGTCATCTCGGGATTGTATAGGCCATATGCGCACAGTGGTGCTTCTGCGGAAATAAATGCAAAAAATGAAATTTGGAATACGGATTTGTTTGATTTATATTTTCATAGAAACATAACCGTTGCATCTTTTTCCAAAATTTGGGACATTTATATCAAGGAATATGGGAGATACAGCGCTCTAAAGTTCCCCTATCTTTAGGTTTTGAAAAGTATGTAATTTCTTGCATTTACTTCTTTTTAGTGAAGAGCAGCATTTTAGGAACTGACTGTGAAAAATAAATTTTTTTTATAAAAATATGCTATTAAACTTAAAAAAAAAAAAAATTTAGTGGTGTTTAGACTGAGCGCAATCGAATAAATATTTGAATGTTCTTTCCCTAGAGCTACAGTTTTTGCTACACTAAGCTACGTCTAGGGGCTACTATTTTTGGAAAGCTACAATATTCTACTAAATTTTTTTTTCGAAAGATTAGATAGTGGGTGTTGTATATGGTAATTAAAGAATACTATCTTTTATAAAAAAGTATTTATTACATAACTTGAATGTATGACTAAATCTAAAAGAATGAATGATTTGATATAATAATGAAAAAACGATATGTATCACCATGGAAACAAGTTACTAGATCATTTGAAATAAAGTCTATTGTATTAGGTGAATACACAGTATTCTTCCCACCCTTCTCTGATTAAGGTGAAAATATGATTCGTGGTTTCATTTGTCTTAGAAGGCATTTCTTTAGAAGGTGTAACTGGTTTGGATACCATTCCTTCATCGTTATGCAATTGTGGCATATGTGGTGCTGCAGTCTTTTGCGAAACCGTCAACTCATGCTGTGAGGGCTTGGTCGTTACCACTTCTACTGGAGTTGGTAGCTGCTGTCTAGGGTGCATCGATTGCTGATGTTGTATTGGCACATGATGTTGAATGGCTTTCTGAGTAACTGACTGATGTTGCACAGATTGTTGTTGAATCTGTTGTTGCATAAAGGAAGGAGGTGCAGTTGGCTTTTGTTGGATGATTAGATTTGTTGCTGGTGGTAGCTTATGATGCTGTGGTTGTTGCACTATTATATTAGTAGTAGGTGCTTTGATATTAACCTGGGATTGCTGTGGCTGAAGCAAAACTTTCTGCATAGGCTGAATTTGCGAATTTAGAGGTTGTTGCTGCTGTCGAACAATGACAACATGATTGAGTGATTGTTGTTGCTGCATTTGCCGTCCACTTGCATCTTTTCCAGTGTTGCTGCAATGCATGGTCGCAGGTGGGTGTGCGGAGTTTGATGTCATTGCACTTGTAGTTGGCACTGGTGAGTGCATCGCCTGCAACACTCTTTGCTGCTGTGGCGCCTGTTGTTGCTGCTGCTGTTGCAACTGTTGCTGCTGTTGTTGCTGCTGCTGCTGATGCTGTTTAAGCTGAGAATTCTTCTGCTGAACCTTTTGCATGTGCATCATTAGTTGTTGTTGTTGCTGTTGAGCAGAGAGCTTAGATATTTGTTGTAGAACATATGGCGACATACGATGCGGGGGTTGAGGCGTTGGTTGTTGTTGGGGAGAACTGACATAAACATTGATTGCCACCTGATTGAGAAACTTTATTTGCTGCAGGCGGAAGATTTTGCTGCTGCATTAGGTGTTGGTCAACAGCATTCGATTTCATTGGCGACGTTTGATGGTTCTTCGAGTGTTTACCGTCTTTGTTGTCTTGCTGGTCATTAATAACATTCATGTTGCTTGTTGCGTTGATCATATTTGGAATCACAACTGGATGAACGCTTGCCTTATTTGGTGCTGACGATGACGATGGCTGTTGTGCATTGCTTGGTGCCATTTGTGACGGTGGATATGATTGTTGTGTGGTAATGTTCGAAGGACGTTGCATTCCATGCTGATAACCGTAGTTAACTGGCGCTATTCCGTAGCCGTATCCTGCGGCCGTAATAGCTGGTCGTTGATATACAGGAGCATGATGCCCTGCTGTCCTAGCATAGCCAATGCCAACAGGATGTCTTACTTGTTGCGTAGGCATATTGTATAATTTCGAGAGTTCTTCATTTGTCAGTGGAGTTTTTTGAGTTGGCTGCTGTGGAGTGAATGGAACTAGCTGAAGGCCAGTGGGGTTCAGTTGTTGATTCAAAAATGCTGGGGTTGAACCAAAGTTCGGATGAGACGACATTGGTGGCAGGGCTGGCGGAGCCGTACTTAGCTTTTGAATATCCTCCAACAATTTGTCGAATGTCGAGTTCTCAGGCTTCTTTAGCGATATCGGGCTGGTAAAAGATATCAAGTCACTCTCTGGGACTTTCGCCGAAAACGAAGGTTCATCTGGCAGACGGATTTCACTATGTCGACGAGAGGGTATAGCAGGTGGAGTAGCAAAAGACGAGCTATTTGGAACGTTAAAAGAACCTGGTCGGATTCTAGACTGCACTACTGCGTAGTCGACTGCGGTTGACTTGTTATGAAAACCAGTTCTTGGAGGGGAAGCGCTTCCACCGTATGAATAGTGACTTTTTGAGCGTCGGAAATCATCGAGGGCTTGGGATTCCAAACTAAGTGCAGTGGCTTTTGCGAGGTCTTCTTGGAACTGCTTTTCGTAGTCGATCTCTGCTTGGTTTGCCATTCTTTGACTTGAGGCTTTTTTAATTCCCTTTTTAATTTCCCTGGCTTTCATAAAAACTGGTGACACATCAGGCTTAAGGTGAAGCTTGACTGGTGGACCTTTAAACTTCCCAGCTACGTTACTGAATACTTCATCATACTGATTGAGTAGAGAGTTGAGACGATTTCGTTGTTCAGGTGACAGATTATGGCTTGTTGATGTTAGAGCGTTAATGCAGTTTGTAGTTGAAAATAATTTGTTGAAGTTTATTTCACTAGCAAATTGAGAGATCCATTCTCGTCCAAAAAGGTTGTCAAAGTGTCCATCCACCACATAGAGATTCAATTTACGTTCGGTTGTGCCAAGAGTTACTGTAACAGGAATACTACCTAAGCAATTTATTTTGTGCTTTGTGTAACTTGCAAACTGCCTATCTGATTTTGTCGGTAAGAACTTTGGTATTATTTTTCGAAGAGTTTTTTCACTAACGATAGCACACGGAGATCCAGTGTCCAACTCCATTTCTAAATCTCGGCCGTTAATTTTCACTTTAATTTGAAGCGCATCTGTAGTTGTACGTTTAGTTGTACGTTTAATGGAATTGACTCTATTAATATTTTGGAGATATTGCACGATTTCCTCTGGGTTTGATTGCTCCTCGTTAACTTCACTGATTTGTGCTGATTTCGATCTGCATACTTTTGAGATGTGACCTTTTTTACCGCAGGAATGGCATTCTGCATCACGGAATTTACAATGAGTCCTGAAGTGTTTGCCTCCACAGCCATTACATGTGGGCAAGTCTTTCATTCTACCTTGGTGTTGTTCTTTTGGGCCACGTTTGAATTGTGGTGCGACATATCCCAATTTATGTGTGGCTTCGCCTGCCGGAGACAACTCAGACTTAACTTCCAATGCTGTACTTCGGCTTATTTCAATACATTGTGCAGTTTCATACGCAGTGAGAAATGTGTCGGGATTTTTAATTATAATTGAATTACACGTTTCACGGCAAGCAAGTCCATGAAGAAACTGTTCAACTAACATTCTATCTAAGAAATTGCCGTAGTCACAGTCAGCAGCGCCTTGTCTCAACCTGAGAGCAAAGTCAGCAATTGATTCATTGGATTGCTGAACAATTTGTCGAAATTTGATGCTTTCAGCGTATTTGTTCTTAGCTGCATCGAAGTGCTTTATGAGAGTGGTTTTAATTTCTTCGTATGAAAGTGCTTCTGGATCCTTAGGACTTGCAAGCGTTTTAAGAGCATTGTTCAATTCTGTTCCCATGTATACACGTGCGTAGTGCTGGAATTCGGTTTCGTTGATCTTGCTTAGCTTGAGCGCCCACTCAAAGCGCTTGAAATAATCTCCGACTGATTCTGATGGTTTGTACTCACCCATGGAAAAAGTTGGTGCTCTTGAGGATTGTTGCTGAGATGTCGCCTGTGTGGCCTCCCGAACAGCCATTTTGATGGCATCTGAAAAAATTGTTGTTAGCGATTGAAGGGTTTCGTCTGGCAAAGACATATTGGATTCGAAGTAATCCTACTTCTGACACCACTGTTGTATATGGTAATTAAAGAATACTATCTTTTATAAAAAAGTATTTATTACATAACTTGAATGTATGACTAAATCTAAAAGAATGAATGATTTGATATAATAATGAAAAACGATATGTATCACCATGGAAACAAGTTACTAGATCATTTGAAATAAAGTCTATTGTATTAGGTGAATACACAGTAGTGGGCATTACAGTTCAGGTGTGAACCTGGGCCTCAATCAAAATCCTTCTATATTAGAAGTTATTTGCAACAATTTTCCAATCGATACCTAAAAACTTAAGATCTATACTGAAGAGACAGCTAATCTCGCGATATCGTTATAACCTTGGTATCGCATGCCCGCAACTGTTCACAAAATTTTACTATACTGAACGGAAATAATAGAAATTGCATCCTTGCCAGTTAGATCACTGCTCAAAAATGCAGGATCAAGGACTACAAGTACTATAGGACCCATCACTCAAGGAAGTTCTCCCGGTTATCGACGAATGAGGATATATGGCATATGATCCTGATATCATCCGATCCATATATAACTCAATTAAGACCTGAACCGAGGAAAAAACATTTTTCTTTGAGTGAAGAAGCCCTTGAATTACTAAAAAACTTATTAACATTAATAGTACGTTAGTATTATCATAGTTAAAAAAATTTCGATCATGTCAATAAACGCTGCAAATCCGAAAAATGTCAATAACTTTTCTTTTAATTATTCTTTTTCAACCAAAATTTATCAAAATGTGTGTTCGCCACTTCCAAACAAGTCTGCAAAATTTCATTCGATTCCACTTCATGGTTCAGACTTTACGGATTTTTTTCCGCTCTCCCATACAAACAGCACCACTGTGCGCCGTCACAATTTATTGCCATACGGGCTCGTTTCATTGCATTTTTCATCACTTCGACGAGAACCTTGGGCGACAGATTCTCGCATTCGTGTCGAATGTTATCCTTGAGGGCTTCCAGATTTTTTTACCCGCTGAAATGGAAATGAGCCTCATCGCTCATTATGATTTTGGTCGAAAAATTGTCCATTTCTTACTCGAGATTGAGGATGGCTTGGGTGTAGGTTACGTGTGTTAGGCGGTCAGGCAGCAGCTGATGCACGGACTGGACTTTGTGCAAGAACATGCAAAGGTTTTCGACCAAGATTTACCTTACAGACGTCCGACTGATGGCTAATTGCGTGGCAAGGCGTCTGGTTAATATTTCCTCGGCAACAGCGGCGAAATTTTCGGCAGAACGGGCGCTCCGGGGCGGTTCACTCTTGGCAACGTCTCGTGTGGTCCCATAATCTTCAAGGTTGGTGGCCAAACGGCTCAGTGTTTCGGACGGCCGGGAAATCGGCGACGGGAATTCGCGCTGCGCCAACAGACGAGTTGTTACGCAAAAAATAGACTCGATTATTCCGCGTTCTTGGGGAGTGTATCGCGCCATGGCTTGTTTATTTGTATTCTTGCCCATTTGCAAAGACCACCAATCAAACATGGCTGTTGAACCGCATTCACCTCTGAAGATCTTGAAAAGCTTATTATGCAGACTCTACTTAAACGATTTAAAGAATGCCATACTCTGTCTATAGATCAGAAGAATTAGGGTTGCAAACTCGTATGTAAGCTTAAATCAAATAAAACTGGGTTTCCAGACGGTTTCGATGCCGAAATTTTCAATGAAGCTAGTGATTATAGCTTGAAAGGAGAGTGCACCAGCTGCATGGTTTAGTCGGGAGAAAGCATGTTCAATGAATGGAAAATCTTACAATTGCACCAATTATAGAGGAATACTCCTTAACGTCAGATGCGATGTCTTGTCTTTGTGACTGTCTGAAAACCCCCCATGTCAGCACACGGGAGATCTTGGAAAAAACATGCGTACGACAGTATTGACAGAAACAAGCTGTGCATCATGTCAAGTTGCCAAAAAACCTTGGTTTTCAGTTCGTAAGACAGATTGAATCACGAAGTCACCACACATGCCGGCCATTTGACGAAAAGCACGTGTCATTTGATATCAGTGTTTGCTTCCTGAATTCTCCCAGGCAAAATCCTAGCTCTACTTCAGGACGAGCGCAGAACTCAAAAAATAACTAGCTTATAGTATTAAGGGTAAACTGAGGTTTTTCAAGAGAACTCATTGCGGCTACCTCAGAGCTTGGGCTTGAACGAACGAACTTATTGATGCACTTTTTACATAATTCGATAAGAAAACTGCCTTACGTATACATTTCAATTTTAAGGACCTATAAACTGAAAGGTTTCTCTTATTTCATTTCGTTGAAAAAATGACCAAATGGAATAAAAAGTGAGAAATGAAACAATTTAGCCGCAACACCCGCCTCGCTAGGAATGCCCATCATTTTTACCTTGAGCCCAACTTCAGACGTACAGTCAAGTATAGAGATTTATGTTTTAGTCGCATCACCCGATTGTGGAATGCTTTACCTGGCTCTGTTTTCCCCCTACGCTACGTTACGATTGACAAAAGTTCAAAAGCAACGTGCATCGGTGTCTTCTTTCGAATCCTCTCCTGTTTTCCTAAATACTCGCACTGTGTATTGTAAGGGTATTCATAACCCCTTGATGTGCGCGTTAATTATATAAAAAAGAGATAGGGTGATTTCTTTTGGCTCACCTTGTAGATTGATGTTGACTATAAAATATTGACCAGGTAATGGCAAAGTAAAGGAAGATTTTCCACCAGTACTTGTGCTGAGGAATGATTTACGTTGTCATTCACACCATGTACGGGTACCTAATTTGTCATTTCACTACCATTACATGTAACTTTTTTTTTTTTTTAATGCTAAGACTACAGAAACAAACCTGGGCGTTTGATAAAAAATTTTGTCTCCATGCAAATCAAAACCAGAAGCAAATAATTTTTTTTTCCGAGAGTAAATATAAAAAAAAACATCAACTAAACAGCGGGAAACAAATCGTCAAAGCAAAAAGTATATTAGACACCAGCAACGATGTGGTGCGGTTTTTACATGAAAAATCTTGCAATGCGACAGAGATAGTGAGGCACCCCACAAATCACAATTTGTGTTGAAAATGCAGCCAAGGCAACCGACGTCAATTGCACTGCAAAACATACAAGCCGAGGGGTTGTTGCATACTGGAGGTGCATACATTTTTCTATTTATTTTTGTGGGTTAAAGCAAATTATGTAGGTACAAGTCTTTGATTAATGGAAATCATTTCGTATCTACTCAAGGTCTGTTGTGCTCTTTATTTTCATCTGTTTGGCGGTCTGTTCTGATTTGATAGCAGTAATTTGTCTTGTTTGGTTGATATCTTGAAGACTTAAATTAAGAAACTATGTTTGAACTTGTTAACAGAAATACTGACAAGAACAAGGTCTTCGTAGTGTGGATGGTACCTAATTCTTTAGTGACAATTAAGTTTTGAATGAAATTTTTAGGCCCAATTCTTTAGATCATCTATTGCATTTGATTTCGCTTTTGAAAACGGGAAATAATATACTGTGACATCAGGCTAGTCATAAGAGTTCGAATCAAAGGCTTTTTTATGAACCTTATATAAACATGACCAAGCCTGAGAAACATACTCAAAATGGGAGTCAATGTAACAGAAGTAAGAAGAAAGTGTGACATAGAGCCCAGCAAATTCTTTTACCCTTGAAAATCAATTCGTTCATTGAATTCGATGTTAATACGGAAGAGAACATTAAGGCGATAGAATCTAAAAACTTGAGACGAAGTTTGTTGTATTGAACATTATGTAATACGCGGAGTCTTTTGCGTGAAAATGTTTTACTTTGGCAATTGAACTAAGACTGTTTTTATATAATATAACAAAACTGTTGATGTTTTCAATGGATTAAAACTAAAATGTTCATTATAGTGAGCAATATAATATTATTGCGGTATAAGATGCCAAAAATAACGTCATTCATTAGAACAATGATAAAGCAAAGGACTAAGGTAACTGCCTTGTGGCACCCCAAACAAAACATTGAAAGGGGTTGATAAGACGTTACCAGAATCTACTTAACAGGACCAATTTTAAGGTTGAAACTATAAAATATTGTTCGGGATTCATAAAAAATGAAACTAGTTTCGTTTCAAGTTTTGCAATAGTATTTTACTTGCGATTATAGGTACTATAAGGCAAGTCTTGCAATCGTGCAGGAAAAAAATTTTGAGATAACAATTAAACATGACATTACGATCATAGAAAATACGAAAAAAGTGATTCCTGCAATTCTGTCTATCTGTCTGTATATGATTCTACAGCCTGAGCCGCTGGACCGATTTTCTTAAAATTTTACAGTTAGAATCTGTGGGGTAGCCTTTTTTTGGAATTGAGTCTCTAGGTCTTGAAATAGCGGTACTTGCCATACAGCCGATATGATAATACCTATTTTTCTCGAAAACGGCTCCAACGATTTCGATAAAATTTTGTGTGAAAAACTAATTTAAGATTGTCTTATGATGTAAAAAATTTTTTTTGGAAAAGTTAAAAACGGTACCTCTCATAAAAACGGTACTTTTTTTAAACCGACTTTCTCGTTAATGGCTTGCACGATCTTTACGAAATTTTGTATTTTAGAAGTTCTAAGTTGCTGAAGAAAGATTGCATATCAACATTTAAAAATTTTAGTTTTTGAAATTATTAAAAAATTTTTTTTAAAATTTTGATTTTTCAAAATAATTTCAAAACCATAACTTTGATTTTTTTCAAATTTTTTCTCAAATTAACGTCGGCCAAGATCTTAAATTTTGCATACTTGAATTTTACAAAACTTAATTTAAGAAAAAATGGTAAAATAAAAAAAACCTTTATTTTTAAAATTGGTCCAACGATTTTGATCAAATTTCCAGGGTTTATATGTATTAGCAATAGCAAAAGAATGGCGTTTTTAGATTTTCGCTTTAAACCTTTGGAATATTTAATTTATTTTTTTTTTCATTATTCTGAGTAATTTTATTCAATGTTCATAATTAATGTGGAGTTGGTAACCATGTACCACTGAATATGTTATGAAGAGCGAAAGCTTTTACTCAGCCCTAAGATTTTGCAAGTTCATGCGACCCAGTCGTGCCCATTTTTAAATCTAGTTTTGAAAATATCGATATTATTGATTTCTGGAGAAAAACTAGTTCGGTTTTTGAATAGAGCAGTTCACACTGTACAATTAGTTGGACAGACCAGAGTTGCGAGTTTGTGAATTAAAAAATAACAAAACCAAAGAGATTTAAAAATTACTTGCATTGAAGATTAATTTTAATTTTTAATTTTGGTTTTTTTTTTTAATTTTGGTGGGGGCAAAACCCCCATTTTTTAGGCTTAATACAAGCTATTAACTTACAAACTAAGAAACTTAATAGCTAAGACTTACAAACTAGTTGGAGGGCTTTGGAGACAAAGTTTTAGGCATGGAGTACAAGCTATTAATTTACAAACTAAGAAACTTAATAGCTAAGACTTACTAAGTAGTTGGAGGGCTTAGGAGACGAAGTTTTAGGCAGGGAGTACTCATATAGAAGTCAAAGCAAGAGGAGTGGGAGTTGACATTCCTCAGCATTCGGGAGATGGGTTCATTGGAGCCATAAGAGGTTCGATGGGTGGGAAGATAGAAGAGACGGGGGTTCCGGGTGTTACGAGGGTTAGTATTTAGAAAAATGGATTCGGTAAGGGCTGGACAGTCAATGGTACCTGTGAGGATTCGGTGAATGAAGAGAATGTAAAATATTTTTCTTCGATCTTTCAGCGTATTTAGGTTTAGGAGTTTGATTCGGTCTTGATAAGGGGGTAATATCAGGGGATTACTCCAATTAAGACCTCGAAGAGCAAAACGGAGGAAACGGCGTTGAATGCTCTCAATTCTGGCAATGTGCACTTGTTGGAAAGGCGACCAGACCTGACAAGCGTATTCAAGAAGCGGACGGACAAATGAAATGTAAAGGGATCGGGTTACGTAGGGGTCAGCAAATTCTTTTGACCATCGTTTCACGAAGCCAAGTGCTGAATTTGCCTTAAGGATTATATCGTCGATATGCTTGAAGAAATTCAGCTCACGGTAGCAAATAATCCCAAGGTCCCGGATCACCTCAACGGTGGAAATGATTTGACCGCTTAGAAGATAGAGACGGGGAGAAGTCTTGATGCGTTTTCGTGAGAAGGTTATTGATTGGCACTTGGAAACATTTAGCTCCAGGCAGTTTTTGGAGCACCATATTGAAAAATTGTCGAGGTCGTGTTGGAGGTGGGAAGAGTCTTCAGAAGAAGAAATGATCCGGTAGAACTTAGTATCGTCCGCATAGAGGGAGATAGAGGAGTGTTTGATGATCATTTCAATGTCGTTAATACTGAGAATGAAGAGGAGAGGGCCTAAATGGCTGCCTTGGGGAACACCGGATGTAGCTAGAAAGCGGCTGGATACGGCGGATCTGAACCGAACGCTGTAAAAACGGTTTTCTAAATAAGAGGAAATCCATCTCAATAGAATGGGTTCAAAGCCGAGGGTGGAAAGCTTAAAAAAAATAAGTTTGTGAGAGATTTTATCGAAAGCTTTACTGAAGTCAGTTGAAATTACATCGACCTCCTTTCCATTCTCTAAGGCTGTGAGGGTAAATGAGACAAGGTCAACGAGGTTTGTTGTTGTTGACCTGCCTTTAAGGAACCCGTGTTGTCTAGGGGAGATGAGAGATTTGCAACGAAAACTTAAGTTTTCATACAGTATGCTTTCGAAAATTTTGGGTATATGCGATAGTTTAGCGATGGGACGATAATTTTTCACGTCACACTTAGGACCTTTTTTGTGTATAGGGGTTATAAACGCCGTTTTCCAAACTTGCGGGAAAACACCAAGGGATATGGACAAGTTAAAGATTTTTGAGAGAGGAAGGGAAAGAGTTGAGGAGCACTTCTTAAGAAATATGGCAGGTATACCGTCTGGGCCAGGAATATACTCATCATTTAAATGATTTAACTTTTTTTCAATTAGATAGGAGTCAAAGAAACGTGGAAGGAATGGATCAAAGGAAAAATTCGGTAAAAACGAGAAATAATCTGAATCAGGAACAAAAGAATCATCCGTGAAAGACTGTTTGAAGTAATTTGCGAAATAGTTTGCTACGGCGAGTGCATCAGATGAGGATTCATTATTGAAGGAGAGGGAGGAAGGGTACCCGTCAGATTTTCATTTGTGGTTGACAAATTTATAAAAAGACTTAGGGTCATTAATAATGTTAGATTTCATTTCAATTAAATAGCGTTGGTAAAGGGTGTTGAAAAGCTCACAGAAGTGTAAATAAGAGCCAAGGTAAGCCTAATAGTCAGTAGGAGATCGAGTACGAAGGAAGATGGTCCACAATTTGTTCCTTTTATTTCTTAGATTACGGAGCCTATGGTTATACCACGGAGGGGAAGTGGAAGAAGTTTTAAGTCTAGAAAGGGGAACGAAGAGGGATATAGCTTTATGTATTTCTCTGTAGAATGCGGATGTGGCATCTTCTACAGTTAAATTTTCAAAATTAAAGTAAGTTCTATTGAGGTAATCATTAATTTTGCGGAAGTTTGCTTTGTGGAAATCGTATGAAGCTGGAGGTTCAGGCGGGTTAGATGGTTGTGAAGACTGGAGAAAAAATGAGAGAAGGAGAGGAGGGTGTAGGTTATCTATGGTTGAAAGGAGCAGGGGCGAAATTGAGATTGAGGAATTAATGGGATCTGTTGTAAATACAAGGTCAAGTTGCCTACCCATGTAGTTTAAAATTCCGCTTACTTGGCAGAGGCAAGAGTCTGCCAGGCGATCAACGAACAGACATTCTTTGGCAGAGATGGGACTAGGAGCAATGTAAAACGATAGGTCATCTGACAAAGTCCAGTTTAGATACGGCAGGTTAAAATCACCGAAAATAAGGATCTCATCATGGGGTTCGCATAAATCTGAAATGTCGTCAACCGTTTTGATTGCAAATTCATAAGATTCAAGGGGTTGCGACTTGCGATGGTAAGATATAGAAGCAGATAATGTAAAGCGATTTATGGGATAGAGTGATTTTGATTGAGACAAAATCAAGGCTGGGGGAGGAGGATGTTGAGAGAAGAGATGAATCAATTGTATTGGTGACAGCTATGAGGACACCACGACAAGGAGAGTCATCAGTGTCACGGTCTTGATTGTCATCTCGATAAACATTGAAAGTAGATGGGAACAGTTCCTGGTTGTTAATGCTAGGAATTAAGCAAAGAGATTACAAACATTACTTGCAGAAAAAACAATAACAAAAATTAGAGTTTCTATTTATTCTCTTTTTCAAGTGCGTTAAATAACGGGTGATTTTTTAAGAGGTTTAGAACTTTTTTTAAAAAAAAAAAAACTCAAAAAATTCGAAAAAATGAATGAAATATTTATTTGAATCGATAGTTTGAACCTTGCAATTTAATGTTTAAAGATAATTTCATGCAAATGTTGACCGCGGCTGCGTCTCAGGTAGCCCATCCGCTGAGTCCAATTTTGGCATACTCTTTCACACATATCGGCCGTTATCTCACGAATGAATGCATGGATGTTGGCTTCCAGTGCGTCAATCGAAGCGGGCTTGTCCCTATAGACATTAGCCTTGACATACCCCCACAAAAAATAGTCTAATGGTGTCAAATCGCACGATCTAGGCGGCCAATTGACCGGCCCGAAACGTGAAATTAACTGTTCACCAAACTCGCAATTGCGCCATTGTTTCGCGTTGAACATTTCGAACCGAGCACGAATTTTGATTGTAAAATTCAATAATTTGCAAGCGTTGTTCATTTGTAAGACGATCCATGGTTAAATTGCAAACCAAACTGAAGCTGTTTGACAAAGACACAAGGTACTAAACACACGTCAGCTGTCAAAACCAGTGTAAACCAGCTAAAAAATCACCCGTTAGTTGACAGTCAATTGGTCCTGGTTCCAAGTTCATCAAATTGTTGTTTATGTGTATATGTATGGATGCGTCAAGTTTATTTGGTTTGTTTACTTTTTTTATGAACTTGAAATTTTTTTCAAAAGAAGTGTTGATTGTCATTATTTGGATCAAAGATGTGGGCTACCATTGCTTTGTCTATCTCTTTCTTTTTCATGGATCGAAGATTGTTGAATCTGAACTCAGCAGCTCTTCTTGTTTGTACAATATATTTTTTGTCACAGTTAGAACAAGAAATTTGATAAATGCCGCTGCATCAGTTAGTTGGTGTGTTGTCTAATCCTAGGAGAGTTTTTAATTTGTTGTTGTTAGTATGTACAATGCTCATTTCTGATTTCGCAAAGACATGTTTTTGCTTGTTGGTTATATTCGGGGCTAAGGATAGAGTAACACGTTGTTTTTGTGTTTTTGTGTTTTGTTCGAATAACGTACTAACGTTGTTTCGCATTAACTTCTTCGAGTGCTTTTTGATCAGTTGTTCTATGATTGATTTATCGTACCCGTTCACATTAGCTATATGAAGTATTTGTTTGTATTCTCTCATAAAAAATTGCACTGAGGCGCCCTAGTGCACACTGAAATCGTCACATTGTCCCAGTGAATTTGCACTGTGTTCGATGTTCGTCCGGTGCAAGCACTAAGTGCGCACTGCCATACTCCAGGTTTTTTCTGGGGTTGAGGTTTTCAGAGCTGTCAATTGGAAATCAGCTGTTTACGCTTAAAAGATTATTTGCAAAGCAAAGTACAGGGTTTTCCATTAAGAGCTATCCATTTTATTTTTTAAATAAAAACGCCAGCCATTTGAGATATCAAAACAACATTTATTTCATATTAAAGTACACCCAATACCATTACGAATGGAACTCTATTTCGTTCATATATCCTCTACGGGCGCGCTTGCAGCGATCGATACGTTGAACCCAATTTTCGACCACTCTCTCGCAAATATCGACCGGTATTGCGACAATTTCGCGTTCAATATTGGCTTGAAACTCCTCCAAAGTCTCTGGCCTGTTGGCGTAGACCAACGACTTGACATAGCCCCAAAGAAAGAAATCCAAAGGTGTCAAATCACACGAGTGCGGCGGCCAATTGATCGGTCCATTTCTTGAGATAACACGTTGACCAAATTTCCTCTTCAAAATGTTGATGGTTGCATGAGCTGTATGGGCTGTAGCTCCATCCTGCTGGAACCACATGTCACTATTATCCATTCCACGCAACTGACGCCAAAAAAAAAACGCCACAATGGTTTGTGCGATGCCCAATTCCTGTGAACGACGTGGAATTGACTGATTTGGGTCGTTCTGAACGGATGCACTTACGGCCGCGATATTTTCAGCACTCCGTCCTAATCTTTGTCTCACTGGCACGGGAACATTGTGCAGCGAAAACGTGGATTCAAATTTGTGCACTAAACTAAGAATTGCGACACGGGTGGGACGATTTATAACGACCAAAAATCGGAGTTAGCGCTCTTAAAGTTGCAGCGACTGACTCAAAATTTTGACAGTACGCTTTAATAATTTGGAAACGTTGTTGATTCGTGTAACTCACCATGATGAAATGGTAGACCTTAATGAGCAATCTGACGTTTACAGACTGTCAAAAGACCTTAAGGGCGCGTTTACATTAAAGAAACAAAATGGATAGTCCCCAATGGAAAACCCTGTATATTTTGTAGCAATGGCAATTGGCAATTCATTTTGATATTTCACATCTTTTCATATGTTTATGAAAGAAATGTAACCATCAGTTTTAAATTCATTTTTTATTTCATTTTCTTAAATCTACTTAGGAGCTAGCAAAAATGTATAAAACTAGCTTATATAATAACTTAACTAACTTACTGACCCTAAGAGGGTTTTTTAAATTACTCAATTCAATTAATTCTAATGCCTTTCGGCCTAAAGATAACTTATGGATTTACAATCTAGAACTATGGTAAAAACCTAAGAAAATTTAAAAACAAAAAACTTGGTTTTTTTTGATTTTATTAAAACTACTTAAAACTACATAACTATTTAAAACTACTTAAACCTAGAGCAGTCACAGTAGCTTTTTTTTAATGTTTGTTTTTTTTTTTGAATTTTTATGTTTTATGATTTTTTTTTTGATTTTTGTATTTGTTTTGGTTTTTGTGGTTTTAAACAAATTTTTTGTTTTTTGCTTTTTTTGTATGCCCCTGTGCCCATGTAACCATATTCATTGCCAAATGGAGAAAATTATTTTTAAAAATGTCAAGTGCTAAGTGTTCGATGTGAAATCAAATCCAGAGCAGGTATTCAGTGTAACGACACATAATTTCAGTGCGTTGACATTCCCCAGTGCGCACTGGAGCACTGAACATCGAACAGACCTATTGATTTTAAACCAAATTGCGCTCTTGTAAAGTGAAAAGTGCAAAATTTGTCTAAAAAAATGTCAGAAAACTGTTAATAACACGTAAACTACGCAATATGAAAAAAAAAAATCCTGTACTTCCATAGACAATGTATATTTCAAGACATGTTTAAAATTTCAAGTCAATCGGTTGAAAATTGCTTGAGTTACGATTCCGGTCAACTTGAAAAATACAGTATTGAGATAAACGCTCTTAAGTTTTGAGTAGTAGAAAATCATGAATAATTTTACAAATCCTTTAATCTGCGATGACGGAAAGAGACGTTCGACAAATCTAACTCTAGTCTAGACTAGTCAGGAAATAAATATTTTCAATAACAACTGTCGTATACATGCTCTACTCCCCTAACGTACCTTCCTCCCTGCGCTCACAAAAGGAGGTCGCAGCGAACCAGACGGCTTTGTAATAAAATTCGAAAACCGAATACCTAAAGGTTTTTCTGCGCCATAATCGTTTGGGACATCATTTTTGAGGTCCTAAGGAACCATTTGGAATTAAAAAAAAATCTATTTTTCAAAAATTTTAGAGTGGCCCAACCCATTTAGTCAATTTTTATAAAATTGCCCCTACCGCGTAAAGGGGGGGGGGGTGTAGTAGTAGTAAAAAATGCTTGCAAAAAACTGTAAGGGCTATTACGAGAGATAAGCAGCTCACCAAATTCATCCTTCAACATGTCCTGGTAAATCTGTAAATTTTTTTGCTCAAAAGAGTGCCTATTTAAAAAATATTTAACCCTCATAACTTCAAAACTACTGCACCGATCGTTTTGAAATTGAGAACACTATTTCTCTAAATAATTTACACGGTAGTGACGAAAAGTTTTTTCAAATTTTTTGATAATTGTTATTTTACAATAACAAATTAGCCGATTTTCTTTTCCGATTTTTCGCGTTTTTCCCTTCAAAGTGTTCGAAAAAATATGAAAAATTAAAATTTCAAAATACCCTTTCAACATTACCTGGTAAAAACTATTATCTAACGAATGAACTAAGATTTTTTGATTTCCGAGGATCCAGCCCCAAGTTTTCAGTGGCACCGCAACTCGCCTTTTTTTCGAGTCACGTCCGAATAATTGCTGCCATTGCCGTATTTTTAAATATTTCTCTGTGAAAATTTTACACAACCTTTTCGAACTGTCATTTTTTAATGTATAATTGGTTTTAATAAAGAAATTTGAACTGGTTTCTCACAAAAAATTTGCAAAAACATGCCTTTTTTAACGAATTAACGTTACCCCAACCCCTTAATGAACCACATGTCAATCAAGTTCAACTCAGCTAACACCTCATTAACACTGGAGGGCAATGTTCTCTTCGGAACCGTTGCACGCATGCGAATTGATGCATTAATGCCCAGAAAGTTAATTTGGTGTGAAATAATTTGGATCGTGACGAGCATCATATGGTCATAGTCATAACATAACAAACGATCAAACGATCAAACGATGTACATTTTTCGTAGAGCACGAATTTTGATTCCAACAATTTGCACTGGTTGCTCGTTTTTTAAGTTTTTCCATTATGAAATAGCAGAGTAGGTATACTGAAGAGTTTTCACTCTGACGGATGACCCCAATATCAATGCAGCAAAAAAAAAAAATTGTTTAAAAAAACACCCTTTACAAAACATCTTTATTTTTTCTCCGATCGATTATGCATTGATTTACAAATTTAAAAAATGCCATTCTCATGTAGGTAAGCAAATTGAATGTACTTCCCTTCTCTACATTTTCCATGATCAGCATCGTCGAGTCTAAACGCGAAAACCAAATCGATGGCTTTGTAGAACTCTAAATGATACCATTCCCCTTCCCCCCTTTTGTTAAATTAAAAGACAATGATTTTAAATTATTGTGAGCAATCAATACAAGGTACATGGTAATTATTGTAAACTTAACAACCTCGCAAAAGAATATCTACCAGTGCTTAAAATAATTTGTTAGACTGGCGAGAAATTGTTCTACTTTTTATTTAGGTAATTCCAATTCAATCATACATGCAAAAGCTGAAAAAGCTTATTTTTTAGCACTTTCAATTTTTTATGGATTGTCTATAAAAAAAATGTAGGTATGTAAAGATTCAGGTAAATTCACGCCAAACTTCGGCCAGTAGAGTGTAAAATGTTGCTTCTCTATACTTCAATGAACATGGGAGTTCAAGGAACCTTTATTCCTGTGCTGCAAACATCCTCACAACAAGAAACACACACCTTTAAAAACCAACACCTATTACAGACGATGAACTTGTATCGTTACACTTTTATAGTTAGTGGTAAAACAATCGACTGGCGCCAGGTTTATTGCTAACCCCCATTTGTCCTCGCTCCAACTGCATTCACCCCTTTTTATATCATAAGTCATAACAATTTCCTTCTACACCACTCACCCTTACAAAGGAATATCATGTTACAGTTTCACCTGGTAGGCAATTCCATGAAAATACGTTGGAGAGTATTTTTGTTATATATACCGTTATATATACATATCGCCTTTCGCCTTCAAGGATACTGGGTAATTTATACGCAAATCGTGACCTTTTGCTATAAAAAGATCTTAATCCTCACATCTAGTTATTTATTCTCGTAACCAAATTTAATTACCAAGAAATTTAAACGAAATTAAATTTGAATCATTAGTTCATTAGAGTCAAATAACATATAAAAAAGCATAAACAAATAATCACAGACACCGGAAACCCATAAATCAAAGGAGACAATTCAAGTCGAAGGTTAAGATATAAATTGCAATCGAAAGTAGAAAAATGTTAATGCACAACATACGAGAAAAGACAGAGAGAGAGAGAGAGAGAGAGAGAGAGAGAGAGAGAGAGAGAGAGAGAGAGAGAGAGAGAGAGAGAGAGAGAGAGGGAGAGCGCATCAGCATAGAGAATTCCCTCTTTGGTCTATTGTGAAAATGTTTTGTTTATTATTGGTTTGGTGCCAGCAAAAGTCGTGCCACAAATTTGGCAAAGACTCAAAAAAAAAAACCTAGCCAGCCAACACAGAGCCAAGCCATTCAACCGAACAATTCATACATAGAAGGGTAGGACTTTGGCTACAAAAAGCACAAGAGGGTTAAAACAATAGCGTTTAAGGCAATAAAAATAGTCGTTGTCGGATAGTTCTCTTTTGGCTTTGTGTATGACTAACTAAAATGTCACTATAGAAAGAATCTATAAAGGGTGTGCGATTGCTTGGCATTGTTTTAATGCAGACTGACACGGCTAATGGGGAAACAAACACTTGTCTAATAAAACTCAAAACGACCGACAGACAAGAGTCCTATTTGAGACAAACAATAAAATTGGGAAATTCTTGTGATGGCATTGTTAGAATTGTTTTGGGAAATTAGAAAATCGTGATGCGAGTCAGAAAAGTAAAAAGTGTCTTCTCGAATGTATAATAATAAAGTTCAAAAGTCACGCCTATGATATGATGAGATGAATTGTTTTTTTCAAATATTAGTGCAAATTTTTGGAAAAGATTTTGTTTAATTTCCAAGTTCATTTATAGTTTGTAGGAGAACAATTCTGATTGTTTTTCATGAAATCTATTTCATTTTAATGCCACAACGTAAACGTTTCGATGGTGGGTGCCATCTTCTTCAGTGGTGATTCTTTACTAATAAAAGGTCTAAATTAACATCGCTTTTCGGTATGAAGGAAACAAACAAAAAAAGTCTCCAGTGTCTTAAGCTGTATTTATTTTTCATTATTTATAGCTTGTTTTTGTTTTGAATTCTATCCGCGAAGCAAAACTGACTTAGCAACTGCTTTGAAAACTTTGAATAATGAGCGTTTTTGACACTTTCTTTTGAAGGTGCTTAAGCTTTTTTTTTGTAGAATATATACCCAGTTACTTATAACCTTCCTCCACTTCAACATCCTCACCATGGTTTTTATACAATGTACATTATGTATTTTTATAAATCGTATAAATTTGCTGCCTTTCAAACTTATCGCAACAACAGTTTAGTAAACAACAACCTATTGGACATAAATGAACTTATATATTTGATTACTCTGCCATACTATTGGTTGTTTCGAACCTCCAATATCTTATCTTATAACTCTTATGGATCAAAACGAATGTCAAACATATGCGTTGATCTGTTTCCAATCAGGTTCACTTATAAAAATACGGCAGTTGATTGGTTACAGTAAGTATAAGATAAGAATTCACAATCTTGGATGTACATATTTCTGTGATTTCGTAGTCGATGTTTATTCAAGGGGAGGACACTTAAAGATACGCAGAAGTGAGACTCGTGCATTGCGAAACTTAACTTCAGTAATAGTTCCTCGAGTAAAGACGGAATACTACAGACCCTTTGTTACTATCACTGCTCCCTTTATTTTTAACAAACTACCATGGGGGATATACGCAAACAATCTGACAATAAATTTTTGACATATCTTCTATTGTAGCTTTTAAATAGAGATGAAGTTGAGACATTGCTACAAGTGTTTAACTAATAAAACTGGTTACGCTAAAATCATAATTTTTCTGCCACAAAAAAAAAAATGTTTTCTCTTTTTTCTTGTGCGGCTCAAAGTTAAAAAACTATAATGTATACGTATTAGGGTGCTTTTTTTTGGACAAATTTTTTTTTTTCACTCCCATCCCGAAATGTTGTGGAAAATACCTAAAAAAAAATTCCTTAAAAATTTGAGTCCTTAATATTAACATTTAGTACTTAACCAAGGCATGCAAAGAATTTCCATATAAAATACACGTAAACTTAAACTATTTTTCTTAAAAATTCTACAGTTCAGAGGCATTTTATGGTACAGTCTAGGACATTAGTGGGTTTTCTTTAAAATTGAATGTTCTACAAAAGTGCTCATTGCGGTGAAGTCCTAACTCAAACCGGCGAGGTAGTACGGGCCACCAAACCCAATTTTTTCGTAAAATTTTTATTTTTTGCCCCTATCTCGTAAATGATAATAGCTACAAGCCTTGGGTCGCTAGGGCTTCAAGGTTACGTCCAAGGTCAAATTCAAGGTCACCATCGGATTCTTCGTCGAAAAATACGCCGGACATAGGGTCTTTGATTTTTTTTAACGCATATTCTGCCATATTTCCAGGGTTTTCCATACTTTTGTCCCGCCCTGTATATTCCCACTAAAAACGAAGATTCCTTGATAAACCAATCTGTCAATTTGTCGAAAGGCCCTGATTGGTTTTAACAAATCGCAAGCTGTAAATTATTACAACTCGGTGGGAAACGGCTCTCTTTTGAGATTTTTCTTAAAGGCTACAGGTAATACCACATTTCACCAGGTGAAATGCACATCAGGGGTGCCCAAACTGCGAGCAGTTCAGTGCTGCCAACACATTTTTAATAATAATGCCGTCAGCCACGTTTACACTAAAAATTTTGTTAATGCTAGTTTATGTAAAATTTCATTTAAAATTACTTCATATAATATATCAGGGTTAGGAAATAAGTTGATTTTTAATAAATTCTTTGAAACTATTCGAGATAACGATATTTTTTTATTACTCGAAACATTTATTGAACGAGACACCGCACATTATGAGACATATTTTCCAGAATTTATACTTAAATGGATTCCGGCAACGAGAACGCATAACCACGGAAGAGCAAGTGGAGGATGCTTATTCGGCATAAAAAAATCACTTCACAAAATGTTAAAATGCTGCTTTGTAAATGAGATGGACAGAACTGTTATCGAACTGACAATAACAAATGAGAAATTTCTTATAGTTCCTGTATATATCAATTGCAATAAATGGATGGAGGAGTTTAGCAATTTGTATGACTTTCTTCTTGAAATTAACCAAGAAAATGTAATGGTAATCGGAGATTGTAACGCAAGGGTAGGCAACTCCCAACTTCTACAACTAGAACCAGAGTTTATTCCCGGCCCCTTTAACATCACAAGATCTGCAATGGACACAAAAATTGAAGGAAACGGCAAAAAATTTATCGAAATGTGCGAGTCAATCGGTCTAACACTTTTAAATGGACGAACTAGAAGCGATTCGGGTGGCCATTTCACGTTCATCAGAGGAACCTCTTGCTCGTTTATAGATTACTGTCTTTTGCGTGGAAGATGGTTGGAGTGTGTGGAGGATTTAAAAGTCGGGGAGTTGATCTATTCAGATCACATACAACTTACTGTCGATTGCATGCTGAAAGAAGAATCGGTCAGAAATGATGCGGAGATGAAATTGCTACCCAAATTACAATGGAAGAACTCTCAACTGGAGCGCTATAAACGAAACCTAGACGGCATAATGGAATCAGTCTGCAGCAACCAACATTACTCGAACCTCACCACGGATATCCTGGTCTCGTATATCACTCAGGCCGCACAACCCTTTCAATCTACCAGAAACCAGAAATGGAAAGAACCGTGGTTTGACAGAGATTGTGAGCAGCAAGAAAAAAATCTTTCGGCTTTTTGAAACTCCTGAGGGTATCAAATTCAAGCTTTTCAAAAAGAATGTACCAAGAGGCGAACAAGGATTTCAAAAGGATTTGTAAGGAAAAACAGAAGTCATACTCGAACTATTTAAGCCAAAAATTATCGGAAGTAAACGACAGCCGTTCGTTCTGGAAAATAACCCGTTCCCTCAATGGTATCTTTTTTGCTCAAGAAATAAAAATCAGTACGACTGTTTTAGCCGAACATTTTGAAAATTTACTCAGTAAGCCTATAAATTCAAACAATTTGATTCTCTATGCCAAACCTTTTATAGAAAACGAAGAACTTGACCGTGCCTTCACTGTACAAGAAGTCTTAAAAGTTATACACCGATGCAATTTGAACAAAGCTCCTGGAGAGGATCGGGTGCCGTATGAGTTTTTCAAATATGCCACCGTGAACTTTATTGAAAAACTAACTGAGGCATACAACTGCATTTTCAATAGAGGAAAAGTTCCAGAAAGTTTTCGTCAAAATATTATACTACCACTATTCAAAAAGGGAGATGTTAACGATCCTAACAACTATCGTGGAATATCGTTTATGAATTCGGTAGTGAAAATATTCAATGGTGTCATTCTAGACAGACTTACAAGCTGGGTACAACAAAACGAACTACTTAGCGAGTTTCAAGCCGGTTTCAGGAAAGAGTATTCAACAGTTGATAATATTTTTTCATTAACCTGTTTTGCCAGGTCCTACCTTGACAAGGGGAAAAAGTTATATGGATTCTTCGTTGATTTCAAAGCAGCTTTCGACTCAATCGATAGGAATGCCCTCTTTTACAAGTTAATCTGTCTTGGAATGTCAACAAAAATACTAACGGTAATACAAAGCCATTATGAAAATAATGCAACTGCAGTTTGGGATGGAAGCGAGAGGTCAGCTTGGTTTCATACTAATACCGGAGTTAAACAAGGCTGTTTGCTAAGTCCACTTCTCGCTCTTTTTGGATGACCTATCATCGGCTTTAACTGGAGGAATTAGTTTTGCGGGAGTTAACATCAAATCACTTGTATGTACGCAGACGATATCGTCATACTAGCGGAGTCTCCGCAAACGATGCAAATGATGATCAACAAGTTGCGTGACTATTGTCGCGTGTGGAACCTCACGGTTAACACCAACAAATCCAAAATACTGGTTTTCCGTAATGGAACAGGCAGATACGCAAGAGATGAAAAATGGATCTGGGAAAATGAACCGCTCGAAATAGTTAAGGAATACAAATATCTTGGAGTAGTCATCACACCACAACTTTCTTTCAAAAAACATCTACAAGGTAAACTCATCGACTCGAAAAAGGCTATAAACTGCAACTGGAAGGGAGTCCTGGGAAAAATAAACGTTGCCCCAAGCGCTAAGTACAAACTTTTTGAAGCGGTTATGCGAGCAATTATGTGCTATGCTGGTCAGATTTGGGGTTTTCGACAATATGATGAAGTAGAGAAATTATTAAGGTACTTTCTCAAAAAAATATTCCGATTGCCAGAAAATACACCAACATATATGCTACATCTGGAGACTGGAGTATCACCGCTTTACATTTTCTCACTCAAAATGCATTTTAATTATGTAAGAAAAATACTAGCTCTCTCAAATCATCGACTACCCAACATAATTGCAAGAAACCTGCTGCAGCGAAAGTCCCAATTTTTTGCGGAATGGTCACGGCTAGAACTTCTGTACAACGTCGAAGTGATGGAGACAGGGTTGGAGGAATGGAATAAGAACTTTGAGGTGTTGCTGGCAAAGATCGAGGAAACAAGCTTTGAACAATATGCTGAGATGGCTCAACGAAGTGAGTCTAGAATGATGTACAAAATTTTGCAGCATAACCTTGGTGACAATAATTATTTCAATGATCGATATTCCATTCACACAATCACTACCATTTTTAAAACCAGAGGAGAGTTACTTCGTCTAAATTTCCAGCCATATGAAATACAGAGTGTTCCCTATGCAACCACAGAAACACAGAAAATACATATCACTTCTTAGCTATCTGCCCTGTTTTGAAAGAAATAAGACTTGCCTATTGGGGAAAATCTACCTTAACTTTGAGTGAAGCTGTTGAAGCTCTAAACGGCCAAGAGTGGAATTCGTTATACAATTATGTGAAAGCCGCCTTAAGATATCGCAACCAAATCCTAAATGAAGCATTTTAAAAACAGAAAAAAATAAATAAATAAAAACTTGAGATTATTTTAACTGTTAATATTAGTTTATGATAGATATATATTTCTTTTAATTAAATATTTATAAAGCAAATTAAATCGTAATATTTTCAAAATAATACTCTCTTTTTCGTCTGGCTGACGGCAAAAGCCAATGCTATATATTGTGAATCTGTAAACATGATTTTGAATTATTTTGTTAAATAAAATCACACTTTTACTACTACTTACTACTAATACAAATTTATAAAATTTATATTGTTATCAATTATAATACATTTTATGAACAAGGATGTTTCCAAAGTTTCCCAATTAAAATCAATCTCATCGATTTCATTTTTTTTTTTTGATTTTTGAATTTTTTGATTTGATGAATATTGAAAAACTTTCCAATAAACTCAACCCAACTCAAAAAATTGTAATTTGGTTTGAAACATTTTTGTTTTTATTGATTTTTTCTGACAAATATAATTTAAACTTGTTTATATTAATCTCACTACAGATGGAAGCTTACTTACTTAGGTGGGTAGTTCGGGGAGAACCTGGGCCTCAACCAACATCCTTCTGTAACGACTTCGATTTCGGGCGAGCTCTCTCCAGTTTCACACTCTAAGTCGGTTGAGGTCTTCTTCCACTTGATTGCGCCAACGGTTGGCAAGAGTTATTCTCCGTTTGATCTCCGCACTGATGTTGTTGTCCGTGTCTACAGCGGATCCTAGGTAGACGAAATTCTGTACTACCTCGAAGTTATGTCTGTCTATTGTGACGTTTTGTCCAATTCGTCGATGTTCTGTGTCCTTGTTTGATGACAGCATATACTTCATTTTGCCCTCATTAACCACCAAACCCATTTTTGCCGCTTCTGTTTCAATACTCGCAAAAGCACCTATGACATCACGCTTTTTTCTTCCCATTACGTCAATATCGTCTGCGAAGGCGAGTATTTGTAAAGAATTTTGAAAGATTGTTCCTTTGGTGTTGACGTTTGAGATTTGTACCATCTTTTCAAGTATGATGTTGAAGAAATCGCATGAAAGTTTGCCGCCTTGCCTAAAGCCTATTTCGACATCAAAGGTCTTGTTCTCCAAAGTCATCTTGCATAGTCGTACGAGTTTTGCAGGAATACCGAAACTAGACATGGCTCTTTACAGCTTGTCTCTGTAAATACTGTCATACGCGGCCTTGAAATCGATAAAAATATGGTGTATAGATCGATATTTGGTTCTCAGGTTTTTTCCAAGATCTGCCGTAATGTGAAAATTTGGTCTATTGTGGACTTCTCTGGTCTAAAACCACTTTGATAAGGACCTATCAAGTTGTTGACGTGGGATTTCAGACGTTCACATATTACAGCAGACAAGATCTTATAGGCGACGTTAAGGAAGCTTATCCCTCTATAATTGGCGCAATTGTGAGGGTATCCCTTCTTTAGGAACGGGCATACTATACTGAGGTTCCATTTAACTGGTCTCCAGCTGCCTTGAAAATATCGGCATCAAGTCCATCTGCATTCTTTCATCGTCCAAGCTGAATGGGGCAATCTGCCTGTCATCGGAATTTGTGTTGTCCTCATCGCCGTTAAGCAGTCTGCAGAAGTGATCTTTTTAGATCCTCAGTAGCGACTGTGACTCTACAACTATGTTTCCATGCTGGTATTTACAGGCTTGATTGAGTTTGGGGTTTACCACCCTGGCAGGATCTTTTTACATTTTGGTAAACACTCGTTCCTGTCATGGCACCTCTCAATTTCCTCAAACGAGCGCTTCTCATGCTGCTTCTTTTTCTTTTTGAGAATTCGGTGTTCTTCCCTTCTGTTCTCCTTGTAAGTCCCGTTATACTGATCGTAATCATACCTACTATCCCTAGCAAATAGAAAAACTATACTTTGTGTCCTTTCGTTGTCTAAAAAAGTCTCTTCTGGGAAAACTTTCGACATCAAATTGAAAGGTTCGACCAAAATCCACCTTATCCTAATACTAATCTTCCTAATTATTTTAAATGTGCCGTTTTTTTATGAAATGTTTTCATGCCACAAATATTTCGTGAGAATATTCGAATATGTCATACATTAACTGGCACACCTTGTAACGGTGTCTCCTCTTTATTTGTGTGCATGTTTATTTCATTGAAAACTTAATTCCTCCCAAAGGATACAAAATAAACCCACTTCAGGGACAAAAAATAGCCGTCCCAGAAGTTCTCTTCAAAATGGGCGTTATATGAACGAATAAGCAATTACCCTACCTTTGGTAAATTTAATTGTATATTCATTTCTTAAACGTAAAGGAATGAGAAAAAAATATTGAAACTGGTTAAATTAGAGCAAATTTTAAAAAGATTAAGCAAACTGTGTTGATAGCTTTTTTGTTTACACACTTTTTTGATCAACATTTTTGTAACCACTTCTTTTATGAGTTGTGTTGAAAATACAAATCAACAGAATGACCTTGTGAAACAGACGGGAGCTGTTTCGACACAATTCTTCTATTTGAATTTGCTTTTGAAATATTTTCCACTCGAATGATTTAAATAGTGAATATCTAAAGTAAACACAACTGGATACGAATAACATAAATATCGAATAATTAACTGGGCAGGGTCTATAATGGGGAGTATAAGTGAAATTCGTAAGTGTGCAGGAAACTAATTGAATAGCACCATCACGTTCCGTAAATATAAGATTGCAAAAGAATGTTTATCTCAGCCTCCTTTAAACGTTCCCGCTTTGTGAAAATTTATTTTGAGATTCTGCAAATACAGACGTATAACGCTTTTGAATCAACCGAGTGCAAACGTACACCTACTTACATTTGTTGGTATTCTCTGTTTGAACATTTTTCGACATTTATTTTTTCATGTAGAAACTTCTTCTCTAAACATCTCTTATTTTGATTTTGGTTTTTTTTATCGTTTCAGCATTCCATAAGTATTTGCGATTCACTGGTGCATTGGATGCCACAAGTTGATTTTGAACAAAGTCGCTTGTCCAGACGGCGTAAGTATACCTACTTATATAAATATTTTTAGTAAAAAACGAAATTACTTTCAAAATAACGTGTCAATTGAATCCGAAAGTAGACCTGGATTTAATTGAAATGTGGCTCCTTAGATTTTAGTAGATTTTATTATATGGGACACGCTTGAATGGGAAGTCGTTCAAAGAAGCCACTGTAATATGATTCCTCACTTTCTAACATATAAACCCATTTTAAAGTTCTTCGAATGTTATATCCTTACATTTTACTTTGTATCTGCTGCTGCAGAAGACGTTTTCGTTTGTTCTTGTTTTTTAAACAAACAGAATTTAAAAACGCCATTTACCTAAGAAAAAAAACTCCCTTGCCCAAATTTAATATTAGTCATGGGTAAAGCCCGTTTTTTCTTTTGGATGTGAAGACAAAGCTCACGAATATTTTGCCATAGAATGGATCAAAGTTAAAACGAAATCGGTATCATCCTTTCGAAAGAGCAACTTGTGTTGACCGATTATCAAGTTTGGTTTGGAAGGTGTGGAACTTTGTCAGTGCAAGTGCCTCCCCAAATTGGATGTGATCAACTGAAAAAGATGGATTTTGGTCAACAACGGACAACATGACCGAAATGAAAATGACATGAAGAAATGAAACCCAAATTGACTACGACTGAGAAAGCAAGGTGGTATTAGGTGAAGCTGTCGCCCAGCAACATCCCGGAAATCAAACAAACAAAAGCTAATAGAAAAAAATCGAGTGTTTATAATTTGTAAAAATTAAAAAGCAAAATTATCTTTGAAACATCAACAACACTGTCAAAGATGCAGGGAACACAGCACCAAACTTTGGTAGAGCTAAATCATTGCTGCAGGTTTCAATGGAAAACTAACCAAGAAGCCAAAGGAACATGGTGGTAGCATGATGAAGCTAAAGGATTGATAGGTAAGAAAAAAGCGGCTTTCAAGGCATGTTTAATGTGCACCTCAATTTTTTTTATTTTATAAAGATACAAAGTCGAATGCTGCAAGAAAAAATCGAAGGAGAAGAAGTGCGCCCGAATCCAAGCAAACAACATGGAGAGCATGTATCGGGAGCTTAATTTCCAAGTATTTCAATTTCCAAGTCACATTAAACGATAAAAATTATCCAGTAAGCGTAGAGTGGATGAAGTATTGATGAAAGAATGCCTCCTAAGACGAGGGGAAAATTCTACAGTGAAGAGTCCATGTATACTAAATACATTTAAAAATCCAGAACTCTCATACAGACGGAAAATTTAACAAACCTTGATCGTGTTGGAATTACCAAGATCCATCTACACAAACCTTCACCGCAAAATACCTTCTTACTTAAAATAGAGCACAACCAGTTTAGTTGGTATTGCAATGTTCAAATAAGACATCTAGAGGACCCTGTCAAAAATTCAATATTAACAGAGACAGAGCATTTGGTTGGTTTCAGATATGGACCAATCCAAAACCGAGAGGCTTGCTGACACTTTCTGAGCTCAACGAACCGTGCCAAGCTGTGATCGTTTCGAGATTATGATGTTCGTAACGCTTCAATTTAGCATTTCTCAAGAGTCAGGAAAAATGTTCGTTTCTTTCTTTGTGAGTTTCGATTGAATCTTCAATTCAATTATGAAAATATGATGAAAATATTGCGGGAAAAACTATTTATTATACAGGGTGTTTTGTATAGGGTTCAACAAAAACTCAAGAAAGAATTTTTTAAAATCAAATACACTACCACATACTATAAAGTTTTTCAAAGCTAATAATTTGTTCTTCAATTAAAATTTTAGTTAATTTAGTAAATAGTTTTTTAATAACTTAGCCTCAAAGTCAAATTTCAAATAATAAAAAAAAAAATTATTTTTTTTGTCTTCAAATAAAATTTTTACGAAGAATTAAGTACATTTATTGTAAAACTGACCATCCCGCTTAAACGAATAGAGATAGACCACCTCCCATACGATTGTTTTCCTGGGCTTTTGTCGAATCTTATGCGTAATACCCTGTATACCGCTTTAAAAAAATTGTAATATTCAAACAAAAAATTTACTGACTTAAAAATAAAATGTGCACGACTAGGTCAAGCACGAGCTTGCGATCGTGTGCTAAGTACAATATCGCAGTCTTGAGACTGAGTACAAAGTTTCACGCTCTTCAATCTTCATAGTATATTTGGTGATATAGGGCATTCCAGAGGTCTCTAGTGATAATCTAAAAACACCACTTTTAAACAGTTTTTCATACACATAAGCACAGAAAATTTAATGAAAATCGTTAAAGCAGTTAAATTAGTAAAAATTTGAAAAAAAAATTTCAAATGTTTATTCGCTATCTTTTTAATTCCAGCTAAGACTTCTTTAATATAACATTTCGTCAGAATCGTGTAAGCCATAAACGAGAAAGCCGGTTTATAAAAAAAACGGTACCGTTCTTAGACTTTTTTCAAAACTATTTTTACATCATAAGAAAGACATTTAAGAAAGAGTCCTTCACATAAAATTTGATCGAAATCGTTAGAGCCGTTTTCGAGATGAATAAGTATTATCATATCATAAGGGTCTTATGGCAGGTACCGTTATTTCAAGACCAGGAGAACCAAAAACTCCTCTGTAGGTTGCCCCACAGACATTAACATCGAAATTTGAAGAACGTTTTTCAAGCGGTTCATACATTTACGGACAGACCTACATACAGCTGCGGTCAAAATAATAGTATAGAGCTTAAGAAACAACAAAGTTGAAAAAAAACTTATCCGTCAATTCTAATTTAAAAAACCAATAACGTGGTTTTCAAAGTGGTCTTTTAAGCTTTTATTTACAAAAAAAAAAAAAAACATCAGTTTAATATTATTAACCGATAGTTACAAGTTTATTGAACAGATGTTGAAATTCAGCGGTCAAAAAAAAAAAATAGTAGTGAAAGGAAAATCTACCTTGAAATGTTACGAAATCGAAAAATTAGGTCGAAATTTTTATTACAATATGTGGCTGAGTGTTCGTACCTTTAATTATTATTTAGTTCCATGTCCCTTGTTAGCTATAACAGCAGTACAAAGACGTTAAATAGAGTTTATCAGGTTTCCACACCTTCCTGTGCTTATCGAACTCCATGATTGCTGTAACGCTTTGCAATGGCACAATAGGTTTCATTCAGACACCGCAGTGCCCGGAGCTGAGCAAGCTCTACCCGTCAATCTAAATCTAACGCTTTGCAAAGGACTTTGTTGTTGCTTGGTTTACATCTAGAAGCATATTTTTTTACAGCACTCCATAGGTTTTCAATGGAATTAAAGTCCGAAGACTATGCGGGCCTCTCCATCACATCTACTTTATTTTCCTGGAACAATTGCTTCTGGCTGAAAGATTCATTTCAGTAAGAAACAACTTCATTTACGGTAGCATTCAACTTCAGTATACGGTAGATTACTTCCTGCATTATCCTTACAAAGAGATGCTGATCCATAATGCCTTCAATCCGCTTTGTGGGTCCAACTCCGTAGAAGAAAAAACATGCCCATACCATTATTATTGTAAAGTGTGGGTTATATTCGGTGTTTGGAGGTCTTTTTACATATTGACGAGATCCTTTTCCACCATATAAAACAATGAAAGTGTATCAGGTTTTCACTATCCACGCATTACAAAATGGAAAAATACCAATCTGTACAATGCATTTACTCACACTACTATTATTTTGACCGCAACTGTACATCCATACAGACAGAGTTACAGGATCCAGTTTTTTTTTTTCGAATTCTCGATCATCGTAATGTCATATTAAATAGTTTCCTCAAATTTTTTTTTTCTGCGCAATTACAAATCTTGCCTTATAGTACCCATAGTCGCAAACAAAGAACAGAATTTTTGATTGAAAATAATAGTATAGTATATTTTGCCAAAATAAGGTAAATTCAGCAAATTTTAAAAATAAAAATTATTTTTGTAAAAGTAAAAAAACCAAAAACTTGTCGATTTGAATTTTTCGTATAAATTTTGTGGTTATGTGAAAAAGTGTGAATCAAGAGTTATTTGTAGATCTGTTTATTACCTACCTACAACTTTATGATTTAACTTTTTTCCATAGTTTTGCCAGAAATCGAGATGGTTTATTTTTTACCCTTAAACCCCCTACCCCTTCCACTTCGCGACCACAGATCGCCTCTAATTTATATTTATTTTTATTTTAATTATTTTTCTTTTCCAAACTGGTTATAGGTGACTAAGTAGGGGAGCTTTGGGGAATAACAAATTTCAGGGACCTAAAATTGTATGCCCATTCTGAACGGTTAACTGGTAAAGCGATTTTGATGGCAGTGTTTTTTCTCTCTCAGTGCCAATTCGTCGCGTAAGGCGGTTAGTTTGGGAAAACAATTTTATTCAGACAGGAATTCTTGGAGGTAGAATCATATTTTTGGCAAAATGTAAAAGTCTAATGACAGCTTAGCCAACGACATAATAGGTTTGTTAGTTGAAACCCTAGGTTTGCCATATGGTCGACCTAATGTAGCCCTATTTTTTCTGGGGGCGAGTTAAAGTAACAAACAGGGCTGTAAAATGGCATGTATTTTTCTTTAAAGGGGAATCAGGGCTAATTCACTCAAAAAGGGCCATTTTCCAAATCCGAATTTTTTTTATTTTTAAAAAATTCAAAATTTACACTTTAATTAATAGAAAAACGTAAGATGTCATGTTATACCGGCATGTTTATTATCTTACGTTTTTCTAGTAATTAAAGTGTAAATTTTGAATTTAAAAAAAAAAAAAAAAAATTCGGATTTGGGTATTTTTCATTATTTACATTTTCTGAGAACATTTACCATAGTAATGTTAATTTTTTTTAACCATCTGAAAGTAGGGATTTCAAGGAACAAGAAACACACCAACTTTTTTAAAAAAAAAAAAACAGATATTTTGACGTGAGATTTTTCGATTGAAAATTAGGGTGATTTTTCGATATTTTGTCAAAATAAGGTGAAAAAATAAATATTTTAAATCATAAAAATTACTGTATGTTTGGAACATACAAAGGTATGTTTTCACCAAATTTCGTGAAAAAATAAGTTTTTTGCAAAAGATAAAAATAAAAAAAACAAAAATTCAGTCATTCGAATTTTTCACATACATTTTGAGGTTATGTGAAAAAAGTGTCTTTTTAGAAAAGTTGTTAATATCTACAACTTTACCATTTAACTTTTTTTCCTAAGTTTTGCAGTTTTATCGGAAATCGAGATTAACCGTTTTTTACCCTTAAATACTCCCCCCCCCCCCTCCCTGCCCCTTCCCGACCTCAGATCGTCCGTAATTTATTTTAGGTTTCATGCTACTATAATTTTTTTTTTTTGTTTAATTATCGACCCTGGTCTATCCACGTTAAATTATAAAATTTAAAGAATACTTATTGAAAATTTTATGAAGAAATAATCAGAGACTACGGCAATGGCTGCAGTTATTTGAAGCGTCTCGAAAAAAGGAGAGTTGCGGGTGCCCCTCATAACTCGGTACTGGATTGTCCAAAATCAAAAATCCAAAATTATTTTGTTAGATATTTGGTTTCCTTAAGCAACACTGAGAGATTTTTCGAAATTTAAATTTTTACTTTTTAGCAGGGAAGAATGCGATTTTTGAGAAAAAATCGGCACATTTGTTATTGTTAAAAAAACATATTAATTTGAAAAAGATACCCTCCAGAGTTACCTCGTTTATCATAAATATACAGAAATACATATTAGTTTTGAAGTTATGAGTGGCACCTCCTTCGAAAACGTAAGTTTTTAGAGTTGCATCGTTCGACTTGAAATTTTGACACAATATTCTTGAAATATGCACTTATTTAAAAAAATAAAAAAAGGAACATAATGATTTTTAAAACCCCACTTCCCCCTTCAATTACAGGGATGTGTGATAATTTTGTTTTTTAGTGTGATTTGAAAACTGAAACCATGTTTTTCAAGCAAATCTGGTTCAACCGTGGGTAAAGTTCAAACGAATGAAGCTAATTTGTATGGTTTTTGGTACATATATATTCATTAAAGGCCCAACTATAACATCGCTTCCTCACAGATCGAGCAAATACACTAAATCCCATTTATGTACAAAGCTATAGTGAAGGCCACCTTGTCTTATATTAGTTCTGATAACTTTTCGAAGCGTCTGTCGCAAAGGTGATCGCTGGTTTACTGGTTCGCTGGTTTTATGAAGTTTGACTGTTGTTTCGAACAGCTCAATAGACTGATGGAAGAGAGAATGCAGAAAAGTAGCCATGTGGTGCATTGATTCGAAATCGTATTTATTATCAATATCTTTCTTTGATAATATTGCTTGTGCTTTAAAACTAGATGTTTGTGAACGTACTCATCATCGTCGTTTTCGTCTCATATGTTTCCATTTCAACTTCATTATCATCCACTTCTCTTCTTCGCTTACGAAATCTTTTTTGCCGCACTTCGAACTTATCCTTTTTATTCTGCGAGCACTTTATCGTTAGATGAAACTTTGCCATTGGTTTGGCCATGAGCTTGAGTATTACAGCTTGTTCCGCTATTGGAACTACAACTTTACCCTCTTCACTTACAGTGTACAGCGTAATACCACCCTTTTGCAATTTAGTTTGGATACTAAGAAAACGCATAATGTGATTCTATTGAGTGTTGCAATGTTTTCCAGAAGCCCCGTAGAAAGTACTTCTGTTTCATTTGCAACAAGCCTCCTTTGGGCGTACTCTTACTCCGTAGTGTATCATGAGCTAAATTTTCACGAGTAGAAAATTTATGTATGAATATATCTAGTGCATACATATGTGAAGGTCGTAGAGCAAAATTAAACATTACAAGTAAGTCCTTAAGAAGGAACTACACCTTTTAATTGATTTTATAAACTTAGAATCTGACGCACCGTACCTTATTCTGTTTAAAGCTATTTCATCTTTACCATGTCATAAATAGGAACCAGAATAAGAATGTTGGTTTTTTTTGTTTTTGGTAAGCACTTTTCAAGATTACTTTTATTTTTTCCGCACAAATCAAAGAATATTATTTAAAAATGTCAGAAAAAAATGAAAAAATTTCTTCTTGGCTTACAGCTAGTTTCTTGTGTACATTGCAAGAAATTTGTTAAAATATGACAATGACAAAATTGTCACGACAAAATTATGTGACAGTGACAAAAATGTCACGACAATTATATCATTATCTGATAGTGACAAAATTGTCATGGCAAATTTATCAAAGTCTGACAGCGACAAATTTTGTCACTAGAAAATTGTCCTCTGCGACCTGTCAACACGATATGAAATGGAAATTTGTCAGATAACTCCGACAAATTTGTGAGTGTTTATGAAACAGGGCCCTGGTTTAAATTTACTTGAAACGAGTTGGAAAAACTATTTTGTGATTTGCTTCAGACAGATTAAATTTGTTTGAAAGTAGATAAAAGAAAATGTTCGACTCTCCATTGAGATAGAACGAGTGCCCGAAATGGAATCCTCTCTTATACTTTTGTTCTGAATGAATCACTTTTAAATGAATTTAAATGAATTATTGATGCCAATTTTCAAAAAGCAATTTTACAATTTATGAGAATTTAAACTTTCAAATGGCGGCTACTTCGTCAAAAGTGATGTAACTTAGAGGTTTAAAAGCATAACATATTTTAAAATTATTGTAAAAATTAAAAGAAACTGGACATAAACGCTTACGCTTCAATGAATTTCTTCAATGGGTTACAAAGACAAACTGAAACAATAATGAGTTAGTAAAATTATTTTAAGGGAAGACTTAACAAATATAATATATAACTGCAAAAAGTGCTCTCAATCGTTTAACAGACCTTTTTGATTTTCATTACGTTATTTTATTTAGAATTTTTTATATAAATTTTCACATCTAATCATCGAAATCAATAAACTTCAAAAAATTAGAAATCGTTAACAACAAAATCCCTGCAGTTAAAAGTGATACGATTCTATTTTGTTAAATATTGATGAACAAACCCTTCGACGTCCATTTTTTTTTTGTTCGTCGTCAGTTGTCATCGCTGCGCTGTAGAGATGGATCAGCGAGAAAATCATTCGATACTCTAGTAAATGTCAAAAACCTATCAAAGACAGGATTCTACTCATCCTATTATCATCTCTCTTGTGATATTGAGTTGATTGGTTGTGTTTCTTAGTGAGCTCCGAGTAAAATAAATAAAAAGTGCTTTTTTGGTTTTCAAAGTACCCCTACTAATTGTGATTAGTGACTAAAAAAGAATTTAAGACAGTGACTTTACTCATAAAATAGTTTCAGTGCTTTTAGTTAGCATAAAATCATTAAATTTGCTTCTATAAATATATATTCCATCTTGGCATATTATTTTCTTTTCCTATTTACATAAACCCTTTGTCTACACCTACAGCCCTCACAAATACATTTATAACCCACTTCCCCTTGTTAATCATGAATTTATGCAGTGAATGTTCTTCTGATCTTCCCCTTCATGGAGATTTTGTCACCTGCTCCAAATGTAATGGAAAGTTGCATTTTCAATGCAGCACGGTCACGAAAGATCATATAGAACAATAGCCGCGTTTTATTATCATAATGATCCAATCCGGATCAGATCTTGATAATAAAACAGCTTTGGATCATCATATTTCCAGTTGGAAGTTGAGAGAGACTCGCTCTTTCAACTGACTTTTCAAAAGAGTAGCAGAGTTGCCCTACGAACTTTTTTTTCAATGATTAATTTTTTGTTCTTTTTTTTAGGGAAATATGATACTCATGCACTTTGTCAAATATACATTTTTTTGCACTAGTTCTTATTAATTTCACGAATATATGTTTTATGCTGTAAAACTTTCTCATTATGTCATGTATTATACAAAAATGAATAAATGTGAAGTTTCTCGCTATCTATCTAAAATATATTTCATTTCACACAGATAAAAATGTTCATGTGGCAGTACTGTTGTTATTGGAAATATTGGAAATGATACCAACGTTTTCGATGGAAAGTCTCCTCTTGTGTGAAATAGAAGAACTAATTTTTAGATCACAAAAATAGATCCAACTAAAAAGCAGGATTTCGCTTTGTTGTTGTAACGCTAATAAACCCATGATCTGATCCGGATCAGATCAATAATAAAATGCGGCTAATGTCAGCAACTAAAAAAAAAGAGTGGAGGTGCTCAGCGTGCAGGAAAGAAATAGCCAACCTGAACTTGCATAATAATGTTGGATCGTCGGCAAATACTCCAAACCAACCACCACCAAAACGAACGAGAAGTACTTCCTCTCCAGAAGTCAACAATAAACAAGACGAAGGAGGAAATTTCAATGCAACCATTCTACAAGAGTTGAAAGAAATGAGAAAAGAAATGTCCGAAATTAAGTCAAGCTGTGATTTTGTGGCCAGCAAATATGAACAAATTAATAATAACATAAATGTAAACAACGATCTGATAAAAAATACTATCAAATGAAATCAATGAGCTGAAACAAAACAATTTAAAAAAAGATGAAATCATACACACAATGGAAACAAAAATAAACACACTTGAACAACATCTACTAAAATCTAACATAGAAATTAAAAACATAAAACCAACAACAAACGAAAACCTAATCAAGGTAGTGCAAGAACTGGGAGAGACCATTAACTGTCCTATCCACCCACACGACGTTACTGATATTTACAGAACGAGAGCGAAAAATCCACTGAGATCGGCTGTCAAGCTATGCATGCAAGCAAAAATTTGTCAAACAAGCTAAGACTGTGCGAAGAGAGAAGCAGATCAACAGCGACGCCGAAGTTATTGTAAATAACCACCTTACCCCAACAAATAGACACCTACTTTGGCTTGCCAAAAACAAAGCTAGAGAGTGCAATTGGAAGTTTGTATGGGAAACATCAGGAAAAATATTAGCTCGTAAAGTTGAAAACGGTGAAGTTGTGCACATATGCACTGTAAATGATATTGACAAAATTAGTAATTAGTCTACACACGATAATATGCGAAAATTAGAAGAGCGAATTAATACATATGATATGATGGAAGAACAAGTTAGTGAGTTAGATTTCGAAATTGATTTTAGGGTGCTGCATGGTTTTATTGGTTTGAATGCTATTGATTTTAAAAATTTAAATTTTTGTTGTTTGTGTATGAATATTCAATCGCTTCGAAAAAATTGGAATTGTTTCATGGCTGAAATTCAAAGCTTTATAAGTTATTTAAATATAATTGTTTTAACGGAAATTAACATTAATGAGGAAGAAAATTGCCTGTATCGCATTGAAGGTTTTAATATGGAGCTTATGCATAGAAAAGGATCTGGGTTAGGAGGAATTGCTATGTTCATAAGGCAAGATATATGCTATGAAAGACTTTCTACGGACGCATTAAGCTACGACAGTCTCAATATAAAAATTGAAAATAATGGTGGAATTAAGAATATTTATGGAGTTTATAGATCGCCGTCACTGAATAAAAACTTATTTATTGAAGAATTTGATGAAATTTGTAAAATCGACAAAAGCTCAATAGTTCTGGGAGACGTTAATATCGACGCCCAAGATTTGGATAACTCTGTTACGAAAAAATTTCTGGAAATGATGTCTTCGAAAGGCTTAATGAACGTGATTAAAAAGAGTACCAGAATAAACATGACAACAGGAACCGGCTCTTTGATTGACCCCTTGTTTGTTACACTTCCGGAAAACGATATAATTTCAGCTGTAATAGAAACCAATATATCTGATCATTTTACAACCTTTTACGGTACTCAACAAAATACGGAACAGATAAACACAGTTTGCGAACCACTTACAAAAATTAACCAAGAAAAGGTAAATCAACTTATACAACAAACGAATTGGCAAGAAATGTATGAAAATGAAAACGATGTCGATCAAATTTACAATAAGTTTGTTGAGAAAATGAAGAATATATATGCGAATTCAACTGAAATACTTAAAAGGAAAAAACGTCAAAACAAAAATTGGATAACGCCATATATACTAGAGCTTTGCAAAAAAAGAGATGAACTATTAGAAGATGGAGAAATAATCTACGAAATGAAGTATACAAGTCTGAATATAAAAGATATAGAAACTATGTCAACAAAAATATACAAATACAGAAGTCAAACTTTTACAAAGCAAAATTAGCGAATGTGAAACATGATCCGAAAAAGACTTGGAGTGTTATAAATGAACTACTGGGTAGAAAAAAACCATCAATTGATGAAATTATTGAAAAAAATCTTTGTACTCAATCAAACACTGCCATCATTGCAGAAGAATTTGCTATGCTATATTCTACACAAGCGTCTAAGATTGCACATATATGCAGTAAAAAAACTTGCTATCAACCGAGCCAATATATAGCACAAACAATATATGTAGATGAAGCTGATGAAACAGAAATTTAAAATATACTATCTAAACTGAATACGAACAAAAGTCCAGGAGTTGATGGAATAAGAGCGTGTGATATTAAAAATAATGCGCGTTGCCTAACACCAATTATACAAACAATTATAAACAGAAGTCTTAGCCAAGGATGCATCCCAAAATTTCTGAAAACGTCTGTTATTCGTCCCATTTATAAAGGAGGAAAGAAAAATGAGATTCAGAATTATAGGCCGATGTCAATTCTACCCGTTGTGGAAAAATGCTTGGAAGAAATTGTATCAAATCGCTTAACCAAATTTATTGAGAAACATGGCTTGATAAAAGCTAATCAGTATGGGTTTCAAAAAGGCAAAAGCACCGGAAAACTTCTTGGGGAATTCTGCAACACGGTTAACATGAGTCTCAATAAAAACCATCATATTTTGGTAATGTTCGTGGACTTTAGCAAAGCATTTGACACGTTGAGTCACGAAAAACTGTTGGATGTTTTGTACAAGATTGGCATTAGAGAAACTCTATGGAAATGGATGGAGAGCTATCTAATAGGAAGAACTTTTAAAGTTAAAGTTGGAAGCGGAATGAGTCAAGAAAGGGTTTGCACACAAGGTGTACCACAGGGTTCAAAACTTGGTCCAGTTCTCTTTATATTATTTACAAATGCGCTACTTCAAGTTCTTAAGATCAGCACCGTTTTTGCATACGCTGACGATATAGCAATTGTTGTAAGACACAGGTGTCTAACAACAGCTATTTCTATAATGCAACAGGAGTTTGATGAAGTTGCTCGATGGTGTCACGATTTTGGATTGGTAGTGAATGCCACGAAAACGAAGCTTATGCATATTCGCACACCAAGTCAGCAAGAAGAGAGAATATGTATCTTCTATCAAAACCCAGTGTGCCCAACGTGGAAAAAAGGTGGTCCAATCGAAGTTGTAAAATCCATCAAATATCTGGGAGTTACAATAGATGACCACTTCCTATGGCGCGAGCATATCGACAACATACGGATAAGTATGAGAAGTGCTATGTTTGCCCTTTATTACCTTGAGAGATACTCAACAAAAGATGTCCAAAAACAAGTTTACTTTTCGCTGGTTGAATCCCGTTTAAGGTACGGAGTACTTGCATGGGGAAACGCTTCTAAAGCACACACTGATAAGCTTGTTAATCTGCAACATAGAATCATCAAAATAATTGATAAAAATAACCGTTATTTCAAGTTTCTGAGTGTAGGCAATATATTTAAGATGTTAGCAATACTGGAGTATTACGATGACCGGAGATTTCAACAGCGTATTTCGCACAACATAAACACCAGGAGACGAGCGCAGGGTCTACTTGAAATTCCAGCTGTTTACAACAATTATGGAAGAAGACAACTGGCTTTTACTATACCATCCATTCTAAATCAACTTTCAACAAACTTAAAAAATATTCAAAACTTTAAAAAACGCAAAAAATGTATAAACATTTTCTTTTTAAACTAACTTTGAAACTAGTTAATTAATTAATTAATCAATTAGTGTAAGTTATTCTTGTAACTGTATAAATCACAAAAAATGCACATAAATTCTTTAAATTAACACTTTATACCTCAATTCAATTCAAAATGTTCTTGAAAACTCAAACACCCACAGATAAGCATAAAGCTTCGTGGGTAGCACAATCATTGTTAAAAACTTTAAATTGAATAAAAAATCTTTGTAAATCTAGCTAGCTAGAAATAGCTAGCCAAAATAAAACATTTCTTCTACTACAAAAAAAAAAAAAAAATTCACTACAGTCCTCTACCCTCAACCCTGTTCTTCCCTTAATAAAAAATTTAATTTTCGCCCTTCTGAAAAAAGGTATGAGTTTTTCTCAAATTCTTGAAGCTTCTTTTTTCAAAAAGCAAACTTACTACTCATTAGAAAGTAGAGATATGGTTTTCCGGAATTTGGAAATGTTATTTCACTTTTAGAATTAAGTAACAATTTTTTAGTTTAAAAAATAAACTTAAAAAAATTTTGAATTCCGTTTCGAAGGCTCTGTTCGAAATGTGTTGTAAGGGCAGCTTTGGCTATAGAAAATGTTTACTTCAATTATAGTTGAGGTATTTGCACATATTGTTCCTCCGACTTTCTACTCATTAGAAAGTAGAGATATGGTTTTCCGAAATTAAGAGATATTAATTTACTTGTAGAAGTAAGTAAAAATTTTTTAGTTTAAAAAAGAAACTTCAAAAATTTTAATTTTTGAGTATTTGGGAAAATAAAATTAAAAAAACGTTCGACTTATGTCCCTGCGCCTTTTTTTGTTAGCTCATAAATTTGTCTGCAAAATATGTACAAATATGTACAATAAATAAATAAATAGAGTGGTGCAATACAGCGAGGAGCCCCAGCGTCTAGCGCATTGCTCACAACCATGCCTTGTGAGGGAATGGAGGGGACCTACAATTTTCGGCCGGTTCCGAACGGCTAATCGAGAAAGCGCCTTACATGGAAATGAATTTACTAACGGAGCACTTGGCAAAAGGCGATACCCGTTGAAAAACATTTTCGCCTCTGTTGGGATTCGAACCACGAATCTCTGGGTTAACAATCAAACTCATTGTTTCATTTCCGCTGAGGAAAGAGAAATAATTATTTTGAATGAAATAATATTTTTCTATTGATTTACATTTTTCAAAAACTTAAACTACAACGTCCAGACTTTTGCTAACTCAAACAAGTTTTTTTTTGGTTTAAGGGTTACGAAGTCCTCTATTAAATTCAAAGCATTAGTAGTTTCAACTTTTATTATAAAAGAGTTATTTACATTTCTCAAGCTTATAAATTACAGATGATTTCTTACCGGTATTAGTTTTTCATTTGACATTTAGTAACTGTAGGAACAATTGAGGCATTGAGAGCAGAAGTCAACTAACCCCAAGTTCATAGATTTGAGATGTTAGCGATTAAAGATTTCAAAAAAAAAAAAAAACTGAATCATTATATTTGTTTCCTTAAAATAACAAAAAAGCCTTTTGTACGTCGGAAATATTGCCATGCTTTACATTTAAGTTTTAAAATAAAGGATTCTTTGTGGGTTGCACTGCACCACTCATAAATCCTTTATATGTACTTGCGCATTTAGGACATTTCTGTTTTAAATAAAATTCCTTGCAGAAATATTATTTTGTCATTTTTCTACTCCTAAAGAAAGAAATAACGGTTTCGGATTCTGCCACTTTTGCTGGAAGAGCGTCAATTTATAGTAAATGTATTAAGGTTGGTAGTACAGGGAGAAGATAAATAATTTCTATGGAAGGTTTAAAGTGTACTCGAACTTCGATCTCGCATGTAGACATACTTATCGTTGAACCACAAGCGCCATAAAAAAAACATTGCCTGAATGAATTTTTTTTTTTTTTTTTTTTTAAAACGAAGATACATGTCAATGTCAACTGTTACATTCTTAAATCAACGAAATGAGTAATTATACATATCGGTTGTAAGATAAGTGTTGCTTCTAAGAAAGACTTTTCTCGACGAATATCGATATCATATGGTTCTTTTTTCTAAAATGGGTATTTTTCACAGCACAGCAGCCATATGTAATGATAACCTTGAAGTGATCGTCTGGCACAAGTAAGATGCATTAACTTTCTTCTCCATGTTATATTATCTTCACATTTTTACACGCCTATGCCCGCGAATAGTTTCTATTTTGTCAAGCAGATGTGAAAAAAAAAATTTATTGATAAGAGCCAGAAACTGATGGTACGAATTGTTTCATCTTTGAAAATAGCTTTTTGTGTTATTATTTCAAGTTTATCTCATCTGGCTGAGTAGTGGTGGTGACGTTTATCAAAATTATTATTCGAAAGTGAAGATAAAAGAGTATTTTAAGAATAATTTTTAGGCAGGGGCACTGATATTGATGTGCACATGCAACTTAAGTATATGATTGACATCAGTGATCATCTTTCGTCAAGCAGTTTTATAAGAGAGAACTATTAGCAAATCGTTTACTAAAGCATTAAAAATCAACATGAAAAGGTTTTGTTTATCCTGTTGAATGGTGTTGTTTTGAGGTTTTCAAATAAAAAACAGAAGGAAAAATGATAAGATAATATGTTGATCTTTTATTTTTAGGGTGTATATGCTAGTAGGGCTAGGCTATTTATTATAAATGGGGTGTGCAATCGCAAACGGCTACATCTCATTCGGATCGGATGGAAGGTTAGAGATGTTACTCAATTCCATGAAGAAGTATTCTCCCAGGTGTACGCTAAGCTTGGGTACTTACAGAAGAAGTGAAATGAACACGTATAATTGCGATTTTTAGTTGAAGTTATGGAAATTTTATAAGATATAAAAATGATAAAGAATAAAAAATAAAAACAAATGTCAATCTGGTAGACGACCCTAGGCTTAACCAAATAAATCTTAAGGTATATTCAATCATTGTAATACATATATTATTTAATTTGATGGTTACAAATAAAGGGGGTGCCGAACAACTCGCGAATTTCATTTGGCAAACAATGATCTCGCAGATGTCTAAAAAAATTTCATCTTTTTCGCAACAGTCAGCTCGCAAATTGTAATTTCGTCTTCCAGTCATCTCACTGAAACATTAACTCGCACAAGTTATTATGCATTTTCTTCTTTTGCATTCCAATCAACTGGCTTATAATGAAACTGGCTGATAATACTTCCGGATTCCCTTATCTCGCAAACAGTTAATTCGCCACACGCTACTAATCCACTTGTTAATTCATTCCTGTATGCATTCTTTTTATCAGTTTTAGTGACGATTCATGCAGTGATCTTGTAATAGTCTTTTGGAGTAGTTCAATGCTAAAATTTGTCTCCATTTGAAAATAAAAATGGATAATAATAACTATACAGAAAGAGTGTGCAGTGTATTTAAATCTGTAATTAGTAACTGCCCACTTTATTTTTTGTTTTGTGTGCTCTTTCTTTTAAATTGTTTTGATATGTTTTCCTCTTTGTAAATAAAATAGTGTTGTACATAAAATACCGGAATTTTTGTGCATTATTTCATTTAGGTGGGTGATTTTTCGCTTTATGTTATTTGGCAAAATATTATTACTATTTTTTTTTATTTGTTTGGTTTTCACTTTATCTCATGTTCAAAAATTTCGCGCGAAACAAGAAATTGCGTATTGACCTTTGCGAAGTAAACGTTTACGAGAAAAAACCGCGAGTTGACCCCTACCCAAATAAAGGTGCTATTAACTAACTATTAACTGAAGTGAAATGATCTTTCCACTGCTTCTGCGTCTTGGCATCCTCTACAAATGCCCATTTTCATTATGTGGGCTGTGATTTGTGAGAAACGCCAATCAGCGAAGGGAGTCGAGGCCTGCTAAGCTGAAGTAGTGTTTTTTTTTTTTTTTTTTTGGAATGATCGATGACCACATATTTGGATTTGCCAAAAATGCTGCTACACCGAAAGAAAAAACCTTGGTTGATTTAAACATGTTTCATTCTTAATCAACAATTCATCTAAAGTTGTGAAATTAACCAAGTTTCGTGATGAATTCAAATAAGAACGCATTTTCAAATCAAGTATGCTGCCGTGATCAATTTTTTTTTCAGGTAAGTATCATAAAAATGTTTAAATTAAGTATGTTCGTAGTTGATTTGAATATGTTAAATTTTTAACCAACAACGTGATTGTTGATTTCATACTTGATCAACAACAAACATGTTTAACTTACAATTAAGGCTGAAATTACAAAAACCATCACGTTTGTGATTGAAATATCAAATACACTGTTGAACTATCACCAATATGTTTGATCAACAATGTTCATACTTCTTTAATCAATAAAGAATAGTTAAAGTATCTGTAACATTTTGAATTCCAATATTTTTCATACTTAAGCCCACAGAAAACGTGAAGTCGCATAACGGAACTTCAATTCAATACGATCAGTTTCGTGACCATTTAATCTTAATGGATAACTTATTATTCTTTATTGTTGATCAAGTATGTTCGTGAGAATTCAGACGTTTTTATTTGCTCAACAGTTTTAATGTAAAATTTCTATGATAAATGCCTGAATAGAAGTTTGACCTATACATTTGATAGGTCAAACTTCAATTCAGGCATTTATCATAGAAATTTTACATTAAAACTGTTGAGCAAATAAAAACGTGGCTGAAACAATAATGAGTTAGTAAAATTATTTTAAGGGAAGACTTAACAAATATCATTGGAAAAAATGTCAAAACACTCAAAAAATAACTGCAAAAAGTGCTCTCAATCGTTTAACAGACCTTTTTGATTTTCATTACGTTATTTTATTTAGAATTTTTTATATAAATTTTCACATCTAATCATCGAAATCAATAAACTTCAAAAAATTAGAAATCGTTAACAACAAAATCCCTGCAGTTAAAAGTGATACGATTCTATTTTGTTAAATATTGATGAACAAACCCTTCGACGTCAATTTTTTTTTGTTCGTCGTCAGTTGTCATCGCTGCGCTGTAGAGATGAATCAGCGAGAAAATCATTCGATACTCTAGTAAATGTCAAAAACCTATCAAAGACAGGATTCTACTCATCCTATTATCACCTAGCTAGGTAGAAATAGCTAGCAACAAAAAAAAAAAAATTCGACCAAAAATAAAACATTTCTTCTACTACAAAAAAAAAAAAAAAAATTCACTACAGTCCTCTACCCTCAACCCTGTTCTTCCTTTAATAAAAAATTTAATTTTCGCCCGTCTGAAAAAAGGTATGAGTTTTTCTCAAATTCTTGAAGCTTCTTTTTTCAAAAAGCAAACTTACTATACTCATTAGAAAGTATAGAGATATGGTTTTCCGGAATTTGGAAATGTTATTTCACTTTTAGAATTAAGTAAAATTTTTTTAGTTTAAAAAATAAATAAATAAATTTTGAATTCCGTTTCGAAGGCTCTGTTCGAAATGTGTTGTAACGGCAGCTTTGGCTATAGAAAATGTTTACTTCAATTATAGTTGAGGTATTTGCACATATAGTTCCTCCGACTTTCTACTCATTAGAAAGTAGAGATATGGTTTTCCGAAATTAAGAGATATTAATTTACTTGTAGAAGTAAGTAAAAATTTTTTAGTTTAAAAAAGAAACTTCAAAAATTTTAATTTTTGAGTATTTGGGAAAATAAAATTAAAAAAACGCGTGACTTATGTCCCTGCGCCTTTTTTTGTTAGCTCATAGATTTGTCTGCAAAATATGTACAAATATGTACAATAAATAAATAAATAGAGTGGTGCAATACAGCGAGGAGCCCTAGCGTCTAGCGCATTGCTCACAACCATGCTTTGTGAGGGAATGGAGGGGACCTACAATTTTCGGCCGGTTCCGAACGGCTAATCGAGAAAGCGCCTTACATGGAAATGAATTTACTAACGGAGCACTTGGCAAAAGGCGATACCCGTTGAAAAACATTTTTGCCTCTGTTGGGATTCGAACCACGAATCTCTGGGTTAACAATCAAACTCATTGTTTCATTTCCGCTGAGGAAAGAGAAATAATTATTTTGAATGAAATAATATTTTTCTATTGATTTACATTTTTCAAAAACTTAAACTGCAACGTCCAGACTTTTGCTAACTCAAACAAGTTTTTTTTTGGTTTAAGGGTTACGAAGTCCTCTATTAAATTCAAAGCATTAGTAGTTTCAACTTTTATTATAAAAGAGTTATTTACATTTCTCAAGCTTATAAATTACAGATGATTTCTTACCGGTATTAGTTTTTCATTTGACATTTAGTAACTGTAGGAACAATTGAGGCATTGAGGCATTGAGAGCAGAAGTCAACTAACCCCAAGTTCATAGATTTGAGATGTTAGCGATTAAAGATTTCAAAAAAAAAAAAACTGAATCATTATATTTGTTTCCTTAAAATAACAAAAAAAGCCTTTTGTACGTCGGAAATATTGCCATGCTTTACATTTAAGTTTTAAAATAAAGGATTCTTTGTGGGTTGCACTGCACCACTCATAAATCCTTTATATGTACTTGCGCATTTAGGACATTTCTGTTTTAAATAAAATTCCTTGCAGAAATATTATTTTGTCATTTTTCTACTCCTAAAGAAAAAAATAACGGTTTCCTTTTTATTTAGGTAAAATATCATTTGTAGTAATTGCAATTGAGGATTCTGCCACTTTTGCTGGAAGAGCGTCAATTTATAGTAAATGTATTAAGGTTGGTAGTACAGGGAGAAGATAAATAATTTCTATGGAAGGTTTAAAGTGTACTCGAACTTCGATCTCGCATGTAGACATACTTATCGTTAAACCACAAGCGCCATAAAAAAAACATTACCTGAATGAATTTTTTTTTTTTTTTTTTTTTTAAAACGAAGATACATGTCAATGTCAACTGTTACATTCTTAAATCAACGAAATGAGTAATTATACATATCGGTTGTAAGATAAGTGTTGCTTCTAAGAAAGACTTTTCTCGACGAATATCGATATCATTGGTTCTTTTTTCTAAAATGGGTATTTTTCACAGCACAGCAGCCATATGTAATGATAACCTTGAAGTGATCGTCTGTCACAAGTAAGATGCATTAACTTTCTTCTCCATGTTATATTATCTTCACATTTTTACACGCCTATGCCCGCGAATAGTTTCTATTTTGTCAAGCAGATGTGAAAAAAAATTTATTGATAAGAGCCAGAAACTGATGGTACGAATTGTTTCATCTTTGAAAATAGCTTTTTGTGTTATTATTTCAAGTTTATCTCATCTGGCTGAGTAGTGGTGGTGACGTTTATCAAAATTATTATTCGAAAGTGAAGATAAAAGAGTATTTTAAGAATAATTTTTAGGCAGGGGCACTGATATTGATGTGCACATGCAACTTAAGTATATGATTGACATCAGTGATCATCTTTCGTCAAGCAGTTTTATAAGAGAGAACTATTAGCAAATCGTTTACTAAAGCATTAAAAATCAACATGAAAAGGTTTTGTTTATCCTGTTGAATGGTGTTGTTTTGAGGTTTTCAAATAAAAAACAGAAGGAAAAATGATAATATATACATTTGATAGGTCAAACTTCAATTCAGGCATTTATCATAGAAATTTTACATTAAATCTGTTGAGCAAATAAAAACGTGGCTGAATTCTCACGAACATACTTGATCAACAATGTTCATATTTTACCAACAATTCAGAATTGTTGACGAAACACAAACGTTGTTAAAGTATCACGGACATGTATATTTCTGGTATCACAACCGTTGTTGTTTAACAATGAAATTGAAAATGACGTTGTTGATTTGAGCAATGAAAATTGTAGCATTTAAATAAATAAAATGAAATTGCCAGCTTGTTTAATTTAAGTATGTTCCTGCTTGACGCAAAAACAAACAAGTTTCCTGTTTGATTTTACCAAGGTTTTTCTTTCGGTGTATATGCTTAGGTTTCTTAAACCGATGAAGTAAATTCTTAACGTCTTCTGATATGTCTACTATAAAGCCTACATCCGCCCAAAACTAGAGTATGAATCTCAAATCTGGTCAGGTTCTCTTCAAAAATCGTGCTCTTACTTGATAGGGTACAAAACAGAGTGTTAATACGTGATAGTTCAGTTTTTTGGATTCATTCATTCTCTTGTATCTTTCTCTAAACAAGTGAAATAACTAGTTGCATTCCTAGTCTGAAGCGATTTAGTAGCAACACTCGCCTCGCTAGGAATTTTCATCAGTTTTACTTTAAACCCAACTTTAGACTTACATTAAAGTATACAGACTCATATTTTAAAAATGAAAAGTACAATTGACCTTCACTCCTATGCGTTTTGCCCATCCTTGATGAGCCCATTGTTTGTACCTGGGCGAAACGCATAGGAGTGAAGGTCAATTGTACTATCCATTTTTTGATTTAAAAATCAGAACACTCCGTAAGAAAATAATAAATTTTTTATTATTTTTTTCTTTTTTTCAATAGACTTATATTTTAGTCGCACTACACGAATAAGGAATGCTTTGCCAGACTGTTTTTCCCCGCTGCGCCATTTCGATTCACAAAAATTCAAAAGCAATGTGGATCGGTGTCTCCTATTTTCCTAAGTCTAAAAACATTATAAGGGTATTCATTACATCTCAATGTGCTCATGAATTATAAACAAACTCTTCAATTTTGTAAAGAGGACCAACTTTCATTGAGAGTTTTTAGCCAGATTTTGTTTTTTTTTTTGCTTTAGTGGGGAGGTATTGGCCTCGCTGTATTCGAATGATGGCCCGATTTTCGTTACCAGTTATGAAACAGTTTACTGGAACCCAAATTTAACTTCATTGCGCTGAGCATTCTGAATTTATTGCTACAGCTTTCTACTGAGTGCATTCATAAACTAACTTTTCTTCGCCTCTGATTGGTCAGACGTGGACATTTAATCAGTTTTTACAAATTCAGTTCTTCAGTCAAGAAAAGCTTGCTGAAAAACTAAATTTAGTTTCTTGAGCTCTCGAATCATGACAATTGAACTTTTCTTTACGATTTTTTTTTTTTTTGTCAAATAATTTTTATAGAGAACTGTGGCGTGGAGCATTTAAATTTTTTTCTGATTTATTTTTCGGTAATTTGTCGTATAAGTAAAGGTTACTTACTTACTTAAGGTGCCGCTACAGTCCGGGTCGGACTAGGGCCTCAACCAACATGCTTCTCCAGCCAGCTCGGTCCCCAGTTTTGCACGCCAAGTTGGTTGAGGTGCTCTCCTACTTGCGTGCGCCACCTGAGTCGCGGTCTTCGTCTACTGCGCCGTCCCTCGGGATTGGATTCGAAGACTTTCCGGGCCGGAGCGTTGGTGTCCATTCGCTCTACATGACCCAGCCATCTAAGCCGCTGGACCTTGACTCGTTTGACAAGGTCAGTGTCGCTGTACAGCCCGTACAATTCGTCGTTGAATCTTCTTCTCCATTCTCCATCTATGCAGACGGGACCAAATATCACCCGAAGAATTTTTCTCTCGAAGCATCCTAAAGCGTTCTCGTCTGCCTTTGACAAGGTCCATGCCTCTGCGCCATATATAAGAACCGGGATGATAAGTGTCTTATACAGGGACACTTTAGTTGCTCGAGAGAGGACTTTACTACTCAATTGCCTTCTTAGTCCGAAGAAACAGCGATTGGCAAGAGTTATTCTTCGTTTGATTTCAGCGTTGGTGTCGTTGTCTGAATTAATAGCGGCGCCTAGGTAGACAAAGTCCTTTACTACCTCAAAGTTATAGCTGTCAATCGTGACGTTCTGTCCAAGACGTCGGTGTTGGGTGTCCTTTCTTGATGACAGCATATACTTGGTCTTGCCCTCATTTACCACTAAACCCATCTTCTTCGCTTCCGTCTCAATGCTCATAAACGCGCCATTGACATCACGCTGCGTTCTTTGATGTTTGTTTGATATTTATGCAAATTATGGCTATCCGCATATTCCTAAACACAATTATTGAAAAATGAAGCGTTTGACTCTAGTTAGTTCTATTTTTAACCAACTACAATATTTATTTCTCATCTACTTCAACTAGAATTTACCTCGTAGAGTTGGAAGGTGAATCCCAATAACATTCCAATATGACATTAAATATAGATAACCATCCAACGCAAAACTAATAAGGTTTTCAATTAAAGCTTAAAAACTAACATTTTATGAATGCGCTCACTAATTCATATTTTTTGGCTATTTATGAGATAGCTTTTATATCCTCTGGCTATCTATACCAATGAAGATGTCAATGTTTTTACTGATCACTTTTGGCGTAGGGAGATGTTTTGAGGATTTTTTACGGACTGCAGATAATTCTGTTTAAACTACACTGCAAAAGTCTGAGGGCTTTATTGATTTATTTGTTGAAGGATAATCTGAGACGATGCCTGACCATACTGCTTTATTCGTATTGACTTTTCTTTCTGTTTCTTATAATTTTTGTTTTTCTAGTTGAGTTTATGATCGAGAACATTTCCGAGATATTTCACCGTACCAAAGAATTGAATTGGCATACCATTTATATTGCATGGAATCAAACCCAAAATGTTGCGCTATCTCGTGAACAAAAACGGTTCTGTTCTTGAAGGTTTTAGTTTGCCTTTTTCTTTTACTCAGCCCTTTTTTGATAAAGAGTTGATGATGATGAGTACCTATGTATGTCATCAGCATTGGTTATGATTTCAATAAAGTACGGCAACACACAGCTACCAGAGATTAAAATGAAATGAACCAAGTCTGCTTGTGAACAATGAGTATTTACTTAAAAAAAAAAAAAAAAAAACGAGTTTAAACAAACTGAGTTAATATCCACAAGCAACTAAGTTTGAACATTTTATTTGTGAACAAAGCAACTCTGAACAATTCCTATTTTCAAGCGAACCAAACAAGTAGACTTGCTTGCAAGTTAAAATAAGTTTGATTAACATTGAACTAATCTGCTTTTGAGCAAAGTGTTCGCAAGCAATTTGACCGTGAACAAGCAATAAGTTCATGAGCAAGCAATGTGTTTATGAACAAGCAATGTATTCATAAGCATGCAATGTGATCATACCAAAAAGGGTAGTTTGACGGCGTGTTCGTTTTGAGTAAAATAAAAATCTAGGTATAAGTAAGAAGAACGTTTATTCAATAGGTTAGTTTTTTCTTCTTTTCTTTTATATTAAGAAAAACTTTATTATACAATAGATATGGAAAAAATTTATTGTACTCATTGAGTACAGCTTTGTAAGTATACAGAGTGTTCCGTGATTCGTTTCACATACTTTGGGATGTGATTCTTGTCATATTCTAACTCAACTTGACATCACTTTTTGACAATTTAAGAAAAGGCTAACTTTGGTGTACCCTCCCCTGTGTTAAATTCGACATCTCTGCCAATACAAATGATAGAGACCTAATCTTGGACTTAATTTTTTGTAGAAATAACAACACTTTTGGCCTGTACTTAAGTTGAACTTCCATAGGTTTAGGGTTGCCAGATTTTCAGTAAGGATAAAGTTCCTGGTATCTTCGTTGTGCTCTTCTTGAATTTCCATTGCAAAACTCATATAAGAAAAAAATTTTTGCGTATTCTTTTTTCGTAAATGAAGGCATTTCAAAAAGCTATCTGATCAAACTGCAATCGTGACTTATTTTGATAAACTGATGAACAAATTTGGGGTTGGGGTCAAAATTCTGCCGGGGTCAAAAATCTTTTTTCAAAATTCTGCTTTCAAATTTCTGTTTTTCAAAATTCTGCTTTTCAAAATTCTGCTTTTCAAAATTCTGCTTTTCAAAATCCTGCTTATCAAAATTCTGCCAATTATAATTGCAAAGAATTTTGAAAAGCAGAATTTTTATAAAGCAGTTTTTGGTTTTTGAAATAATGTTACCTGCCATACAACCGATATGATAGTACTTATTATTCTCGAAAACGGCTCCAAGGATTTCGATTGAATTTTGTGTGAAGGATTTGTTTTAAGTTGTCTTTCTTATGATGTAAAAAATATTTTCGGAAAAGTCTAAAAACCGCACCTCCCATAGTACCGTGTTTTTTTAAATACGACTTTCTCGTTAATAGCTGGTCGCGATGTTGACGAAATTTTGTTGTGGTTGAAGTCCTTACTTGCTTAAGAAAGAGAAAATCATTTGAAAAAATTTAATATTTAAAAAAAAAATTTTGTATTTGAATTTTTTTTCAAATTTCTTGTCAAAATAACGTCTGGCAAGATCTTAAACTTTGCATACTTGATTTATAAAAAAACTCATGTCTTTAAAAAAGTGAAAAACAAAAAACCTTTATGTCATTAGCCTGCAAAATAATGTGGTTTTTAGATTTTAGCTTGAAACTTTTGGAATATTTTGTTTTATTTATTTAATTCAATTTTCATAATTAATGTGTAGCTGGCAACCCTGTACCACCAAATATACTAAGAACGAATACTTATACCTTTTACTCAGTTTCAAGATTTTGGTATTTTGCTTAGTAAACGATCGCAAGTTCGTGCGACCCAGTCGTGCCCATTTTTTTCTTTGAAGATTGCTTACAATTCTTCTAAATTCAAGGAAAAGAGGCGTCAAAATCACCCATGTTTGCACTGCACTACTCAATATCAAACAGTGTACTGAAAGCCGCAATTTCGTTTGAAGTGGCGCAACGGTGTTGCATAAACCTGCGAATGTTTTTTTTTCCCCGCAAGTATGACGCGCTATGCGGCAGCGTCAACACAGTTGTGTGTGCACTGCTCAATTTATTTGTTGGTAATGTAAGACGCAAAAGTGATGCCGTGGCGTCACCGCGCGTCAAAATTACTCTATATGCACCGAGTCTTATGTCGATTTCCATTGGTAGTCCGGAAAAACTCTCCGATCGGGGATGTCAAAGTAACACTTTTATTTGTTTTGATGTTTCTTTGCTTGTATCGTGTATCGGTGTGAAACGTCGAGCGCTATTTTTGTTTCATTCACTTTTTTTTCATTTTTTCATAATTTACTTAAAACCTCAGGAATATGTCTTAAAATGTTTTTAGAACTAATCTCACAAAATTAATATTGTTTTCAGGGCACTTTTTTTCAATTTTTAGACGTGCCAAATGATATTTGTCAATTTTGACGTCAACAGTATTTCAGTGTGTGAGTGCTTCTGGCTTCGCTTCCTTCTTCAAATCGAGAATCAAATTTCTCTTCTTTCGAGGAGAGGAACTGTCATTTGATGCCAATGGAATGGTTTGAGAAGCGTTCAGAAGGCTTCCCAACGACCAATGGAAATCGACATAAGTTCTAGATCTATGACAATAACAAAAATAAAAAACTCTCCATGTTTGAATCTCTGTTGGACAAAACTTAGTTTGTCAGTGGCTGCAAATATAAATTCGGAAGTTTTGTCCCACCATATTCAGAACCTTTAAAACCAAATTTGGAATTTAGAATTTCCGTGCGCCGCGCATCAACGGCTAAGACTTCGCTTTGAGCTTTTACAACAATTAACTAATGTGTCGACAAATGAAACATAAAAATACATAGTTCCTTAAAATTATGATGTTACCTAGTCTCTACAATCATTGTCATTAGCTAACTATTATTTATTTCACTCAACAGCTGCCCTAGATGTATTGATTGATAAATAAATCATAAATCTATATATATGTATATTTACTACCCACAAATACATTTCACGCTTCTTCATAACTTTTTTGATTACGTATATACTAATGTACTGTGTCCAGGAGGATTTTCCAATTATGTCAAAACAAACCGAATTCTTATGAGTTTGTCAACCAGAAAGATAGATTACGGTGGGCTAATAAGCGACTATGGAAGGAGTTAACTATTTTAGTCGACTAATTGAATAGGTATATTCCCTCCTCAAAAATAAATATTTATCCTTTTTCAAAGCTAAAAACCAAATGTGTATGTACATTTATTGTTTTGTTTGTGTTTGGCGTGGCCTTGCCTCTAAAAACAGAATCTACATTGTACTCATACTTCATCATACCTGATGAAGGATGTCCTTTTCTTGTGCTCTTCTGTTTTATTATTGTTTGCTTTCTTAAAAAAAAATACAACAACAACAACAACACCCTCGAACATGCTGCTTTAGCTAGACATGAACGTAGTTTGTAAAGCAAAAGTTGTACGGCAGACAATAGAACGATAGAATTTTGCAAAAAAAAAAGAAAAAAACCTTCGAGAGGCAATGACGACAGGTTAACACAGCAAAAGGACGAAACTAGAGAAGCTTTAAAACAGTAGCCACGCTGTTGGAATCATCAGGTGTGCTTTTAAATATTGAATGAGTTTATCGATTATCGTCCATGATAATCTATTTATTGGAGGAAAGGTTCTTAATTGCAGCTATTGGCCGCCGATGTTCCTTGATAGTGGTAGGATATATGCGCGATTTATCTTCTATATTATTAAGGTAATAATATCAAATTTTAAATGCTAATGTTGAATTTGTTCTTGAAGATAAGCCACGACAATATGGAATTTAAGTTTTTTTTTAATTAGTAGTAAATTGTGTTCGATATGAACATGCAGGCATTTGAACTATGAACGTGAATGTAAAAAATATAAAATGAGAAATTTTTAGAATTTGTTGGGTCTTTCAACAAGATGGTTCAGTTTGATATTTAAAAAAAAAAACCAGTATCTTTAAAGGAAATCATCAGATATCTGCCAAATAATAGAAAATAATCGGCCGTAACAAGATATCCGTTCGGAGAGGATAATTCTCTGATTTTCGTCGATCGGAGTTTTTTTTTTCGAATTATTCTTCCGAACAAATGTTCGGATTTTTTCTCCAACTTTATTTTAGCACACCCGGCGAACTGTGTTGAAAAGCGATCGAGTGCTTTACTTGTGAAATTTCTGACAACTTGAGTTCGTATGATGTTGCGGAAAATTCTCTGCTCTGTACGGATACCTCACTAGCGCTGAATATTAGCCTATTGGTGGCCACGGCTACGCTTCTTTTCACCAAGTTTTCCAGATTGTAGCTGTATGAGCTCTATAGTTTCACAAATCTCTCATCTCTCACTTAGCTCAAAAAAAAAAAAAAAATGTCGCATGTGTCAAATCGTAAGATCTCGTTGGCAAATCGCATCTACTAGAAATCACACGGTGAGATAATTTTTCACATAAAAGGGCGATGGTATTGTTGCGTTTGTGTAACACTTAGGTTCATCTAGTTAAAAATAAACTTGGTCCATGGAAGTGCACCAATTTCTTTTTTTTTTTTTTCTTTCAATTTTAACCAAATTTTACGCAATACCATATAGAACCATATAGAAAAAGTCGACGATGTGATGAATCACGTTTTTGTATTCATACAGTTGGGGCAGTGTCGGCAGCTTGCTCTTGCTCTATACGGTCCTTATTGAGAGGTCACATAAATGTAAACTTGTCGGCGGCAGACCGGAAGCGACCATGATCCTTTTTGGAGGATGTGTCGATAAATTTAAGCTTGATTAGTTCTAAAGCGGCTGGTGAGAATCAACCAAGACTTACGTAAAGTAATGACACGCATCTTTGACCCAATGCGACATGCAATAAGCATAACGACGTCGTTGTTCATTTCAACGCAATAAGAAAAACCAATGGGTGTCAGTCAAATCTATACTTGTTTTTGATAACCCTACCTTCCTTGGTGTGGATACCAGCTCCAATGCGGTAGATATTCTCTTGGTACGGCAATAGAATCGTTCTGACCGGCACGTGCGAGAATGAAGGAGACACGACATGGATATCTAGTTCAGATACAGGCTACCTTACGCAGACCCTTGGGTGTCTTGCGGGGTAGTTTTTTACTGTGCCAACGGCTGGTCTCTAATTTGAATCCTTTAGCCTTTGTAACACCAACGCAGTGACTTCATCGTGTTCGAAGACCTTTGAAACTGAGATGGTTTGCTTCAAGTGCTCCTTTACCACTTAACCATATCTTCGATGACGACCTCCGTTGTTTGATTTGGAGGATCTGTGAATGAGCAATTACGCGGATAACTTTCGATGTCATCTACTTGCTCTTGTAGCTGTTCTTGTAGAAACAACAACGGCATTCTTCAAACAAGCGATGCGCCCAGATATTGACGAGGGCACGGTGGAGCTTCTTTGATCCAGAGCGGTTAGCTTCACGCACAACGTGAGTCATACCGGCCTTGTTTCCAACGAAGCACCTCATATATACCCTGACTTTGAGGCATCATCTTTTGATAATGCCAATCACCGTAATAGTTACATAATCTTGATTTTCAAAAAGTGAGCTCAAATGACTTGTCAGCCTGAAAACCGCACCAAACCGTCTCCCATGAGGATGGAAAAGATTTCCAATGCCGATTCTTTGAGTTTTCCGAGTCATTTTTGCTTATTAAGTTAGCCTCATCTCATCACTCAAAATGATTTTTCGATGGAATTCTGGATCATTTCGATGGATTTTACAGATCCAGTCAACAAAGACACGTCTTTATTGACGATCGAAAGACTTGCTTTCTTGTGTGATCTGACATTTAGAAGCATTTATGTATATAATTCTTTATTTAAAATAAGGTTTAATGTCGGTTGTGGAATTTTTAATTTCAACATCAATGTTCGTGTTGTGCACGAATTCGATTCTCCACATCACTAATTTGTATTAATAGTTCAATTTTTTTCCACCAGTTTCACAATTGATAGTTGAAAAAGTGCTTCACGACGAACCAAAAAAGTTTTAGTTTTACAAACTGAGGCTGAAATGTTCACCATCTTTGTTGCGATTTTTATTAATAGCAATGAGTTGTTAAAGATTAGGACATAAGCTCATTTCATTTTTTTAAAGGCGTAGTTTTGACCTGTATTCTAATAACAAGTGACTGCTTGCCTTCTTTCTAAGGATATGGAAATGTTGATAAACCGTCAACTCATCAAATATGACTGACAGTATGGCTTTTATAGCAAAAGTTCCACTGTTGATTTGATGGCATATATCAGAAAAGTGGAACCAGTCTTTACATTGTAAAAAGAAAGTAAAACTATTGGGCTTAATACTTCTAAAGCATTTGATAGAGTTTGACATCAAGCTCTCCTATCAAAATTGCGTGCTTTTGGTATGGATAAGTCTATACTTCGATAGATTAGGAACTCTTTTTCCGATTGTTCAATACAAGTTTTATTGGATAGTTGTAAGTCTGATACCTACTTTATAAATGTTGGTGTGCCCCAAGGCTCCGTTTTGTCTCTGACTCTCTTCCTTAATCTTGTAAATCATATCTTGGCTGAAACATCTAGCCTTTAAACTGTTTTCTTGACGACTCAATCGTTCGGTTCCAAATTCAAGTCCCTGCTCTTCGGATGTGGAATTGGAAAGTTTGCGTATGATAAACTCTTTGAACTCTCTGACCTTGACGGCATTGTTACATGGGATAGTAAAAACCGATTGAATTCAATCATTGTCATTATATCTTGTCGGTAGAATGACCACATATTTGAAGTATTTTTTTATTTTTTTTATTTTTTAAATGAACCTCAAGTATCTTGTGTTAAAGTTTTAAGTCGATCGAATAAAATTGACGAAGCTATGCGTATTTGAGCGTCTATTGCTCCATGCCGGGTTTTATACCTGGGTGGCGGCGCGCTATTATATTTTTCGACTCCGGCTAAATTCTTTCATAAGCGGGCCTGTTCCGGTCTTATTCGAGGCATGGTGTAGATTAGTATAGTGCGCTCAAACTTAGGTGCAATCAGCGCTAAACGACCAAACTCATCTGCGTTTTTCAAACCTTTTTTCTCGTCATATCTGAAGTCCGTGTGCACGATAACTCAAAATCTACTGGACCAATCGCTTTAAAATTTTGGGCAGTACTTCTTCACATAATTCACAAAGTATTGTCAATAGCTTTTTTGTGTGTTTTAATCATTACTAATTTTTTTAAAACAAATTAGCCGGTTTTTTTTTAGCGAAAATCGGGTTTTTGGCTCCCAAGTGCTACGAAAAATAAAAAAAAATAAATCCTCCCATCATTACCTCGAGAAACATCTCCTTCAACGAATGCATTTTGTTTTTTTTTTGTTTTAGATGATTCTGTTGCGATTGCGAGCTCTTGCGCACACCGCAAACAAATCAACTTTTTTTTCTAGGCGCTTTCGGAGTTTAATTTTCACTCGTTCAATTTTGAATATTTTGCAATGCAAATTTAGGAGAATGTTGTTCAAATGTTACTTTATAATATGTAAATTTTTCAATAAACTAACACTACCCGTTACGCAAAAAAAAACCTTTAAAATATGCCTTTTTTCGGTCACATTAACTTTACCCCCCTTAAGTGTTGATTCCAACATTGATAACTTGTATCTAACTCCTCTTCTAGTACAAAAACCGAAAACACATGTCCCTTTTAGTAACATGAGATCAATTAGGAATAGTTTAGATAATAAACACAATGTAAACATGATTCTAATAATGTTTGATGAATGAATGGCTATCAAAGTAATTTTTCATAATGGTTATCTAATTATGTACGTAATAAAGTAATGAATGAAGTTACCATTACTCCTCCTCGAATTCTTTTAAGCTGATTATTTTTTCTTTTATCTTTGACTTATCACGGCTATTCCTCATGAATTAGATTTGATTAACTCTGATTATATTCATGTAACGTTGGACTTTCTCAATTACCGGTCCTCTGTCCAGTCCAAATCCGCCTATAAAGAAAACAAGTGTTAATTTATCTTTGCTTCTTTTGATCAGCTTAAATTTCAAATATGCTATTTCTCGCTGGTATTTTAGCACGTGTTTTAATTTGTTGTCGTTTGATTAATTTGGTGTCCTTGGGGTCTTGAGGAGCATGTCTTGTTTACCAACACAATTTAGTTTCACCGCCAGCAAACTTATTAAATTTTTCAATTGATACAGTCCTTTGACTTTCTTTGACCCATAATTACATACTTGATCAATCTCTTCCTGGTACAAGCTTCTCACTTCAATGAATTTTTCTAATCGAGAAACTGTTTAAGTAATAGAAAATGTTTTATATAAGGAACTAATATTGAATACCTCCATTTCAAAATTATTCAATCAGTTTTTGTTTTTCATATTTCTACAATAATCAACTAATATTAAAATAGAATCAGTGAAATTCGAAAAGTAAGGATAAAGCTAGGAAACTGTGTAAAGTTCCTATTAATATAAGGAGGTGCTGCACACACAGGATCAATGGTGCTCCTTAAAATTTTGCAGGAATATCTCGCTAATTATATCTATTATTCTTTTTAAAATGAAAACTAATCTTGAAGTAATTTGAAGCTTAAAAAGTGCAGTGAAAGGTGAATATAATTTAATTCGTATGTCAGCAATAACGCTCTCAGGCTTATCTGCGTAGACAAGTCCAGCGGTGTTAAATTGCCCGATCGTAGAACGAACTCACAGGTTTAAGACTCAAAATTAAGTAAAATTCGGTGTCTAGACATGGAGGAACCGCTTATAAAAGAAGGAAATGGATTGACACTTAGAATTCCAAGCAGGGACCACATGGAAATGCTGTCGAAATCTTGTTGAAAATAAAAAGAATCGGTAGCTAAAAAATTAAAACTTCGTACAGTGAAATAAGGAAATAGTAAATGATCAATTCGAGGTCATTAATAGTAATAATTAAAAGAACAGAACCTAAATGACTACCCTGAACGGCGCCGGGTAGGGTTAGCTAAGTAAAGGCTTCGTTCAGGAGATCTAAAATGAACACTATTATATTCTTCATAATATTCGTTTATGATTGTTTGCAAAAGAGAGTGAGTCAGTTGATGTTTCGTTATTGAGAGATAAGAGAGATAAGGAGGATGGGTACCCATCAGATTTTCTTTTGCAGTTGACAAATTTAAAAAAGGACTTAGTGTTGTTTGTTAGGTTGACATAGCGATTGTAAAGGGTGTTGTAAAGTTCACGAAAGATAAGCTAGGTAGTAGGTACCATGGTACTTCGAATAGTCTTTGGGAAAGCGGGAGCGAAAGAAAACTGCCCTAAATTCGTCTCTCTTGTTTCTCAAAGTGCGGAGCCTATAATTAATCATACCAAGGAGGGAACGTATAGGATGTGAATCTTGTGGAATGGTTTTCAATTTTGAGTCGGACTGACAAATCAAATAATCTAAACCAAAGTCTATTCGACTACAGGGAAATTTTATAAAAAATTTAAAAAGCTTTGTAAGTTTATATATCTGTAGTTAAAATCATAACTTCTGCTACGATTATGTCCATCATCTGAAGACATTGACATTGTAAACGAAAGCTACATTAGACCATCCAATATCCATCAGATCAAATCTGCCCAACTAGTTGTGCAGTGTGAACAACCCTATTCACAATTCATCAGGGTAGTTTGACATATGTGTTTGATTAAATCGATTATTTGATGATGTAAGGATCGTTTAATATTTTTGTGCATTTCCAAACATGCTCATAAGAACATATTTACCGTCAGTAGTGCATCTATGAATAATCGACTTGTAATTGAAGCGCTTAAAAAATGAAGTTGCTAAGTGAGGTTTTTTAAAATTTTCGTTTTTTTTTTAGATGAAGTTTCTATATTAACTTAAATTTATGTCCCATCCGTATTTTTCTAACTTTTCTAGAAACCTATAAAGGTTATTCAACTAAAGCTAAAAGTGCTTTATGCATACTGTTTGTTACAGATGATAAACTTTGAGCGCATTCTACTCAATTTTTTTAAAATTTCACTTAGCACTTTCATGTTCTATTATTACTATTCCTTGATTCTTTTGTTTGAATAACTAGAGCTTAAAGTAATTGATATGCAAATATGCATACCAATGTGTTACTACATTGTCAAATATTTGCCCCACATAAAGTCAACCGCCAAGTAGAGTACTACTTGAATTATTTAGTATCTAAAATACCCCTTACCCTACCCACAAGCTTAACTTAACAATATCCTCGTTTAATCCTAAAATGTTTCGTGACAGAATGTAATGGTAATTTTTTTTATCTCAGTTGTTAAATCAGTGTTTTCTGATTTCATTTAGGTTTGGATTTGTTGTCAAACTTGTTACGTTGCAACTATTGTTTACTTTTCGAATGCCTGGACACGTATGTTTCTGTTTTGACAAACAGGAAAGTGGAATTGTTACATGAACTTTGCTATTATTCTGTTCTTTATTTGTTGAAAAGTTTAAATGAATTATTCTCACTTTTTTGATTTTCTCCCGAAGGCCAAATAGGTTTTTGAAATTTTTAAAACCACTCCTGTTTTTATACAAAAATTAAAAAATTGCTGTTGAACTGTGCCTTAACAAAGTGAAGGTATAATTCTTCAAGCACAACAAGACTGGGGGAACGCTTCGGACCTAATACATTTTATTGACCTGCATCGACGATTTCGTACAAGTAAGAAAGAAAGTGGTTTTCATGGCATTGCAATTACTCTTAAAGAATTCACCAAATCATATCGAAAAGCGATAACTGCAAAAAAAGAAGCGGACTCTTCTCTGATTCGATGTTTCCGAAAAACTTTGTTTGGGGAGGAAAATTTGACACCCTGTATAGACAAAGTCGCATTTCAGCTGAAAATTCTTAAACACTGTCAATATTTTCTCTTATTATTATTATTTTTTCTCACAAAATTTATAGCTTTGGAAATTACCTTCAAACTGAAACAAAAAAAATATCACGTAATCTTTCTTTGTTTATGAGGTACAATTTTTGCAACCAAAATAATCATAATGATCCATTGTGAGCCGTAGGTTTTTCACTCAGCCAAAGGCAAAACGTTAAATTGCGCAGAAACTATTTTGGGTGTTCCATAGATTTTTCCCTGAGAAGAATCAATGGAAAGCGACATAAACTTAGCCGTGTTCCGAGCTAAAGTTTTGGCTAAAAGTTAAACCTTGTCCCTAGGATATATCATATCCCTGTGCTATTATGATAACGGGTTCTGCATGTTGTTTGAAATTACAAAGTAAAGCTAAAGCTAATAGTACGTGGGAGTATATTTTGCAATTAGTACGAATATGTACAGACTTTTGCAAGAAAATCAATAAAAAGTGATATTAACTAAATGCACATGGAAGAATTGTTTAAACAACGAATACGCCTACTGCACAGCAGTAAATATCGTGTTTTTGGAACATTAACTGAATCCATGCTCCTTAATTGTGAACAACACATTTTGTGTGGGGATGTAAAATGTATGGAGGCGTAGAGAACTTTTCGAGATTGAGATTGTACATAAATCAAAATATCCTTGGTCTACCACCGAACTCGTCATGATTTCATGCTGTAAATTAGACTGTCGCCATTCTTTGGGAAAACATTAAAACCTCAACAAGTACCAAGTGTTAAAAGTCCTGCCTAACAACTGGATTCCAAAAAAAAACCTTAACGTAATTGTATATAAAACACTTTAGAAAAATTATTGATTTGATGTACATATGTATTTAAAAAACTAAGACTAATCAATATTGAAATAATTAAAAAAAATTAAGTGAATTGCACACTCAAAACAACAACAAATGAAATTTTGGATATTCAGAAACGGTTTTTGAGATAGTTAAGTATCAATGGCTTCTTCTTACGAAGGTTTTTTTTTTTTTGAATACTAACCAGAGCACTCAGACCTGCTCTTCCCGAGCAGATGGAAAACTGCATTTTACCAGCCAGTCCCTGAAAAGGCGAACTTTCCTCCCCTTCTATGCACTTGCACTCACTTCTTTCCAATATAATGAAACGGTTGGTTAACTGTCAACTCATGAAATATTTTGAAGAACGAAAACTTCTTAATGATCGATAGTAGTACTTCTTTCATAGCAAAAGGCCCACTGGCGATTTAGTTATATATCTCACCGAAAAGTGAAACCAATCTTTACACTGTTTAGAGTTAGATTATTGCGCTTTATATTTCTAAGGCATTTGTGGAGTTTGTCATGAAACTCTCTTATCAAATGCGTGCTTTTAGTATCGATTAGTCTCTTTTTCGTTAGATTAGGAACTACATTTTCGACCGTTCAATACAAGTTGTACTGAATGGTTTCAAGTCTGATATTAGTTTTATAAATGCTATTGTTCTCCAGGGTTCTTGTTTGTCTAAAACTTCTAATCCTCTAAAGTGTTTTACGTTCAAGTTCATTGAAATTTGAAACGCCGACGTTAATTCAGGATTGCAAGCAATTTATTATCAAATTTTTTATTTTAGTCTGTTCTATCAGCGAATTACAAATTAAGATCTTGTTTGTGATTTTTCACTTCTTTTCAAAAAAACCAACAATAAAATCTATAGTGGCAACGGAATGTAGAACTTTAGACTTACGAATATACATGGCTGATTTTCGACCGGACTAAAAACAAAAACCGAAATTGAATCCGAGCTTCCAGTTCCTCGCTAAAAGTTATGACCATTTAAAGAAATTTATGTTTTGAGATTTAAACTTTGAAGGAATCTGTATATCCCTCCCATACACTTTTTTCTTACGCTGACCAAAATTTTGACGTGTTATTGTTGCTGTTTGAAAAAGCCGTTCCCAACTAATGCGCTTATTAAATGGAATAATTTGCCTAGGCTGACACGAATCTTAGATTTTTTTATTTTAAGTTTAACGAAAACTATCATTCCATTAAATTTATTCAACTTTTGTGTATTTGCCATTTTTTTTCATAAAAACTTTATTTTTACAATTCTTAACATACAAAAATTAAGCCAAATTGGTCGAGCCGTTCTCTTATTTTGAGCCTACTAACACATTTAACAATTCACTTTTATTACATCGATTTAGGTTAGCTTAAGTAAATTTCATGTTATTCAAATTGTAAGAACTTAATAGACAATTTTGCTTTGAACTCCTTTATATCAGGTTTCTCAATAAGGACTTGACAGCTTTTTTTAAAAAGCAAACCATTTGAGATGTTTCAAGAAAATTGTAAAAAATTGTAAAAGAAGTAGTGGTTTTGTGCGACAAGTTATCTTCTTCTTTTTCATTTCCGGCGTTACGAGTAGTGATCTTGAAGCGATCACAACTCTCCCACTTTTCCGCTTCACACTAGTGATCCGCCTGTGGGGTACGCCGCGTTGACCTCAGAAAGCGTCGGCAAGCCTCCCGGTTTTGGATTGTTCCATGTCTGAGGCCAACCAAATGCTGCTGTTTTTGCATTTGCTTGTACCAGGTGTGCTTTGGCCTGCCTTTTCTTTTTCGTCGCGAATTTGTTGAAACGTTGTACGACATTGCCTTTTGGACGGGGTTCTGCGGATCTCTCCTTTGAACATGACAATACCAACTGAGCCGGTCGTGCTGAATTTTGTCCAAGATGGTACTTTTGACATGAAGGCTTCCACGGATCTTAGTACTTCTAATTCGATCAAGCTTTGTTACTCCTGCTGTCATCCGAAGCATCTTCATTTCGGCTGCCGTCAATTTGCTCTCATACTTTTTGTACATTGTCCAACATTGTGAACCGTATGTCAGAGCTGGACGGACAACTGCTGGTGTAGAGTCTTCCCTTCAACATTTTTCGATCACAGAAGATAGCGGAGTTTTCTCGCCACTTCATCCACCCTACGCTTACTCGATCATTGATGTCGTCATCACAAGTTGCTTCACTATTGATCATAGATCCCAGATATTTAAACTTTTCACACTTGGGAAGCACATTTCCATTCAAATAAATGTCTGGAATAGGCTTGTCTGGATCAGAAAAAGGGCAGCACAGGTATTCAGTCTTTTTAGCGACAAGTTATAAGTGTTTAAAGTGGTTCTTTCACCCCTATTACAGATGACAACCCAACTGAAAATTGTTGTGTGCCCGTGTTATATATATGAAAAGACAACCCAATTTCAGTTGAGTTGTCATCCATAATAGGGGTATTTGTAATGTAAAGCCTTGTATAGGGGCAACAATGAGTTTAAATAAATTTTGTTTGAAGAAGAGACGGATTCGCAAGCCGCATGTAAACATATCTATTTGTTTACACCAAGAAAATCAAGGGTTAATATTTCTGGGATAGTAAGATATCCGAGGCGCCGCAATATTACAATGAATTTGGCTTAATTAGGCCTAAATAAAACAAAAATGTAAAATAAAATTTTTCGATAGCTCATTGCTTTTTCAAGATATCAATAACAAAGATATTGAAAAAATAGTATGAACTACTTTCCACACATTTTCCGAATTGCAAATTTTGCACTAAAGTAGTCAATTTCGGTCGCTTGACTAAAATAGTGCAAAACATAAAAACAAAACCAAATTGCATGTTCTTAACGTGTCCTCCATAAAAAGTAAAAGTGACTGATTTGGATCGTTTGCCTGAACAGCAGCGATATTTTTGACACTTCGACCAACCTGTAGTTTTGAAATTGCGGTTGAAAAGTTTTATAATTTGAGTTTAATGAATAAATTGACATAACAGCTTAAAGTTGTCATGTCTATTGGGAAACGCTTTACTTACCTCTTATTAAATTATCGATTTTTTAAAGTACTGATGGTGATTTAAAACAAATACAAAACTTTCATTGTTGTAAATTGTTTTTCTTTTTCTTTTTTCTTTACAGACTTTCTCCCCAAAATCATTTGAGATGCTGCTCATTGTGCGTTTAAGAAGAAGAAAAAAACAGCACTTAGTTTTAAAAGCAACCACCAGAAATAGACAGCACAACAAAGAACCAATCAAACGAATCAACAAAACACACATACCGATCACAGCAACCAAAAGCACAACATTAACAGAACTCTCAACAACATCACTTGTTTGCCAATCAACACAAGAACTCACAGATAAGTTATCAAGTTAACCAAAGAATCTCACAAGTGTCATCTTATAAAAATAACTTCAAAAAAGCCACAATTTCTTGTGGGAATTGTCGGAGGGCGGTCATGTTTGAGCGTCGCCCAATCCTAGGACTTTTGATTGGTTTAACTCTTTGTATATCAATATGGCGAATATCAGTGCAAGAGCCCTCGCTGTATGCCACCGAATTCGGCTATGGCAATCAGTTGCCATTCGAAGACCATCGTCCATCGCCAACAGTTTACGACATCAAACATACTCAACCAGAGCCATCAGATTTACAACGTTTTCAATATCACACAAACAATGGGCGATCGTCTCCAGAAGTTGGTCCTCATCATACAACGCCGCACAACTTTGACACATCTTCGAATAATAGTTCAAGTTTAGTTAGCTTTACGCCATCGGCTACAGAATCGTTCGTTGACTATGAGTCATTGCCAGTGGACGATTTCACAACACTCATAGACCTTAAGAATTTTAAATTTATCATCAATCAATCACCTTGTACGCGCACTAAACCTGCGTACTTCCTTATACTCGTCCACTCGGCGCCTGCAAACTACGAGAAGCGCCAAATTATCCGAGAGACATGGGGATCCCCGCAGAGTTCACTTCTGCGGTTGTTGTTCCTTGTCGGAGCTGTTCCGACTAACCAACTCCAACACCAGCTGAACAAAGAAAATGCCAAGTTCTCAGACTTAATTCAAGGTAACTTCGTTGACGACTACCGGAATATGACTTACAAACACGTAATGGCCTTTAAATGGTTCGTCTATCTCTGTCCTCAGTCTAAGTTTTTGATTAAGACAGATGATGATGTATTTGTGAATACACTCCAGCTGCTCGAGTATGTGGAACTCCAACAACAGCACCGTCCCCTCCCATCACCGTTCACTCCGCGTACCTATCATGTACCTACCGGTACTGAGAATACTAGTCATATTTTGAATGTACTCCGCTCGAGGAACTTCCTATTCTGCCAGCGCCAAGCTGAAGCTCGTGTGAAGCGTAGCTACCGATCCAAATGGAGGGTAAGCGGTCGAGAGTACGCAGGACGATACTATCCGCCCTATTGTCCCGGCTATTCGATAATGTACTCGCCAGACGTTGTCTTTCGACTATACAAGGAAGCACAGCGTTCAAAGTACTTTTGGATCGATGATGTACACATAACAGGAACTCTGGCCCAAAATTCCAACATCACAATAACAAGTTTTTGGCCCTGGCGGATTCATCCCCAAGAGTTTGGAGATATATTGAGTGGAAAGACTGATATTGGTCACCGTATGTTTTTATTTGCGTGGGCAAACATAAGTGACCGGCAGATTCGTGACCTTTGGGCCATGACGTTTGAACATTTCAATTTAACACACTCTAATGGTGCTGCTGGTGCGTACAAATATAATTCCTTCAGGTAGTTTAATTTTTTTTTCAAATGTTTCTGTTTAAGTTTCTCTCTCTGAAGGATGCTCTTCTTTTTGTCCTAAATTTATTTCCATTCAGAGTGTAATATAATTATATGTATATGGATTGTATATTTTAGGTTAAACCGTTAAAAGCAAAATAAATGTAAATGATATAAGTTTATTCTTGTTTATTGCAAACCATCTGGAGTAGTTCAACACCAAAAAATAAAATGTAAAAATTTCAACAATAGTTCATCGCAAATGTTCTATTATTCTTAATGGCTCGATTTCATTCCTGGTTGTAATCTTAATGAAAACTACCATTGTTTGTTACGTCCAAATTCGAAGTTCCAATCGAGAAATCAGCAAGACCTCCACCAGTAGTTACATTGCAATGAAAAGCTTTTTTCACTTAGTCGTTCGCAGTCGGCGAAAAATTGTAAGCCCCTTCCACTCGGCACAATGGTTATGTTTGAGAAAAATGCGCTTAGTCCTCCTCCAGCCCCTTATTTGTTCTTCTACCATCGTGGAAAAAGCACTCCTTATAGCACAACCTGCTTTTTAGCAATTCGTGTTCAACAAAATTTGTTTGTATTAGTTTTCTGTTTAGTTTAGTAAATTATATGATACGTGATTTGAAGTAAAATCGTATAGTTCTCCTCGCTTTGACAGAAGTACACATTTTCTATTGTTTTTGCTTACGATTTGAGAAAAACTCCAGACAAACTACCCAATTGCTTTTTTTCTTCAGATTTTCAGTAAATACAACGAATGAAGTTTTAATAATCCTCAAACTACTTTTTTCTCAAGTACAGATTACAGTTTACTTTCGACTGAAGTCCAGTTTTGGTTTTGTCTCTTTTCATTCCAAATGTGTCCTGTTTATAGTGTAAATTTATGTTAATTTATTTAAATCGAATTAACTGATAGGTGCATCGCGTCATGTCGTCAGTGTATATTGTTTGTGCCCAGCAAGTACTTTGTAAGAAAATTGTATTGTTTTACCTTCACGACTTGATTCAACTGCAACTTATGGAATGAATTGATGGGAAACAATTAATTTTAGTGTCGTTTGTACTTAAATTTTAATAGATATTTATGTATGTATAGTAATCAATCATAAAATAAATTGACATTATAGTGATGTTGAATGTAAAAAAAGAAATAAACTGAATATGTACCATCATTGTTATATATTTTTTTAAATTATTAAAAAAGGAAAAGAAATGCTTTTGCTGCAAAGTTTTACTTTTCAAAAATCTCGTCCGGAGAATAAAATAATGCCAAAGTATTTAAGTAATTTATTATCAATGAACTGTGTGGCGACTTCCTTTATGTTTATACTCCAGCTTAATTTTTTTTTTTATATTAAAAAACTATCACCTAAATATATGTAAATTTATATTTATTAATTAACAAATGAAGTAAATTAATCAAATACAAAATTGTTATGAAATAAATAAAGAAAAACAAAACATTTTTGACAAACTCTCCCCTTGTACCTACAAAGAAACAAACATAAATCAGAATCATCGTAAATTGGATCAAACTTTTTTAATAAAACAAAAAATATATCATAGATTGATGTTGTAAAAAGTAAACTATATATGTAAATTGTTTATAAATACTTGAAACAAAAAAAAAAAAAAAAACAAAATAAGTTAAAGCTGTTATAGACAAAAAAAAAAATTGAAAAGTTCTTTAAACTTATGAGAAACAGTTTTGTAAAGCAGTTTTAGTTCAATTTCATGTACATTTCATCAGATTTAAAAAAAATTAAAAAAGAAGTTGGTAAAAATGTAGTAAAATTTTATATTTCTTAGAAATGTTACCAAATATTACCACTTAAAATCAAACTTATTATAAAAGCGAATTGTGTCCATAAATTGGACTGTAATTAAAAATGAAAACGAAAAAGAAAATGTAATAATTTTGGAAGGAAAGACCTGAAATGGATTTTAAGAAGTAAAAATAAAGAGCTAAATAGCAATGTATACAGAAAGAGTTTTTGTTGTTTATTTCTTCGTAATATACCAGCTACAGAGAAAGGGGAAGGCAAAAATGAATTGCTTTACGTTTGTTCGTTACTAAGAAAAAGGTAGTATACTGCATATTAAATGATAAAATATGTTCGCAGTATTTCAAATTAAATGAAGAACATTGTTTCATGTTAATTTAAAGAAACACATGTTTTAACAATGTTTTTACACTGTACAATCAGTGGGACAAACTTTTGTCTGAACAACCAATGTTGGTTAATGTCAACATTCAAAGTTCAAACTACCGCTTGTTCGATTTTTGATAGTTTTGATTTAGAATGAGATACAGCTAAGCAGAACTCGTCTCTCTCTCTCTCTGTTGATTGGGATTCTCACGGCCACAACTCGTTGGGTACCCACATGATGAGAATGGACATTAGCACATCCGACTTATGTAGAGGATGCCAAGATGAAGAGGCAGAGGAAGCATCATTCCACTTCCTCTGTGAGTGTCTTAGCTTTGCCCACACTCGGAGAAAACCTTGGAGAATACTTCTTCGACGAACTGGGCGACATCTCTAATCTCCCATTGAGCAACGTCCTGAAATTTACTCAGGGCTCCAAATGGTTCGGTGGAAATTCCCTACCCCAATAAACCAATTACCAACCCAACCCTTTACCTCTCCAATCCTCCCATCTCCTCATCCTCTGATTTTCCTGGGGAGCACAATGGATCCTTGAGTTCAAGTGGCAGCACCCCCATGCAACCTAACCTAACCTATGAGATCTGACAACAGGTCTGAGTCTGATAATTCTTGAACGCAGTACCGAATATCCAACATCCATCAAACCAGTCTGTCCAACGATTTGTACAGTATGAACTGCCTGTATCAATTTATTGTTATGACAGATTTTTAAGGGTTGTTCGATTCTATTTTCGAGGTTGGTATATAAAATAATATAAAAATTTTATTGTATTTCACATTTGAACGCAATTCACACACGGCCTTAAAGTGGCTTTTTAGTGGTGAAAATTTGATTAGCTTCAAATTTTGGGTGTGAGAGAGCACAAAGAGATCGATATTTTCGCATAGGCCTTTGAATTTTAAGACTTAAGTGTGCGATGTCGTCTTGTCTTGTAGATTATCGTTGGGGATTTTGGTCGTTTAGCCGCAATAATTATGCAGTTGTTGGATTAATTGTGATATTCGGGAGTCATTATTAAAATACCTTCTGCTCTTTGAACCCAAAATTTGCCGTGTGGTTTCTATTTTGATTTTTCTTTTTAACATGCTTGAACAAGCAAGTGGTAGCCGTTGCGTGAGGGCTTACATGTCTGCCTGTTTCGTGACAGGTACGAGTTTCGCATCTCAACAGAAAACAAATGTTTTTCCACCATGTTACATTTCACGAGGAAACGGCCATTCCTTCGTTGACTTTCTGATGGCTTTCCATGCTTTTTTTTTGTTTGACATGGATTTTTTTGGATTACTGTATCTCGTTTTCCTGGACTGCTGAACTCCCCCAGCAAAAAAGCTATGGCTACTTCAGGGCGAGTTGCGGGCAAGCCCAGGGCTCAGAAAACACTCAGTTTGACATTCAGAGTAAGTTGATGGATGCTTTTCAAAAAACGCTTTGTGGCTACCACAGGGCAAATCCAGGACCTTCTCTTCTATAAGTTGTTTCACTTAAATGCAAATTTTCACACCAAGAACTTATCATTAAGTGTGTTTAATGACCTGCTCTAGATCGATCTAGAGCAGAAAAAAGCAGCTTTTTGGTGTTTAATGACAATTTTTCTACTCCGAGCAAGAACTTTTTGTGTTTAATGACCTGCTCTAGATCACTTTAGAGCAGCATTTTCTGCACTTGCTTTTGAGTAAGAGCAGATAGGAGCAAAGTGTCAAAATCAGCTGTTGACATTTGATTCAAATATTTTTGTTTTTATTTTGCGTTTTGCAATCTATTTGAAATCGAATTTAACTTAAAATCGATTGAATTAACATCGCATGTTGGTTTAGTTTTGATTCCAATGTTTCCGAATATAGATTTTTATTATAATAGGTTACCAAACATAATTTTGCAAACTAGCTAAGGTCACTAAAATGTTTGTTGCTTTCTTATCAGCTGATTTTTGGCACCAGCTGACTCTGCTCTAAGTTGCCTGACATTTTTCATGTTTCTTGCTCTGCTCTTATATGCGCTGCTCTGCTCTTTTTTCATTAAACACACTTATTTTATTTATTTACTGAAATATTCTTTTTTCAAGGACTAAACCATTTGTTTTTTTCTTCCACGGCTTATAATTTCTGAAATCTGATGTGATAGGGAAACTGAATTATGTTTCAGCAAAACAAAAGTCAAGTAATGTACTATCTGATTTAAAAGTGTGTTTTTTAAACACACTTAAAAGCAAGTGCGGAAAATGCTGCTCTAATTGAAATTGAATCCGTACGGATTTGAAAAATGTGTTCTTACTTCCAAACGAATTTACTACTGATTTTATGTCACAAAATCGTTTTGAAAATTAAATTTTGCTGTTCATTGGTACTGTTTACCAATTCAGTACTAGTGCAGTCAATGAAGCATTTTAGGTCCGAATTTTTTTACTGTGAACCGATTTCCATGAAATTTTGGAATTAGGCTCATCTTACCCTTAACTTCAAAAGTGAAAATGATTTGAACACCGCCACCACCCTGGGGGTGGTTGCCACCCCTTTTCGGGGGTGAATTTTTTTCAAAAAAACAATGAACAATTTGGTTTTTTATAAAGTATTCTAAGAACAATATTAAGCTAGATATAAAACATCAAAGCCATTTTTTATTTTGTCTGAAATTTTATCGTTGTGGTCAATGCCATTTAGCGGCGAGCAGATGCATTTTAAGCATTCTAATACTAAGGATGTTTTGTAGTGCTTAAAATAAGCTTTAAAATGAGCACTATTAAAAGTCTTGTGCACGTAAAATAAGTGAGCTGTGGTGCAAATAAGGAGAGCATCTAATGTTTTTTTCTTTTAAATTAATGAGTTAAATAAATGGTCCAAAACCATAACTCCTTCAATTTTCATGCTATCACGACTTATAAAAAACCATTGCAAAGGTAATTAAGAGAGCTACAACATCCTTTATTGTAATATATAGTAAACAACCTTTTGCTAAGACGGTGAAGGCTTAAAGGACTTAAGAGAGGCTGCGATTGCGCTGCCACGCGCTCTTTAAACAATCATATCTCCGTCAATTTTTGTCTGACAGAAAAAACTGAAAAACCAAATTGTTTGTCAGAAAAATACCTAAATTTTTTATTCTCACACTTTTATACGTTTCTGTCGTCATTTTTGAGATTTTATGAAAAAAAGTGGGTTTTTTAAAAATTTGAAAATTTGTTTTTTTTTTAATTGTGACTTTCTTGAAAAATATGTGTCCTGTAGCATCCAAACTGATACTATCTATCAAACTCTTCATAACAAACTTAATTTTAGGCGGAATACGATTAAATTTGATTTTGGTGGAAATGACACTTATGAAACCCATTGATTTAAAAGAAAAAAACATTAGATGCTCTCCTTATTTGCACCACAGCTCACTTATTTTACGTGCAAAAGACTTTTAATAGTGCTCATTTTAAAGCTTATTTTAAGCACTACAAAACATCTTGTAGTATTAGAAATTAGAATGCTTAAAATGCATCTGCTCGCCGCTAAATGGCATTGACCACAACGATTAAATTTCCGACAAAATAAAAAATGGCTTTGATGTTTTATATCTAGCTTAATATTGTTCTTAGAATACTTTATAAAAAACCAAATTGTTCATTGTTTTACCTGCTACAATTTTGTTCATTATAAAATTTTCGATAAAACGTATAGTTTTGGAGATATTTGCAATAAATAGATGAAAAACATGAAAAAATTGCGAATTTTCAATTGCCAATAACTCGAAAAGTATTGGACTTAATGAAAAACTTTATATTTGATTTTTTGCTTAAAATTAGGCCTTTTATCGATATCCGAGGTGATTTTGAGAAAAAAAAATTCACCCCGAAAAGGGGTGGCAACCACCCCCAGGGTGGTGGCGGTGTTCAAATCATTTTCACTTTTGAAGTTAATGGTAAGATGAGCCTAATTCCAAAATTTCATGCAAATCGGTTCACAGTAAAAAAATTCGGAGGTAAGGCCCTATTTTTCGCTTCATTGACTGCACTATACATATATTTGCAATATATAGTAGGTATATGTATTATAGTTTATTATTTTTCATTTTATCAATAAATAATGTTCTACAGAATTCATCAACCGCAAAAATAATTCGAACGGAAATCAGAACAGGGGTCATAGCTTTGTTTCTTATGACCTCAAATACAATACCTCAGAATCACCACAAACAATCCTTCAGATGTATGTCACCTGATTCAAATCCATTTTCAAGACCTCGCATTGTCTTGCAAATAGTCAAAATCTTATTTAACAACTTTAAGAGCTTAATATCTTAGTAATTAAGTGCAATAGAACCATTCTTAGTTCGGATTTGTATTACACATGAAAGAAACTTTGGAAAAATTTGTTTGCTTTCGGTATCAGAATCACAGCGTACGCGTACGTCTTGAATACTGCAAATGTAATCTAGATGGGTTAATGGGTTTTCTTTTGTTCTTTGGTTATATTTGAAACAACTCAACCTATCAACATCAAACACCCTTTCCAATGCGGAGTAATTTGAACCCAACCGGATTAACCGTTGTTAAAATATCGCACAGTAAAAATTCATTGCTGCAATAAAAAGAGCTTAATCGAAACCTTGAGCAATTTTTGACACCATTAAGAACACATCTTTTACACACACAGGCGAATTTCTTACTATTACTTTATCTTATGCTCAAAAACAAAACATTTGAATACATCACATCAGACCTTCACAGTTCACACTATGAATTATAAGCGTGGGAGTTTCTTAGATGTCATTAAGCCAATAATCCCTTTAGTCATGCCGCAAAGGACTGTAAACACAGATGACAAAGATGATGAAAATTTCTACATTTGGCCCAATGTCACTAGCTAATTTGGCCCTATGGCACTTCTATAAAGCGTCATTATACCAAACCCTAATGTTTGGCCCAATGTCACTTTGCAAAAACGTCATTGTGCCAAATTTTTACATTTGGAATAATGTCGCTTGGCACAATGTCAAGGCACCCTCCCAATAGCACTGTTTTTTTTTTAAACTAACTTTCTCGTATGGGATTAAACGATTTTGACGAAATATCATTTTTTAAAAGTCCTAGGTTGTTGAAAAAAGATTGCATATGAGCATTTAAAAAATTTTAACTTAAATTTTTTTTTAATTTTTGGAATATTTTCAAAAATCTTTAAACTCGCATACCTACTTGGTTTTTGAAAAAGTGGAAAATTGAAAACTGGTTGTTTAAGAATCTGGTTTAACGATTTTGATCCAATTTTCAGTTTTAGAATATTTTGATTTTTTTTAATTACCATAATACGACAATGTTTTTGCCGAAAACCAAACTATGGCCCGTATTATGAGTAGTGAATCGAACATTCGATGTTTAAATGGTAGACACGTGCACCCAAGAGGACCCTAGCGTTCATAGGTTTTTCTTAAAACCCACCTCTGTCTATCAACTCCTACTCTCACCTCCACGTGGTGAACATCGGGTGCCTAGTACCTCAACTGGAGATTGGGTCTCAACCCTAGTGGAAGGTTGTTGGTGGCAGCAAACGAGAGAGGGGGGGAGAGGTGTTCCCACTAAGGCACCTCTTCTTTCATCCAGACGGCAGCGGAGGAATTCCCTAGATGGAATCAACGGTGGCGTCTACAGTTCCAGTCAGGTTGAACTACTTAGTGAACACCTTATAGGGCTACTACAGCATATTTGGAGCCCAGGCCTATAAGGAGCGGTTCATCCGGCTTCCCATCCTTGGAGCTATACAAGGATCTGGTCCTCCAGGTTGGGGGTCGTGCTGTCGGGGTGACTTCCCGGCCACGTAAAGCAATTATTAGTTGCGAAGCACCAACAAGCCTCGGATACGGACGGATTTACTGATGACGAACCTAGCAAACGAAAAACGGACAACGAGCTTCGGATCTGTACGTGGAATGTTAGGTCCCTTAATAGACCACGGCAGCCGAACAATTAGCGGAAGCCCTAAACTGCTACAAAGCAGATATTACCGCTATCCAAGAAATGCGATGGGATGGGCCAGGTAGACGCAGACTAAAAGACTGCGATATCTACTACGGCGATTGCTACCGGGAACAGAAGCAGTGACTGTTTGGATGTGGATTCGTTGTTGGAACTAGACTTAGGCAAAAAGTCTTGAGTTTCAACTATGTGAACGAGCGCATAGCAACAATCCGCATCAAGGCTAAATTCGTCAACATAAGCCTCATTTGCGCACACGCCCCCACAGAGGAAAAGGATGAAGACACCAAAGACGTATTCTACGAGCTCCTGGACAAAACATATGAGCAGTGCCCTGGCTATGACATTAAGATTGTTCTAGGAGATTTTAATGCCAAGCTAGGAAGAGAGGATATCTTTGGTGGAATAATCGGAAGATACAGCCTGCACGACAACACCTCCGATAACGGATTCAGGCTGATCGATTTCGCTGCGGGGCGAGATGTTCTGGTAGCTAGTACGCGGTTCCAGCACCTCAATATCCACAAAGGGACATGGAAATCTCCTGATCAATCAACCGTCAACCAGATTGACCACATTGCGATCGACGCACGGCACTTCTCCAGTATAGAGGATGTCCGAACATTCCGAGGGGCCAAAATTGACTCGGACCACTACCTTGTTGTAGCCAAGGTACGACTGCGGATATCCCGATCCAAGCCAACACAAGGAAATACTGTGAGACAATTCGACGTTGGACGACTACAATCGCAAGAGATCGCCAAGTCTTTTTCCGATCGAGTCTCTTACAACCTCTCAAGGAGTCCTATGCCGCCAGCATCAAGTATAGAGAACCAGTGGCAGCACTGCCAATCAGCCATCAGAGATGCCGCCTCTGAAGTGCTGGGTTTCACACGGCCACCACAACGAAACCCCTGGTTTGACGACGAATGCCGGCAAGCACATGCAGCTAAACAGGAAGCATACAAAGCGGCGCTGCACAAAAAGACTAGAACTGCTTATGAGCTCTACAAGCAGAAGAGGAGAGACGAACACCGGCTTCTCAGACGGAAAAAGAGAGAGCATGAGAAGCGCGCGATCGAGGAGATAGAAGGGCCTCGGGCTACAAGCCCCGAGCCGAAGCCTGCAAAGACGATCAAGGGAACATCGTGGTGGAACCGCAGTCTATGCTGAGGATATGGAAAGACCACTTTTCCAAGCTCTATAACGGCGATGATGGACCCAATTCCGCTGTTAGAGAGATAGAACCATTCGATTTAGGCGACGTAGACCAAGAATTCCGCCAACCCGACCTGAACGAAGTGAAGACAGCAGTGTCCAAGCTAAAGTCCAACAAAGCTGCTGGAGCTGATGGCCTCACTGCCGAATTGTTTAAATCGGCCGGCGATGACCTGGTCAGAAGTATGCACCAGCTCATTTGCAAAATATGGTCGGAAGAAAGCATGCCCGATGAATGGAACCTCAGCATCGTTTCCCCGGTCCTCAAGAAAGGAGACCCTCTGAACTGCGCCAACTACAGAGGTATCAGTCTTCTTAACATCGCGTACAAGATCCTCTCTGCCGTATTGTGTGAGCGTCTGAAGCCATTCGTCAACAACCTGATAGGTCCTTATCAGTGCGGCTTTAGACCAGGAAAGTCCACCATAGACCAAATCTTCACACTACGGCAGATCTTGGAAAAAACCTAGGAGCTTCAAATCGATACCCACCACCTTTTTATCGATTTTAAGGCCGCATATGACAGCATCTATAGAGAGGAGTTATATAGAGCCATGTCTAGTTTTGGCATCCCTACCAAACTTGTCCGATTGTGTAGGATGACGATGGAGAACGCACGCTGCTCCATCAGGGTCGGAAAAGATCTCACCGATACATTCGATGTCAAAAATGGTTTTAGGCAAGGCGATGCACTGTCATGCGACTTCTTTAACATCGTTCTTGAAAGAATAGTGCAAAACTCCTACGTCAACACAAGAGGCACAATCTTTCAAAGGTCCGTTCAATTGCTCGGATATGCCGACGATATTGACATAATTGGAAGAACGCAGCGTGATGTCAATGGCGCGTTTATGAGCATTGAGACGGAAGCGAAGAAGATGGGTTTAGTGGTAAATGAGGGCAAGACCAAGTATATGCTGTCATCAAGAAAGGACACCCAACACCGACGTCTTGGACAGAACGTCACGATTGACAGCTATAACTTTGAGGTAGTTAAGGACTTTGTCTACCTAGGCGCCGCTATTAATTCAGACAACGACACCAGCGCTGAAATCAAACGAAAAATAACTCTTGCCAATCGCTGTTTCTTCGGACTAAGAAGGCAATTGAGTAGTAAAGTCCTCTCTCGAGCAACTAAAGTGTCCCTGTATAAGACACTTATCATCCCGGTTCTTATATATGGCGCAGAGGCATGGACCTTGTCAAAGGCAGACGAGAACGCTTTAGGATGCTTCGAGAGAAAAATTCTTCGGGTGATATTTGGTCCCGTCTGCATAGATGGAGAATGGAGAAGAAGATTCAACGACGAATTGTACGGGCTGTACAGCGACACTGACCTTGTCAAACGAGTCAAGGTCCAGCGGCTTAGATGGCTGGGTCATGTAGAGCGAATGGACACCAACGCTCCGGCCCGGAAAGTCTTCGAATCCAATCCCGAGGGACGGCGCAGTAGAGGAAGACCGCGACTCAGGTGGCGCACGCAAGTAGGAGAGGACCTCAACCAACTTGGCGTGCAAAACTGGAGGCAGCTAGCTAGGGACCGAGTTGGCTGGAGAAGCATGTTGGTTGAGGCCCTAGTCCGACCCGGACTGTAGCGCCACCTTAAGTAAGTAAGTAAGAATCGAACATTCGCTTCTAGTCGAACTGTTCAGCGAACTACAAGCTTCGTTGTATGTATTATGAGTAGCGAACTACAACATTCCAGAAACAGGAACGAGAACGGAATCTTTTAAGTAACTTGACCGATTTCAAAAATTGTTTCAACTCTAAGATGTTACATTCCTAAGTGACATAGACTTATATTGCATTCACATATTTCCACTTGAACGGAAGATTGCGACAAGAACGGGGTTGGAAACGGAAACTTAGAAACGACTGGACTACATATTTCAAAAATTCTTTCGTCATTGGAATGCAATATAATCCCTTTCAGCATTAGGATGACATTATGTATAATCTCAAAGTAAAAACGATTATTTTTCATCCCCAAATTCCCACGGAAGCGGAAAAACGAGAACGGGAACCGCAACGCCGGGCGGCTCAGCTAGTTCATTAGAAGTATGATTAGTTGTGTTGATTTGTTTTTTGAAGATGTGGAAGAAAATGAGAGTGCACGGAACAAATTAGTGTGTCAGTTTAGTCTTTTAAAAATTATATAAGTGCATTTTCTCTTTCATACATTTTCTCTTTCATTTAAAGTGTTCCCCCCTCTTTTTTAAGCTGGCAGGAATCACTGCTGGCCAGATGATGAACATGCTGGGTATCTTCATCTTGCAGAACTTGGGCATCTTCATTATTACTGCATAATTTTTCCTGCAGAGTTGCTTCTTCCATTCTTTATGTTGCATTTATATTTGAAGACACAAATGAAGGGGGTCCTTGTGGATTCATTCTTCATTAGAATATACAGTCAGATGGATTTACTGCTTAAGGCTGAATAAGTAGTCAACTGCTTGTCTAAAGGAAACAAAGACTGTGGCGTATATTGTCCCTTTCCAGTAGCTACAATCACTTTTTTAAAGTTTCATTTCGAAATCCAACCCGAACTAGAAACCTATAAGCAAACCTTATGCCCTCTGTCACGAGAAGGAGGACCAAGTAAGTTGAGGTCAATTGGAAAACAATTGCTCAATTGCTTCGCGAACTGACTGCTGTTTGTCCTTAATGAAACTAGCATTTTGTTTTTAATAGTAAATCCTAACTAATATTATAAATGTGAAAGTCCCTCTGTCTGTCCGGCTTTCTATGTTACCATCTCCCGCCCAAACTACCAAACTGATTGATATGAAATTTTGTACAGAGATAGTCTAGAACCAGAGGAAGGACATAGGCTATATATTTTATCCCTAAATTCCCACGGGAACGGGAACGTATACGGGAATTTAGAAACTACAACACCGATTTCAAAAATTTTTCCACCGATAGAATGCTTTACTATCCCAAAGTAACATAAGCTTTAATTCATCCTTATATTCCTGCGGGAACGGGAGTCCTTACTAATATAATAAGTGCGAATGAAGCTCTGTCTGTCCGTCGTTCTATGTTACCATCTCCCGCCCAAACTAATAAACCGATTTAAATGAAATTTTGTGCAAAGATTGGACTGAACTTAAGGACGGACATAGGCTTTATTTCATTAGAATATTCCCTCGGGAACCGGTCCTCACTATTATTATAAATGCAAAAGTAGCTCTGTCTGATCACCTTTCTATGTTACCATCTCCCGCCCAAACTAATAAACCGATTTAAATGAAATTTTGTACAAAGATTGCTCAGAACCTTAGGAAGGACATAGGCTATATATTTTATCCCTATATTCCCACGGGAACGAAAACGTATACGGGAACCTAGAAACTACAACACCGATTTCAAAAATTTTTCCACCGTTAGAATGCTACACTATTCCTGAGTAACATACACTTTAATTCATCCACATATTCCTACGGGAACGGGAGTCCTTACTAATATAATAAGTGTGAAAGAAGCTCAAGGAAGGACAGACGTCCGTCGTTCTATGTTACCATCTCCCGCCCAAACTAATAAACCGATTTTAATGAAATTTTGTAAAAAGATTGGACTGAACTTAAGGACGGACATAGGCTTTATTTCATTCGAATATTCCCTCGGGAACCGGCCCTCACTATTATTATAAATGCAAAAGTAGCTCTGTCCGATCACCTTTCTATGTTACCATCTCCCGCTCAAACTAATGAACAGATTAAATTTAATTTTTGTACAAAGATTGTTCAGAATCTGAGGAAGAACATAGGCTTTATATTTTATCCCTATATTCCCACGGGAACGGGAACGTATACGGGAACTTAGAAACTACAACACCGATTTCAAAAATTTTTCCACCGTTAAAATGCTACACTATTCCTGAGTAACATAAACTTTAATTCATCCACATATTCCTACGGGAACGGGAGTCCTTATTAATATAATAAGTGTGAAAGTAGCTCTGTCTGTCCGTCGTTCTCAAACTAATAAACTGATTTAAATAAAATTTTTTACAAAGATTATTCAGAACCTGAGGAAGGACATACGCCATATATTTATTCCCAATATTAACAGGGGAGCAGGAACGTTTACGGGAACTTTGACACTATGGCACCGATTTCAAAAACTCTTCCATCGTTGGAATGCTCCATAGTCCCTGAGCAACATAAACTGTTATTCATCCCCATATCCCTCACGGGAACGGTCACCATGTTTCCACGGGAACGGGAGTCTTTACTAATATTATAAGTCCGAAGTTAAATCTGTCTGTCTATTTCTCTTTGTTACCATTAACTGCCCAAACTATTGAACCTATTTATATGAATTTTGGTACAGAGACAGTCTAGAACCTGAGAATGGACATATATTATGTTATGCAACATGTTTTATCCCTGTATTCCCATGGGAACGGGAACTTGGAAAATACAGCACCCATTTCAAAAAATGTCCACCGTTAGAATACTGCACTATTCCCGAGTAATGTAAACTTCAAGTCATAATTCGGAAACGCCCTCATGTTCTCACGGGAATGGAAGACTTTATTAACATTATAAATCCGAATTTAACGCTGTCTGTCTGTTTTTCTTTGTTTATATTTACCACCCAAACTATTGAACCGATTAATATGAATTTTGGTACAGAGATAGTCTAGAACCCGAAGATGGACATCCTTACTAATATTACAAATCCAAAATTAACTCTGTCTGTTCGTGTTTCTTTGTTACCATCTCCCGCCCAGAAAACTGATCCGATTTAAATGGAAATTAATTAAGAGATAGCCTAGAGCCTGAGGAAACACATAGGCTTAATAAGTAGTCCCTATATTTCTACGGGATCGACACCGTAAACGGGAACCTTGAGACTGCTGGGTCGATAAAAGTTCTTTTACTGCGGGGTGATTTCTGTCAAACTGTCGAAAATACATTAGACCTGAGAGGAAATGTCTATCTTGATCTTCAAATAATAATTGGCAATCGGGAATGGCTGTTTGAAAGGCGATTTCGGCGCCGACTAATGAGATAGTTAACCATATAAACTAATAAAATATGTTTGACGTATTGGGGGACGTTGGCGAATGTCTATCAATAGACAATATTATGGACACTGAGCAAGTCACATCATACCCTATAGAGTTTCTCAATTTCTTAAGATTATAAGGAGTGGCAGCAAGTTGGTGTTCCAGTGCCAAAAATGAGTAATCCAGAATTGTACACAGCTACAAATTACACATCTGAGATGCGGCATTAATAATGACTGGAACGAAAAAAGGAGAAAACGTTTCGATTCCCCGTTTTCCTTTAATTCCCACTGATTGGACATTATAAATAAGGCTCAGACGCTTTAAGTTGCAGGTGTTCGTTTAGAAAAAAATCCCATGGCAATTTTATGTGGCAGAATCACGTATATCAATCCCACAAAACCTTTTTATTTCGCAAAAGATGGAAAAAATAAGAACGTCGTGTGCAAACATATACTAAAATAAAATAATATAACAATGGTTTACTAAAACGCATGAATATGTCTTATTTGCAAAATAAGTAGCCTAAAAAATTAAGAATGCTGCCGAAAGTCACTATTCCACGCGGACGAAGTCGCGGGCACAGCTAGTAAAAATATAAGAACTTTTTTCTTTTAATTCACTCTTTTTTGCCAATGTATCCAAACAGAAACAGTAAACAAACACAAAAAATAACTAAACCCTTCGTTCACTTGCTTTATTACCAATAACTTTCGTTCGACCAATTTTGACGCACTGGGCGAATACAATATCGAACGTTCGCTACTCATAATTGGTCGATAATTCTAGTCGATAACTTTTTGACATTTGAATCGAACTTCATTTAAGCGAGTCGCTACTCATGAAACTTGATACGAAACTATCGAATTCGCTTGGATTTTAGATCGATTCGCTACTCATAATACGGGCCTATATTATTTTCAAAGAGTTTTGCTTAGCTGAATCTACAATGGCTCGCGTTTCTGAGATATTAAGCTTTCAAGATCTAAAAAATCAAGTTTTTGTTATCTTTCAGCCTCTTGTTTCTTTGCTCTTCTGATGATTTGCTATCCGCTGAATACAAATGGCTCTATTGCATCAAATTTTTGAGATATTTGGCTTCAAAATTTGCAATACACGGTCATGCATTAAATGTGATAGAGCGATTCTGTGACTGAATTTGAATTCAGCACATCCAAAACCTTCAAAAATATGTTTTCTGACTCTGATTTTCTTTCGAGACTGCACCTAGGCCTAAAAATAGAGCGTGACCCTGTATTGCAAATTTGATGTAATAGAGCCATTTTGATACCAGATATGGATTCAGCGGATAGCAAATCATCGGAAAAGCAATGATTTGTTTTTGGGTTAACATTTTTTTCATGCTAAAATACAGACTGAAAGATAACAAAAACTTGATTTTTTCGATTTTGAATGCTTAATACATATTTCAATTAATGTGTAGTTGGGAACACTGTAACATTATTTCAAAGAAAAACAAAAACCATTTATTATGACTTGCCCATCTTATTCTTTAGCAAACAGATCAGTTTTTGAAACATACTTGCAGGCAGAATTGCTACTATTTAATATATTTGAAAAATTAACATTAACTTGTTGGTCATAGCAATTACTTTAAATTTACCTACATTCGTTGTGCGAAATACTACCCCAAACTTTAGACGTTACTAAATTCCTCAAATGCATTACCAAACAAAAAGCTAAAATAAAAAATAATTATTTCGTGACCTGCCCTAACTCAGAAAAATACAACTTTTGGACGCTCAAAGTATTCAGTTGTAGGTATTACGTACTAGTTTTGTCACGAGTATTGTGTCCTAGCTCCCTTTTCAAATAATTATTATGAAATGATATGTTGTCATAGTCTACTATGAATAAATAAGCAAACAAATACAAATATATTGCATTCCATAGCAAACATGGTTTTAGAATTTGCATTTCGTTATCCTGAAAAACCCCTTCCAACTTTCCTAACCTACTCACTTTTCTCCTTTGCGCAGAATCGTCCAGTTGTCAAAATGTGTATATGTAGGTATGTATCCTTCTTATCCGAAAATTATTTTAGTAAACAAAACAAAAAAGTTCACCAAATATAAAATATAGTGGAAATTGCACTTAAAACTAAATGGAACTTTTATTCGGTTGTTTTTCAAAATGTTATCTGCTTTGAATGCAGTGCGACGTAAACTTAGGTTCTTTTATAAAAAATTGATTTTTGTAGCGTTTGTCCTTGCAACAATTCTCATTTTTGCTTCTTACATCGATTTGGAGCTTTGCTATAGACTTTTGTGGAATGGAGGGCTCAATAAACTGGTATGTATTTGATTTTAGTAGAGTAACAATATTCATAGCTACAAAAAAAAAAAAAAACATATTTAGTGCACTAAATTCAAAAACAAAGACTACAGTGGAAGCCTATGCGACGAGCTGTGTGCAGTGGGTAATTTCAACAACTTCCGATGTCCTCCAAATGACTTGAAAACGAAGGTGTTTATAGCTGTTAAAAATGCGGATGTGTATGCTATCAAGGTGATTGCGATGATTACATGGTAGTGCGCGCTTTAAATTTATAATTCCTTTTTTTCATAGCTGGCGAAGCACATGCAAAACGACTTGAGTTGGAAGGACTCAAAGGGCGATCGACAATACCCTCGTATCGATGTTTTTCAAAGAATGGTTAAAATGCATATCACATTATCGTACAACGTCTCACTAGATGAAAGTATGGTATGTACAAAGGGAGTGAGAAAATCAATTACGAAATACTACCTAGGACTTGAACAAAGTACAATTCCTTGAATATTATTCAGTGTAACATTATACCAAGCCAAGCTCATGCGATAATTTCCATGCTCCTTTCGACATTTTGTGCGCGCCCTACTCTTTTTTCGCTTCGTAATAAAAATGTCCGTAAAATTAAAATTTTTAAATACCCCAAGTTCATTCAATGAAACCATAAGGGCATAATCTTTTTCTTTAGAACCTTGTTCAGACTCTGAACAAGAAGTTCACTTGCTTGAGGTCTATTTTTATATTTTTGAAATTGAACATCTTAAAGAATTTTCTTTTAATGAAGTTCACAACAGTTTTTAACCTTTCACCTATCTAACATTCCTTCCAATGATTCTAGCTGCGGTAATTTCATTTTTTTTTTTTCAATGTTGAAATGTGTTCAAAAAATTTTTTAGGATCCGTTGAATTTGAAATGTATGCGTTGAGAAGTCTCCAAACGGATGAAAGTTACGATCGGAAGATAAATTGTATTCATGGTAACCGAATCGGAGAAGAAAAATTAACGTCCAACAACGCACTCATTTGCACCTGGTTTTTCATTTTCTTTTCTTTTGTAATATACGAAATATGGAAATACGTTCCAACTGTATTTTAAAAATGCTGGCCTTTAATATTTCTGATATCCTAGCTCATTTGTTCATCTTTATAGTATCTCTTAAAATGTACTGTTAAGGTTCCAGCTTCCAGTTTATAAAAAGGGTTGTAAATAATTATCGCCCAATCTTTCTATTATTGTGGATATCGAAATTTTTTTAAAAAGCAGCTTAAAATAGAACGCTGCGCTACTTAAACAGAAGTTTTTTCTTCAGTTCATCACAGTTCGGTTTTTGCTGCTTTATTTTCAATTGGTTCGAGGCTTATCTCAAGGAAAGAATTGAAAAAGTCAAAGTTGAAGCCAAAATGAGCGAAATCAGAGGTTCGAACACCGGTGCTCCCCAAGGATCAGAATTAGGACCCATTCTATTCCTAACAAACAGGGTGTTTTTGCTTAAGATGCGACAAAAGCGCAGTACCAATAGGTTAACATTTGTTAGAATTTGACTTAAAATTCTAAAAGAAACTATTTAAAATCAGCTAACCCTAGCTTTTACTACTACATACTATAGTGTTTTTGAAAACTTATAAAGAAAATCCATTTTTGTTAAGAAAATAAAGTACACAGCCCTATTATCGTAACAGATCGGAACGAAATTCATTCCGATTTGTACGAAATGTAAGATATTTGTATTATGGTAACGTTTCCGATTGCTTAAACGGACATATTTCCGAAAAGAACGAAACAATGCGATGAAAATGTCAAACTCACCGCAACGCGTCTAGAATTCATGCTATGCATGGCGATTAAATGTGAAAATTGTGGAAACGCATTCGGAATTCATGCGATGCATGCCGATTTATTGGTTTTCTGTTCTATCCGATGTCTCCGACAGCAAAGTAGTGGCGGAAGGGTTGTTTTATGTCACCTACATGCGTCAGTGTTTCCTTTACGAAATGGATACCGTAAACAAAATAAATGTTACGATCGGAACTTCTCTACCATCGTATGTTTCTCCGATCTGTTACGATGATAGGGCTGACAATTTCTCAAAAGCTAAGATTTTCTTGTTCGGTTTTTTTTTTTGTTTGACTCGAAACTAAAGAGATCTTGGCAGCTTTTGTTTCTTAATAATATTTACTAAATCAACTTGAAAAAAAAGTTAATTATAGGAAAAAGCATTGGCTTTCAAAAACACTATAGCATGTGGGAGTAAATGAATTAGTTGGTTTTAAATATTTTCGATCAAATTTTGTGTAAGTTCTTTGCCTAAAAGAAGAAGAATTTTGTCTTTTCTCCATTAAGACTACCTGTCTTGGGCCGCATCTTAGGCAAAACACCCTGTATGTGTAAAGGCATTTATCTAAATTTAAATAAACAAAGCAATGTTTCATCAGATGATAAAAATATTTAAAAAAAGAAATCGTTTTTCATGATATTGTGTAATTACTCCCACAGAACTTGCAAATTCCTCGAGAACCGCGATACCCGTTTCTGATGTTTCTGGGATTCGACCCTGCCACGTTAGGGGCATGTCAACCATGATCACTGATGATCATTTAGACAGAAATATGTAGTTAAAATTCCAACCGCTTTACATGTCAGCCATCGTAGTCACGCTATGCGGACTCTTCTAGCTCATACAGCTCTTTGTTGTATCTTCTTCTCAACACATTGTCTTCGCGTACGAGACCAAAGATCAGTCGGAGTATTTTTCTTGCGAGATGACCAAGGGTTTTCTCATCCGCTTCCCATAAGGTCCATGCCTCCGCGCCGTAAAGCAGGACTGGGATGATTCAGGTCTTACCAAGGGTTACCTTGGTTTTTCTAGAGAGGATTTTGTTTCTCCATCGCCTTTTTAACCCGGAGAAACAACGGTTGGCAATAGTTATTCTCCGTTTGATCTCTTCGTTGTTGTTGTTTTCCGTGGCATATAGCGGATTCTAGGTAGACAAAGACGTTTTGTCCTTGCTCGCACACTTTTAAAAAACTTTATTGGTTGAACTACATACCTACAATTTCCTAATTTCGAAGTTGCCATTAAAGAGAAAAATTCAAAAGGTTAAAGCAACGAAGCGGAAATGACTTTCGAATAAAAGATTCTTTAGAAACAAGATATGTACATAGGGTTTGAGACTAAGGGAGTAACCTGAAACTTGCGTTATTTTACTGTTTTCAAAGAATTTGATCTTTAGATAGATGCAGCCTATAGTTTTCAGAATGTGGCGGAGGGCCAACAGTGCACAAATTTATACGATCTCTTAAAATAATGTGGCATTAAAGATTTTTTTAACATTTTTTTAATTACTTTTTTTAAGATTTCAGCACTCTTGAGCCAAGAAATAGACGCACAAAATCAGGAACAGATGGAAAGTTTTTGGCGGCTTTTCAAAGACAATAACTACATGATAGGAAAACTTTACGAAGAGGATTCGGTATTTCCCACTGTACTGGGCTCATGTGGACCATATTATGCAACTGAGAACTTGGATTCAATTCAACCAGAACAAAGTCTCAAATATTATGTGTAAGACGTTATTTATGTATAGCTTTATCAGCACTTATTAAAAGAGAGTTCTTCTGTTTTATTATCCAGGACCACAGACTGGGCTGGACGACTGAAGTTTGCTATGCAAATAATGGATTTTTTGTATCGCTTGGAATCGGTAAAACCGGAACCCTTGCGGATATGTAAAATAGAACCCAAATTTTTCGGAATTACGGCAGACAAGAGGTTTAATTTTTAAAAACTTATCAACGTTATGATTTAATTTGAAAATTGCAATCTTTTAGAATAAAGTACCAAACGGCCCAATTTGTTTATTCAGAAACACAAATTGACAAATTACTGTCTGGTGGATTACAATGTCAATCTGATGATGATTGCAATCTCGAAGATTGTCTTGGCAAATGTGATATGGACTTAAAACTCTGCAATGGCATTCAACAGAATAATAACTTACAAATTGTGTGTTCCAAGGTTAGAATAGACATTTTGGTATATTTGTAGGTACATGTGATTTTGATTTTCTTTGATTACAATTTTAGATCTTTAAGGGGAGTCGATTTTTCCCTGGAATATTTTCAACGTCTCGGGCACCCTCAACACTTAAATCACTCGTAAATCTATGCTCAAATCCGAGTTTGAACTCAAATAACCACTGGCCACACAGGCTTTTGGCCCCAACCCATGATATCAGTATTCGTGTTTACAATGAAATAAGAAAAATATACACTGAGATAACCTTTGCTCATTAGATATATAGGAACCAACAAGCTTAGTGCAAAATTAAGCAATATCTATAAAATTAAAATGATTGTGATTTTTTTTTTCCTTTTTAACAAATTAACAAAGAAGTATTAGACATATCTTTAACTAGACTTTCGGATCCAACTGAGGTTCACATTTGTTTTTTGAAATAAAAGAAAATACATAGAAGTATACCTACATGACATAAGGTTTTTAAATTGGGAAGAAATGTTTTTGGCACCTAAATAATGTAAATTAAGCAATACTAACATTAATTCAACCTAAGGTTTGTTCGTTAAAGCCCTAGGGTTACCCTGTGGGCTGTGGTACCCACATAGCAATTTTATTTTAAACATCAACTCGCGCTGAAACTGAGTGTTTTTGAGCCCTGGGTTTGCAGTTGACTCGCCCTGAAGTAACACTAGGTTTTTGCTGGGGCGAGTTAAAGTAATGTCAAATGGCATGCATTTTTCTTCAAGCGTTTTTGGAAAACTTAAAACCCATTTTTTTCATAGCTCATAGGGTTGTCAAGGTAACCTGGGTTAAACCTGGGTAAAGTTTAACGAACGAACTTATGATGTTATTAAATAAATAAATAAATAAATAAAAATATATAAAATATGATGTTATTAGTCGGCGTTTAAGTAGCACGACTAAGACTATGGTTATGGGGTAAGAAGAATAAAAGTCGAGAGAACACTGCACTTTCGGAGGATTAGGCAATCTTTAAGGAAATGTGATACTAACGAAAAAGCATTGCGATGTTACTAGTAATTCAACCCAAGGCATTTCACGTGATATTTCAAACGTTAACTATTATACCAACATGCTGATTATTTAATCTTAATAAAAAAAACTATCAGAATGAGAAAGGTTATATCTATCAATCAAACGGAAGTTTAAAACAATCTACGATTCTTATCAGGACCTTTATTTACATTGCTTCTTCCTGTATTTAAAAAAAAATTAAAGTTTCGATTAAAATGATTAACATGGAAGAAGATATCTGTGCCGATGCCGATCGATGTGGGATGGAGAGAAACTCGGAGTGGTTTAAGACTTTAATGTTCGTAAAGCAAGGCTATCTTCTTAACCCTACATGTTCTACTCTGTAATCTAGAGTGGCTCATTAAATAGAAAATATTCTTGTTATGAGCAGAAAGGTAGGTAATTAAATACCAAAAAGTTAACTTTTTTGCTCTAGATCGAATTAGAGGAGGTCAACAAATAGAGCTAATGGAACACCAAGAAAATGAACACATTTTAAAATGGACGTGAGATGTGAGAATATGAATGAATGGTCAGTCTGACGAATGGAGAAGTGGATAAGTGTACCTGAATTGGATATTGTAACGTGAATCCAACATTTGATACCAATTTCCTAATCGCAAACGTTCAACTGAAAACACAAGCGGCAACACTAGTATAAGTGTAGAAATATTCTAGGAGAGAAAATGTTTGACAGCCAAAATAGTGGAGAGTGGAGACAACGTGGAAATTGCTGGAGAGTTCTAGATGAAATGTCATTCGATATAAATAGCCCGCCCGAGGCAACCAGAGGGCAGTTTTGATTATAGAGTGATAAAGTGAAGAGTAAATTGTCTACAAGTGATGGTCCAAAAGTCGAGTTGAGATCGAATAAAGTATAGATACTGAATAAAAGTGGTCGAAATAAATTGAAAAGTGAAGTTTTATTTTTCGAACTAAGCGCACGTTACAATATCTTCAAACCACTCTCAGATCTAGACGGAAGTTATGTCATAAATTGAATTATTGAAATGAAATTCAACGAAATAGACACACATAAATACAATGGGTTGATAGTAAAAAAATTTTGTTTAAGAACATTATTACGTTGATAGTTACATTTGAAAACTTGTATAAAAAACAAACCTTTAATATTGAGCTCTAGGCTCTTAGGCTGAACTGCGGCGGCGTGTGCAGCTGAAAGCAGCAGCACCTTGCTCGGATTACACAGAACTCAATGTTCTCTAAGGAATAGCGGAGTTAATGGAATGCAAAAGAGGATGAATATTTGATGGTGTTTGGATCAATAGGGTTGCACCCACTTTTTCGAAAAGGTATTCTCCCAAGCTTTGGAGGTCAGAGAGGAGGAAGTGGATAAGTTATGACCCTTTCTCTGTGACCTTGTTATAGAATCTCCTGCATAGATCAGTTGTTTCTAAGACATAATTTAATCAGGTGAGTACTGTGTGACCCGTGAGTATGGGTATGCCAACCAATGGAGAGAACAGAAGCCTGATTAGCTGGATATACAAAATTTTATTTTTTCTAGAAATATCTGTTCAAAGATTCCTTGAATCCTACCAAATTGCTAAAGATGACCACCTGCCGCTGGTATTTTTAGAAAGTTTCGATAAATCAGCTTAATCAGATGTCAGAATGAAATTTTTCCTCAAGGAATAGTTTTATATGTATACATACGTGCATATGTACTAATGTACTTACATTACGAGCTCTAAAGTTTTGGACTTCTTATGACCATTGACTCGATGAAATAAGTCATGCTCGAACTGCACCAGACGCCTTGTCTAGATTGACATTGGGAGCGTTGTTTTTGTGTAGAAAATCTCTATAAATTGAGTGGTACTGCAGCTATTGAGATGACTGATCCCAAGTTCAGGCCTGAATAACAAACCAACAAAAAGAGGTAAGATTACCTTAAGTATGTTTAAGTATCTCACTTTCTGACCCAAATTCATGGACTCGCTTTTGAGTTAATATTCAACAAACTTAAATATTTCTTAAAAATACAAAACACAATTAAATTTTTCTCATACTAGATATTTATTTCTTACACAAGATCAATTCTCTTTGGACTTAATTCAATTGCCTCTTCGTCTCCTTTCAGGTTTTGAACTTTAATTTTTTTGATATACTTTCGCAATTTTGATTTTTTAGAAAGTGAGACATTTTTTACATCCTCTATGCCCTCTTCAGTGTCTTCTACATAAGATTGATACGGCCGTTGTTTAATTTTTTTGATAGCGTCTTCGACTTTAAGGCCGCTTATGCCTTGCTCTTCCTGCCATGTTCTATATTTCGAACAAAATTTTGCGTGATCCTTCCTAAATGACTTTGTCTTCGTCGAAACGTGCTAGAATTTTAATTGTTAATACTTGATAGCATTAAATGGGACAAATACTTACTCGCATATCAATCAACTTTGCACATTGTTTGTAAAAATTATCCAGATGCCGAAGAAACACATCGTTTGGTCGAATATTTTCGTCTAAACTAATTTGCAGGATTTCGGTAACGTAGGGAAAATTTTTCTGTGCACAACCTTGTCGTAACATTGCCCCCAATATCTGAGCGTTCATTCTATGAGCAAAAAAAACTTTGATTAAAAGTTATATCAAAAGGATAGCATTGTCCATATATTTGCCTTATATTCTTGCTTTGCATTTCGGCAATTAATTCACGAGCAGACTCCTGTGTTCTGCATCCCAAAGCTAGCACTCCATAAGTAACAATATCCGGGTATAGGCCAGCTGTTTTTATCATTGAGAGAACCTCCTTGGCGCCTTCATAGTCGAATCGCATGCTTCGCTTTTTTATAAGAATGTTAAAAAAATCGATGTCAGCTTTAAGACCAATCTTCCGGACCATCGTGATTAGTTGTTTTTCTGCGGCATTAGTTGGCGGTATAACTTCTAAGAGGCTTGTAAATGTTTCGATTCCAGGTGTTATACCATACTTTTTCATTTCCTGCAAGAAGCCAGAGAAACCTCCAATCAAAAGCAGTCTATCATGAGGAGTTTGGACTTCTTCGATTTTAATAAGACTTCCCAGATGTGGCCGATTCGTCAACAAGTTAGGTGTTTCAAATTCTGGACGGGCCAGCTCCCCGATTTGTTGCTCATAAGTGCTGTTGTTACCAGCAACCTCAATTTTGGAGTTATCTTCAATTTCTATCGGTTGAAAAGGGTTTAAGTGTGGTTTTTTATCTTCAAGATTAGTTTGTAGTTTGTCTGCATAAGCATATTCCAGCGCATTGTCGTCCTTAGATTTAACATCGATTTGAAGCGGATTCATTACTGCTTCAGATTTGATTGCTTTGCTACCATCAAGAATATGCTTAAGAACACCCTCCATAACCTCAACATCACCTATAGAAGTATCTCTCACACATCGCAGCATTAAGTTGAAGGAGTAATAGTCAGGAGATATATGATTTTTATGCATTCTATGCCATGTTAATAGAGCGTGACGAAAGCCGTACCGCTTGTCGGAGGCACATGCTTGAAGCAAAAAGTTAAAGGTGTCAACATTTACTTGTAGCTTTTTATCCAACATTTCATCGGCCAACATGTATGATGTTTTAGTATCTCCACATCGCCCATAAGCTTTTATCATGGCGTTGTAGTTGATTGCATTTGGTTCGTATCCTTTTTCCAACATTATTTCACGCAATCGATTTGCTTTGGTTAATCCATCGCCAATAGATGGTGCATTGGCGCAAGCATTAAACAATGAAGTATAAGTGCCTCCTTTCACCGTCAAATTACGTTGCTTCATTTTATTAAAAAGCTGGAAAGCTTTCTTGGTATACCCAGCCTTAGCACAACCACTTATTAGGAGATTGTATATGTAGCTGTCTGGTTTGGCACGATCTTCCTTAAGCATTTTAACTTCCAACACATCAATTGCTTCTTTGAGACGATTGTTGTTGAGGTGTTCTTTTATCATTTTACCATATTCTTTCATATGAAACTTTCTTATGCGTCTTGTCGGGTTCTGGATGTATTCGTCTTCTTTGATATCGCCTGGATCTGGTGATGTATCATCAATCACAGCATCGCCAAATACGTCCGGATTGGTATTAACAAACTCATGTTTTAGATTTGAAATTCTTGGTGCAGTATCATTTATTTCAGGAACACTGGTTTCTCGGTTAATCTGAATATCTTTATCGAATGTCTTTACATGAAGCCAACTTACGTGATTTTTGAATGGCAGCGTGGAATATGTTAACACTGATGTGTCGTGAAATATACAGATTGGTTTAAATCGTCTAACGAACGTTGATAGTATTATTCGGGAGGCCATATTTTAAGTATGATCTTAATTCATAGAAATCTTAGCTTAATTTAAATTTATTGAAATATAAGAAATCTTAACCAAAACAAATGCGACCGGGTGCGGGTGACTTTTGCTGTTTGACAGAAAGCAGAAACAGCTGATTGTTTCAGCAGATTCAGCACCACTGCTGCCATTTTTTGACTTATTTCTAATAAATTTTGAATGCGTTCCACCGCATTCACATGGTAGTATTCAACACCGGATCTTAGAAAAATGAAGATTTCTATATTCTATTATTATTATTATTATTATTATTATTATTATTATTATTATTATTATTATTATTATTATTATTATTATTATTATTATTATTATTATTATTATTATTATTATTATTATTATTATTATTATTATCATTGCCGTAATAAACATTCATGCTTATTTTGAAAATTCAAAATATGCATAATTATTTGCAAGAGAAAACCTTGACTTCGACAGTTATGTTGTCCTCAAACTGACACCATTTTATTTTCAGATTTAAAAACCAGTTTGAAATCCGAAAATAAAGTGGGGCTAGTAATTTCAATGACAAATTCGTTCGTTGAACTTTCCGCAGGGTTTACCCAGGTTTTCTTGACAACCCTATGAGTTGTCAAAAAAACCTGGGATTTCCAGTCCTCAAAAAATGCTTAACTACAAATCAACTTACATCCCTGTCATTTAAAAAAAATACATGCCATTTGACAGCCCTCAACTCGGCACAGCATAAAACTAGGGCGAGTTGGTGGAAAACCTAGGTCAACCCTAGGGCTCAAAAAACACTCAGGGTGCTTTCATAAATTGCATAGTTGCTTTAGTCTGACCAATGCATAAACTTTCAAAACGCAAATATTTGCAGCGCAAATGTGCAAATGCTAATTCATTTACTTTTCGGTTTTCATCTTCAGAGAAAGATACAGACAGTGCAAAACACAACTATTTTCTTTCTTCTTTTCCAGCCAAATGTCAGATTTTAAGATGGCTATTAATTGCCGCGGAAAAAATACAAAACAAAGTAAAAGTACAAAAAAATGGATGAAAACTTTTCAGGCTCCAGATAAGATATAAACAAAAAAGTACTGAGTTAAATGAATAAACAGTTTTTTTGGATGGAAAAAGAAAGAAAAAAGTGTTTTATGGAACTGTGTGCACTAAAAAATTCTTTCAATTCTTTGACAGATGACTCAAATCCAAAAAAGTGTTCACAAATGCATTGTAAAATGGATGCGCAAATATTTTGAATCACGTTAGTCTGATTGCAAATGATCGCATGTAAACAGAGCAACCGTGCAATAATGAAAGCACCCTCAATTTCAGGGTGGCTTTAGGTCAAAAAACGTTTTGTGGCGACCCCAGGGCGACCCTAGGGCTTCAACGAACAAACCTTATGCTGTCTCTGAGGGCATTCAATAATCGTATCCCGATAGCTTTTTATTGTATCTTAGGTCTTAAACTCTTAACAGAAGCACAAACTCATTTCTACCGAAAAAATTTCTAAAGGTAACCAAAACTTTTTGGTATAGGGGGAAACCGGGAGAATTGATCATACGGGCGACTTGAACCACCCTCAACAATCCACTCACATTCCACTCAATATTTTAGACCTATGTCGCTTTTCATTGGTTTCACTCGGGCAAGCACTCTTTGAAAACCAATGGAAAACCTTAAATTGTTTCTGCTCAATTTAACGTGCTATCTTTTGGCGCTTTCCATTAGTTTCACTCGGGGAAGCACTCATTTTAAAAGCCAATAACACCCAAAATTGTTTCTACTCAGTTTAACGTAATTTCCTTTGTGTGAGTGAAACACCTATGGCTCATAAAAAATATTCCTTGAAGAAACTTTTCAATTTGACATTTGAGTAACATTTGTTAGTGCTTCTGAGTCGATTCTCACTTCAAATCGAGAAGCGGCTGTCACTCCTCAGAATCATGAGAAGCGATCTTTTTGCACCAATGGAACGGTTTGAGAATGCTTCTGGACGCTCCTAAACGGTTCTTTTTGTCCAATGGAAAGTGCCATTTGTGTAACTGAAGAACCTATAGCACATAAAAATGTACTCTGAGACAAATTTTCTTTGGCTGTTTATTCGAAGGAATTAACAGATTCATTGCCATTTGTGCAAAAATGATAAAAACAAATACCCATTTATAATAGACCAACATTTAGTGAAACAAGAATATTTGTAAATCTCATGATTAACCAAATTAATTCAATCCATTAGAAAAAAAAAACATTTTTGTGAGTAAATCATTTTACTTTTGCTTAAAAATTATAACCATATCTAAAAGCCAAATTCTCACAAAGGAAAAAAAAGATATAAGCGAGGTGAGTTCCAAGTCCATTGGGTTGCATTTTGAAGTTCTACGATGCATCGTTTACTTACCTTTACAACATCTTTTAAATTGTAATTATCGCTATGATAATAATCAATAGCTATGTTAAATGAAAAAAAAATCAGCTAAAGATAGAATTATGAAAAATTTCCAGCAATTGAGAATAGAGTCAGCAGGTGATAAAGATCACTTGGTTGTCAAAAAAAAACTGTCTAGAAAAATATATTTGTTATTTAATAATATTTAATTATTTTTTTTTTTTCAAGCAATGGAGTAAAACTTCATCTGATGTTAGTTCCACTGAAGCAATAAGTGTGTTTAATGAAAAAAAGAGTAGAGCAGCGTAGCTCAGAGCAGAGCAAGAAAGTTCATAAATGTCAGGCAATTTAGAGCAGAGCAGCTGGTGTCAAAAGTCAGCTGGCTGTCAACAACAAAAAGAAAAAAAAAAATCAAAACCAGAGAAAACAAACTGCAGATTGTTTGCAAAAATATATTTCACAACTATAAAATATTAAATTCAATGGAGTCAAAACAAATGAACGTTTTATTTGAAGAGCTGGAGAGTGAATTTGAAATCACAAAAAACTTTATTTCCAATTAATCGCCAGCACACAGCACAGAAATATTTGAATCAAATGTCAACAGCTGATTTTGACACTTTTGCTCCACTCTACTCTTACTCAAAAGCAAGTGCAGAAAATGCTGCTCTAAAAGCTCTAGAGCAGGTCATTAAACACAAAAAGTTCTTTGATCGAAGTAGAAAAATTGTCATTAAACACCAAAAAGCTGCTTTTTTCTGCTCTAGTCGATCTAGAGCAGGTCATTAAACACACTTAATACTAAATTCTTCGTAGCTCACAAAATATATACAAAAATATTTTTGTACCAAATCTCAACTGCCAATTTCGACACTTTTTACAAATCTGTTTTTCCACAAAAGTAGAGGATGTGGAAAAATGATGTTTCAAACTTCTAGACAATTTTTTGTTATAATTAAGGGGTCATAATGTTATAAAACACAGTGCGAGCATTTAGGAAAAAAGGAGAGGATTACAAAAAAGAAACCGATGCACATTGCTTTTGAATTTCAGTGAATCGTAATCCACAGTTAGAACTCAAACGTAAAATGTAGACATGTTGGCCAAAAATCGCCATAAAAAAGCTTGACCTTGTAGGAAAAACAGAAATATTCTATAAGTTTCCAAATTGTTTCTTTTTTTTTTTTTTTTGCATATGTAACAGAGAGACAAACACAAACGAAAAGTAAAAAAAGTGACAGCTTTCGATGGTTTCTCCGCGATAAAGAATGGGCGATCGCAAATTTGATATTTTTATCCATCAACAGTACCAAAAACATATTTGAAAATTAAGAACTACTCGAGATATTTGTTAGGCGAGACGTTTCATTGACATTGACTATAAAGTGTAAAAAATTACAAAATACTAGCTTTCCAAGATTTTCTCTTTTCACACGTGACACAGAACACAGTAGAGTGTAAAGCACGGGTCACTACTTGCCAGGCACTTCTTTGCAGGTCACACTATCTGCGCCTACTCAACAGCTTCTACCAGCGAACAGAGGTGCAAAACGGTAAAAACTTTGGATTTTAATTTTATATGCAATATCCTATTAAAATGTTAAAAATAAATTTTGAAAGATAAATTTATGAAATACCACATACAGTAGCCGAAATAATTTTAAAGACACCAATAACTGTATGAAGAAAGAATTTTTTTCTTAAATACAAAAGAAAAAATGGACACGACTGGGTCGCATGAGCTTACGATTACGTGTTAAGTACAATATCAAAAACTTAAGGCCTCAGCAAGGTTTTTGTATTCGTTTTTCAGAATATATTTCTTGGCACAGGGTTGCAAACTACACATCAGTTATAAAAATTGAAAAAAAAAATTAAATGTTCCAAAAGTTTACTCAAAATCGTTACAGTAGTCTTTTAAGAACCCGTTTTTTATTTTTCACTTTTACCAAGTATGCAAATCTTAGTCGGCCCTATCGTGGTAACCGTCGGAGCGGAATTCTCTCCGATCGGAGACATTTTGCTTCGTGGTATTTCTCCGATAGGAGGTTCCGACGTTCTCCGATAAGTTTTTGTTGCGAAAATTCTAGTTTTGGGAATGCAACGCATTGCCGCAATTGTGAAAAATTTCTTACGACGACAACTACTTTTCGAAGCAAAATTGAATCTCCGAAAAAAGATGCGTTGCGGAGAAAACTCCGCTCCGACGGTTACCACGATAGGGCCGAGTATCTTGCCAGAAATTTTTTTCACAAATAATTTGAAAAAATAAGATTAAAAATAAAAATTACTAAAAACTTCAAAAATTTAAATTTTTCAAACGTTGATATGCAATTTTTCTTAAACAACCAACGACTTAAAAAAATCGTCAAAATCGTGTTATCCGTCAATGAAAAAGTTGGCTTTGAAAAAAACAGTACTATGGGAGGTACCGTTTTTATACTTTAAAGAAAAGTTTTTACATCATAACAAAAACAATTAAGAAATAATCCCTTACGTAAAAGTTTATTAAAATTGTTAGAGCAGTTTTTGAGAAAAATAAGTATGTATTATCATAAAGGCTGTATCGCAGGTACCGTACGATTTAGAGACCCGCTTTCGAAGACTCCTCTGAAGACTGCCCTTGCAGACTACAACTGCAAATTCTAAAGAAATTTGGTCAAGCGGTTCAGGCTGTAGATCCATATATGGACAAACATAAATTCAGAGAGACAAAGAGAATTGCAGGACCCACTACTACCTACTACAAAGAGAAAGGCATATTGTAACCACAAGAACATTTGTAGACCAACCATCCTGACTTCAACAAACAAAAACACGATTTACCCCGAAACAAGATGTAGATCCATTCAATCTTAATGGTGCCTGATCAGATATAGCGCATTTCGGATCCTCTGTGATATGATGGTAACAGGAGCGGAACAATTTGTACAACCATCTTATTATTGGTAGTGAATCGAAAGTTCGGCTGGAAGCGAACCTCATCCATTACATAAGCCGAGTTTTATTGGAAATTTTTATATTTACTTCACTCAAAAGCTCAATGAAAGGCTGTACTCACTTATACAACTTTATTCCATTAACTCCATTTACCAGCCATACCTGTTGTTCACTTCTGCAAGTGACTTATTTTTGTCCACTTATCGTTGTTCACTTTAGAGTTGTTGTTTTCCCATGTGCGATATTTTGCTGAAGTAAATACAGATTCCCAATGAAACTCGGCTACAATAATGATAACCTCATTACATTTATATTCCCTCAATAGCAAACTCTAAACGTAAAAAACATCGATTTCTACTTAACTTTGGTTGCCAATTCTGAAAAACCACTATGATGGAGGCTTGCCAAAACATTCACTTCCTGTCGAACATTCGCTACTCCTAGCATGGGTCACAACCTACTTGATATATGATTTACAACAATATCATAAAGAAACGAGGCTTTTGAAAAATTATAGCCGCAATTTAAACCGCTGCTACCTACCCAATAATTAAACATGTTCAATTTTGTCAGCAGCTGCTTAGCGGTTGACAGTAAGCTCATCAGCGGCTGATTTTAGCAGTAATTCAACACAAAATTGATGACCAAGGACTATTGTACATTAGTCCTAAGCGTTCTAAGTCCTAAGATAGCCCTAAGTATAAACATATTCTTCACTGATATTTGCAAGAGCTCAGAAAATACATCATTTGTAGTTACAATAGAAGACCGCTGCATACAAGCATCGTAATCCTTAAAGATTTCATATCAGCTTTAACAGTTGAAGAATTTGATATTTTCATCAAGGCTCTCCTTTTTCTGGATGACTTATGTCGATTTCCTTTCACCAAGTTGCAGTCGACTGCAGTCGCTACTAAATTCGATTCTTTTTTGGGTATTTAGGAAATTAAAAAAATAGCGATTTTCTTTTTTATGAATGTATGTGTGTCCAACTGACTAATGAAGAAAAACAAGCACCATGGAACAAAACAATTACATTCATATTGTTAAGCACACAATTTTTATATTTTTTTTCATCAATAGTTTTCCAAATTCACAACTAAATACTAAAGAATCCTGCTTCCTTTAATTTTTTTCATATACTGATGTTTTTGTTTGCCGTTTTCGATCTGTCAAAATTGTTGTGTGTGTGAAAATCCGTAGACAAATCCGTCTCAAAAAAGAGATCGACTGCAGTCGATTTTTTTTCCATCCTAAATGAATTCCATTGAAAAAAAAATTGACTGCAGTCGACTGCAGTCGATTTTTTTGTTGAAAGGAATTCGACATTAGTGTTGTTTGCGTACTCACCAGAATCGCAACAACTCATGATTAATAAACTAGGTATCTACTGTAAAACCTGGAGATTAGTGGTTAGTCTTGAGAGGTCGAAGGTAATGGTTTTTCGATAGGTGGAGGAAGAGTTAGTAATCATGAACGGTGGACATACAATAATGAAAGAATAGAGGTGGTTAAAGAATATAAATATCTTGGCATCAATATAACCAATATAAACAGAAACATTTCGCCGATAAATTGCAAAAAGCGAAAACTACAATAATTAATATCGCATGGAGAAACATCTTTAGTAATAAGAATAAAGCTCACAGCACAAAAAAAAGTACTTCAATCGATAGCCGAGTCAACATTAATGTATGCAGCGCAGGTGTGGTGTAGCAAAAAAATATGAAACCTTTGAAAAATTGCTCCGATTTTATATAAAAAGGATATTTCGATTACCACCGAACGCACCGAACTACATGTTGATATTGGAAACGGAAATCTCTCCCTTGTTTATTAAAACGCTGAAGTTGAATGTTGAATACATATTATGTAAGGTCTTTCAGATGTCAGATGAGCGTCTCCCGAAAATAGGCCTTATAAATTGTAGCCAGATCAGAAGGGGTGAAGAACTTCCTGCATCGTCTTAAGAAACCTAAGCATTTAGCAGCGTTTTTGGCGACTTCAAATATGTGGTCATTCCAACGTAGATCATCGTTTACACACATACCAAGCTTTTCGGTTTCTTCGATGCAGGTACCATTCATGGATAATGGCAATGGGGGAATGTTTAGCTTCAACGACAAGAGACAGCATTGAGTTTTCGAAGCATTGAATTCTACTCGGTTCATAAGACCCCATGAAACAATGCTGTCAAGGTCAGAATTCAATGAGCTTATCATACGCAACCGTTCCAGTTCCACATCCGAAGAGCAGGGACGTGAATTTGGAAACTAATATGAAAAGCTGAGGGTCGAGTCGTCAGCAAAACAGTTAAGCGGATTAGAAGTTACAGACAAGAGATCATTAATGAAAATGAGGAAGAGAGTCGGAGACAAAACGGAGCCCTATCAGACTTGAAGCCATCCAACACAACTTGTATTGAACGGTCGGAAAGGTAGTTTCTAATCCAACGAAGAAGAGACTCATCGATACCAAAAGCACGCATTTTCGATAAAAGAGCCTGATGCCAATCAAATGCTTTAGAAATATCAAGCGCAATAATCTTACTTTCTCCAAAACAATGTAAAGATTGGTTCCACTTTTCGGTGAGATATGCCATCAAATCACCAGTGGACCGTTTGCTACGAAAGCCGTACTGACGGTCATTAAGAAGCTTTCGTTCTTCAAGATATTTCATAAGTTGACGGTTTATCAACGTTTCCATGACCTTGGAAAGAAGGGACGTTAGTGCAATTGGACGGTAATTGGAAGGGGAGGAAGATTCGCCTTTTTTAGGGACCGGCTGGACAAATGCAGTTTTCCATCTGCTCGGAAAAATCCCAGCAGAATAGGAAAGATGGAAAAGTTTACGCAGTGGTTTTGCCAGCGTAGAAGAACACCTCTTCAGAATAACGGCGGGGATACCATCTGGACCAGCGGATTTATGTATGTTGAGATCTTTGAGGACTCTCGCAACCGAGCGAGTTCGAAAAAATATCTGTTTCATCAAAGAATTTGCAGACTCGAGCTCAGGTGGAGCCAGTATGCTATGAGGAAGTGTCGAGTTGGCAGCAAATTTAGCTGCCAGCAAATTGGCTTTGTCGATGGAGCTGACATACAGAGAGTCATTGAAGACGAGCGTTGGAACCGATGACGTGGTCGAGTTCTTAATGTTCTTCACAAAACACCAAAAGTTTTTACTTCCTTTTGGACATAATAGTATTTTTTGCCTTACTTTTTGGTCATGTAAATACTTAGCCCTTTTTATTTGACCATTGCAGATATTTCTGGTCCGTTTGAACAAATTTCGGTTTTCTGTAGTAGGGTTGTCTTTCGAAAACTACTTTCTCGATCCCTAATCGCCTCTTTACAGCTTGAATCAAACCACGAATTCTCTTTGGGGATGATACTTTTTGTTCTGTGAGGAACAAAATTTCTCATGCCGTTAAGAATTACGTTAGATATCATATCAGCTGATGCATCAACGTTACCGTCGAGAAAGCACAATGACCAATTAAAATTTCGAAAGAAATTATTCAGGTCGTCCCAATTGGCTTTCTCGTATTGCCACACAGTTCTTTTAGGGACTTTATCTTTTTTTAAAGTGACGGAAAACGAAAAATCTACCGATATGACACAATGGTCTGATTTGCCTAAAGGAGATGATACTACAACCCTGTATTTTTCGGGATGAGAAGTGAGAAATAGGTCAAGAGTGTTGGCCGCATGGCCTTCAATATCTGGAACCCAAGTGGGCTCATCAAAGTTGAGTTAGTTCGTTAAACTCAGCGAAGATCTCAACACATTTTCCTTCGGGTGTTGTCTGGCCAGAATGTCGAAGCCAGCCTGAATTGTATACATTGAAATCGCCCGCAATTGCGATTTCAGTGTGAGGATAAAGGGAAACAATTCTCACTATGGAGTCAGATAGCGCATCAAACTCGTTAGAGGTTGAATTGCTATCTAAATTGAGGCTTCTGTATTTAAAACAATAGTGAATGATTTGCTTACGGACGGTGAATTTTAACCACATGAAATTGAAGTTCGTGTTGGAACAGAGGCCGTATTGTGGTAGAAGTTGGTAAGCAATATCATTTCGAACATCATTTCGAGGCCATGTGAAGAAAAGAATAATGGCACTAAGCTATATCCAGGCAGGTTGAACTCTGAGGGATCAGAAACAACACCCACCTGTGTTTCACTCAGTGCCAAAACAGCTGGCCTGCATTTTGCAGTGTGAGCGTACACAGCAAAGAAATTCGATCTTAGCCCCCGAATGTTGCTAAAATCGACCCGAAATCTACCCAACATTACAATTCACAAAAACACATAAAACAAAATATCAACCGTAGACGCTAACTAAGTCGAATCAACAAGTGTATATCCTATAAGAAAACAAAATCAAATTACTAGCGGTGTTATGCCCAGCTAGCAACTTGACTTTAGTTCACCAACGGGATCGACACCGTTGATTGACTATTCGCCTAACAAACGCACAGTCTCATTGACTGCACACACTGCCCAGATAAGATAAGAGATTATCAAATCAGAGAAATGTGTGCAGTCACTGGGACTGCGAGAGTGATGTGGAGGAGGAGACGATGGAGAGGTAACGCTCTTAGTGTTTGGGCTATTGGATAGACATGGGCTTTTGTTTTTTCACTTTCACAGCACTGATTTTTTATTGCACTGGAATTTTTTTTTTCGTTTTCGCGGCGCGGCTGGAGAGATTTGTGATTATTCTATTGAATTGATTGTTTTGGTTGGATTTTTTGTTTAATTGTTTTTTTTTTTTTTTTTGGTAATTTGGGTGGTAGGAGGTGGCACAGTTCGCGAATTACTCGGGCACTAAGCGCGGTGCGTGTGGCTACGGTGAATGGCAGATCGACGAAGTTTAGGACTAACTAACTTATTAAAGCACCATCTAACGTGAGTTCCATACAAGAACACATGCTAGTGAAGAAACAGATCTTGCTGCAAACTCAACCATGGACGCACCAGTATACAAATTTAACATATTTACGAAACAAGATCTAGTTAACTGTATACAACACTTATAGCGTTTTTCATTGACAAAAAGAGTTACTCTTTTGTGAAACGATCGACTTCTTTTCCATTTTCCATGTTTCATTGAAAAAAACAGTAAATCCGGAGTTGCTCTAAACACCAAAGATCTACTCCCACTTGGTTGGGAGATCTACTCTGAATTCACGAAAATATGAAAAAACATTTTTTCTGTCAAACGTTAAATAAAAAATAGTTTGCTTATTTTCAATTTGATGTGCCATTGTTGGGTTGAAAAAACTTGTATCAATTATGACGAAACGAGTAAATAAACTAGAAATCAGTTATTTGATGTAAGAAACCAATTACAACGTATGAAAATTAGAATTCCTTTATGTGAACATCATCACCAGGAAAAAACCTAAAAACATGTTTTATTCAAAAGAAGTAGTTCTTGATTTGAGAGTAAATCTATCAAATTTCAAAGCTATTATTAAAAATGGGCACGACTGGGTCGCACGAACTTGCGATTGTGTGCTAACTATAAAATCAAAATCTGAAAGCTGAGTAAAAGGTTCTAGTATTCGCTCTTAATATATGTAGTCGGTGGTATAGGTTGCCAACTACACATCGATTATGAAAATTGAATTAAATCACACAAAATATTTAAATTAAATATTCTAAAAGTTTCAAACTAAAATCTAAAAACGTAATTTTCTTGCAGTTTCTAATTAATATAAGCCCTAAAAATTTAATCAAAATCGTTTTTTTAAAAAACCGGTTTTCTATTTTTGATTTTTTTTTTAAATAAAGTTTTAAAAATGTATGTATACAAATTTTAAGATCTTGCTAAAAGATGTATTGAAAAAAATTGAAATAAATCAAAGATACCAATTAGAAAATACTCGAAAAACAATTTTTTTTTTTAAATTAATAAAAATTTGAAAAAAAAACTAAAATTTTCAAATATTGATATGCAATCTTTCTTAAACAACCTAGGACATCTAAAATATGAAATTTTGTCAAAATCATGCAGGCCATTAGCGAGAAAGTTGGTTTTGGAAAAAGCGGTACTATGGTACCCCATAGTACCGTTTTAAGACTTTTTCTAAAAAAAATTTTACATCATAAAAATAGCTATTCATAAATAATTACTCACTTCATCAAAATCGTTGAAGCCGTTTTCGAGAAAAATAAGTACTATCATATCGGTTGTATGGCAGATACCGTTATTTCAAGACCTAGAGACCCAATTCTGAAGGCTGCCCAACGAACCCTAACTGCAAATTTTGAAGAAAATCGGTCAAGGTATTTAAGCTGTAGATCCATATACAGACAGACAGACACCCAGACACATACAACAGAATTGCAGGACCCACTTTTTCCGTATTCGATTGCAAAATTTGCAATATATAGTACCTATAATCGCATATAAAAAGAAGTTTGAATGTCAATACCACCACCACAACAAGGAACTAAACGTCGAACGAATCCAACACATACATAGCGAAAACAATAATAACAAAAACCCACCAATAATACACGAACGTCTTGTCTTCTTAACAAATAAAGCCGCCAAAATGTAACATCTGTAGAGTTACTCTTTAGTTTAAGACATACATATACTAAAAAACTTCGAGATTACCAAAAACTTTTAAAATTAATAACTTATCAATATGTGAACTCATTAAAACTCCTGAACAAAAAAGAAAAAATATGTAAGTTAACTGATTTTAAAACATGGTTAACATTTTTTTGACACTCAAAGGCAATAGTCACCGCAGCTAGACATATACTTTTTATCACTCTTAAGTGTTTGTCAACAAAATAATAATCAACCTTATTATGATTTTCACGTGAACAGCTTTTCGCCAGGAACATTTTTGTTCGTCCGGAATTTTAAAAGCTATTATGAGTTTCCCCTGAACAAAATTCCACTTCGAATCAGAAAGTTTACGTCGGAAAAAAGACCAAGTTCAGTTGCATCAAATTTCCCATCATGCTCTTAACGTTTTCACATTTCGCGGGGAAAAATAGCTCATATTTGATTTTTTTCGAACATGGAAAATTTTTCCCCCGAAACTCATAATAAGGGAAAAGTGGAATGTGATCTTTTTCGAGGGGAATGCTGTTCACGTGAAACTCATAATAAGGCTGAATAATAATTTCAATTTAAAACCCGAATAAGGCAGACACATAAAATAAAACATTGAATTTCCAAATTGAACTTGCTCGTGTTCCCTATGTTTTTCCCGTGTAGGGGCTGCCTTTGGGCACCTTTTTTATTTCAACAAAAAACAGGCTTTCAGGAAGGTATAAAAAGAAGTCTCTTAAAATTTGAGCTAACATTAACATTTTAAGAGGTGCCTGTTCTTAACTTTCAATTTTCCATATAAATAACATAGACATTTATTTTTAATTTTTTTTATTTTTGTAGCTTGACATTTGAGCATTGTAAAAATAAACTGACAGTAGGATATTGAATGGTCTACAAAAAGTTATTTCTTATTTTTTTCATAGAGTGATCCGTTCTTAAGATATTCACACTCAAAGTTGGAAATGTATTAAATTATGACTTTTATTTTATATACTGATGACCTTTTTTATGACTTAAAAATTATTTTCAAGAACAAATAACTATTTTTGTGTACAAAGAAAATAACTCTTACATCTCAATTATTTTCTTCCTTTTATTTTACTTACAATCAAAAAAAAGTTATTTCTGTTCAATTTATCTGTTCAATTAGAGAATAAGTAAAACAATTAATTTATTATCGTTTTGAACTTTTAATCTTTCTTCATTTTTTATAATTTTGCTTCGGCTCAGTCGGTATATTACCATTCGGATTAATTTTCTCGTGAAAATATAGGCTGAGGATTGTTGTGTCATTACTTTCTTCTGATGAAAGCCACACACATACATTTCCAACTTTGAGTTTGAATATCTTCAGAACGGCTCACTCTATGAAAAAAATAAATACCAACTTTTTTGTAGAGCATTTAATATTCTACTAAAATAACTTGGTAGTTTATTTTTCCAATGCTCAAATGTCAAGCTACAAACCTTCCTTAAAGTGATTAGCCTGTTTTCTAATGTTTAAATAACAACCATAAACTATAACGTTAGTTGACTCCACGATAAATTTGTAAAAAAAAGGCAGCCCTAAACAGTTTCCTTTTACAACTTAGTACGGTGTGCTTGTCCACACCGCGTTATGTTCACGACGTTAAATCGTTTATTTGTATGCAGATAGCGAATATTAAGAACACTGTCCTCATCACGAATACATACATATTTTTGTGTACAGTCCAATCCGCGCAGTAAGCGATCCCCTCGATTTGTTTGTTTAATCTTTTTTACTTTCTAGTTGTTAACGACAGAGGTTATGTCCTTGGTATGGAACCTTTTCCGTAATTTTACCTGGAATGACACTATCACTCACTTACTTCCCTACATGATTGATATTTTCGAATTGAAAAGAAGGTCGTAGTTGCCATAGCAACACGGCGCGGCGTAAATGAACCATAACAACATCTGGCGACTTGGGCTTCAATATAACGTCATGAAAAATGGACATGTGGGCAAGCACTTTTACAGAATATGTCAAATAATCGTTCACTTTTAAATTCATTTACATTTACTCCAAACGAGCAAAGGTAAAGGAAAACAAAAAATTATAAAAGAACTACGCCCATTAGATGTTGATTAATTAAGAAAACTGCAACCAAAATTAAATCACCAGGCGGACGTATTTGGTTCCTGTACAGAAAAATTCGAAAAAGCTTTACTTGTTCATTTGAAATGTAAAAAAAATTGAAACTGCCAAGCAAAGCTTTTCGAATTTTTGAATTTACAAACGTTACAAATTGCAATTAATAGGCTCCGCGTAAGTAAAGTAGAGAAAGTTCAACATCGTCGTATGTTACATTGCAATTTACAATGGTAACAGCAACTATCTGTCTATTATTTTTCGAGACCCAGAAACTTTTCTTGATTTAGTTTGTTTTTTTTTTCTTTTTTTATAATTTCAACGTAAAAATAAGGCCAACAACAACAAAACTAGCATTCGTTATATGAAAAAAGAAAGAAAATAAAAATGAAATACCGTCGGCGGCGTCGTGTGACGTGTGGTTGTAGCCTTCGTTCAGATACACACTAGTCTCTCATAAATCAAATCACTCTCTGGACCAAGTTCTTTTTGTAAGTTTGAAGTGTTTTTTTATTTCGCATAATAGGTTACAGAAATAATTATTGTTTAATTGTTAATAATGGTTTGCTAATTTTTTTCAAAACACATCTAAGTTCAAACACCGAGCGGGGCAGGGCAAATGTGCCTCTCTGCGTCTCCGGCCGTGTTTGTGTGTGACAAGAAGAAGAAGTACAGAACTTATCTCAGTAATTTCATTTTCATTTCCTTCCAAATATGTCTCTGAATAATATAATTGTAATTAATTATTTTTATAATATATTGATTTTTGTTTTTGTTTTGTTTTCTTTTTCTACTAGAACGGTTTCTCGTCTCTCTCTCTAATAGCGCATGACGCATCTCTAAATTAATAATAATTAGTTTATAATGTACTTGTAGTTTTTTTTTTTTGTCAATTACTAAATTGCAAATAGAGAATAGTTGCTATTATCTATGTATTGATCGAATAATCTCGCGAATTAGTCAAAAAATCGAACCGCGGGCGGAAATGTTATTTGAATTTTCTCTCTTAGTACATTTTTTGAATCAATGGTTTTGCTTTTTTGTTATTTTTTTTTGTCAAAATAAACTGCCTTGCAAGTTGTATTTATGTTTGTTTGTTCTGTTTGTCTAGAAGTTAAACTGAAATTTATAGTTACTAAGACTTAAATGTAAAAGAATACCCAGAATTGGTGGAGGGGCTGTAGCTCGCACGTACTTAGTCGGCGCCGCCATTCTCCTTTTTGATTAGCTTCTCTTCAGGCTTGTCATCACCGCCATCGTTAGGGCCTTCGCCGACTGAGCGGCGTCGCTTGCGGTTGAGCCGCCATGGGCGCATGGGGAACTTTATCACTGGCAGTTGATCCATGCCGAGCACTTTGTAAATCTGTCTAAATGCAATAAGTCTGAGGAATTGCTGTGCGGAGACGGTTAGGTCTTCGCGCTGCTGTTTGGTGAGTCCGTCGAGCGCATCACGGTGTTCTTTTTCACAGGGGTCCAGGATGCCAGGACCGTTTATGAGCAATCCAGTGGATATAGCTTCCATTATGCGCCGCAAGCAGTCGCCAGGACTTAGGGGAAAGCCCCCTGAGGAAATCACTTTCTCAATAAGCAGTTCCAGAGCCCATTGGTTGATGGCCTGCCAGGAAGGATTTCGTTGGCATAGGTCTCGTAGAATTCGAATGACCATGACACATGATTGAAGTCCGGTGGCCCGGGCTTGGAACCACTTGGCATGGCGTAGTTCGGCAAGAGCCTGCAAGCATGGTTCCCGCGGAAGGAAGTCCGACGGCTTTTGTGGCAACTCTTCATTTTCGTCGGCATTTGCACCCTTAGACTCACGCAGAAGGGGAGATGTAAGACAAATCTTCACTGAGACCGAGTCATCTGATACGAGGATGGCTGCATCTTCTATCGCCAGGTCAATAGTGTATTCTGCTTCATTGGCATTATTGCTTGTAGACACTTCCTTCAATTTAGCTGGCAACTCGTTAGCCACTCGGTTCAAAAGTCCCAAAGTTGGCTTCTCTGAACAGAGGACAACTAGTTCCACGAGGCTATCGCCCTGCAGAAGAAGACCCTTTGCTAAGTAGCCAACACGCATTACACCCTTCAGGAGCCGCGGTGTGTTGCCACCGTTCTCGTTTTCTTTTTGGAAGGAAAACATCTGATTGTCTCGGCCATCCTTAATGTTGGCACATTTCTCGTCGGCTTTCTTGTCACCACTGCTGGCACTCTTGCCATTTTCCTGCGAGCTCTCTTCAAACACATCTGACACAAATTTCAAAGCCCGCTCTGTGTGCGAAACAATTTTCTGGATGGTCTGTAGCTCCTCCTCTTTTGGATAAATCTCAGCATGTCTAGCTATAGCGTGCCGATCGTCAGTACTTTCAGGTCTACGACCAGGCATCATACCAAAGAATGGATGTCCTGGTGGGCCACCTCCTCCACGTCCCATAAACGGACCACCGCGTGGACCTGCACCTTGGAAACCGCGCTGCATCCAATTGCCATAGTCAAATTCGTCGTCAAATCGCCGGCGCTCGTCCCAATACATCATACCATCACCCCCGTCATCATTGCCACCAAAGTTGTTGCCCCTACGACCGTTGCCGAACTCTGCCTGCATCATTGCTCTTTGGGCTCGTGCATCGGCAAGTCTTCTGTGCCGAAGTGTCGGCTTATAGTCTACAACGAGATCTGGTTGAACCTTGCGTTTGTATTGCAGTCGATGACGGCGACCCTTCATATGCATTTCCTTGGCATTTGGGTCATTGAACTTGCAGTCGCACAGCTTGCAGTTGAAACTAAGGATCTTGCCCTCATCGTCTTTCATTTCTTCGATATATTCTACTCCGACTGGTTTGATGTTATCTGACACAGCGTTACTCTCATCGCCTATAGGCGTTTTTGCTGGAGAAGTCTCAGTGCTCTCAGTAGTGACACCACCATCTTTGTTAGACACATCAGTACCAGTGTCCGAGCCTGCCGGAACAAAATTGATTTTGCTTAATTTCTTGGGATCATCTGAAGGGATTGGTTTGCCTAGCTTTTGATGGAGTTTTACAACTTTCTGATGTTTTGACCCGCGTACATGTGCCGCGTATGCATCGTTGCCAGTGCAGGTGACATCGCAGAGCTCGCAGTGGTAGCTATTACCACGGTTTTGAGTTGTAGTTGTAGCACTAGCCTGCATCTTGAGACTGGCCTCACGTTTCTTATGCTTCTGACCTTCTAAGTGCTCGCGGTAAGTCTGCGGGCCAGCGCAGCTAATCTTGCACACCTCACAATAGTGCAGCTGTTGTGGACGTGGTGGTGGCTTGGCTCGAATTTTGTGGCCACCAGCATTAGGACCGCCTTGTTTCTTAAAGGGCTGCCAATTGTTTCCAGTTGGGGCCTTGTTGTTCTGTTGAGCTACGTACATGGTCGCTGCACTGTAGAGAGCCGCATCATAGTTTGAGTAAGAAGGAGCCACTGTAGCTGCAGTTGCTGCTGGTTTAGATCCTGTATTGGTTTTGTCTTTGGCACCATTCGCCGCAGTTGTATTGCCAGCCATCTTAGCGGCCGCCGCAGGTGTTGGATTTCTTACTGGCGGAGCAGAGTAGTGGGTCTTTGACACAGCTGGGGCACCCGAATAGCTGGTTGCTTGCTGATAATATGTCTTAGAGGAGTCATACGACTGCAATGTTCTATTATAATCATAGCCGTAATTTGATGATGCACCTCCTTGGCCACCAGATGGGAAAGAACTTGCATTGCCTCCCGACGACGAATATCCTTGATCGTAACTTGTTCGTTGAGAATTGTATGAAGTAGGCGCAGCTGATGTTACTGCATAGTTTCCTTGATTAGCTGAATAACCAACGGGGGGACTGGATGCCGCAGCCCCGTATTGCGTTCCACTGTACGGGAAATAGTTGTTTGTGGCCATTCTAAACGAATTGTGGAAGTCGCAACTTTTCTACCTTCCCGCGTTGTATCGTCAATATTGAATCTGTAAAAAACATACAAGTTTGTCTTTTTAACAAGAAAAATATCGTAAGCGGCGGCGTCGAATATACACCACCATTTTAAGTAGAGTATAATTACAAAATTTTTGTCTCCCGAATAAAAAGTGTGTGATAATATTGCACTTGTTGAGATAAATAGTTAGAGGAAGATGTTTGCAAGCACTTGATTTAGTTTAATAGGCTATTTGTTAAACAATTACCGTGTGGTTTGAATATTGAAAAAAATTACGAAGCGCACACAGAGCAAACTTTTTTCACTTCGCACTTTTTTTTCATGAAATTCACAATGGTGGAAGGTGGATGATGGAGGATGTGTTTGAAGATTTGAGCAATTGTACTAGATTTTTGATAAATGGATAAAGGTGGTGTTCAGATAAATATAATCACCTAGCTTCGCAGCAGACCGGATAATCGAATCGAAATAGGATCGGATAAACTTGTTTAACTCAAAACTATCCCAAAGCAACATGATAACCAAGTGGTTTGCCATAAAACATGAAACCCTTTTATTCACTGGGTTTCATCACAACCTGCTTGCTTGACAGAGGAGGTACAAGAAACCAAAACAGAAACACACCACGGCATTTGTCCTCAAACTCAGTTCACAAACACAACTTTATTTTCAGATTTCAAAACCAGTTTGAAGTCAAAAAATAAAGTGGTATTAGTAATTTCACGGACACAACTTTATATACAGCTGAATACGTGTATCACAGATAGATCTCGTGTTACAAAAGCAACAATGCAAACTAATAGAAGTTGCGGGGCAAGAGATGTAATGGTTTTCCTTCTTGTTCTTTTAAAACAGAAACAAATAAGATTATAGGGGGTTTTCTTTTTTAGTTCCGAAGAGTGAAATGAACAGAGAACGAACAGCGTGAACGTGTTCTGAACTGAGCTATGTGAAGTTGGCTGCGCTCAGACTCTTGCTCTAGATGCCCGTCATTTTATTTCGAGCACGTAGAGCGCGCTCGCGTAGTGTTATGAAGAAAAAAGAAAAGCATTTTGAGCGTTAAGATTTTACTGAGCTGAAAAAGAAATACTCCTACGTTTTTGACGTTTCACTTATCTGTTCGGAACTAAAACAGAAAAACCCCTTATAAGACGTTTGGTTAGAGGATGCGGATGAAAAATTATGGGTGCATAATTTTTCATCCGCATCCTATAGCTAAACGTGTACATATTCCCTCTCTATCAGACAAGTATGAATTTTACATGTTGTGTCTGTTTCCTTTTTTCAATTTGCATTTACAGATGCTTGTAGATCCACCATAATACTTGGAAATAACAAGCAAAAATTTAGAGCTGGCTATTTTTCTTTTCTGTGACGATTGTTATTTGTGAAATAGTTCTTCAATTTCTTCAACAACAAATTATGGCCGTTTCAATTTCTATTTTTTGTTTATTTTTTTTTTGAAGCTTGCACCTAAAATCGTATGCGAAATACAAAGTGTACCTTAGTGGGCCTTAAAATGTACCCAAAACATAAAAACTAGCTTTGACCGCAGTAGTAGAACTTTATTGGGATTTCCTTAAAACATTTTTCTCCTTCTTACAGCTAGCACTTAATTATTATGAACTAGAAAAATTTATTGGATAATATTGGTGGCTTAAAATTGGCCTGGCTACACCTATTATATTGAATTTTGTATAAACAACATAACATAAGAAAGTAAAAATTCTTAGCATTGAGCCACTTATATCTTTGTATGCGTCCACTCAACAAGAACATAATTTATTCGCTCTGACCGCTTTCATTTGCATTTGACATATCGTTACGTTAGTTACGTTTCCTGTCACTCTGTCAGTTTTCATGGTGAAATAAATGTTTACTTTGAGCGCGATATGCAATAAACATTTAAAAACAAGAACACTAATAACTTAATCTGTTTCTGTTGATTAAAAAACCATAAGATAATGGAAGAAAAAAGTAAGTAAACAAATGTTTTTGTAATAAATATCAATGTCCTTTTTTCCAGAATATATAAAACGAAAGGAAAAAGCATTTACCGACGGTAACCAAGAAGCTCTAGCTTCAGCTTGTAACAATTTGGGAGACTTCTATAACCAACAGGGCAAATACAATGAAGCAGTCCTTGAATACGAGCAGGAGGCATCAATATATCTCCTTCTTGGAAAAAAGCTGGAAATGGCAAAGGCTCATCGAATGGCAGGCGAAATGTTTATGCTCCTCTCTGAGTTCTCCAAAGCTCTCGAACACATCAACATCTATCTAAGTGAGTTCTATACATTCATTCATTCCAACGCATCAGAATATTTTTTTTTCTATCCAAAAAAGCGACAGTGAAAAAGGTGAAAAATAAGGTCGAGGAGCAAAGAGCCTATGCCACACTTGGACGCACTTACCTACTTCAGGGTCAGAGTTCCACTGACTCAGCAACTGCTCTTGCTCCACTAAAAAATGCTGAAAAAGCATTTATTCGCAGTTTGTTGCTGTCGAAAGAGTAAGCATAAAAAACATAAAAAACGCGTCCTACTAAATGTTTCGATTCGTTTTTAAATAGACTTTCAGGTCAGATTACTAAATTGGAACAGTTGGACATGCAAGCACGTTTGTATTTGAACATTGGTGTAGTCAAAGAACACATCGGAGATTTTGAAGATTCCATCAATTATATTGAAAAGGCAATTAAGACGAGTAAAGATAACGAGATCTACGAGCTGTTGCATCTCTGTTATGTCTCGATGAGCCTGTTGTATCAATACAAGATAAACGATTCCACTCTTGCGCTTAGGTACTGTAACTTGGCTCTCGAAGTAGCCAAACGTCTGCCAAATAAAGTGAAAAAGATATGTGAAACTCTCATAGCCAAATCCGAGATTCTCATTCAAGAAGGAGATTTCTCTAGCGCCAAACAGATACTCACCAAGGCCTACAAGAAAAATTCTCCGGATGAAAACGATCGTCGGACTATCGAAAAGACTCTTCGGGTGGGTAAGTAATGCATATAATATAATTATGGCCTCCAAATAAGTTCTTTTCATTTAAGTCGTTAAGATCTGTCAAACACTTGATGAGATGGTCACCACCAGCTCTGACAACTTCACAAGTCGAAAAAAGCTTTTTGAAAGGCTAGGTGACGGCTGCTGTCATCTGCAGAACTTTTCCAAGGCCATTGAGTATTACACTAAGATGTTGGAGTGTGCGCAGTTTAACTCAGAGTCGGGCAAGGAACTTATCCCAATTTACGTTAGCTTGTATCAAACATACAAAGACAACAAGCAATATGAGAAGGCTCTAGAGTTCCTGTGGAAAGAGTTTGATCTAAACAAAGACGTGCCCACTGAGGCTTTTTCAACTCTCTGTAGCATTGGTGAAGTTTGTGAGCTTCAAAAGCAATCGTTTTGGACGATTCAAGATGTCTACGAGAGGGCCCTGGAATTTGCAAAGAAGACAAGCAATGCGCATTTGGAAAAAATTGCCTTTTCTAGGCTAAAGAAAGTTCATATAAAATTCAAAATGAACACTTTGGCGGAGGAGTTGGAGGAGAATGCCCGGTTGAGAGGTCTGTGGCTAAAGGTTAGAGGGAAAATCATAATAATAACTTCTTTCTATTTAAGGTTTCGACTTGGATTCAGTCGACGAGGACAGTGACAGTGAAGGTGCCGTAAGTGATCATAATACCCCGGAAATGGGAGACGATGTGTGCCTGGAAGAGCTGACCGACTCGGACAGCAGTGATTTAGATGAAACAGAAAAGTTGAGGCCACATAGAAAACGTGGTACATGTCTGACTATCAAACGGAACAATAAGGGAGAGACACAACTGCATCAAGCGTGCATTGCTGGTAACCTTGAGCTAGTTCGGCGACTTATAGACCAAGGACATGTGATAAACGTGAGGGACCATGCTGGTTGGTTACCACTGCATGAGGCTTGCAATCATGGATTCCGGGACATTGTGGAGTTGCTTTTGGACAAGGGTGCGGCGTCTGCTATCAACGACAAAGGTGGTACCAGCTGCGATGGCATTACGCCTTTGTATGATGCCTGTGCAAATGGTTTTCTCGATGTGGTTGAGTTGCTCTTGGAACGTGGAGCAAATGCCAAAGTAAAAACTGATTATGGAGACACTTGTCTTCAAACGCTGGACAAATGGAGGAAAAATGTTGATTTGAACCCTAGTGAACAGGCGCAGTACGCGTCGATTAGGGCGATCCTTTCAGAAAAGCTAGGCAAAGCAGGCATTAGTACGGAGAATGATGTTCTTACAAATTCCAGTCGAAGAAGAAGTGGATTAAGCAACAGATCCATGGATAATCCCGATCTTTCTACTCCGGCTTTAGAGTTAGTAGATGATGAAGACTTACCAACTACCAGCAGACAAATGACTAGCCATCACTCACCTCTAAAAAAATCTTTTACTCCTCAGAAGAGTCCATTTTCCCATTCTCCTAATAAAAACTATCATTCTCTTTCTCCTCATAAAAGTTCCAGTGCAAAGCATGAGTACCGAAGCGTAATGGAAAATTTAAAACGACCCAATCGCATCCAAATTTCAAGCGCAGAGGAGGAACAATCCTCATCACAGAAGAAAAAATCAGGTTTTCTCGATTCTGAAGAAGTGGACGATGATTGGTTGGAAGATGACCTCCGTCCCGATAGCAAACGTAGAAAATTTTTCAATGAACGTGATCTAGGTGGTAATTCCAGGGAGAATCTTAGTGATTCTGCTCTATCGATTGACGACAATGTTGCTTCTTACTCAGAATCTAATCGCCAAAAACAAGCAAACAAATTGAGACTCCCACGTTCACTGAGCATAAATAGTTCAACGAGTGGCTCGGTAAGAAAGAAAAAGCAACAGACGTCTCTATTCGATAGCGGTTTTTGTAGGTTCCGAAGCGAGAGTCCAATATCTAATGAAGAATCTACAGATAGAGTTAATTCCACAGAACCTGACTCGACAACCCAACCGACTATATCACTTGTCTCTCCGGTGAAAATTGTGCCAACCGAGCCGATAGTCCTTTCGACAGTGTCATTCAAAATAAGAGTTGAGGATGAGCTGTTGCTTGTCCCGGTGGAGAGGAAGAAGTTGAACGAAGTCAACATCCGTTGGCTAGCTGAAGAGGCATCAAGGCGGTATTATAAGTAAGTATAGAGTAACCATTTATCGAAAAGCATGTTTATTTATTGGTATCAATACAGTTTGGTAGGCTTAAGGCCGATTCTGCGATTGAAAACCGCTGACGGTTTTGCCTTTGAAGAAAACGATCCCATAAAGGTAGCTGTGGAGGAGACAATGATCACTGCAGCTGTACTAGAGTGGAAGATATCCCCTCTATCGCAGCGATATGAAGAAATGTGCCATCAGACTCAAAAAGGTTTGGCATTGTTCGTTCTCTGTTAAAGTTATCACGCTAACAATTTTTTGCATTTCAGAAATTCATAGTGATATACAGTCCGCTTTGGAAAAAGGCCAAGTCTCCAATAGCATCATATTCAGTGACTTTTCGCTTACGCCTGATTTAACAGAACCTGTTTTCAAGTCCATTCTTCATCAGGGGAACTTGAGAGTCCTAGATTTATCAAATAACTTCATACAAAACGATGGTTGTAAGCAGCTAGCCAAATCCCTGCCAACTCTCAAACAGCTAAAGGTTTTAAGTCTTAGAGGAAACTGCATAACAAGTGACGGTTTAGAGAGCCTGACTTCAACAAATTCAGTTTTAGAGGATTTGGAGGAGTTGAATCTGAGCCAGAATCCATTAGGAAGCAAAAGCATTCGTTCTCTTGACAAACTTACTAAAGGATTCAAGTCCCTTAAGAAACTGTTCCTGTCTAATTGCAGAATTACAAACTTTTACGAATTCGACTTGAACTTTTATCAACTTACAGAGTTTGATATTAGTTTCAATACATTGACTCCTGAGTGCTTCAGAAAACTGTTAACCATGTTGAACAGCAGTCGGTTACAGTGCTTAAACCTCAGTTTCTGCGTAAGTTCGACGGACAAAAATTCTGCATCTAGGGTAGCGGAATTCTTTGAGAGCGGTACATGTGAAAAGTTCAAAAAAATTGAATTGGCCGGATGCAACCTAAATGATGCAGAGGTGTATAAATTTTGTCAGAGTCTTCGCAAGTCGACGGAACTGGAAGTTCTAAATTTAGCAGAAAATCCCTCCTTATCTCCGTTATCTCTACAGTATTTGCTAGATGAACTGAACTTCTTGAAAAAAATATTCCTAACTAACTGCCCTAAGGCCTTTGAAGTGCGCAAATTGGAAATGTACCCGGTTTCAAAAGTTCTGCCAAATTTTATGTCTCTTACATTGAAGGAGCCGAATGAGGAACCGCACCGTTTGAGGTCGTTTTGGGATGAGCGATGGAGCGGTAGGGGTAAAGTTTCTACATTTGGGACACATTTCATGTGTTATGTTAACGAGCAAGATATATTATGATAACAAGATAAATTGTGATGTTTAAATTTTGTTGGTATAATTAAATACATATATATATGTTTTTTTTTACTAAATGGACGTGTGATGTTTTCTTTTTTTCCCATGTACTCACATTTCGTAATTATTGGTTCAACTGAGAGAATGCAGAAATCTAAGTTTGTCTGCGATTATTTATTTTATTTTATTGAATTGCTGTTTGTTGCTTTTTCAAGGAACTATTTTACGATTCAATTAGAGTTAGTGCCAAGGAGAAAAATAATTTTCTGAGTGCAGTGGCCAAGTTTGTCTGTTACATAAGACAAGGAATAAGTTTATATTTTTGTTTATCTTCAAACGTTCGCAACACGATTGAAATTGAATTTGATTGATAGTTCGGAGATGTTTGGTACATATTTAACTTTTCTTTTACAGAAAGTTTGCTTTCGTGGTTCTACACAAAACACAATGTACTTCTCATAGATAAAAAAGAAGAGCAGAGGACTTCAATGTTATTGCAAGAAAAATGAGCAATCAAGAGAAATATTGAAGCGCAATCAAAAGAATTATGTGAGAATTGATTTAAAAAATGGATGTTTTTAAGAAACCTTGAGCGATGTATTAGCAACTCATTCATGGTAATAGAATAGTAGTCCTGGATAACTGGTTCATTTTTGAATTTGATTACTATCAAGCTAATTTTCCCTTATTAGCTTCATTTTAATGAAATTCTAACGAAAACTTTCTACTGTGGTAGGTAACAGAGGTAGCAATGGTAAAATATGTCGATTTGATGATACTCAAAAATGTAATACATAGAGTTTATTTGTTGGTTAAATTTCAAGATAATTATCTGAATTATTTGAAAAAATATTTGTCCTACAAATTATATGGTTTAATCCAAAGAGTCCCCTGTCCCCTGCCTCAAACATGTATCGATTATGAGGTCACCAAAAGTCTAATCAAAACGAAGAAAAAATAGCTTTATAGTAATCAAATTCAAAAATGAGCCAAGGATCCTGGACTATAGCTGATAGTGATCTATAATTTAGCCACGAATCGTCTTAAAAACGGACAAAGCTTATATACATTGTGGACATTAAACTACCAACACGTTTACGAAGACTGCGAACTGGGAAACATCACAGCTGTATCGGCCAGTTTAAGAGATGACCGTGAATTATTTATCGACTCGGCGCCTTCCACAGCAACTGGGACTTTGTTGTTATACTATGTGAACAATTAGTGCGAAGCCTTTCAAAACATGGGTGGCGAAAGAATTGAAACCGAACGACAACTCACCCCAAAGCTGAACAAAGGGCCAATTGAACGGCGAGTTCGATAAACAGCTAATTTCACGTTTGAAGATGGTCGATCGGCCACCTAGATTGCGCGATTCAACTCCTTTAGACTAATTTTTGTGTAAGTCTATGTTGCTCATGTCTTTAGCGACAAGCCCGCTACGAATGACCTACTGGAAGGAAACATTGAAAAAGTATCCCGAAATTGAACTAAGCGAATAAACTTAAAGTAAAGTAAACTTAAACTTAAGCTTAAGCTTAAGTTTACTTTACTTTACTTTAAGTTTACTTTACTTTAACTTTAAGTTTAGGTTAACTTTACTTTAAGTTTACTTTACTTTACTTTACTTTAAGTTTACTTTAATTTAAGTTTAAGTTAACTTTACTTTAAGTTTAAGTTTACTTTACTTTAAGTATACTTTACTTAAAGTTTACTTTACACATTATATTCAGTCATTTGTAATTTGAAAAATAAACAGTATTGCCAAGTACTAAACTAAGGGCCGGTCTGTTCAAGTTTGGTTAATTTTAACCCGTGGTTATTTCCAGTGGTTACCATAGAATGCGTCTTTTCAACCTTGGTTTGGTTAACAAATGAATGGTTTGGTTAACTAACCAGAGAAATTGTTAACCAGTCGATTTTGGTCGGTTAACGCTATTTAACCATCGATTTACTGGAATTTCGTCTTTTCACGTTTGGTTAATCTGTCTTCACGCATTATTTTTGACTCATCATTTGGCTATACAACAATTCAGTGTGATGGAGTGCGTTTGTTTTTAATTTTTCATTATATTTATCTCCAATATTATTCTTGTTATAGTTCTTTTTTATAAAATACTGTTTCATTTACAAATTTAGTTCACGTGGAAATTGTGTTTGGGATTTGTGGAGTTCTGATGGTAGTGGCGTTAGTGATGACGAGGAATTATTGGTCAGTTTTCTTGTTTTCGAAAATGTTCTTTTTTTCTAACACCAAAGCTACAAGTTTTCCTTCTTCACTTTTGGAGAAATTCGCAGATCGTTGCTTTGATTGTGACATTTTCTTCAAAAATAACAAAAATTATGAATAACATAGAAAAAAAAAAACATGAATAATTATAAAATAACTCAGTATGAACTGCCGACAATAAACACATGTCACCAAAAAAGATAACCATTGATTTGGGGTTAGTGATTAATTTGACAGATAGACTGGAAAAATATTGGAATTTCTCGATAACCTACGGTTTGTTAACCAAGGCCGAAAAAATAGTGAAAAGACGCAATTCCTTAACCATAGATCCATAACCACGGGTTAAGCAAAATCTCTGGTAACCAAACCACAGATTTAACCACACTTGAACAGACCGGCCCTAAATGTTAATTGCTCTGTCATTGGCAGGGCATTGCCAGTAGTGCTGGTTGTACCTTTAGTTCTAACACGCCTTCCTCAATCAGCACTTTTCAGCAAGTTGATATACCGATGTCTTCCATACATCTGTAGTGGGCTGGTCCAGGCAGTGGTTTGGTGAATACATCCGCTGGCATCATTTCAGTTGGTGTGTAGATGACTGTTACCTTTCCATCTTGCAAGAGCTGCCGTACAAAATGTACCTGGTCGCAATATGCTTTGTTCTTGAATGACATACCGCATTTTCGGCTATGTGTTTTGCACTTTGGTTGTCCGTGCCAATACTTCTTATTTTTGTGAGTAGAGGCAAATTCATCTCGGTCATAAGATTCTGAAGATATGTTGCTTCTCTCGATGACTCGGACAGCGCTACATATTCTGCCTCAGTACTTGAAATAGCTACTGACCTTTGTTTCTGGGAACGCCAAGTGATATTCGGTGTATGATATTCTATCATGCTCGTCGTTCGCATGATCAGCATCCGAGTATCCTCGAAGACCCAAAGTGTCCTTGGTGTAAGTGCGTAAATAGCGTAGAACACGCTTCGCAGCTGACCAGTGCACATCATGATAGGTTTCGTTATACTGTGCCAAACGATTAACTGTAAACGATATGTCTGGTCTGGTTGCGACCGCTAAATACATAAGTGATCCGATGAGCTGACGATAGGGTTTTTCACTTTGACGCTTTTCTAAATTGCCTTTTCCAGGAGGTAGTTTCGACTTTGTATCGCTCGGTGTACTTATTGGATTCGACTCGTCCATATTGAACTTCTTTAATATTTCCCTGATGTATCCTTGTTGCTTCAGTTTAATCTCGCCTTCTCCTTGAATGATTTCAACGCCCAAACAATATCGCGCTAGTCCGAGATCCTTCACTTCGAACACTGCAGCAAGTCCGTCACGTATGTGCTTCAATGTCTTCTCACTTTTTGAGATGTACAGGATGTCGTCGACGTACACTGCAACGATGGTGAATTCCTTTTCATTTGTGTTGAAGTAAAAACATGTATCGTTAGCAGCTGGTTTCAAGCCAAGTCCACGAAGTGTTTCGTCATCCATCCATCTGCTTTCATTTTGTTTCGTAACACAAGTTTGCTCGCTACGACATTTCTATTCTTTGGACGCTCGACTAGGCTCCATGTGTCATTCTTGATAAGCGTTCGAATCTCTTCTTTGATTGCTTCCAGCCAATCTTTTGCCTCTGCTCCAGACATCGCATCCTCTAGTGACAGCTCTCCAATGTTTGCTATTTCATCTTCGTTCTTGCATCAACGAAATCTTCATCGTCGATTTCATTTTCATCATGAGAACAGTCTTCTACTGGTTGTTCAATTTGATTCTGCTTGGCCAGCTTCGAAACGGACCGCGTTTGATACACTTCACGAACATCATTCTTCTCAGTCAGGGGATCATCATGTTTATCAAAATCCATAGAAATTGACTCCAATTCGATGGTAGTTTCGTCACTTGAGATGGTAACAGGTTTTTCTTGACGCTGCGTAGCAACAAATTCATGTTCTATGACCTTGACGTCTCTTGTGATGACTACCTTTTGTTTTTCAGGAATCCACACACGATACTTCAGAATAACCAACAAGAATACCTCCATTGAACGCGCTTCGAATTTGTCCTTACCAGGAGATTTTTCAAGAACAAAAGTCCTTGCACCGAAAACTTTAAGGTGTCTTAAGCCCGGTAACTTTTTGTTCCAAAATTCGTAAGGTGTGCGTCCGTTCAAGCTGGCTGTAGGACACCGGTTCCTAATGTAATTTGATGCTGCAATTGCTTCCGCCCAAAATTCACTGCCAGCTTCGGATCAGGAGGTAAAGTAAAATAAAACTTAAAGTAAAGTAAACTTAAACTTAAAGTAAAGTAAACTTAAATTAAAGCAAACTTAAACTTATAGTTAAGCAAACTTAAAGTAAAGTAAATTTAAACTTAAAGTAAAGTAAAATTAAAGTAAACTTAAACTTAAAGTAAACTCAATGTAAAGTAAACTTAAGGTAAAGTAAAGTAGACTTAAAGTAAAGTAAACCTAAACTTAAAGTAAAGTAAACGTAAACTTAAAGTAACGTAAACTTAAACTTGAAGTATGGTAAACTGGGGCACATTCATTATCGGGGCACATTCGTCAAAGCTATTTTCGACTGGATGCTTGCTGAATTAAGAAATAAAAATTGCGCTGAATGCATCTATTACTGAACTCATGAACACATTCCTAGTTTGACATTAGGCGTTTTTCTTTTTTAGTTCCGAACCGTGCACTGAACGGAGAACGAACAGCGTGAACGTGTTCTGAACTGAGCTATGTGAAGTTGGCTGCGCTCAGACTCTTGCTCTAGATGCCCCGTCATATTATTTCGAGCACGTAGAGCGCGCTCGCGTTGTGTTTTGAAGAAAAAAGAAAAGCATTTTGAGCGTTCAGATGTCGCTGAACTGAAAAAGAAATACTCTTACGTTTTTGACGTTTCACTTCTCTGTTCGGAACTAAAAAAGAAAAACGCCTATTAGTAGTCTCGCATTCAAGAAAGTTGTGTGCAGTTTTATGTTTTCCCACTCTCCGTTGCTATTTTGGATATGTGGTAAGTAGTGATTTTCTAAGTGAAAAAATTGCCATAAGGAATGCAGATTTCATTCATTACCAAGTATTATATTGTAACGTGCGCTTAGCTCGCAAAAATAAAACTCTACCTTTCAATTTAATTCTACCACTTTATTCAGTATCTACTTTCGATATACACTTTATTTGAACTCAACTCGACTTTTGGACTATCACTTGTATTTACTCTTAACTTTATCACTCTATAAACAAAACTGCCCTCTGGTTGCCTCGGGCGGGCTATTTATATCGAATGACATGCCATCTAGAACTCTCCAGTAACTTCTACATGTTCTCCACATTTGCTGTCTAGCATCTTTACACTCACACACACTGGCTTACAAGCAACGCCTGTCATTTATACCATTCCATTATAGTGTTGCCAGTTGTGTTTTCGGTTGAACGTTTTTCGATTAGGAAATTGGTATAAAATGTTGGGTTCACGTTACACTGCCCCCTCCTTAGGATTGTTCGTCCCGAATAATTCCATCTGCAGCCTCACCACTATATCGATGCAGCCTGTCACCATGAACTACTTTTAACTTGCCTCTTAGTCCTCTTTGGATGCGGTAAACCACGTCGTTAATCCTCGTGACTACAGTATAAGGACCTTCCCAGTTTTGCTGAAGTTTCAGTGACAATCCCTTTTGACGATGAGGATTATAAAGCCACACACGATCTCCTGCTTGGAATCCTGACGTTGTCGCTTTTGTGTCGTACCGTGTCTTCATCCGGTCGCTGTAGGTTTTCATCCGTTCCCTTGTTCTTTTATGGATGTCAGCGAGTCTCTCCTTGAGGTCGTCCACATACTCGTTTGTGTCCTGTGGCTCCTCTGTGGGCCATCCAAATTTAAGTTCGCTGGGCAGCCGCATGGTTTTCCCGAACAGGATGTCAGATGGTGTTTGTCCTGTCGAGCTATGTACTGCACTTCTATAGGCCATCAGGAATAGCGGTACGTGCCTATCCCAGTCTCTTTGGTAGTCGCCTACGACCTTGGTGAGGTGTTCTTTCAAGGTCCGGTTGAATCTTTCAACCATCCCATCAGATTGTGGATGAAGCGGTGTGGTTCTAGTCTTCTTAATGCCAAGTAGTCCGCACACTCCTTGGAAGATGTTTGACTCAAAGTTCCTCCCTTGGTCGGAATGGAGTTCCATAGGCACGCCAAACCTACTTACCCAGTTAAACACAATCTGGTCAACCACCGTTTTGGCTTCTTGATTTGGGATGGCATACGCCTCAGGCCACTTGCTAAAATAGTCCATTACAACCAGAATGTACTTGTTTCCGGCGTTGGTCTCTGGAAAAGGCCCAGCCACATCTACTGCAATCCTCTCAAAAGGCGATCCAACGTTGTACTGATGCATTTTACCTTGAATCTTTCTACCCGGTCCTTTGATGGAGCACACTTGTCACATGTTCGGCACCACTTCTCCACGTCATCTCTAGCATGTAACCAGTAGAACCGATGGCGCACCTTCTTCAGTGTTTTGTTTACTCCCAGGTGGCCTCCAGAAGGTCCGTCGTGCATCTCTCGAAGAACTTCACTGACTTTCGATTGCGGTACGATCAGCTGCATCACATATGACTTACCGTCAGCGGATTCCCATCTTCGCCTGAGGACACCTTCTTGCACATATAGTGAGTACCACTGTGCCCAATAGGCTTTGAGAACTGGACTCCTGTCAGAAATGTCTCCCCATTCCGGTTTCTCTTGATTTTCTTTCCATGCAAGAATGGGTTCGATATCTGGATCCTCCTGTTGAGCAGTCCTCACTTCCTCATTGCTCCATCCGCTTATGGGGTCAGCTCTTAGTCGCTGAGCGGTAATGATTTCTTTGTCTTCTTGCCGCCTGCAATGCTTGCTTTCCTCTGCGGTGTTGGATTTGGTAGTCATAGGTCTGCAATCTTTCTATCCACCTTGCGACTTGACCTTCTGGATTTTTGAAGTTCAACAGCCAGCTCAGAGCACCGTGGTCTGTCCGCAGAAGGAATTTCTGTCCATAGATGTACTTATGGAAGTGTTTTGTTGCCAAGATAAGAGCTAGCAGTTCCCTTCTGGTCACGCAGTAGTTTCTTTCGGGTTTCGATAGGACCTTGCTGTAGTATGCCACCACTTTCTCTTCGCCATCATGCACTTGGGATAGTACCGCCCCGATTCCAACGTTGCTTGCATCTGCGTCGACGATGAATGTTTTGCCAGGTGTTGGATGTGCCAGCACTGGAGCGTTACAGAGGCGGTATTTGAGTTCCTGGAAAGATTTCTCACACTCACCTGACCATTTAAACTGCTTCCCCTTTTCGGTTAGCTGATGCAAACTCTTTGCAACTCCAGCAAAGTTCTTAACAAAACGTCGGTAATATGTGGCAAGTCCCAGAAAGCTTCGGAGTTGATGTTTGTCCTGTGGTGTTGGCCAATTTTTGACGGAGTCAACTTTTTCAGGATCAGTCTTTACTCCTTGGGATGAGATGATGTGTCCCAAATACTTGACTTCGGTTTTGAAAAGTGCACATTTTTCTGGATTCAGTTTAAGGTTACCCCCGTCAACTTGGCATCGCTATAACACGAAATTCGATTTTTTTTATGCAAATAATTTGGAAAACATTTGGAAAAATTTGGAAAATGGTTTTCACAATTTGGAAAAGTCCCAAAAAAAAGTTATTAACAATTTAAAATTTGGCGTATACTTGGCAGCGCTAGCAATGAAATTCAGAAATTTTGGTGTCAATCGATCGGGGACAATTTGGAAAAATTTGGAAAACACTTTTCCGAATTTGGAAAACGATAGTTTTGCTAAAAATTCAAAAAAACATAATACTGTTGAGCCGCTGTACCTTTTATTAGCAACAAATGAAAACATGGATAACGTAACGTAACGCAGCTACTAGGACGCGTCCAGAATGTGTGGCCATTTCAAACTGTTGAAACTTCGTTCAATAAAGCGACTGTTTTCCTTCTCTGTTACACTAATTTGTCGGAATTGATGTCCCTTCCATCTCGTTTCATGAAAGTCAAAACAGTTTTTTTTCATTTTTCTTTTAAGAAAACAATGATATTTTTTCTGTAGCTTTTGAGATAAATGAAGAAATTTAAATGCAGCGGCTATTGTGGCTGAACTTTGCTTCTCCGGTACGGGAGTTGGGGGTTGAAACTTTTTTTACAGGTTGGGGGGCATCTAAATAGATAATATTAAAACTCATTATGTGTGAGTTAAGCCCCTAAATTGTAAAATAAATGTTTCAAATTTTCGTTTTTAACCTCACTTTTGATTTTTTTTCTCCTTAAAATCATAAAAACTGAATGAAAACAAACACTACCGAATAAAACAACACTTCTTATATATACATTTCACTATTTTATTGCGGAGAAATCACTTAATTTAACATTTTTAGGGTGGTATTCACCAAACAATCTTAAGATCGCTCTTAAAGCTAAGAGGCTCTTAGTTTTAAATTTGGATGTGCTATTCACCAAGCAATAATAGGGTCTAGTCTAAGCTAATTCGAATATTCGAAAAATAAGGGTGTTGAGCCTCTGAACGCACACTTTTCGAACTACTTCGAAAATTTCAGTGTCAATTGTCAAAATCAGCCAAAAACAGAAAAATTTTTCGGAAATTTAAGAAAAGATAGAACGTAAAATTAATTCATTTTAATTAATAAATAACTTATAATTAATAAAGTCATAGTTTTGCTTCCTAGTGCCTCTCTCCATTTTGATTTTTGAATAACAACCACAAATGACGCTGTCAGTAAATTTCGAATTTTCGAAGTTATTTGAAACAACAACCGCTCATAACTTAAGAGTGGTAGCGACCACTCTTAAGTGTTATGAGCGCTCATACATCTGCACTAATAGTGGTCGGTGAATAGGTTTATGAGGCACTTAGTTTAAGATTTCTTGGTGAATACCACCCTTAATAATTTTTTAATGTTTACTTTGACTTGCTTTGACATTACTTGTTTAAGTGATACCAGACGGTATTTTTAAGTGGGAAATTTTTAATTCATAAAAGGCAAGTGGGATTTTTGTAGTTAGAAAAAGAAACTTTTTCTATGAATTTCTAACCACAAAAAGTTTCATTTTCTAACCACAAAACTAATAATAGCTTAAAAATAGACAGTTTTCTGACAATGCTACTGTTGACAATAGTGCAATATAAAATGTCGAAAATAATTCAGTCGTTAAAAAAAAATTAACACAACGGATATAACTTTTTATCTTGTGCCTTATGCACCTGAACGCTTTCGGTTAGCACACATTCTGGACGCGTCCTAGTAGCTGCGTTACGTTACGTTATCCATGTTTTCATTTGTTGCTAATAAAAGGTACAGCGGCTCAACAGTATTATGTTTTTTTGAATTTTTAGCAAAACTATCGTTTTCCAAATTCGGAAAAGTGTTTTCCAAATTTTTCCAAATTGTCCCCGATCGATTGACACCAAAATTTCTGAATTTCATTGCTAGCGCTGCCAAGTATACGCCAAATTTTAAATTGTTAATAACTTTTTTTTGGGACTTTTCCAAATTGTGAAAACCATTTTCCAAATTTTTCCAAATGTTTTCCAAATTATTTGCATAAAAAAAATCGAATTTCGTGTTATAGCGATGCCAAGTTGACGGGGGTTTTAAGGTTAGCCTCTCGAAGTCTCTGAAACACGGCTTTTAGGTTCTTGCAATGCTGGTCAAATGTTTTCCCGTAAACAATGACATCGTCCAAGTAGACAAGGCAAGCTTTCCACGTCAGTCCTTGAAGAACACATTCCATCAAACGCTCGAATGTTGCCGGAGCGTTGCATAGCCCAAACGGCATAACTTTGAACTGCCAGAGCCCATTACCTGTAGAAAACGCCGTTTTTTCCCGATCATCAGGGTGGATGTCAACTTGCCAATATCCACTCTTCAAGTCCAGCGTCGAAAACCACTGGGCTCTCTCCATGGCATCCAGGGTATCACTGATTCTGGGCAGGGGATAGCTGTCCTTCTTAGTCACATCATTCAGCCTTCGGTAGTCCACACAAAAACGAGTGCTTCCGTCTTTCTTTTTCACTAGCACCACTGGTGAAGCCCAAGGACTTTTGGAATTTTCGATAAGACCGTCCTTCTTCATTATTGTTATCATTTCCTCAACCTCACCTTGTTTGGCCAGTGGAAGACGTCTTGCGGGTTGACGAATCGGTCTTGCATCTCCTGTGTTGATGCGATGCTGCACCAACTGTGTCCTACCATATTGTCCCTTTTGCGATGCGAAGATGTCAGTGTACTCTTGTAGGAGATTTTCAGCCATCCTTGTTTGTTGGCGATCAAGTTTGGATGAATTCAGTATTTTAGCTCTGATGGTTTTGAGCTCCTCTGGAGTTATAGTTTTTCTCGGGGCTTCGTCGGTGATCTTCGTAATTGCTGCAACCGATTCGCAACGTCCAACGACTTCTCCTTTCTTTAACCTTACATCGTACGGTCTGGTGTTTAGTAATCGTACGGGGACCATTTTGTTTTTCGGTGCTACCAGTGTTTTCCCAATGATGACGCTTTGGGAGGAACACTCTGGGTCTGGTTCCACCATGAGGTATCGAAGGCTTCCAAACTCACCCTCCAGTTTTGTCCAAACGAACACTTCAGAAGAAGGAGGCAGAATCAGATCTTCCCTGATGACAGTTCTCAGGGTCGACGTACTTTCGTTCGAATAGGTCATTGGAAGTTCCTTATTTTGGTACTTCAAAACCTGATTACCGAAATTTCATAAAGTCGATTCCAATGATGCACTCGTCACATATATCTGCCACCAGGAATTGATGAGTAAACACTAGATCGGCCAGTCGGATCTTAAGACACACTTCTCCATATACTCTTGCTGCTTCTCCCATTGCGGTTCTTAGACGGTAGCTATTGGTGTTATGAAGCCACGTCATCTTTACCAGGTCTCGACGTACTATGGATGCTGTGGCACCGCTGTCAATGGTAGCCACATGTTTGTTCCCGTTAATAGTAGTCTCCACAGTCAGACTTTTGTTGTCTCGTTTGGTCTGGGAGACCTGGATGGTGGTTTTGGGGCCATCGATACAAGAAACCAGCCTCTGCCCCTCGAAGTTGGTTCTTACTCGTTTCCCTGATGGGAAACGGGCTGATAGACAACGCTAGTGTTGTTGTTACCTTGCTCTGGGTTGGATCTCTTGCTTCCACAATGTTGACAACCTGCTTTATTTGGTGGTAGTCGGCATTGACGCTGTAAGTGCCCGGTCTTGTTGCAGTTCCAACATCTTGCTAGTCCGCTCCGGTTCTTTTGTATTTCAGCTCTTTGGCACGAGCATTCTTCGACTATGGCCTCTCTAAGTCGATGTACTCCCTGAGAAGCCTGTTCTGCTGCTTCAATTGTCAATGCGAATGCTAAAGTTTCGGAAAGAGTACGTGTTCTAGCAGTTCGCACAGACCTCTGAAGATGTACTTCGGAAATGGCACGAACGAAGGACTCAACAGCAAGCTGGTTGATGATTTCTTCTCCAGCATCCGGGTATGCCAGGTGAACCAGTCTTTCGACGTCTGCTTGGAGCTGCTGTAGACTTTCACCCCTTTTCTGGACTCTGTTATTGAGTTGGACTCGGAAGACTTCTTTCAAGTGGCTATCTCCAAAGCGATTATCTATAGCTGCCACGAGAGAACTGAAATCGCCGCTCTTACCAGCTGGAACTGTTTGAAGTAATTCAGCTGCTGGTCCTCTAAGAGCAAGGGTCAGTGCAATGTACTTGTCTTCGTCATCCCAGCCATTTGTTGTCGCGGCTGCCTCAAATTGTCTCTTGTAGACTGGCCAAGAAGACTGCCCATCAAATGTTGGGGGTTTCATCTCCTTTTTCCTTGCAAACTCTCCAGCAGATTCTCGAATTTTTATTTTCCGGATTTGGTCTAATTCCTTGGACAGAACAGAGAACTGGTTATCGCATCGGTTTTCCAAACGATTCTCTACAACAGAAAGCTGTTTTTCCACACCTTCAACTCGTTCGTCAAGGGCACATACATTTTTCTCAATGTTACCCAATTTTCCTTCTAGAATGTTTTTCTGACCTTCTAAAACATTCTGTTGCGCCTCAAGTCTTTCGAGAATATTCTGTTGTTCCTTCTTCTGTTCGCTTCGTTGTTCTTCAACCAGCTTCTTTTGCTCGTTTCGTTGTGCTTCAAGTTGTTCGAGAACATTCTGCTGTTCCTTCTTTTGATCGTTTCGTTGCTCTTCCAGACGTCCGAGAATATTTTGCTGTTGCTCTTCAATCATTTTCTTTTGTTCGTTTCTTTGTTCTAATAAAAGCTTCATTATACTGGAAAAATCTACATTTTCACTTACTTCCTCTTCTTCCACTTCTGTTTCAAAAACAAAAGTGTTTACGTCTTCCCCTTGCTGTTCCAAATAGTTGCGCAAGCGCAGGACGAGCTCATTTTTCGATCCTGCTCTAGAAAGATTTCGCTTACCTAACTCACATTTAAGCTCAATGCAGTTGAGCTCTTCTAACAACTTACCCATTTTCACTGTATATAATTATTATTTTCTTTTTACTTTTTTTTTTTACACTTTACTAGTCAAATAAGTTTTATCCCACTTCTGACACCAATGTAACGTGCGCTTAGTTCGCAAAAATAAAACTCTACCTTTCAATTTAATTCTACCACTTTATTCAGTATCTACTTTCGATATACACTTTATTTGAACTCAACTCGACTTTTGGACTATCACTTGTATTTACTCTTAAGTCTGCTATTATACGGAGAAATTTGTTTCATGAAACTGTTCGAACATCATAAGTGCAAAAGAGAACGAAAGTTCGAAAAAGAGAGATGGACAATGAGCTACCCTGTGTCGCATGGGCTATGATTTGGTGAAACAGCTTTGACGTTTCTCTTTTAGTGATGTGCCAAACCGTAAAATTTACAAACCGAGTTAACCCGAGTTGGATTTTGATTAACCCGAGTTGTAACTCGAGCTAGCTAACTCGGTTTACAAAAATAAATTTGCGCTTTTTCCTTCAATACTATGTTTTGAAAAATAGAAACAAAGCAAATTTTTCAATCAAAATAAACGGTTTTAATCAAAATGAATTAAAAAAAAGTCACACAAGAAAGAAATTAACGCAATGCGCAGTCCAAATCGGTTTGACTTGGCTCTGGATATTTTACAGACAATTAATTCCTAACTCAGTAGCAATATGTACCCAAAACATAAAAACCGTCTACCTATTAACAGACGACAATCCAAAAAACAAAAAAAAAACATCTAGTTTAACAGGTGTGTGTGTTTCTGTATGCCTGCGCAAGTAACTCACTTGCTTTGATGCTTTATATACTACTACCGGTCGACTATGGACTTTATATGTATAAGTGCATTGTGTTTGGCACAGACCGCAACTAAAGGAGGGTAGTTTTGATTATGTTTAAGTTAACTCGGTCTGCTTGCATTCATTTCATTTTAATTATTTGGTTGACGGTTCGGTTTTTTCTTCGGTTTGCCAACTCGGTTTGGAAAAATGTAAACCGAGTTAACTCGGTTTGGGTTCAACTCGGTTTGACTCGTTTTATGATACCGACACATCACTATTCTCTTTGTCTTTGTTCGTGTTTTTGTTTATTCTGTTTCATTTGGTTCAAAAATAAGTAATAATACTAATAATAATGACTTCTTTGTTTTTCAATTGCCAATAGAAGAGGTTTTGAAGCAACCAGGCACTACTAGATAACTATTTTTCTCCAAAAATAAAAACAGCGAATGAAAGATAAAGAGAAATGTGAAACTAGTTTCATGAAACTGAATTTCATCGTATAATAGCACTTGCGACACGGAATGACAGAACAAAGAAGAATTCGAAGTTGTTTCATGAAACAAATTTCTCCGTATAATAGCAGACTAACTTTATCACTCTATAAACAAAACTGCCCTCTGGTTGCCTCGGGCGGGATATTTATATCGAATGACATGCCATCTAGAACTCTCCAGTAACTTCTACATTTGCTGTCAAGCATCTCTACACTCACACACACTGGCTTACAAGCAACGCCTGTCATTTATACCATTCCATTATAGTGTTGCCAGTTGTGTTTTCGGTTGAACGTTTTTCGATTAGGAAATTGGTATAAAATGTTGTTATAACAGATCGCAATTTTGTGACGTCGGGTAAGATTCGGCATATGGCTTTGGGGCAGTTTGAGCAGGTGCCGAATGTTTTTTAGTTCCGAACCGTTAACTGAACAGAGAACGAACAGCGTGAACGTGTTCTGAACTGAGCTATGTGAAGTTGGCTGCGCTCAGACTCTTGCTCTAGATGCCCCGTCATATTATTTCCAGCACGTAGAGCGCGCTCGCGTAGTGTTCTGAAGAAAAAAGAAAAGCACTTTGAGCGTTCAGATGTCGCTGAACTGAAAAAGAAATACTCTTACGTTTTTGACGTTTCACTTCTCTGTTCGGAACTAAAAAAGAAAAACGCCTTTTAAGTTTTAAGTTTACTTAACTTTAAGTTTACTTTACCAATGTGAACTTCGTCACTGAATTAGTTCTTATCTGTTTTTTATAACAGATCGCGTTCCATTAAGTTCTGATCAATGCAGAGGGTACGTTGGAGTGATCTATTTACACGTGTTTTACAAATAATTACACTTTCCATATTGATCGCAGTCGCAGGTCGCTTCAGTTTGTGCAGGGCCTTACTAGTGAAGTCACTTGGTCAAATGTTCTGCAAACTATGTATGAATATTTTTGCTTCTAATGAACCATATTTTTGGTTAAAATGGTCAAGATTTTCAATTAAAAGAATGAATTAACTATCGGTGATTTTTTTTTTATAGCTATGCTTTCAACTGCTAATTAAAGATTTTTTGATGTGTGCTAAGGTTGTCCTGAGTCATTATTAGTGAACGCACCCCTACTTTCTTCATTCCGTTTCCAGTTAATTCCTGTACAGGCCAGTCTAAGCTAAGCAGTCTATCTCTTCGCATCAAAAGAACTGTATGTAAAAATAAATTGTTTGTATTTATTGCGAAAAGCCAAAATATAATCTTAAAAGCTAAACAAAGCCGCTATGTAGTACATATAAAGTGAATTAATGTGTTTGATTACGTGAAGTGATCTGTTTTGTCGGTAAAAAAGATTGAGAGAAATTCGTTAAATTTATGTATTAAATGTGTTTCCGCCTCCGGATGGTAGTATTCCTGTTTCAGTTACACCAATAGTGTCCAGCGGGTTGAGATATATGTAATTTTTTATCAAATAGAATCAAGTCGTAACATGCTCTGTCGTTCAAAAAAAGTGTTTCATCATCGAAAAGCAGAATATTTTTTAAGAAAATTTTTTTCAATTAGGTTCTTATGTGCGGTTTTAATTTGGCTTTCGTCTCGGTATTGTTGAATTTGCGCTCGTATCGTGTTTTTTTCTTTCGTCGTAATTTCCGTCTCCGCAAAATCAAATGAAAATGAAATAGGTAAAAGTTTCTTTGCAGAAAGTTTGTTGTGCGCGGTGAGAAATAGCTAAGTGTTTTTTTAATTTATATTTGCGTTCATAAGAAGCTTGTTATTCTTTTTCTAAGTTAAATTTGGTATAATAGAGGTAATGGATTTTAGTTTATTCCATGAGAATCAAAAGTGCGTTGCATTGCAATGTGAAAATTAAGAGAACAGTGCAGTTGCTTATTTCTAAATCAAATGTGAAGTGCGAAGTGACGAAGAAAGTGATGATGATAATGAATAAAATAATGTAGTTTCTTATATAGTGTACAACAATATCTAATATCATCAATTTATTTTTTATAATTATGTTATTTGCTTTATTTTGACAGTATATATTGAAATTTTTAGTACTTCAAGGTAGTTGTAGCATCGAATGTCTTTTCTTAAGATTTTTTTAAACAGATTACTAGTTAAATGAATGGGAGCCTAAAAGTTTATTTGCATAAGTCATTCTAATCACTAGTCTCTTTTTAAGATCTTTCTATACATATAATAAAAACGTAACAGTTTGTTTGTTTGTGCACGCTTATCTCAGAAACGGCTTAATCTATCTAGATGGGGTTTCCAGTAATATATTTTGGCAAGCTTCACTTAACATTTAGTTTTTATTTCATGTCAATCGGTTGATAAATAAAAAAGTTATGCCAATTCTTGCGGACGAAGTCGCTGGCACAGCTAGTATACAATATGCTTGTCTGGCAAGGGCTTGGAACTATCAAAAATGTCTGGCTGATGAGAAAACATCATTAGCCTATTACCCAAGTATTATATATAAAAATCAGCTTTTATACTATAACGTAAGTAGAATTTTAATTTGACAAACATTAAGGGTGTCTGGCAAGGGGTTGCCACTATGTAAAGTGTCTGGCAATGAATGACATGATTTTTAATAATATTCTGAAGGTAATACCAAAAAATCACATTTTATAATTTGACGTAAGTAGAACGGTATTTTACACACCTTTAGAGCCGTTTACCTGCCAAAGCCACTATAACCCAAACTTCATAATGGCCCATTGTCTTTACCTATGCTGGGAGCATGCGCTGACAAACTTTCAGCTTTTATAAAATAACGATGGTCTGGGGTTCACGGGCTCTTGCTCTTAAATGTGGAGGGACCTATAAACTTGAAAGTAGGGTTGATATTTGCATTTTTTTGTTAAAAGAAAAGTCTTTGTAGGTACCAACTTTTTGCCCTTTTATTTGAGATCCTCTGTTGTATGATGTTTCCTTTTTGACATGGTTTCACAGAGTTGTCCTTTGGATATTGCAATACGAGATGTACCGGAGAGACTCTATTTTCAGAACATTATGTATTTTTTGGGGATGTCCGTCCTGCTCTCTTTTTGGTTAGAATACTTAGCAGCAAAGACTACATTGTTTTAAGAAGAGGTTATGGTATTTCTAACTTTTGAAAAACAAACTTGGTGTCCATTGAAGCATGTAGAAATCAATAGTTATGTTAGCAAATTAGGTGCCTTTAAGTTTTGCTGATTTTTTTTAATTTGATAGTTCTCCATTTTTGCCGTCGCGACAAAACAAATGTATGAAAACTGAGAGTTTTTTGTCGCGGCGATGTGGGTTATTTTCATGTGTCGCTGTGTAATTTAATTTAAACAACTGCATCTGCTGCTGCCGAGACTGTAAAAACGCTTCGGTTTGGGAGGTGCTTTATTGTAGTAGGAAATTCGTACACCTTTCTGATCAATGCCGTGTATCTCACAAACAATTTAGATTATCTGAACAAATCCTTGCAGCTTTTGTTTGTTAATCGAATAAAAGTTCTCCCAATTAAAGGCCCCGACCCATAGAATCCGTTGCGTCCGTTCGCTGCCGGATTCAACTGAAAGTGAGTTTTACCGGACACAACGGTTTGGTGACCCATAGAATCCGTTGCGATGACTGCGCATGTCATCAGTTCTGCCGGATGCAAAAGTTAAAAGTGGGGCTACTTTTTCCGTTGCGTCCGTTGCATCCGATGCTTATGGGTCACCTCTCATAAGATCGTGTGTATTTAATCGAGCTGTCAGTTGAATCCGGCAGCGAACGGACGCAACGGATTCTATGGGTCGGGGCCTTAAAAGAGTTTTGCAGTTGTGTCAGCAGCCGAAACGCTGGCGCTGTTCTCATAATTTTTTTAGTCGTGACAGTGCAAATGTATGGAAAAGGTGTTTTGAAGTTTCTACAGTCCCATAACAAGACTTATTTAAGAGCTTAAGTCACTTTTTCTTCTTTATATATATAATTCTGCTGTACGTGTGTATGTAATTGAACTCCTCCTAAACGGCTTGACCTATTTAAATGAATTTTTCTGTATGCGTTTGAGTGGCGCCCTGGATGGTTTAGATTCACAAATCAGCCCGGCAGATGGAATTGGAATATAGTAAAATTGATAATTTCATTATTCTTAACTGTAATGATTTAAAAATTAAATTCAAACAATGATTTTTTTGACAACAAAAAATTAAAATAATAAATAACAAATAATAAGGTTTGTTTTGAAAAATTCTTTTAATTTTTTGACTGATGTGATAAGAATAAAGATTTAAATTTTTTTAATTTATTGCACCTGAGCACCATAGACAAATTTTTGTTTGTTTTATAATAAACCACTCATCAATGGGTTATGATACTACCCTTATAATGTTATAGAGCACAGTGCCAGCATTTAGGAAAATAGGAGCGGATTTAATAGGATACACCGATACACCTTGCTTTTGAACCTTTGTAAATCGTAATGAAGTTGAAATACAGTGCCAGGTAAAGCATTCCACATATTATGAGATCATTATTGCTTTAAGTCTTATTCTAGGATTTGCATAACCAAAGGCATATTCCAGTTTGTCAAAAGTGTAATTTCCTTAATCGGTTTCAAGCGAAGTGCACAAATATGGAAAAATTCAATTGGAAAAAAGTGATCATTCAAAGCGTTAAAGGTCTTTAGGTTCAACACTGCTGAACGTCCGGTTAGTTTATCAACTTTAAAGTCATAATCGTTGTTATTTATGGTATAAGGATAAATATAAGAAACGTTATTTCTCCCAGGAACAATTTCAACCCTATCAGGGCAGAAGATAAAGCTCTATTGGTGATTTTCTATTGTTCTGCGAGCTACGACTCAACCATATATATACAGGGTGATTCGCATAAGGTGTGACAAAAAGATAGGGTGTGTAGGTTGGACCTAGACAAGCAAAAAATCGTATGGGAGGGGGGTCCATTTTTTTAGAGTGTCAAATAACGAAAAAAAAACTTTCAGAAAAAAAAGTTTAAAAAGTCGTTTTTGTAATTTTTGGTTTTCTCAAAAACTACAGGTTATTTTGACATCCGGTTTTTTGTGTTTGATCAAAAATAAATAAGAGCATTGAAAATAAGCCAGAAAAATACTACTTAATTACGTAAAATTTGAAAAAAAAAGTGGTTAAAAAAAATTATGTTTTTTTTTTTCAAAATTTTGACTTTGAAAATTAATATTTCAAAAACGATTTATTTGAACAGCTTATTTTTAAATTTAAATTAATAAGTTTTTGGTTTTTCAAAATGCTATAGCACGACTCTGTAGGTATTACCGTTATTTTTAAATAATTTTTTCCCATTTTTAGTGATTTTTTTCTTAAATTGCCCCTCCCGCCTAAACGGGGGAAAATGGACACCCCTCCCATACGATTTTTTGCTTGCATAGGTCCAACCTACACACCCTATCTTTTTGTCACACCTTATGCGAATCACCCTGTATAAGAATTACCGCTAACTAACCGATAAGTTACAATCCCCTCAACAACGGCCTCAATTTTGTCGGAACCAATAATTTGATGCTCAAGGATGTGAAACAGATGGAGGATGCTCTCGGCGAGTACTCATCGAGGTACGAGGGGATCATGTGGCGATTCATACCTGCATATTCGCCCTGGATGGGAGGTGGGAGCGCCTCATCCAGTCTATAAAGAGGAGGATCGAATTTGTTCTTAAAGGCGTGGTACCGAGGGAAGATGTCTTGAGAAACGCCCTCATGGAAGCTCAAGGTCAAAACAACCAACGCCCGCTCACCCACCTCCCAGTTGACCCAGAAGACCCTAAACCCCTGACGCCTAACTCAATGCTATTCGGAGAAGAGGATCGCGACATAACAGCCCCTGGATTATTCTCGGATAAGGATTTCTGCAGCAGACTCTACTCTCGTCGCTCTCAACACATGATGGCAGAACTGACGAAGCGCTGGTACGCCGAGTACTTACCTGTCATAACACGGCGGTCGAAATGGTTCAACAACACAAAGCCAGTACAGTTAGGCGACATCGTAATCGTCATCGAACCCAACGAAGAACGTTCAGCCTGGCATCTGGGACGTATCATCAAAACTTATCCGGGTCCTGACGCAGTTGTACGAATGGCAGACGTGAAACTTTCCAGCGGGACGATAAAGACTAAGAGGTCGGTAGGCAGACTCGCTGTCCCTAGACCTTCAGTCTTCAACCTAGGCCCTAGATCTCAGACGGCCCCCGGAATGTCATCGAGTCTGGTAGCACCACATTTTCTAATCGTATGAATTAATTATGATTTCGTCTCTTTCTAAAAGAAAGAGACAGTAAATTAACGTAAAGAATTAAAGCATATTGTAAAATCACCATTTTTTGATAGAAAAATTGAGAGGTTAGATTTTCATTTTGGAATTGAATTTAAAAGAAGCCAGTTGCCGTAGAATAACTTTTACCAAGCTAGTCCCTCTCACCAATGTAAGTTTTTTATTAACTATATTCCACTTTTTGTATTCAATTGAATTCTTTATAGTGAAATAAGATCATTCAGTGATATCTGTAAATTGGAGAAGGAGATTTTTATTTCTACGAGCAACACTGGTTTTAAATTTTTGTTTTAAACTATATTTATTAATGTTGAAATCTAAGAGTAGGGAGTTAGAATTGTATAATCTACTCATGCGCGATAGCGGCTCATTCATGCCGTAATTGGTTCTATGATGCGGGCACAATGAATCAACTCCAAATTACGCAAGTGGTGAGATCCTCCGCGGTAGTTAAAATCTATGGACGAAAGCAAGTAAGAAGCATCTATAAAGCCAGTCAAAAGCTGATAGAAAAATACTAGGTCGTTGTTGATACGTCTTTGACTAAGGGTTTGCAATTGCAAAAGTTGAATTCGATGTTCATAAGAAGGTAGATTGAATGGATCTTCCCAAGGAAGACCCTTCAAAGCAAAACGTATAAATTTGTGTGGTATTGCCTCGATACGATGTTTATGAATTTCATATAGGGGAGACCAAACTTGTGAGGCGTACTCGAGATGAGGACGAACATAACAGTTATACAAAGACAATGTTACATAAGGATCATCAAATTCTTTTGACCACCTTTTTACGAAACCTAGCATAAAATTTGCTTTCCTAACAATTGAGCATATATGCTCACTAAATGCAAGGTTAATATTGAAGTAAACACCTAGGTCTGGAAAAATTTTATCTGGAATAGAATATTTGATCTGGAAATCTTCTTAATATATATAAATCACGTGTCACAATGTTTGTCCGCGATAGACTCCTAAACTACTTAACCGATTTTAATCAAATTTGTACACCGTGTGCAGTTTGATCCAACTTGGTAGATAGGATAGCTTGCATCTCAATTGATCGACCACCAAATGCTGTTGAGACAAAAGTATAATTTAAATTTATTTAAAAGTAAACGAAATACAGTGAATTTTACTTTTATATTTTTGGAGTTAGTATAGCCGGCTCCCGGCTACCATCCCCTTCAGTAGGTTACAGTTTCCAATTCGTTTAGCTTTTGCCATGACTATAAATAAGTCTCAAGGCCAAACAATGTCCATTATGGCTTAGATTTGGAAAATCAATGTTTTTCTTACGGGCAGCTATATGTTGTATGCTTACGTGTAGGAAAGCCATCGAACCTATTTGTGATAGCAATAGACAGGTTAACCAACAATATTGTGCACCGATCAGTGCTAAATTAAATTGAAATTAAAAGAACTTATTATTGTTTGAAGATTTTAGATTATCCACCCTACCAACCTCATTTATAAGTTTAATTATTATCACATGTTATTTATGTAATATAGGTACAGGGTGATTCGCATAAGGTGTGACAAAAAGATAGGGTGTGTAGGTTGGACCTAGACAAGCAAAAAATCGTATGGGAGGGGGGTCCATTTTCCCCCGTTTAGGCGGGAGGGGCAATTTAAGAAAAAAATCACAAAAAATGGGAAAAAAATTATTTAAATATAACAGAGTCGTGCTATAGCATTTTGAAAAGCCAAAAACTTATACATTAATTTAAATTTAAAAATAAGTTGTTGAAATGAATAGTTTTTGAAATATTAATTTTCAAAGTCAAAATTTTGAAAAAAAACATAATTTTTTTTTTTAAAACCACTTTATTTCCAAATTTTACGTAATTAAGTGGTATTTTTCTGGCTTATTTTCAATGTTCTTATTTATTTTTGATCAAACACAAAAAACCGGATGTCAAAATAACCTGTAGTTTTTGAGAAAACCAAAAATTACAAAAATGACTTTTTAAATTTTTTTTTCGTTTTTTGATTCTTAAGTGAATTTAATAAATTAAGGATGAATTTTCTCTTTACTTTTTTTCACTTAAGAATCACTTAAGAATCAAATAACGAAAAAAAACTTTAAGAAAAAAAAAATTTTAAAAAGTTTTTGTAATTTTTGGTTTTCTCAAAAACTACAGGTTATTTTGACATCCGGTTTTTTGTGTTTGATCAAAAATAAATAAGAACATTGAAAATAAGCCAGAAAAATACTACTTAATTACGTAAAATTTGGAAATAAAGTGGTTTAAAAAAAAAAAATTATGTTTTTTTTTTAAAAATTTTGACTTTGAAAATTAATATTTCAAAAACTATTCATTTCAACAACTTATTTTTAAATTTAAATTAATGTATAAGTTTTTGGCTTTTCAAAATGCTATAGCACGACTCTGTTATATTTAAATAATTTTTTTCCCATTTTTTGTGATTTTTTTCTTAAATTGCCCCTCCCGCCTAAACGGGGGAAAATGGACCCCCCCCTTCCATACGATTTTTTGCTTGTCTAGGTCCAACCTACACACCCTATCTTTTTGTCACACCTTATGCGAATCACCCTGTATACTCATTTGTTACAAACTTAAAAAAAAAAAAAAATAGTGCGTGGAGTACCTCCGCGCGGAAGAAGTGAAACCTCCTAATATGAAAATGAAAATAGGAAGAGGTAGAAATTGATTTTAGTGAACTCGTATTGTTTCTTTAAAAGAAAAAGAAAAGAGATGGATCGGAGTTAATTTTCACGGGATAGCTACTTACCACCATTTCATAGAACAATTTTTTATTATTTGGTGGAGATTAAAAGAGGAAAACGAGGATTTTAAGGATCTATGTACATACATACTAACGTCTGGAGCAAAATACCCTAATTTCGACAGTTCCCACTTACTCAATTTAAACTCTTCCCAGTCTCCTCAAGGATCTTCCCCCTACATTGACCCTCTCCTACCTTCCGTAGTCAAACTCACACAGCAAAACAATGATTCTCGGCTTTGAACCCATTCTATTGAGATGGATTTCCTCTTATTTAGAAAACCGTTTTTACAGCGTTCGGTTCAGATCCGCCGTATCCAGCCGCTTTCTAGCTACATCCGGTGTTCCCCAAGGCAGGACATTGAAATGATCATCAAACACTCCTCTATCTCCCTCTATGCGGACGATACTAAGTTTTACCGGATCATTTCTTCTTCTGAAGACTCTTCCCACCTCCAACACGACCTCGACAATTTTTCAATATGGTGCTCCAAAAACTGCCTGGAGCTAAATGTTTCCAAGTGCCAATCAATAACCTTCTCACGAAAACGCATCAAGACTTCTCCCCGTCTCTATCTTCTAAACGGTCAAATCATTTCCACCCTTGAGGTGATCCGGGACCTTGGGACTATTTGCGACCGTGAGCTGAATTTCCTCAAGCATATCGACGATATAATCCTTAAGTAAAATTCAGCACTTGGCTTCGTGAAACGATGGTCCAAAGAATTTGCTGACCCCTACGTAACCCGATCCCTTTACATTTCATCTGTCCGTCCGCTTCTTTAATACGCTTGTCAGGTCTGGTCGCCTTTCCAACAAGTGCACATTGCCAGAATTAAGAGCATTCAACGCCGTTTCCTCCGTTTTGCTCTTCGAGGTCTTAATTGGAGTAATCCCCTGATATTACCCCCTTATCAAGACCGAATCAAGCTCCTAAACCTAAATACGCTGAAAGATCGAAGAGAAATATTTGACATTCTCTTCATTCACCGAATCCTCACAGGTACCATTGACTGTCCAGCCCTTACCGAATCCATTTTTCTAAATACTAAACCTCGTAATACCCGGAACCCCCGTCTCTTCTATCTTCCCACCCATCGAACCTCTTATGGCTCCAATGAACCCATCTCCCGAATGCTGAGGAATGTCAATTCCCACTCCTCTTGCTTTGACTTCTATATGAGAACTCCCTGCCTAAAACTCCGTCTCCTAAGCCCTCCAACTACTTAGTAAGTCTTAGCTATCAAGTTTCTTAGTTTGTAAGTTAATAGCTTGTATTAAGCCTAATAAATGGGGTTTTGCCCCCACCAAAATTACATAGTACTTATGTATGGAATACAATACCAGGAACCTTTCTGAAACCGTTGATTGGCCAGTGTCAGTGGTAGCTGACTGACAATGAAGACCGCAGTCTTAACACCTAAGCCCAAGAGAACATTTACATACATGTTTAGACATGATCAAAGATGTTTAGACATGATCAAACATGTTTAGACATGATCAAAACATGTTTAGACATGATCAAACATGTTTAGACATGATCAAACATGTTTAGACATGATCAAACATGTTTAGACATGATCAAACATGTTTAGACATGATCAAACATGTTTAGACATGATCAAACATGTTTAGACATGATCAAACATGTTTAGACATGATCAAACATGTTTAGACATGATCAAGCACGTTTAGACATGATCAAACATGTTTCGACATGATCGAACATTTTTGGGCCGGGCTTAAATGGAAATTGCTTATATATACATGATTATGCCTCCGCTAACTACTACATACTCATTACTACATATATTAAAATTCTAATAAAATCTTACAGTTACCACTCACCAAAAGCTCTGATTTGTACATACATACATATGTACATATGTAAATTGTCTTCCTAATAAAATTCCGCAGTCAGCACTTTCGAGGAGAACTTAACAATTGGTTTTTTTGTTAGAATAATTTAACTCAATCGATTTACACATTTAGTAAGCACTTATCAACATACATATTTACATACATTTATGTATATTATACAAATTAAAAGAAACTGCTTTAGATATTTTGTATCGTTTCATTGGAGAAAAGAGTAAAACTCAACACTGATCGACTTTTCATTTTACGACTGAATATGTTTAACACGGAAGTGTAACGCTGCATGTTTGCAAGTCTCATAAGAAGTTTCACTTCAATAATTCTCGCACGCACAGACATGATTTTCTTCAAAATATTTCCACCGAAAAACACATTTTACTACAATGAAATCGTTGGGATGAATGGCGCGGAATTGATGACAGCGTTTAACACGGGAGTGTAACACGGGAGTGTAACACGGGAGTGTAACGCTTTCATGTTTGCAAGTCGCATAAGAAGTTTCACTTCAAAAATAAACAATTTTAAATTCAATTCTTTTGTTTTGATTATTTTCTATCTACTTTCATAAATAATAATTTCATTTCAGTAAGGGGTAACGGTAGTAGAGAATCAGCAATGAAGGTCGCCATGATTTTTTTACAAGTAGCATCTATGTTAAAAAGCATTGTAGTCCCCAGGTCTGATGTTCTCCTACCATTCCCTTTAAATATTTTATAACAATATCGTATGACAAAAACGCTAGCCACAGCAACGCTTGGCCGGGTCAGCTGGTATTTTATAAAAAAGAGTTTTAAATGGTTCTTTAAAATATTTACTTCGCACGTAAAAGATAATTTAACGAATAATTTTACCAATTTTGAACCTTTCTTCAAAATTTTTAAAATACCCGCTTCTAGATGGTATGCCACCATAGAATTTGTAAAATGCCACTTATCGGAAATGCAAATTCTTCTTTTTATTTGTGAGAAATGCTCAAAATTCGACAATATTGTCACAGAGGCATTCTCATTAAGGGATGTGATTCCGTTAGCCTTCAAACTAGTTTGCTACATGTAAACTGCTCCTGTGTCGTCGGCTTCTTGTGAGCGGTCATTTAGTAAACTTAGTTCTCCATTATTTACATACGGCGATGGGTATTGGTAGGTTGAATTCATTAATGCTAGTTTATTCCTCAAAGAATATTGTTGACAATATTGAACTTAGTGAGGTTGTCGAGCAATGCACATTATTAAAACACCACAGGGTTGGACTTTAAATTCAAATTTATGAACTACTAGCTGTGCCCGCGACTTCGTCCGCGCTGAATAGTGACTTTCGGCAGGATTTTTTATTTAATTTAGGCTACTTTTTTTTTGAAAATAAGACACATTCATGCGTTTAAGTAGTTTATTTTATTTCAGTACATTTTTGCACACAATAGATTCAATAGTTTGGGCAGTAGATGGTAACAAAGAAAAACAGACAAAAAATTTGAACAAAATTTGAACAAAATTTTTGTACAGTAAAGTCCGTTGGACCCATTAACCATTATCATAAGATTGGCTACGACTTTGTCGAATATCTAAATCGTTGACATGAAATCACACTGTGAAAAATCTTGACCTATTTGATTTTGCCCGAGAACATGCGAGAAACATCCTCTATTTCAATATTAACTTCGGAAGATCCAGCAGATGTACTGGCGGATCACCCCCCTTCGAAGCCAATTTTTCATATTATCTTGCATCTTCTTATATTTATCATTTTTCCTATATTCCGCTCCCGAAAGCTTTTTCTTAGCGCGCTCATAACTACGAACTGTGAACGATGAAACATTTCAATCTAAAAAATATTTTTAAAGTCGATCGACCGGAAAACAAGATCATTGCAATGGAATAATAAAACACAAACTCAACACAAAGTAGTTATGCTATACAATTTGACTACAAATTTACAAACACCACAATAATTTACAAGCGTAGAAATGATAAATGATTTTTTAGGTGTAACTAGAACAGGACTTAATCACGGACGGACACAGATAGGTAGTTATAAAAAAAAAATTATCTTGCAGACTGATCGATTTACTGTGATAGATTTATTGATATGTAAAGCACAATCAGTGTGATGATCGAGAAGAAAGTACAAAAATTAATGATGATAATAAAATGAGATCTGTCCACTTTGACTTTTGACTTAGAATTGACTGAGCTTCCCTTCGCTCGCAACCACAGTTGCTGTTTTTTCGCTTGCCACTCCCGTCACCTGCACGAGATACGCTGGATCCGGTAATGAATAGTGTGAAATGGTTTCGATGTTCTTTTTGTGTGATGCTTGTTTTAGGGAGCTATGACTCGCTGTCGCACACACGAATGCTGCAGATCTCTGTGATTCTTGTGGGCGAGCGGGAGCGAATTTTGAACTAGTCTTTGCCCCCCCTTAAACTTGCCGTTCGGGGCATGGGCCACGGCTTGCCCCCCTAGATCCGAGGCTGTCTTTTGGGGTTCCTCAAATCCTCCTTTCGTGCTAGGCATTCGTTCAAAAACCGGAGAATATTGCTGTTTCCACAAATGTTCAAAAAAGAAATCAGTACAAGTTTTATACATACACTGCCAACCACTAGGATGAGGCCACAAATTTTGCAATTGATAACTGATGGAAGTTTTGTACCCGGAAAAGTTTATTACCAGTTAATAGATACGTATTTTCCCAAAACAAATTCATAAATTTTAAGGGATAATTTGAAACGACGCCGACGGTATGAATTTCCCAAGATCAAATAATGAACTACTTAAAATAGGTATGAAAATGTGCTCGACTAGGATGAGGCCATTGCCAATATTTCCGTGCAGGAGTGCGCATGTGCGAATTCTTGTAAAAAATATCTAAGAGAGTGTTAAAAATAACCGTTTTATTTAGTTTGAAGCAAACATGGGTTCCGGAAAGTTTTTGACAGCGACAGAAAGAGCAAAAATAGATGATTTCAAGGCAATAGGACTCTCAGGCCGTGAAATAGCAAGGAAACTTAACAGGAGCAAAACAGTTGTAAACAATTATTTTGCTGATATCTATCTGTCTATTTATCTATTACGTACATCAGACTGGTTCAAAACGCTTTTTTTCGAAACAATTCCATTTATACCTTCTAGAAGCTGTAGAAAGATGCCTGTTAAAAGGAGAGCTCTTAATAATTATGCTAAGAGGTCACTCATCGCAGATTTCCATTTCCCATAGAAATAATATGGGAAAAAGGACTTTTTAATTTTAAAATTTTCTCTCGGGCGTATGCGTTGTTTTTCGCTTTCTCTCTGAAGTCGATTCTAAAAGAGTCAAAACCGTTTACGTTGCAAAAAAGTTAGAGGTCCCACCCAAAAATCTGATTAAAATGGTCATTCCTTAATAACACCAAATACAGAGCACTCAAAAGTTTGTCTATGAACCTTATGCAGCAGAACGTCTCAAAACATTGGACTTAACTACGTTCGAACTACTGACAAACAATTCTAATGACACTCAACTTCAGACTGTTCATAATAAGAACATTTTTATTGAAAGCTATAAACTTATTTCATTCGTTAGAAGTATCTATGTATCTGTGCTATCGCAAATCCTTCGTTTTTATACTGACGACAGCATTTTAGTCGAATGAAAACTCTCATCATCGTCATTCAGTCCTCCTGCTGAGGGAGTTTAATGATTGAAAATATTTCCCCCTTTTTGTAGAGATTGTTTTGTCAGAAAATAAAACAAATTACATATGATATAACCTTTTTCAGATTGCTTATGAGAACATTGCGGTTGACAAATTAGTGAAGTTGCGGATATTATACCACAGCAGGATAATGAAGGGATTTTGAAATTACCTCTCTTTAAAGGTCTACTACAGCCGACAGCGATGTTACGATGAAATATTTTTTGAAATACATTTTATGATGGAAAGCAGTCGTTAGAATGATATCATTGCTTAACTTATTTTTATTACAATGTTCTTTAAGTCAAAGAAAGAGAAATATAAGAAGAGGCAGTAAAAATATTAACTGCTTCCTTTTTGTATTCACTCAACTTACATATTTAATCATACATACTTATCAGCGATTTACTCAAGGATGATGCGGCCACATGATGTAACTTCAGCTGTTGACTTTGCTCCTAGAGTAAATAACACACCTGTTTCTTATCGACATTTCTCTTGTTGGTATGAAGCGGTTAAATGACTTTTTATTGCTCCCAAAAGCTCAAAAGGGAAACCTTACATTGAAGCAATATAGCTTTGCGTCTTGTGCGGATGTCAGGAACACGTGACTTGACTCAAATGTAATTTTTATGAACCCAAGTTCACCAGGTGGCAGGAGATTATAAGAACACGAAAGCGTCATTAGTTTGTGAAAGAGGACAGTCCTTTAGACAAGTACAAGTCAAGACACATAATACTCATTAAGAACAATATATTTTCAAATTAAGAATTTCTATTTGGGGATAAAACGTGGTTGACATAAGACTGATTGCATAGGGAGACTTTGGACATAACTTTCTCAAGCTTATGTGAGTGCTTGGTTATATTGAAGATTCGACGTAAGGTATTCACAGCACGCAAAGGAGTTTGTGTTGTGGGTATATGTTTTGAACCTTTTCTACTTGAGCGAACAAGGAACACACAACCTGTCGAATCGGCTGTCATGTTAACTGGGCAAAAGGTCACAGACATTGATGTTACATACTTTGTTTACCGGTACTTGAAGAATTTGTGGACTGCATTACATTTATAATGATTGGTATGTTGACAGTTTCTATATTGCGGAAAAAATTATCGTCATTGAAGTTCTGTCCTGTTAGAGAAGTGACTATTCATTAAAATTTATGCAGATGTTATTGATGGAGGTTGTTTTAATTTATGAGGGCATACTAGTGAGTACTATCCGCTTGCCAACATGGGCCGCGATGATGATGTAAACAGAGTTGTCTTTACAACCGACTAAAACGGTCGCTGTTTGCGTATCGTTATCAAAAAGATATACTAACATGATAAAGGTAGCTGATTTTACTGTCGGTACAATAAATCCAATTTGGAAATGGGATTGATTTTGTGGGAAGAGCTTATAACAACTTAATTAATTTATTCACGACTATAGACATCCGTAGACGATTGTGAGCTCCTATTGCTAAGGGTATGTAATAAAGGTGTATCAAGCGATATAATGAAATAATGGTAACTTCGGGAAAAGTCTTTTGCTCAGCGGACTAGATAAAGTTTTGAATAATTTAAGTTTTCTTAGCTAATTTCATTAAACATGTCCTTAAACCACAAATCATCACATGCCTCTGATCTTATTAGATTCTTTATGCTCCCTATTAGTCAACTTCCCAAATACTGGAGAGTAGGCAAAGGCCGACAAGGAGAAACTCATGGGAGACTCGATATATTAAACCTTCCTAAACCATCTAGGGTAGAGTAGTCTAATCGTGGCCTTCTCCAGTTGCCGGACACCTATCAGAGAATTAATTGTAACAAATGAGCTAATATAACTCTCTTTTGAGTGTTTATATTAATATTGTCCTCTTAAACTTCTCTCTCATTCTGTCAAAATTCCTGCTGAATCTGCTCAGTCGCTTTCGAGAAATCAACACACTTGCGTCGCTAAAATCATTAAAATCAGCTTTTAAATGTCAAAGATTGTGGTATTTATTGTTGATATGAAAGAATAATAAACCTATCTGATATGAGCCTTATATTTAAAGTCAGAACTGAAACTTTTGAACTTAATTTTAGACCATATCGCAGTGATATTAACCCCATTTGTGGATTATGTAATTTGAACCAAAATGAAGACGTCTATCATTTTCTAGCAATATGTCCTATTTTACAAGAAATTCGAAGACTTTATTTCAATAAGAGTTATCTTACGTATGACGAATTTGTCACTGATCTTAATGGAGAATTTGGATGGAAGTTGCTGGTACGATATATTTCTCACGCAAGTAGTTACAGAGGTACATATTTGAATT